>CAMZMU010000062.1:12266504-12920831 GCA_947311845.1 Poa pratensis
ATAATATGTCCTCCTTCCACATTTTCAGTTACCAAATCCTTTACTATTGCTATTGTGGGTTCAACCGCTATTTGTTCAGCAGGTTCTAAAGCTTTCTTTGCACTTTTATTAACCACACTAGCTATGATAGAATGTTCCTTAATTTTAACAGGAAAAGGCGGTTTCTCAATATAAGGTTCTGGCAAGTACGATCAACAGTATGAACTTCATGTTTTTAATATTGGCAGAATTAGTACTATCTTTATAAGGCAAGTGATACTTATTGCAACTTCTTTAGGAACATCAAGATAGAGGCAAAAGCCTTGTAACAGTTTGCAATAACTTGAGATCAAGACCATACATATCATAGAGATTCGAAAATTATCAGTATTCATAAAAGATTTAGTGCATTCGTAATCATACTTATACCTGATTCTCTACCTTTGTCGTTCTCCCATCCTTCAGTATTTTCCTCAATCCGATCAAGAAGGTCCCATTTAACTTCCTCTTTGTTACGCGTAAATGATCCAGCACAAGAAGTATCCAATAGAGTTTTATCTTGAAGAGAAAGCCTTGCATAAAAGTTATCAATAACGACATTACCAGGAAGCTCATGAATGGGGCATTTGAGCATTAATGATTTCAATCTCCCCCACGCTTGGGCAATACTTTTCTCCATCATGAGGCCAAAAATTATATATATGATTTCGATCTTGATGGATTTCACTTGGAAGATAAAATTTAGAATAAAAGAGAGGCACACTTTCCTCCCAGCCAATAGAACGACCATTCTTCAGCATCCTATACCATTTTGCAGCTTTACCTGTCAACGATATAGAGAACAATTTCTTCTTGACCTCTTCTATTGAAATACCTGCACACTTGAACAACTCGCATAATTCATGAATGAAATAGCAAATGATCCCCAGGAGGGACAGTTCCATCTCCTGCATAGCGGTTATTCGTAACTCGCTCAACAATTTTCATAGGTATTTTAAATGGAATTACTTGATCAGGTGGTTCCTCTTCTACTACCGTAGCAGTGGTAGTAGTATTTCCAAACAGGGATTCAAATGGAGATCTCTCCATGATAAAATAAAGTAGCAAGCAGAAATAAAAACAGCACCTACAATAAAAGTTTCCCTTACCAATTCCACCACCAATAGCGCTTCACTCCCCGGCAACGGCGCCAGAAAATAGTCTTGATGACCCACAAGTATAGGGGGTGTATCGTAGTACTTTCGATAAATAAGAGTATCGAACCCAACAGGAGCAAAAGGTGCTGACAAGGAGTTTCGTAAAGGTTTCGCTGAAAATGCTGGCAGACAAGTTTTTAGGGGTTTTTGATATAGCAGTAAATAAAATGCGAGTAAGTAAAAGACAGTAGAAATAATTGCAGCGAGTGCCCAATCCTTTTTAGAGCAAAGGACAAGCCGGTTGGTTTACTTATGATGACCAAATGTTCTTGAGGACACACGGGATTCTAGTAAGTGCTTTCGCTTCACATAGTTGATTAATCTTTATTGTTTTGATAAGTGTTGTGTGGTGAACCTATGCTAATGCACCGCCCCTACTGGACTAATACATACTTGTGATTATACCCCTTGCAAGCATCCGCTGTTACAAGAAAGTAATTAAGATAAATCTAACCACAGCCTTAAACTCTGAGATCCTACGCTCCCTTGTGCACCGGTATACTAACGAGGGTTTAGGTTTCTGTCACTCCGGCAACCCCACAATTAGCAACCAAATACACAATGCATTCCTCTAGGCCCATAAAGGTGAAGTGTCATGTAGTCGACGTTCACACGACACCACTAGAAGAATAGCACCACAACTTAAATATCAAACCATTAAATATTACTCAACATAATTCCACTACTAACAGCATGACTTCTCCCATGTCCTCAAGAACTAAACAAACTACTCACAAGACATCATATGGATCATGATCAGAGGTGATATAATGATGAATAACAATCTGAACATATACTTCAATTCACCGATAAAACTCAATAGCATCAACCACAAGGAGTAATTAACACCGGGAGAGTTTCCCCTATGAACTAGACAAGTATAGCCCTAGATGTTACAACGGAATGAGATGGAGCAGCGGTGATGGTGATGACGGTGATGGAGATGATGATGATGATCCCGATGAAGTCCAGCACGATGACGATAAGGATGGCGATGATCTCCCCCCTCCGGGAGGGAATTTCCCCGGCAGATTTCTCCCTGTCGGAGAGCTTTTTCTCTCTCTGTTGTTTCCGTCCCGTGGAGGCGGCGGAATATTTCTTCGGGCTCTCTCCGTGTCTTAGGTTTCTGGGGGATGAAGTACGCGAAGGGGAGCGTCTGAGGTGGGCCAGGTGAAAGGATCGGTATGACACCTAGAGGGGGGGGGGGTGAATAGGTGCTACTTCAATTTTAGTACTTTTTCAAATTAGGCTTGACACAAAAGGTAAATTCTCTAGATATGCAACTACGGTGAATTTACCTATATGACAAGCTAGCAACTAAGCACGATACAACAAGTAAAGACGGTAAACAAGGATAGAGGTAACCGAAGTGAAAGCACGCGGAGACACGGATGTATTTTCGAGTTCCTCCTTTTTAGGGGAGTACGTCTCGTTGGAGAGGTGTGAGCTAGCACAAAGCTCAAGCTCAACCGCCACAAAGGCGTCACCCTATTCTCCGATGAACCACCACAAAGGTTTGGTTCACCTTCCACTATCGGAAACCTTCGAGGCGGAGTCCGGAGCCTTTACAACAACGATTCGGGCACAACCCACACAAGGGATTGGGGGCTCCCAAACAGCTACAATCTGTCACAAAGACAATCGAGTAAGTACAACAATGAGCTAGGTTTTCCAAATGGAAACCCTAGCCAAGGGCCCTCAAGTGAATGAGGGGGAAATGGAAAACTGCTTGGTGAAGATGTAGATCCGGGCCTTCTCCTTCAATCCTCCAAAGATCGACGAGTTTGGGTGGAGGGATTGGGGATCTTGTGAGTCTTGAGCTTGCAACAATGGTGTTCTTCCTTTTTGGGCGAGCTAAGCTTCTTGGAGAAGAAGCAGTCTTTAAATAGGGTCCCTGAAAATCTAACCGTTATGTGAAGAAAAACTGCACAGCGGTACTACCGCTGGGACAGCGGTACTACCGCTGCTGGTCTCTCTGCGGTACCCAGTGCACTGCACGTCCCAGCTGCGCGGTACCTCACAGAGGTACCGTAGCTGCCAGGTATGGCGGTACTACCGCGGCGCTGCCGGTAGTACCGCTGGGATCCTTCGAATAAATCAGAAGGAATCCAGCGGTATACGAGGCGACTACCGCTGGGTACCGTAGCGAGTCCAGAGAGCAAATCTGGCCTAGCGGTACCCCTGGCGGTACCACCAGCGGTAGTACCGCTGGCTGAAGCCAGCGGTACCACACGGTACCACCGCCAGGAGGATATCAGCTGTGCTGCAGGAGTCCCGCTCCAGGGGAGCGGTACTACCGCTGCGACAGCGGTACTACCGCCAGACACAGAAAAACTCTCCTGAGCTGATTTCCAGGGCCACTAACTCCAAATAGACACAATGTTTCGTCGATACTTATCTGCAATTGCCAAGCACACATTAGACCAGATGATGTGTTGTCATTAGACTCCCAAAATAGATTTTAGAGCAAGTATGCTCTTTCAATCTCCCCCTTTTTGGAGTATGATGAACACATCAAAAGGTTCACAAAATATAGACGGGCTCCCCCTAACCATATGCATTAGTAGAATTTTGCGTTTGAATGCAAAATGCATATGGGTTAGGATCAACACTCCCCCTATATTTTGTAAACCGAGCAAGTTCATAGAAACACAATAAGGTACAACTTGCACAAAGGTAAGACAAGCGATAAAGCACACAAAGTCTTGCACACAAAGTCTTACAAGAATTTAAAGTTCTCACATGTCTTACCCCATGAGTCAACTAAAACAAATAAAGATACTAGAGGAGCACAAGCGAAAGATAAACAACACCAAATAGAAAAGCTTGTGCCCTCAACCATGCAACTCCCCGGAAACCTAATAGAACTCTCTCCCCCTTTGGCATCATGACACCAAAAAGGGAGAGGCGATGCTAACGTCCCACGAAGAAGTCATGCTCCATCGGAGTCTTCATCGGAGGTAGTGGCCGGGCGAGCTCCTCACTTTGTCGGCAGAAACTGAACCCCCTATCATGTGCATCACCATCCTCATCATCATCACATCAGAAACTTCTGCATCAGCATGAGCACGGAGGGACCAATCTGAGTGCGAGACCAAGGAATCTCTGGCTGAGAGGAGGAAGCATCATCCTGAAGATCGAAATCCACCCAAGGGCGACGGTTCTTGAGCCAAACAGCTTCTGCAGTAATTCTGTCCTCAGACCCGGGCTTAACAGGAACGCCTAGGTGCTCAAAACGCTGACGGAGAGTTGGCGCTCTTTTGTTCCTAACATGTTCCTTATAGGCCCTTAGGTCAGCATCGTCTTGGCGGCAAAACATGGTCTTCAAAGCACCAGCCATCCACTTCTTGAACCCTTTATCTTGAGCATTTGCCTTGGGAGGAAGTTCAAACAAGGGATCCTCATCATCATCGAGGAGCTTTCTTCTACATTGGGGATAAGCGGAGCAATATGTGTCTTTATGCTCAGCTCCTTGACCTTGTGCTCAGTGGGCTGCTCCTCATTGTCCAAGAGATCCAAAGGAAGTTTCTTCTTAGTCCACGTGTCAATGATCAAAAGCATAATGTGAGCACCAAAGATGGAAGGTCTCTTTTTCATCACCA
Source organism: Poa pratensis (assembly GCA_947311845.1). Classification (NCBI taxonomy): domain Eukaryota; kingdom Viridiplantae; phylum Streptophyta; class Magnoliopsida; order Poales; family Poaceae; genus Poa; species Poa pratensis. The sequence goes on from CAMZMU010000062.1 coordinate 12,271,282, forward strand.
CAGCATACATCTCATGCCATATGATGTCCATCACATCAAGTTTCTTGCCTTGCCCAACCATGACAGAGGATTCAAACAGGAGATCAATAAGCTTTCCATGGATTTGGTCAAAGTTGCCTACACGGGCGCAACGGTGTTGCGATAGATCCTGTGCATAATGTCCCAAACCTTTAGCAAGTGCTTTTGGAACCCCACCATGGCACGACCTTGGATGTACAGATCATAGAGAACCTCGGGCTTCATCGGATTTGAGTTATAGTTGATGCGAAAGAATTGTTGCTGAGCAGCTTCGGTTAACTCAAAAACCATTGTCAACCAAACCTAGAAGAGTAGCAAACTCACTCCACTTGGCCTCAAGAACGACATCTTTTGACATCCATTTGATCCGCCTGCTCGGGAAGAAGTGAACAGTGGCAAAGAACTGCATGACAAGGTGTTCATTGAAATCCTGCTGCAGCCCAATATATTCATAGATCCCAAACTCCTTGCAAATTTCAATGGCTTCTCCAAAGTACTCAAGGTGGCGTCCATGTAATCGGTGTTAATGCAAAATTGTTCAACAACCTTGGTCTTGTGCCTTGGAAGGACTTCATAGAAGATTTTCTCTTGAAATAGATTGTGGAACCCCGGAGTGGTGAAATTTCTGAGTTTAGGAGTGGCATAGGGATTCATCCGCCTTTCTCGAACAAAATCCTTGGATGACATTAGGTTGAGTGACTTGCTTTGAGCAGCTTTGATCTTTGCAGCATTAGATTTCTGACGGCGAGTGGTCTTTTCAGGCATAACTTCAGGTTCATCATCTTCTTCACGAATGTCTTTGCTTGAACGAGCACGCTTAGCAGCCCGTTTGGTGTGACTCCCACTAGCCTGCTTACCAGCACCTGTGATAGCATAGGAGGTAGCAAGGGGATAAGTATTGCAAAAACAACTGAGACCAAATGAGAAGAATCCAAACTGCACAGTTCTGGAAAAATGCCAGTTCCAGCGGTAGTACCGCTGGTCCACCGGTAGTACCGTGGAGCGGTAGTACCGCCACGACGGCGGTAGTACCGCTACCTTCAGATCTAGCGGTTGACTTTCCGGTACTCGCTCGATCTATGGAATCCTCCAAAGAAACTTTGCAATAAGGATCCTAGTCTAAGTACCATCTATTTCCTACAACTTCTACCACTAGAACTACGGAAAACCTAACTCCATTGCATCTCAACGAATCGACTAGGTTGAGAGGTAGGAGAGAGAGATTACCGGAGCTCATCGCGGAGGAGAGGAGGAAGGAGAGGGTGCTTGAGCTTCCCTCTGGCCGGAGAGGGGCTATCCAGGCCGGAGATGGGCTCCCCGGCGACGAATCGTGGCGGCGGCGGCAGCGGTGAGGTGTGTTTCGAAAGAGGGGTCGGGGGTGGAGAGGGTAGAAAAGAAACTACCGCTCCACTCCCAACTTAACCCCTGGTGAAAACGCACCCAGCGGTAGTACCGCCCGCGCTGGTACTTACGGTAGCCTGCGGTTGTACCGCTCCTGGAAGGAACGGTAGTACCGTTCGTGTCGTGGGGAAGAAAACACGGCAGATGCTACTTGAGGGTAGCTTAAACTTTTGGGCAAGGCGACTCTGGTGTCTGGATGTTTGTTTAGCACGGCAGGGGACAAAGGTTTACCCAGGTTCGGCCTCTCCATTGGAGATAAAGACCTACTTCCTGCTATCTTATTAATCTCGATCTCTGTCTCGATAACCCGGCTACTACAACAGAGCCGGATCTCGATCTATGTTACAAGGATTGTATGTCTCTCGCCTAAAGCTTAGGGTTACGAAAAGTCCTCTTTGTCTAAGGGGCAGGAGCCGGTTATATAGATACCGGGCCTCCTGGTCGCGTACATGATAGGCCGGGTTCTACCCGAACTCTGAGTCCTACTACTACTCCTTTATCCTTCGTGTATTCCAAGTATAGAACCGCCTCTTGAACCGCCTCTGGACCTTCTGGAACATTCTTCATGAATAGCCGGGTCATCGCCAAGATACCGCCCAGCACCGTAACCCGGCCTATGCTGAGGATTAACTGGCCTCGCCGGGCCTCCTGCCTGGCGGGTCATGTTTTCCTCTTCATGGGCCTACCGGGTTATTATCCCCCCATCAGTAGCCCCCGGGTTAACCAGGTAACCAGACTGCCACGCCTTGCTTCTATCTTGCGTTGTTTGTTTCTTGACCAATGCTGGTGTTCTGGCTTGCCTGGTTAATCACCTGAAATACAAAGATAATAAATATGTACAAGATATCAAGTTTCATTTCCCTCTGTCTTGTTAAGCCAGCTCTTCTTGGCGGGTTATCTCATGACCCGGCTTTCTCATCCTACACCGTGTATCTCCGGGTTTCACACCCAACACTTAGCGAAAATTTCTGCTCTGCCATCTCACTGAAACACCATAAATGAGTCAAGGAATCTTTTTGTCCGGTCTAATTGTCGCTGACTTCCCGGAGAAGATGCTTATCTTATCCACTCATTTTTACCATGTTACCCCTAGGGTTTTCACCGCGGTTATAAATATCTGACCACGACCTCGCGCAGTCATTTTCCCCATTCTCAAACTCATCTCCAACTTCGCGCAAGCACTGTAGCAGCCGCGGATCCGATCTCGAATCGAGCTCTCCAACTTCAATTAATCTCCAAGGTAACTCCAATCTTTGTTTTTACTTGTGCTGCGCATCCGACTCCGCTCCTCATTTTATCTAGATTCAATCTGCACTCCTCCATCCACATTTGCATCTGATTAGGGTTCTTATCATGTTCATCGTTCTTCGCCATTGTTGCCGCTTAGGCACCTCGTTGATCTCCAGCCATGGTGAAGGAGAAGAAGATGGCAGGAGGGCCCAAAGCTGCAAAATCTCTTGCAAAGAAACCTCCCAGCTCCGCAAAGGCGGATCTAGCGGTGCGCCCGCAACCGCTCCTGTGAACTGGACACGGTCCAGCGCAACCAAGACCACGCTCCAGTCATTCGTGAACCGGGGTGAACTCCCCCTCAGGAGGAGATCCAGTGGCGCGCCCCTGGAGAGGAGATCCGCCCAAACCCCAAGGAAGGTGAAGTGGTAGCCTTCTTAGATCATGTCCTGCGTGGTTTCCGCCCACCGGGTTCCCTGTTCTTTCGCCGGGTCTTAAAATACTACGGTCTCTTAGGCCACAAGACATAGGCCCCAACTCTATTCTCAACATAAGCAACTTCGTAGTTTTCTGCGAGGATTACTTGCAAATTGCCCCCAGCATTGAACTTTTCCTAGAATTTTTCTACTGCAACCCATCCCGCAAAGACAACCTTGGCCCTTACGGTGGAGTGGCGATCCAGCGCCGGAGGGTATGTGATTTCCCGGCTCTTGCTCTCGCCAGCCATCCAAAGGGATGGCAAAACACTTATTTCTATTTCAAAGACACTTCACCCGAGTCAGATGATGCTCGTTACCCGGCTTTTCTGAACTCGGGCATGACCTACGAAGCAAAAATGAACAGCTATGCCCCAGACGCAGACCGGGTCAAACTCGAGCCCACGCTCCGCCGGGCCAAAGCCCTGCTCGCACATGGACTCAGGGGGACTGACCTGGTCAAATGCTGGATCGGCTGGTTCATCCAGCCCCTCAGCATCAGGAACCGGCTCTTCCATGAATACACGGAAGAGACCACTGACGACATGCGTTATTCAGAGATCACTCTGCTGGATGACCAAATCGTGAAGAACGCCAAGAGGCTCCTTGGCGAAAAGAAGACTGATATTGCTATAGACGGGCTCGCCCCATATAGTGCCAAAAAACAAGCCTCCTACGGTAAAAACTTGCCCTTAATTGTTTCTGTACACTATAACCCGGTACTTCTTGCAAACTGTTACTGACATTTCTTTTTCCAGGACTCCAAATGGTGGAGCGCAGATTTCACCCCTACATCCTCTGCTGAAGAGGACACAGAAAGTGACGACCAAGAGGAAGAAGAAGAAGAAGGTGAGCCAGACTCCATAGGCCGGCTCTTCCTCGAGCCGATTAACACCGAAGTCCCCAAAAAGGACACTTCTACTGATAACCCGGCTCTTCTCATTCCAGGCCCCAATGACCCGGCTCGGACGTATTGCCGGGTCCACAAGCTGTTGCACCAACTCCTCAAAAGCGGACCCGAGCTGCATTGCTAAGGTGCCAATTTCTCGTTTTTCAACTTGTACAACGAACTCATCTCAAACTCAAGTACCAACACAGGAAAAGGAGCTTGAGAAGGAGGCCGAGGCAAACAAGAGACCGCGGACCCGGTCTTCTTCAGCCCACGTATCCTTGAGCTCAGGTATCCCTCAACAATCTTTATCAAGCTGGGCCAAATCCATCCAGAAGACGCCCAGCTCAAAGTATCCTTTAGCTGGAAAAATCCGGGTCCCTAAACGCTCTCGTTCATCAGATACTTCTTCCTCGGACGCTGTTAGCACGCCCGAGGATTTTCACATCAATACCGGGTTAGAAATGCTTCACTATCTCTTCTTTTTCAATACTTTGCAATCTTTGCTGTGACTAACTGCTTCTCTTTTGTTTCAGTGCTAAGGCTATCGTGGAAGAAGAAGACCCGGATTCTCCTCCAGTTGCCTCTCCTCCACGCACACCACTGAACCTTCTGAAATGGAGGTACAAATCGAGGAGCCGGCTCGAAAAGAAGAATCTGGCGCTGAGAACGTGGTAGCCTCACCACCAAGTCCCCCTGCTCCTGCTCCTGAACCAGCTACCAATGCTTCATCTCCTGGACACGGCTCTGGGACAAAAGAGATTGACCCAGAAGTGCAAATCACCGGGTCTCATCAAGGCCCGGTTCCTAGTGCCTCTCAAGCTCTTACCAAGATTATTACTCCTGAAGTCAAAGTGGATCCCTCTGCCAAGGGCAAGGACCCAGTTTCTTCTTTGGATTTGGCGGCTTTGGATTCCATGTCCACACCTGCTCTGTGCGAGGAGTACTTCTCTCGCATTGCTTATCACAAGAACTTGGAGAGTGAACTTGTCACCCTACTTCAGAAACGATACCAGGTGCACAATTTTACTGTCCTTTTACTTCTTGTAATCTTTAATATAGTTATCTATAACCATAACCTTACTAGCCCCCAAGCTCCAAGATTATCACTTGTTGATGAACTTGGTGCTTGAAACAACAATAACTTGGCAAAAAACTTCAACCTGTATCCCCCAAGGCCCGGGTTGTATGTTTATAACAAGCCGGGTCTTGAAACACTTTCCGCTATCAAAATCATACTTCATAGAACAAAACTTTGAACCATGTAGCCCCCAAGTGCCGGGTTAGTTGCCCGCAACAACCTGGGACTTTCACACCTTTAACTCCACAAATCATTAAAAACTTCAAAACTGTAGCCCCCAAGTGCCGGGTTAGCTGCCCGCAGCAACCTGGGACTTCACTTTTCACTTCGTAAACTTTAAAACCTTGTAAAGAACTCTGACTTGCCTCTTTTTTTTTAACAGGAGCATGTGAGCAAGGCCAATGAGGAAGTAGCCCGGCTCCAAGGAACCTTAAAAGCTGAGATTGAAACCCGGGCTGAAGAAACCAACAAACTTCAAGCCCTGGAAGAAAAAATAACTACCTTGAAAGCAGAAAATTCTGATCTGAAACGGGACATGCAAGAGCATGAAGAAAACTTTCAAGAGCAGCTGACCAACCTTCAACAGAAGTTGGATGCAACTACCAGCGAGCTATCTCGCCTGAAAAAGATGATTAGTGCTATGGTTGCCTCTCTTGTTGGTAAGCATGATGTTCTCAAACCCGGTAAATTTTTCTCTTCCAAACCCGGCATATAAACTATGCCTAACACTAGTTTTCACTTTGCAGGCGCGCGCGATGGTAACATTCGCAAAACCGCCACCGAGAAAATCAAATGTATGTATACACTGGTGCGCCAATTATATTTTGGTAGCTGCGAAGTCATCAAAACCGCCAGAAATTGGGAGAACCCGCCCAGCACTTATACTGAAGTACTGGTCATTTATCCACGATGCCAAACTGGATCCAATTGCTGAAGAGGTCCGCGTGCAGAGCCGGTGCAATGCGCAGCTTGGCCTTGGCCAAAGCCTATTATCCCAACTTGGAACCGGGTCCCCTTGCATCAGGATTTCCTCAGTTCAACGCAGATGGCACTGCTTTTGATCGGAAAGCGTACAGCCGGGCTGTGAAGCAAACCCGGCACGTGGCTACCCAAATTGCCAATGGCTTGAAACTGAATTCCATACAATACGGCTACAGCGAGACCAATGACGAAATTGTTGATGAAGAACCTCAACGCATTGACCTCCTTCAAAGCTACAAGGAATCAATTGGTGAGGCCCCACTGTCCCCAGTACTTCCGCTGCGCCAAGCTCCTCAACTCCCACTGTGCCACCACCATCGCGCGCACCAGTGGAAGATGAAGATGAAAACTACTTTCAATCCCTTCAGCTTGTGACATGGCGCAACAACAGAGCCCCCAAGAACCGGGAAGTAGAAGCAGAAACGGCGAAGGATGACTCGGCCAGCGCCAAGGAAGATACTCCAGCCACCACTCCTTCCACTAACCCGGCTCCTGAAGCCGGTTCTTAAACAATTGCTCAGCAGCTATGTCTGCATAAAAACTTGTCTTATTTGGCCCTTGGGGCACAGTATTGTAATAACTTAGCCGTATTTTGATACTATGCCTGTGATGTGCGCTCATGCGCTGTAAAACTTTGCAGTAATCGTATTATGTCTTTACCTGTCAAAATACTTGTTCTTCTGTGGTTTCGATGACCCTTTTGGTGTCTTTAACTGTGAGCCGGCTTTCGCATGGATACCCTGGCGCAACTTCTCTGAGAAAAACAGGGTCGAACCAAGTCCCAACGGGCTTCATGGTTGATTGAATTTCCAGGTGTGCAATCAGGCCATAAAGTCGCGAGTCACATCAGCTGCACAGCAAGATAACCAAGAATACTAGTGGCATAAAAGCCGGGTCTTGGGATTGCAGCTACAGACTTTTGCAGTAAGAGCCCCCAAGACCTGGATCAATGTTTATAAAGTAAAGGGCTTATGCCACAGTACCCCATTGATCCAAAATACTGGCGGGACGCACTCTTTGGGCGTCCTCAAGATATAAAATCAACTAAAAATGACTGATACTGAAACTAAACACACATATTACTCAATAGAACAAACTGTGAACTGCTCTGCCGGGTTACAATATTTGAAACCCGGATAACCACTGGGGCCGGGTCCTGGGGAAATAACTTAGCACTTTTCAATAACAAGCCCCCAGGACCAAGCTGATCAAAAGAACTATTATGATGCAAATAAAAAATAACCGGCTTAAAAAAGTAAACTGAGACAAAGAAAATTTCTGTTCAACCTTTACTTTATTGATAGAAAAGGTTAGGTCAGCAAGCCGCCTCATTAAAAACCTTCCAGTCCCCTTAGGTACCCTGGTAAGGAAAAGAGCGCGTCTGAAACCTGCTGCCTGTTACATCGTGTGTTACAACTTTTACATCTTTCTCTTGCTAAGTATAATATGGGCGCAGCTGCGCAATGTTCCACGGCCTCTCACGCTCTTCCATGGAAAAGGTGGAGTGTGTGGTATCATTGACTGTCTCTGACTTTTCTCTTGCGTCCACTAAGTAGTATGAACCATTGTCCAATTTCTTGCTTACGATGAAGGGCCCCTCCCAAGGAGGTGATAACTTGTGCATCCCTTCCTTGGACTGCACCCATCGCAATACCAGATCACCCTCCTGGAAAGTGCGAGTTTTAACCCGGCGACTATGATACCGCCTCAAATCTTGCTGATATATTGCTGATCTTTCCAGTGCTTGCTCTCTGTTTCTTCCAGCAAATCCACAGAATCTTGCCGGGTCTTCTCATTTTCTATCTCAACGTAAGCCGCCACGCGAGGCGAGTCATGAATAATATCACTTGGCAAAACTGCCTCTGCCCCGTACACCATAAAGAAAGGGGTCATCTTTGTAGATCTGTTGGGTGTTGTGTTAATTCCCCAAACAACTGATGGCAACTCCTCAACCCACGCTCCGGCGGCTCTGAGACACGGGACCCGGAGGCGTGGTTTTAAACCTCTAAGCAGCTCCTGATTTGCTCGTTCAACTTGTCCATTGGCCTGAGGATGAGCAACTGAGGCAACATCCAAACGTATACCATTATTTCCACAAAACTTTGCCATCTCTCCAAGTGACATATTAGTACCATTGTCTGTGATAATACTATGAGGATATCCAAACCTATGTATGATCTGCTTCATAAACTTGACCACTGTAGCCGCCTCACAATTTGTAACAGGCATAACTTCAACCCACTTTGTAAACTTATCAATGGCAACCAAGAGGTGGGTTTTCTTGCAAGGAGACATGCTAAAAGGACCCACCATGTCAAGCCCCCAAACTGCAAAAGGCCAAGTCAAAGGTATGGTGCGCAGTTCCTGAGCCGGCACATGAATCTGTCTGGCATATCTCTGACACCCATCACATCTATTCACCAAGCGCTCTGCATCTGCCTGGGCTGTGAGCCAAAAGAAACCATGTCTAAAAGCTTTTGCTACCAATGACCTTGTTGAAGCGTGATGACCACAATCCCCTTCATGAATTTCCTTCAAAATTTGCCGGCCCTCCTTTCCAGAGACACACCTCTGAAACACGCCTGAGACACTTCTCTTGTACAACTCGCCATCAATAACCACGTAGGCCTTGCACCGGCGCACGATCTGCCGGGCTATAACTTCCTGTTGTGGCAACTCACCACGCAAAAGATACGCCAATAAGGTTCTGTCCACTCTGGGATCTCATGTGTTGCTGCTACCAACTGTGAATCCGGGTCCTCCTGACCCGCCAGCTCCTCTGCATCCTGAAGCTTGACTGATGGCGTCCATAGCTCGTCCAAGAAAACATTTGGTGGAACCGGCTCTCTGCGAGAACCGAGTCTTGACAAAGCATCTGCAGCATCGTTTTTTCTGCGGTCAATATGATCCACCTGATAGCCTGAAAGAACCCGGCTACTCTATCCACCTCTCGCCTGTAAGCCGCCATCGTTGCATCTTTTCTGTCCCAAGTTCCTGACACTTGCTGCGCCACAAGATCTGAATCCCCATAGCACTTGATACGCTTGACATTCATCTTTTGCCATACGCAAACCATGCAACAAAGCCTCATATTCTGCCACATTATTGGAACAATCAAAGTGAATTTGCAAAACATAACTCAACTTATCACCTTTGGGAGAAGTTAGCACAACTCCAGCTCCTGATCCTTGCTCTTGCTTAGACCCGTCAAAATGCATAACCCACGATTTGAGACTCGGGGTGAGAGGTGGCGCATTCAACTGCGTCCAATCATTAAGAAAATCCACCAATGCTTGAGATTTAATAGCTGTGCGAGGCACATACTCAATGTGATAATCCCCCATCTCTATGGCCCACTTGGCAACTCTCCCAGTAGCTTCTGAATTTCTAATAATATCTGCCAAGGGTATAGAACTAACCACCGTAATTGGATGCTCCTGAAAATATGGTTTCAACTTTCTACTGGCCATGAAAACACCATACACTAACTTCTGCCAATGCGGGTACCTTTGCTTGGTTTCTGATAACACCTCACTAACATAATAGACCGGCCTTTGCACCGGGTTTCTTTTCCTTCCTCTTTTCTCTCGACCACCACCACGGCACTCACAGCTTGAGGCCCGGCAGCGACATATAATAGCATGGGCTCCTTGGGACCCGGCGCCGCCAGAACTGGCGCTTCTGACAGCTGTTTCTTCAAAGCCTCAAATGCCTCATCTGCCTCTTGATTCCACACGAAATTATCTGTTTTCTTCAGTAACTTGTACAAAGGAATTGCTTTCTCTCCGAGCCGGGAAATAAACCGGCTTAACGCTGCCACACAACCCGTCAACTTCTGGACATCTCTCAGTTCCTCTGGCTTTTTCAAGCTTTGAATGGCTCTAATTTTTTCCGGGTTTGCCTCAATTCCCCGCTCTGACACAATGAAACCAAGTAACTTTCCCGCTGGAACTCCAAACACACACTTTGTAGGATTAAGCTTCATCTGGTACTCCCTCAGATTTTTGAATGTCTCTGTAAGATCACGAATAAATGACTCGGCTTTCTCTGACTTTATTACCACATCATCAACGTAAGCATGCACATTACGCCCAATCTGATCATGAAAACAATTCTGAATACACCTCTGATAAGTTGCCCCTGCATTCTTCAACCCAAAAGTCATGGTCTTGTAACAAAAAGCACCAAAGGGGGTGATAAATGACGTTTTTCCCAATCATTTTTGTTCAACTTGATCTGATGATACCCTGAATAAGCATCCAAGAAACACAAAAGCTCACTACCTGCTACTGCATCCACGATTTGATCAATACGCGGTAACTGAAACGGATCTTTGGGACAAAACCTGTTCAAACTTGTGAAATCAATACACATCCTCCACTCGTTGTTCTTTTTCAGAACCAAAACCGGGTTAGCTAACCACTCTGGATGAAACACTTCCATGATAAAGCCGGCCTCCAAAAGCCGGGCTATCTCCTCTCCAATTGCTTTCCTTCTTTCTGCATTCATTTTCCTCATACCCTGTTTTACCGGCCTTGCCTTAGGATCAACATGTAAGCTGTGCTCAGCGAGTTCAGTTGGAATGCCTGGCATGTCACTAGGTGTCCATGCAAAAACATCCCTATTCTCACGGATGAACTCGATGAGCGCGCTTTCCTATTTATCAGTTAAGTTGGTCCCAATGGCGAACTGCTTGGAAGAATCTCCAGGCACAAAATCCACCATCTTTGTATCTCTGGCAGCTTTGAACTTTGCCCTATCATCCTCTGTTGTTGGCCTTTTAAGTGCTGTGTTATCCTGCGGGTCAAGATTTGCTCTGTAAGCTTTCAATTCCTCCTTAGCACAAGCATGCTCTGCTAAAGCTGCATCCCCCTCATCACACTCTGCCGCAATATCTCTGTTACCATGCACTGTAATGATCCCATGAGGACCCGGTATTTTCAACTGGAGATACACATAACACGGCCTTGCCATGAACTTGGCATAGGCCGGCCTTCCCAACAATGCATGATATGGACTTGGAAACTTTACCACCTCAAACGTGAGCCACTCTGATCTGAAGTTATGGATAGACTCACCAAAAGCTACCTCCAATGAAATTTTACCCTCTGGTGTAGCTGATTTTCCCGGAACTATACCATGAAAAATTGTTGACGTTCTCTGCAACTGTGACTCCTTCAAACCCATGCGCACAAACGTGTCCCAGTACAAAATATTGATGCTACTGCCACCGTCCATCAGCACTTTCTTTAACTCAAAACCATGAACTTGGGGAGCCACAACCAACGCAAGAAGACCCGGGTGCTCCACCACCTCTGGATGATCCGCCCTACTCCAAGTAACTGTATGCTCTGACCACCTCAAATATCTCGGAACTCCTGCAGCCACTGTGTTAACTGCCCTCTTGACTATTTTCCTCTCTCTCTTGGTTGTGCCACTTGTGTATATATGATACTGACCAAGTTGCCTTGGCTGCTGTGAAAATCCACCTTGGTTACTTGTGTTCTGATTTTGGTTCTGACCCGGATTTCCCGTAGGTACCGCGTTTGCTCCAGTCAAAGGTCCCGAGGCCGGGTTACCACCCGTGCCGGGTCCTCCACTTCTATTTGCTCCTTGCAAAGCTCTCTGCACCTCATTGTTTTTCCACCTGTTCAGATCCACACACTGAGCCAAAGAATGATTGGCGGCTCTGCCGTTCTTGCTATGACGAGGACACGGCATCCTGAAGGCCTCCTCATTACTCATTGGACGCGATCCTTGGTAATTATTTCCACTGTTGTAATTCCAATTGTTGCCTTGAGAACCCCTGTTTTCCTGATAACCCCTATTTTCCTGATATCCTCTGTTTTCCTGATATTCCCATCCATCCTTTGCCTCTGAAACCCGGCATTGGTATTTGCCACTAACTCTGAACTACCATCATTGTGACCTCGCTTATGTTGATTCTGGTTACTGTTATTGTTGTTACCCGAGCCATTATTGTTCCTTCCACCATTATTTGCCGTGCCTTTCCCCTTCTCCTCCTCAGGCTCATCCTGAGTCTTGTCTGTGGCTGCATGCCTGTTGCAAGCATCCATCAACTCTGCCATGGTGACCGGTTTAACCCGGTGCCCTTCCTTCATGCGACCCAGCTTCTGGACAAGTGGTGCATACTTACAAGTTTTCTCCATTGATGAAATGGCGTCCTTTGGCTCAATACCAGATGAGGAGTGCAAGATTCCGTGACCCGGCCCATCCAATGACGTGCTGACTCGCCTTTTTTCTGTATACACGATCAAGATCCTCGATGGAAAACAAACGCTTGCACGTACCTGAAAATGCTTGGTGAAAACTGCCTTCAACTCATCCCAGGAATTAATGGATTTCTCTGGTAGATTTTTAAACCACAACTTTGCTGCTCCATCACTCATCATCAAATACATGTACTTGGCGCAAACATTCTCTGTGGCATTGCGTATACACATTGCCATCTCATAACTGCTCAACCAACTAGCCGGATCCATGCTAGGCTCATAGTTGGATATCTTGCTTGGCTCTTTGAACTTCTCAGGGAAAGGTTCTGCTCTGATGGAATCTGAAAGACATTTTGGCCCGGCTAAACTAGAAGAACTTGCTGAAACATTGACATTACCGGGTGAGCTTGCAGACGCGGCTGGCGCAGGGCCCGGTCCTCCTTGAGGTACTCCTGCTGCAGGTACTACCGGGTTTGCATTACCTGCACTTCTCCCTGCGCGTGATCTATTAACTATCTGCTGTGCTATGGAAATTGCTGGGGCGGGTTGATGCTGCTGATTATTTTGATTCTGATTTGCTGGGGCGGGTTTGGCTGCTGTGCCGCTGCAGGCCCGGCCAACGGCGGGTTTCCTCCATTGCGGCTCCTACTACGATACGTTGTAGAATGCAACGCACTTTTCTCTCTTGAATACTGTGTCTGCTGAACTACTGCAGTACGTAACATATCTATGGCACGCCGGGCTTCAATCTCTGCGGTGTATCCCATGGAATCTATCAAGTGCCAAGTTGCTGCATACACGTTATCCGCTGGATTTGAATAGTGACCCACCGGCGTGTGAAACCTTGGTGTTCTAGGCGGCAGACCCGGATTTCCCCTGGCTCCTCCAGCGGGCAAACCCGGCGCTGCTGTTGCTGCTACATCAGTTCTCGCTGTTCCTCTATTCTGCTCTGTACTTGCCCTAGCCACTGGTGCCACCTGAGTTGCGCCAATAGGCTGGTCTTCTGGAGTTCTGAACAATGCTGCCACAGGCACTGGGTTTGCTATATTTCCCCAAGGCCCAGCCGGCTTTGATGCCTCCTCCGGTGTGCCCGGGTTGCCTCGTTGAGACGATTTTCCTCCTCTTCTATTTGCTTCTTTCTTGCTTCTATTTCTTGCCTCTCTGCCTCGGCGTCCCTGCGCATCTGCTCCAACGCTCGGCGTGCTGTATCCAATTCCATTGCTCTAACTGCTGCGTTTTCTGGAGTAACCAACCTTGTAAGTGCTGATGGATCTAAGACCAGGCCATTGTTAAACAAGGCCGGGGCAGCTGCTATGTTACTTCTTTCCTCTCCTTGGGCCCGGTTATGCAGGAACCCAAAACTGTTTCTGTATCTTGCCGTACCCTCGCTTTCCTCTGAGACCGAAGCCGGCTCTCCATCAACCCTCTGTTCTGCCAACTCCAGAATTGGGGGCAGCTGCTGTTGACCCGGGGTAAAGACCGGTGGAACAACAGCTGATGGTGACGGTTGCATGCTGGACGAAGGCGCGGTGTACACCGCTACCCTACGTACCGGGCTTGGACTTGACTCTTGTTCCTCATCATCCTCTTCTTCTGCATCATACCCAAACCGGCCTTCGAACAGGGGCAAGATTGATTCCGACCCGGCTCGTTCCACCGCGTCGCCCGGGATTCCTGCCGGGTCATCCAGCCGTTCCTCCAGCGTGTTCAGGACCCCTCAACTTCAGCTGTGCCAACTGATTCCTCTCCATCAGATTGAACAATTGTGGCGGCTCCTGACACAGATTCATAATCTCCATCACTAGCAGATCTAGTTGTAATCATGCCCACAAAAACATTAACTTTGCCAATTGGAATAACATCACCTGATTCTAGTAGATCCGAGTCCGGTCCCCAGCCAAAATCATCAACGATGAGCTCTCCTTGCTCATTGGTTGTGATCTGGCCAAAGACGAAGTTTTCGACCCCTTGCCTTGCTTCACCCATGATGGTGACACCCTTGGACGCGATTCCCACAGACGGCGCCAACTGTCGTGGGGTAGAAAACACGGCAGATGCTACTTGAGGGTAGCTTAAACTTTTGGGCAAGGCGACTCTGGTGTCTGGATGTTTGTTTAGCACGGCAGGGGACAAAGGTTTACCCAGGTTCGGCCTCTCCATTGGAGATAAAGACCTACTTCCTGCTATCTTATTATTAATCTCGATCTCTGTCTCGATAACCCGGCTACTACAACAGAGCCGGATCTCGATCTAGGTTACAAGGATTGTATGTCTCTCGCCTAAAGCTTGGGTTACGAAAAGTCTCTTTGTCTAAGGGGCAGGAGCCGGTTTATATAGATACCGGGCCTCCTGGTCGCGTACATGATAGGCCGGGTTCTACCCGAACTCTGAGTCCTACTACTACTCCTTTATCCTTCGTGTATTCCAAGTATAGAACCGCCTCTTGAACCGCCTCTGGACCTTCTGGAACATTCTTCATGAATAGCCGGGTCATCGCCAAGATACCGGCCCAGCACCGTAACCCGGCCTATGCTGAGGATTAACTGGCCTCGCCGGGCCTCCTGCCTGGCGGGTCATGTTTTCCTCTTCATGGGCCTACCGGGTTATTATCCCCCCATCAGTTCGACTAGCGGTAGTACCGCTACCTGGTACTATTGACTTCCAGCAAAAATTGCTGTGAATCATCGGTAGTACTAGGCACCTGGTGACTACGGTACCGCTCGAGGGACTGCTGTGCCTGGAAACTCCAGGCAGCGGTAGTACCGCGAGGGCACCGGTAGTACCGGGCACTTTTGCCACGAAACATCGACGGGATGGTCACAAAAGTTTTTACAAATAGAGAGAGTGGTTTAAGGGATAAGTTATTGGCTTAGGATAGACAATGTAACTGGGGGAAGAGAGACAACCCAAGTTTGCAAGAAACAAAAGTAACGGCCAAACTTGGTACTCTCCACAAAATGCAAAAGGAGGTCTAAAGAACCCAAATAAAATCAAATAAGATCAACTCCTCATAAGGAGGAGGGCGGTGGCCTAGGCCACCATGTATGAGTATGTGGTGTGACACCGCGAAGATATATCTTGGGTTCACCGCCACAACTCGCCATTTAAGCTCACAATTCATAAAATGAACAATATAGAGACAAAAGAGTTCTTATTATCGGCATAATGGGGGGAGGGATAGTCCAATAGATTAGGACCGCACTCCCCCTATGTCCATGCCTACACCAAAAATAGATAGTCAAGAAATAGGTGTGTATGCAAGATAGTCAAGCCACGCTCCTTGAATCCACGATATTTAGCTCATGCCTCAAATAAGTGAATCTTGCTTCATCAAGTGGCTTCGTGAACATATCGGCAAGTTGGTTCTTGGTTGGAATATAGCCAAGCTCAATGTCACCCGGTTGATGTGATCACGAATAAAATGATATCGAATCTCAATATGCTTCGTCCTTGAGTGTTCCACCGGGTTGTGACCAATCTTGATAGCACTTTCATTGTCACATAAAAGAGGCACTTTGTCACAATGGACACCGTATTCCTTTAAAGTTTGCCTCATCCATAACAATTGAGTGCAAGCACTAGCGGCCGCCACATACTCGGCTTCGGTGGTGGAGAGAGATATACAATTTTGCTTCTTAGAAGACCAACTCACCAAGGACCTACCAAGGAATTGGCATGCCCCGGAAGTCGATTTCCTATCATCCTTACAACCAGCCCAATCCGAATCCGTGTACCCGGCAAGAGAGAAGCTAGAGCCCTTAGGATACCACAAACCAAACCTTGAGGTATAAACCAAATATCGAAGGATTCTATTGACCGCTTGTAAGTGGCTTTCTTTAGGAGCCGCTTGATACCTTGCACACACCCCTACACTCAACACAATATCGGGTCTAGATGCACAAAGATAAAGCAAAGAACCAATCATAGAGCGATAAAGTTTTTGATCAACATCTTTACCCTTGGATTAAGTTCAAGATGACATTTGGTGTCCATAGGAAACCTCTTTTCTTTAGCATCTTGCATCTTGAACTTCTTGAGAATGTCTTGGGTAAATTTTGTTTGAGAGATGAAAGTCCCTCCACTCAATTGCTTGATCTCAAAACCAAGGAAGAACTTCAACTCTCCCATCATGGACATCTCGAACCTATCGGTCATAAGCTTTGAAAATTCATCATTAAAAGCTTTGTTAGATGAGCCAAAGATAATATCATCAACATAAAGTTGGCATATGAAAAGCTCCCCTTTAACCCTCTTGGTAAAAGGGTGGGATCGATTTGCCCCACTTCAAATCCACGGTCTAGCAATAGCTCTCTTAGGTGCTCATACCAAGCACGAGGTGCTTGTTTGAGACCATAGAGCGCCTTATCAAGCTTGTAGACATGGTTAGGGAAGTTTGGGTCCTCAAACCCGGTGGTTGCTTAACATATACCAACTCCTTTAAAGGACCATTAAGAAAAGCACTTTTCACATCCATTTGTTGCAATTTAAAATTATGATGTGATGCATATGCAAGAAGGATACGGATGGACTCAAGGCGAGCCACGGGTGCATAAGTCTCTCCAAAATCAATGCCTTCAACTTGAGAGTACCCTTGTGCAACCAATCTTGCCTTGTTCCTCACAACCATTCCATGTTCATCTTGCTTGTTCTTGAATATCCACTTTGTGCCTATAACATTGCGGCAATCTTTTGGCTTCTCAACTAAATTCCACACTTTGTTGCGCTTGAAGTTATTGAGTTCATCATGCATAGCTTCCAACCAATCCGGATCTTCAAGAGCTTCAAAGACTTTCTTCGGTTCCACCATGGAGATGTGAGCTTGATGCTCACTAAAGTTGCCAATTGACCTCTTGTGGTAACACCCTTTCTTCGGTCACTAATAATAGCTTCAAGATGCAAACTCTTTCTTCTCATATTCTTTTAGCTCTTTCTACGACGGGTTTCGATATCTCTATTGGATCTTGGAGGTATCTCTTGATCATCTTGATCATTTGAGTCCCCGTCTTGACCGGTGTGGTGACCTTGATCATCATTTTGCACATCTTCAACAATAGAAGGAGAGGGTTGATCTTGGTCATGACCTTGGCTAGCATCAACAATAGGAGAGCTTGGTTCTTGCATAGCAACTTGGTCAACTTGAGGAGGGTCTTGAACTTGTTCTTGGGTAGGTGCTTCATTTGCTTCCATGGAGGCGCCGGTTCAACTTGTGATGATGTGTCTCCACTTGAGTGGAGCTTGTACTTGCTTGACTTGCTTGAGGAGGCTCATGATGGATCTCAATAGGGCGAAAGAAACCAACGCCCATTCTTCTTATTGCATCTTGAGGTTCCTCAATATCTACATCACAAACATGAAATTGCGCCACTTGGGAGCCGTCATTCTCATCGAACCTCACACTACAAGATTCCACAACTCTCCCTAAGGATTTGTCGTAGACTCTATAAGTGTGAGATTCGCACCGTAACCAACAAAAACACCCTCTAAAGCTTTAGATTCAAATTTAGATAAACGAACACCTTTGATTTTGTAGAAACACTTACAACCAAACACACGGTAGTAGGAGATATTGGGCTTGTTGCCGGTAAGCATTTCATATGGAGTCATCTTTTTCCAACACGAAAGAATAACCGGTTAGATGAGTGACACGCCGTGGAGATGGCCTCGGCCCACAAGAAGAGCGGAGACTTAAACTCCGCCAACATGGACCTTGCCATATCCATGAGAGTCCGGTTCTTCCTCTCGGCTACACCATTTTGTTGAGGGGTATATGCAGCGGAATATTGATGACGAATTCCCTCTTCACTAAGAAACTCATTTAAGGTGTAGTTCTTGAACTCGGAGCCATTGTCACTCCTAATGGCCAATATGGGAACATTGTGTTGACGTTGAACTTCATTGGAGAAGTCGATGACGGCTTGTTGAGTCTCATCCTTCGACTTGAAGAAATAAACCCAAGTAAATCTTGAATAGTCATCAACAATCACCAAACAATACTTCTTCCCACCAAGACTAGGTTGAGGCACGGCACCAAAGAGATCAACATGAAGAAGTTCCAATATCCTCTTTGATGAAATGATAGTCTTGCTTGAGTGGGGAGAATCATGCATCTTTCCTTCAACACAAGCCCTACAAAGACGATCTCTAGAAAAAGAAACATCCTCTTTTAGTCCAAGAATGTGGCCACCCTTGTGAAGACTTTGCAAAGTTCTCATGTTGACATGGGACAAGCGGCGATGCCACAACCACCCCATGTCGGCCTTTCCGAATAGGCATATTGCTTGAGTGTTGGTTGACCCCGAAAAGTCCACCACAAACAACTCATGTTCAACATACCCAACGAACATGACCTTTAGAGTCTTGCTCCTCAAGAGTACCACCATATCAATAGTAAAATAGACATCAAAGTTCATCTTATTAAGTGCACGAACGGACATAAGATTGTAACCGAGAGACTCGACAAGCATGACATTTACAAGGGTGATATCCTTTGCAACTACCACCTTGCCGAGACTCTTTACCTCAGCTTTTGACTTATCACCATAAGAGACGGTTGCATGATTTAGATTTGGTCTCAACTCCGTCATAATCTCCTTGCTTCCGGTCATATGACTAGTGCATCCACTATCAACCACCCATTTAGACCCACCGGAAGCATAGTCCTACAAGAAATCATTGCTTGGATTTAGGTACCCATTTCTCAATGGGTCCTCTTTTGTTAGCAACAAGGGTCTTAGGAACCCAAATAGAATAATCAATGTAACCATCATAAGGACCAACATATTGAGCATAAACATCCCCATAGTAATCAACATAAAGAATGTAGTTGGGATTGTTATGCCCCGCAAAGTCACTACGAGTGGTCTTGCCCCTAGTGGCATTACCACCCGCAATGGGAGTCTTGGCTTGTGCGGGCTTGGTCTTGTTCTCCTTGTTGTTGCTCTTCTTGTTCTTTGCCTTGGCTACATAACCAAGACCCTCCTTCCCTTTGTGTGGCTTTTGCTCAAAGATAAGCAACACCTTTTCTTTACCTTTGGGCGTAGAGGTCTTGGCACTAGTGGCCTTGGCAAGATCCACCTTCAACCTAGCATTTTCCTCAATAACATTTGCATGATCACGAGAGAGAATAGAGGTACTAGGTGAAGTAGATTTAGAAAGTTGAGTTTGAAGTTGCTCATGAGACTTGACAAGGTTGGAGTGTTCACTTTCCAAGGCCTTGTGAGCCTTGTCAAGCTTCTCCAAATCCTCAAGAAGTCTAGCATTAGCAGCCACAAATTCGACTTTCTCCTTTTTAATCACTTTATATTTAGCAAAGACATGATCTCTATCTTTAATGATTTTAGCAATTATTTCATCATTTTTATCATCAAGAGACTCAAGTCTTTCCTCAAGAGTAGTTCTATATTCACTCTCTTCTTCAAGAGAAGCATTCAAGGATTCTATGGAAGCATTCAAGGATGCTATGGTGAGAGAATCCTCTCTCTCAATTTTACCCTTTTCTTCAAGGATTTCTTCGGCCCCACAAGTTGTCTCAAGAGAGACTCAACATGTTCCTTAGCTTCACCTTGCAAGTTAGCCACAAAAGTATCGAAAGCATCTAAAGCAACAAGTTCTTTCTTAACCACAAGACTAGATTCATCATTCATTTCATGCATGGTCTTGGGTGTAGAAGATGATACCTCGGTAACTTTAGCCATGAGGCAACGAGCGTTGTTGGTGGGGAGATTTTCATTGGGGGATTCAAAGAGAGAAGATGATGGAGTTGAGACAATAGCCAAAGCGGCCACCTCATTTGTGGGTTCATCTTCTTCTTCGGAATCTTCGGAAGGATACTCCTCTTGAGCCACCAACACAATTCTCGGTGCCTTCTTGAAGAATGGCTTCCTCTTGCTAATGGGCTTCTTTTGAATCAACTTCGAGTGATCCTTTGCGACAAGCCTTCCACCATGTTGTTCTCGGTTCTCATAAGGGCAATCCTTGATATAGTGATGCTTGTCATGACAATTGTAGCAAGTCTTTATCCTTGTAGCAAACTCCTTCTTCCCACTTGGATTGTTCTTTAGATCAAGTTGAGCCTTTGCCTTGGCCGGGTCACGCCAAAAGGTCCTTGTTGCAAGAGCTATGTGACCATTGAGGGCTGGTTCAAGTCATCGGGAGGAAGGTTGCTTGGGCATGCTTCAATCTCCACACTATCATCAAGACTCACAACCTTGGCCTTCAAAGCAAGTGAGGGACCTTGTTTCATTCCCATGGCCCTAGCACGGTTGTCAAGAGCATTCTTGGTGGCAACCTTGGAGGCTTGCACTTCTTGCATAACTTCATTGATGACATGGCAAGATAGTTGAATTTTCCTTGAATAGCCTTCAATTCAATGGGCTCGAAGGGCATGAGAGCACTCACGTACTTCCTCTTGATCCAAGCATCATCACATAGGTTGCCCTACATTAAAAAGGCTTTGGCAAGAATCTTGAGTCTTCCATACATATCCTCATGAGTTTCATTATCAAGCATGTAGAAGCCTTCGGCTTCATTGCTCAAAGCATCAAATCTATTCCTCTTCATGCTTTCATTTCCAAGGAATGCCACCTCAAGGCAATCCCAAGCTTCTTTGGCGGTGGAGACATGTGAAATGTGATGCATGCCATTTTCTCCAACGGCAAGTTCAATCATGTGTAGAGCGGAGGCATTGAGTTGTTTCTCGGCCACCTCTCTTCTTGACAAGTTGTTTGGATCCACAACCTTGTACCCATCTTTGATGATCCTCCAAAGCTCGATAGAGGAACTGTTGACATGAGATTTCATTGAGTGTTGCCAACTAGAAAAAGCTAATGCATTAATCTTAGGTGGAGGACCTAAAGGGTTTATGCGGGTGTAAGGGATAGGTGGGTCGGGAGAGTACACATGAGAAACCGCATGGTAACCTTCCTTCCCACCATCATGCTCGGAAGTGGAAGGAGGGGAATCTTTAATTTTGGTTTCATCATCCCCCTTCTTAAGTTCGGCTTCTTTAGCCTTCCTCTTTTTCTCTTTTTCCTCCTCGGTTTCACCGTCATTGGAGTTAGCGGAGGCCTCTTCCTCTAGAGGAGTAGTGGTCTCCGAAGGAGCCTTGCCATTTGAGAGTTTTAGGAGCAAGTCCCGCATCTCATCAAATTTGGCATCAATGGACGATTTCAAAGATGTTTCCATCGATTTGAGATCGGCCATGGATGCCGGAGCGGCTAGGTCCTTCTCGGACTCACTATCACTTGTCATACTTCTCTTAGGCGGTTAAGCCCAACAAGAGAGCCGAGGCTCTGATACCAATTGAAAGGATCGGTATGACACCTAGAAGGGGGGGGGGGTGAATAGGTGCTACTTCAATTTTAGTACTTTTTCAAATTAGGCTTGACACAAAAGGTAAATTCTCTAGATATGCAACTACGGTGAATTTACCTATATGACAAGCTAGCAACTAAGCACGATACAACAAGTAAAGACGGTAAACAAGGATAGAGGTAACCGAAGTGAAAGCACGCGGAGACACGGATGTATTTCCGAGTTCCTCCTTTTTAGGGGAGTACGTCTCGTTGGAGAGGTGTGAGCTAGCACAAAGCTCAAAGCTCAACCGCCACAAAGGCGTCACCCTATTCTCCGATGAACCGCACCACAAAGGTTTGGTTCACCTTCCACTATCGGAAACCTTCGAGGCGGAGTCCGGAGCCTTTACAACAACGATTCGGGGCACAACCCACACAAGGGATTGGGGGCTCCCAAACAGCTACAATCTGTCACAAAGACAATCGAGTAAGTACAACAATGAGCTAGGTTTTCCAAATGGAAACCCTAGCCAAGGGGCCCTCAAGTGAATGAGGGGGAAATGGAAAACTGCTTGGTGAAGATGTAGATCCGGGCCTTCTCCTTCAATCCTCCAAAGATCGACGAGTTTGGGTGGAGGGATTGGGAGATCTTGTGAGTCTTGAGCTTGCAACAATGGTGTTCTTCCTTTTTGGGCGAGCTAAGCTTCTTGGAGAAGAAGCAGTCTTTAAATAGGGGTCCCTGAAAATCTAACCGTTATGTGAAGAAAAACTGCACAGCGGTACTACCGCTGGGACAGCGGTACTACCGCTGCTGGTCTCTCTGCGGTACCCAGTGCACTGCACGTCCCAGCTGCGGCGGTACCTCACAGAGGTACCGTAGCTGCCAGGTATGGCGGTACTACCGCGGCGCTGCCGGTAGTACCGCTGGGATCCTTCGAATAAATCAGAAGGAATCCAGCGGTAGTACGAGGCGACTACCGCTGGGTACCGTAGCGAGTCCAGAGAGCAAATCCGGCCTAGCGGTACCCCTGGCGGTACCACCAGCGGTAGTACCGCTGGCTGAAGCCAGCGGTACCACACGGTACCACCGCCAGGAGTATCAGCTGTGCTGCAGGAGTCCCGCTCCAGGTGGAGCGGTACTACCGCTGCGACAGCGGTACTACCGCCAGACACAGAAAAACTCTCCTGAGCTGATTTCCAGGGCCACTAACTCCAAATAGACACAATGTTTCGTCGATACTTATCTGCAATTGCCAAGCACACATTAGACCAGATGATGTGTTGTCATTAGACTCCCAAAATAGATTTTAGAGCAAGTATGCTCTTTCACCAGGGGCACCACACCTGGCCAGGGCGCAACCAAGGTAGGACCCGTGCCCAGGGGTGGTGTGGGCCCCTCTTGGCCCATCTCAGCCTCCCCTTTTGGCTGGCACCATCTTCTGATAAAATAGGAACTTCTGTCTTCTTGGAAATATTTTTAGAGCTCCAGAAATATAGTGTCTTGACGGTGCTTTTTCCAGCTGAAATCTGACTCCGGCAGTTAATTATCCAATAATCATCAAACATGCAAAATAGGACAAAATAACATAAGTAACACATCTTAATATGAAATATATCAATGAATAACAGTAAATTATGCTATAAAATAGTGATGCAAAATGGACGTATCAAAGGGCCACATTTAGCTCGGGCTACAAAACGATGCTCTCCCCTATAATATCCCTAGCTAATATACACCTATACATGAGCTACAACCTGACAAAGAAAAGGCTAATCCAAGCGGTCATATGCCTTCCTAAGGAATACACCCTTGTGGCCCTAAACCATGACATCATGTATGATCTTATGAAGCGTCAAAATCCCATCATGGATATACCGTCGTTTAAGGACCAACCGATGAGTATGCATTGGCTGTTCTCCCACTAGAACCAATCGCGTCATGCATACCTTAGTGACAATTCATTGGATGACATTTATCACAGTGATTGGCCTAAAACTGGAGAAAATTTGTGGCCCGCACTAAGGTAAGGATTAGAGTAATCACATCAAAGTTTAGGCGATACATGACCAATGTCCTAGTGAAACAGTCCTACAACATCGCCGTAATCACCGCCTGGATATACTCTTTTGCAAGAACAAAACTGGAAGGCCGTCCAGACCAGGTGCCGAGTTAGCATCGATCTCCATAATCCCCTGGCCTACTTCCTCGGGCAAAAATGGGAGGGTGAGGACGAGACGCTACCAAGCCCCGTTGTCGATCTCTGTAGATTTAATTGGGGCAATTTGCTTCAACTATGGCCCTCGCTCGTCTTGGAACAACACCGCACAATCTGTAATAACCTGGGCCAAATCATCCTGTGAATATGGATCCGACGTACCTAGGTCGAGGTTGCAAGTTCGATGTGTTGCCTGCTCCGCAACGGTCAGCTCCATTGCATCAACCCTGGTCCTGGCGTGAGCTAGGCGGGCGCTGATGCGTCCATTTTATATAGTGTTTTTTATTTACTTTATTACTACGTAGAAGTAGGATTTCTATATTTTATCGCGCCAACGCCTTTTATGTCTATCTACCCAGGAAGTTAAAATATTAAAGAGTAATCCCATACATGGTATTTTTACCTAGTATGGTATGAAATATGCTGATTAGGAGCACTTAATACCTTCCTTGTGAAAAAATAATTCGCTAGAAATAAAGAAAAAGCAGAAAAAAGCAACACACAAGAAACCGAGGAGATAACGAGTCACGATACGGTCATTCCCAACCGTATCATCGTCCGTAATGCCTCCAGGACGATTGCCTTGTCCAGTACTTTAACCATGTGGCCTCGGATTTCTGATCAGACGAGCACAACAGCCGTCACTACGAAAACAGTCTAGAAAACCTAGCCTCCGGATGGGATCCGGAGGGGGAATCAGCAGGAGGCTGCCACCATCTTCACCGCTCCGATCTGGAAGGCCAAGTCATCCATCTCCATCATCATAATCACCTCTCCTTCATCTACACAACGAATCACTCTTCCATCTTGTTGCAATTCTCCAACATGTAATTGTGTGCATTTGCACTTGTACTCGTACCATTGTTCATCTTTCATTCATACCATTAGTATAATAATGTCTTGTGCTTTCACGTGTGATTAGTTTAATTAGTTCTTGGAAAGATGGGGAAACCCTAGTTTTATTAATATGAGATGAGATAGAAATTATACAGTTTAATACCGGTTGTCATTGTTGGGTTGCATGTACGGTAATTTAAAATTTCGACTACCATGCTACGCAATAATCCAAGATCTACAATGAAGATACATGCGAATACGAAGATCTAGACATAATACGTTACGAACACCGAAGTCGCGGAAGAAGTGTCGATGACGTAATTGAAGTAGCCTGAAGCCGATTCTCTAAACCAAGCCTGGTAGAGAGATTTCGCTGTCTTCTTCTTGCTCGATCTCCTTGGTCCAGCAGAGTGAGGGTCAGACGTCTCACCCCTCTGAGAGCTCGCACGCGTACGCTGGGAAAGATTCAGCAGGGCTTCTGAAAGGACAAGGATGTCGCATAGAGGGGGGTGAATAGGCGATTAAAACTTTTCCGGTTTAGCCTTGATAAATGCGGAATAAAAATAGGTGTTTCAATTTAACAAGCAAACAACCTAAATATACTAGGCTCACCTATATGCACCAACAACTTATGCTAAGCAAGACAAACAACAAGGTGATAGCAAGATAAAGAACTTCAAGCACGAAGGCTATCACAATATAAAGTGCATAAGTAAAGAGCTCGGGTATAGAAATAACCGAGGCACGCAAAGATGATGATGTATTACCGAGTTCCTCCTTTTTAGGAGATACGTCTCATTGGAGGGTTGTGAGTTTCAAACTCAAACGCCACAAATGGCCTCACCCTGTTCTCTGATGAACCTTGCCCAAAAGCTCGGTTCACCTTCCACTATTGATTTCCTTTTGGGCGGCAATCGAGTCCCTTACAACAATCTTGAGGCACAACCCACAAAAAGATTGGGAGCTCCCAAGTTATCACAAAAGGTCTCAACTAGCCACAAAAGGCCATGACCACAAAAGGTCTCAAGAACACCATCTAGGGTCCAACGACCCAAGAGTAACAAACTCACGAACTTTCACTTCCACGAAACCTCGTGGAGAGAGCAAACTGATGCAACAAAATGCAATGGCAAGAACACAAGAAGTGCTCAAGTCCATCACTCTCAAATTCCAACAAAGTAAGAAATGCTTATGGGGGAATAAGAGAGGAAGAACAAAGAAGAGAACCACACAAGAACTCCAAGATCAAGATCTACTATGTTTCCCTCACTTAGAGGAGGAATGGATTGGTGGAAATGTTGATCTAGATATCCTCTCACTTTTCCCTCAAAGATATGCAAGAATCATGGGAGGGATTGAGAGGTAGGCAAGCTTTTCCAAAGGTCAACAATAGAGGAGAGATAGGGAAAAACTAGCTCAAGAAGTTAGGAAACCATTGGGGAAGAAAGCCCCTTAAATAGGTGATATGTCCAAAACGTATCCACTTTTCCGAACACTTTTGCTACTGTTTTGCCTCTAACTTGTGTGATTTGGATGCAACTAACACGGACTAACGCTGTTTTCAGCAGAATTGCCTTGATGTCTTGTTTTTGTGCAGAAAGTCGAATTTCCAGAAAAATTCCAGAAAAAATACAGAAAGGCCTATTTTTCCAGAAGACCCACGGAGGCAGAAGATGGAGCGAGGAGGGTGCACAGGGGCACCACACCATACCAGGGCGCGGCAGGCCCTTGGCCGCGCCCAGGTGTGGTGTGGCCACCCTGTGTGGCCCCCGCGCTCTCCTTTGGACTACTTAAAGCCTCTGACCTAAAAACTTCGGGGGTTCGTCACTTTTTCCAGAAAACATCCGAGCTCCGCCGCCATCGAAAACCCTATTTCGGGGATCAGAAACTCCGTTCTGGCACCCTGCCGGGACGGGGAATTGGAGGAGATCATCGCCATCATCATCACCGCCGCCTCTCCATCGACCATCCATGATTCCCCCATCCATGTGTGAGTAATTCCCCGCTGTAGGCTGAGGGGATGGTAGGGATTGGATGAGATCATTCATGTAATAGTTGTGAGATTTGTTAGGGCATGGTGCCTAGTATCCATCGGTAGTACTTTATGTCATTGTTGCAACTTGTTATGCTTAATGCTTGTCACTTAGGGCCCGAGTGCCATGATCTCAGATCTGAACATGTTATTGAATCATGATGATAATTATTGTTTTGGATCATATCTATAAGTTGTATACACACGTCACTGTCCGGAACCCGAGGCCCCAAAGTGACAGAAATTGGGATAACCGGAGGGGATGGTTGCGACGTGAGGATCACATGTGTTCACGGAGTGTTAATGCTTTGCTCCGGTGCTTTATTAAAAGGAGCACCTTAATTACCAGTAGTTTCCCTTGAGGCCCCGCTGCAAACGGGCTGGTAGGACAAAAGATGTTGTGCAAGTTTCTCATTGCGAGCACGTACGACTAAATACGGAACACATGCCTATGATTGATTATTACTTGGATACCTTATATTATTTATCTGCAATTGCCCTATGTATGACTATTTCATGAATTATTTCATCCATGCAGCGCCCGTTCATCCATCCCTATGCCTACAGTATTTTAATCCTGCTGTCTACTGCAATTATTACTGCTGTCTTTATTTTACTGCTGCTATTATTTCACTACTGCTACTGTCATAAAACTGTTGCTACTGATAAACTGTGTCGAGCAAGTCTACTTCCAGGTGCAGCTGAACTGACAAATCATCTGTCAAGGCTTATAAATATTCTTTGGCTCCCCTTGTGTCGAATCAATAAATTTGGGTTTTACTTCCCTCGAAGACTGTTGCGATCCCCTATACTTGTGGGTATCAAGACTATTTTCTGGCGCCGTTGCCGGGGAGCATAGCTCTATTTATAAGCTCACCAGGGAGTCATACTGCTCGCTGCAATTCATTCATCATGGGTAAACCTCGTGATGATAAGGTTCGCATATTGCCATCCACTACAAGGAGAGGTACAACTCTGAACACTTCTGCTGCTCTTGATTCACCGTCTGTTATAAGTCAACTTGTCACACCACCACATGCACATGCTTCACGTGCTGCTACTTCTGCTGAATCTGAGAATGTTTCTGATGAATTTGATGATGCTTCTACTGTGCTTGATGAAAGAGGTTCACTAGGTCCTTTTCTAGATGCTACAATTGCTAAATCTAAACAACTTGAAAATACTGAAACACCTAATGAAACTCCTGTTACACCTGCTTATTCACCTGAAACAGAGAAACTACTAGTGATGATCTTGAGGAAACTTATGTTGAACTTGATGATGACTTTATTGATGAATGCATGAATTGTGATACCTCTAAAGATGTTAATGCTATTAAAAATCTTCTTCAAAGACGTGCTGTCAACTATAAACTTTCTCCTGATGCTAAATTGCTACATCTCCCATAAATATAAAAGATAAAGATTATGATTTCTCTGTGGACTTGTCTTTTATAACTATTGCTGAGAAAGAACCTTTTCGAGGAACTGAAAATGAAAGTGCTGTAGAACATATGAACACTCTCTCTACTCTGAGTAGTTTGTTTTCTGATGATATTAAGAAACGCAGTTACTTTGTTACTAAAATTTTCCCTTTCTCATTGAAAGATGAAGCTAAAACTTGGTTTAATGATTTATCTCCTGGATCTATTGAGAGCCCGATGGGTTTAGTCAATGCTTTCTTTCAGAAATATTTTCCTGCTAGTGCTCAACATGCTGCTTTACAGAAAATCTTTAACTTTAAGCAAAATGAGGAGAGAAAATGCCTGAATCTTGGGCAAGGTTTTGTTCTTTACTTAGAGCTCGGCCTGGACATCAACTAGCTAAAAATGAACTTCTTGATATATTTTATAATGGACTAACTGTTGAATCTAGGACATACCTGGATAGTTGTGCTGGTTGTGTTTTCAGGAAAAGAACTCCAGATGAAGCCGAGGAATTATTGGCTAAGATAAGCCAAAATCATGATGATTGGACCCTGCCTGAACCAACTCCGGTACCTACACCGAGGAAAAGAGGTGTAATTGAATTGAATGATGAAGAAATGAGAGAAGCCAAGAAATCTCTTAAGGAGAAAGGTATTAAATCTGAAGATGTGAAAAATCTTCCACCTATAGAAGAATTGTGTAAGCCAATTCCTCACTCATCTACAGTTGAGGTACACTCTCTCCAACGCTTTGATGATAGAGATATCCCTTATTCTAAACCTCCTGATCAATGCTTAGATGAGTTTGATAATTTCATTGTTAAGCAAAACAATTTCAATAGGAGAATAGAAAATAGCTTCATAAAGAATTCTCATGTCATTAATCATTTGCATGATGTTTTGGAAAGAACTTCTAATGATGTTAAAATACTCATTAAACATTTTCGTATGGTTCAAACTCAAATTGAGCAATTGACTAAAGTGCAAAAAGATTTGCTATAATGCTTCTAGAGAAAATGATAAACATGCTTTTGGTATAGCAACTAGAGGTGGTGCTTCCACTCAGGATCCTTTGTATCCTGAGGGACATCCTAAAAGAATTGAGCAAGATTCTCAACTAGTTAATGAAACTACTACTCCTTCTAAGAAAAAGAAGAAGAAGAAACATAAACATGTTGAGGAATCTCCTGAACCTATTAAAGACAATGAGCATGTTAATAATCCAAATAGTATATCTATCTCTGATGCTGAAACTGAGAGTGGTAATGAACATGCTAATGATAAAGATAAGAATGTTTCTGATAAAGAGGAAAGTGAAGAGGAACCTGAAAAGCATTCTAAAAACAAAAAGTACACTAAAGAAGATTTTCTTGCTAAGAAACATGGTAATGAAAGAGAACCTTGGGTGCAAAAACAAATGCCTTTTCCTACTAAGAAACTCAAATCTAAGGAAGAAGAACATTATAACAAATTTTGTGAATGGATGAAACCTTTGTTTTTGCAAATTCCTTTGACTGATGCTATTAAGTTACCTCCTATTCAAAGTACATGAAAGATATTGTCTCTAACAAGAGAAAGATTCCTAATGAAGAGATTTCTACCATGCTTGCTAATTATTCTTTCAATGGTAAGGTTCCAAAGAAGCTTGGAGATCCAGGTATACCAACTATTCCTTGCTCAATCAAAAATAACTATGTTAGAACTGCCTTATGTGATTTAGGTGCAGGGGTGAGTGTTATGCCTTTTTCTCTTTACAAGAGACTTTACTTGGAAAAATTGATACCAACTGATATATCTTTGCAAATGGCTGATAAATCTACTGCTGTTCCTGTTGGTATATGTGAAGATGTTCCTGTTCAAGTGGCTAATAATTGCTTGATATTAACTGATTTTGTTGTGCTTGAAATGCCTGAAGATGATAATATGTCTATTATTCTTGGAAGACCTTTTCTTAACACTGCAGGGGCTGTTATTGATTGCAACAAAGGAAAAGTACTTTCCATGTTAATGACAAAGAGCATACTGTTTATTTTCCCAAGAAGCTGGAAAATATTTGGAGTTAATACAATTACCAATATTAAAAGTATCAAAGTGGGAAGTATTGATTGCCCTATATATGAACCTCATGAAGAACTTCAATATATTATGATTGGATCTATAGCTATACATTTAAGGTAACATGATTGTTCAATGTGGTTTAATTCTTTTATGTCATATAAAATGTATTTGGTGGCAAGACTTGATCAACCTTGTTAACAAATATGTTTTACATGCATAAAATTGCTAAACAACATTTTTCTTTCTCTTTGTTTTACCTACTGTTTTGCTACTGTAATTTGCAAAGTTAAGTAATGTTGGTCTTTACATAAATTCATTTTGTCTAGTTTTCATTGTTTAAAGCACCCAGAAAATGTCAGAAATAAAAGTTTTCAAAAAATTCTGAAAAAATTCTACAAGTCCTAGTTTTTAAAGAGGAACGTGGGAGTACCAGAGGATGACCAGGGGGACCCACCAGGCCACCACACGCCACCCGGCGCGGAGGGCAGGCCGCGCCCTGCCCTGGTGTGGGGTCCACCTGGCCCTCCACTACTCTCTCTCTCCCACTCCTTTCTCTCTCCCGACCAAACACACCACCATTGCTCAAACTCGTGTTCTTGCTGCTCTTGCTCGAGATTTTTCGATCTACTTGCTCAGCCCATCTTTGCTGCTGAAATTTGGATCAATTGCTCTCCGGTATGTGACTCCTCCGATTATCCAAATAGAATTTTGTTTAGTTGCTATATCTTTGGCATTTTGGTACTGTAGGTGACATGTTATTAGAGCTTGCATGCTTGTTCTTGTTTAGATTAACTAGTTTTGATGCATGTTTAGTCCCTAGCAAGTCTCCCTAGTGTTTCCCTTGAATTAATCACTCCAAAATCATTTTTATGAGGTTTGTTTAAAATTTCAGAAAAGGAAGATGGATGGAAACCAACTTAATTATGAAGAATTGGAAGTATCAGAGGTCATGGGAGTCAACCGTGAAGACTCTGTGTTTCCCTCTATTTATCCATGCCATGAGTTTATGAATGCTGCAGGAATCTTGCAAGATTTCAACACTCTAATCTCTAATGCAGGGTTGGAATACTTTGTTGCTGATGAACCACATCAATATGTAAAGCTGACTATGTCAGTGGTTCAAAGTTTTAGATTTAGTTGGAATTTGCCTACTCCCATGGTTCATTATAATATCTACAATAAAGCTGTAGATTTGTCTCTTCATGATTTTTGTGCAGCTATTAAGGTACCACATTGGGGATCTCATGAGAGGATTAGAGGTCAACCAAAGCATTTACAAGACCTTACTCAGAGATTTGCCAAGGGAGATTTTACAGCCGAGGATGGTAAAATTCGAAACATCCAACTCCCATCTATTCGATATTTTGCCTACTACATTAGCAAATGTGTTCTAGCTAGGAAGAATGCAAGTAAATTATCTGTTTATGATTTGGCATTTCTTTCTGCTGCCTTAAATGTGATAGAACTTATAACTTGGGAGCTATGATTGCATTTCGTCTCTCCACTAACCGTGAAAAAGGAGGGGTTTGTGGTGGTCTCATTGCTTCTCGTTTATTAGCCATGCATGGTGTAGGACCACATCATTTTGATATTCAGCTTCCCATTGAAAGACTTGATCTTAACTCTATGATTAGCCACCAATTTGTTTCCCGCTGGTCCACCATTGATAATCTATCCTATGAATTGGTTTTTGTTAAGAAGACGGTGGAGAACTAAAACTATGAACGCATAGTCTGTTTGCCTGCGCCTCTTTTGTTTAACCTTGATGTCAGGCAAGGATGGTCATTCTCGGAGGGTGACCTTGATGCATATATGGAGGAGCATGGCCTTCATGCGGATAGTGAGGGAAGGGTCCTGAGGAGGACTTCATTCAGCCCTTCGACACTACGAGCTCTTCATACCAGTATCCTGATTATGGAGCTTCAGGCCCTTCTTCTTCACAGGATCCTGATTATGATCACGCTAGGTATGATCCGCCTGGATGGAGTTCTGGGCCATGGGATGATTGTCTCCCACTTAGGCCAAAAGCCTAAGCTTGGGGGGAGGTATGCCGACAAGTTCACTCATTTTATCATATTCATATCATGTCGGTACTTTGTATATCCATGTTTTAGTTTGTTTCTTTTCTTTTTCTTTTGTTTCTTGTATCCATTTTATTTTCGCAAAACACCAAAAGACCAAAAATATTTCCTTTATTTCTCTTGCTTTTGAATTTGTAGTGCTAGTTTACTTTATTTTTCATTTCGGTTTGTTATTCAAAAATCCAAAAAGATTTTGCTTTGTTTGCTTGTTTCTTTCTATGCTTGCTTTAATTCGAAAACCCAAAAATATTTGTTGTTCTTCTGCTGTTTTGTATAGTTGTTTCAGGAGTTCGAAAATTTCCGTGGTTCCACTTGGGCTTGGTTATCATTTCACATCATTCAAGCCACACAAGTGAAAAGCAATAATGACGATTACGACAATCGGATGTGGTAAAAGGCTGGTATGAACTCTATTTGTTTTTCATTTTTGTAAATATACCTACTCATGTGAACATGCTTAGCTATCATGGTAGTGGTTATGTTATTTAATGATTGCTTAGTAGTTCATGTCTTCTTATGGTCAGTACCAAATTGCTAATAGTGAATAACATGTCATATAGATATTACATGCATTGTTCTATTCGTAAAACGGTATGGCAGGATGGTATCCTCCTCTGAATAATTCACTTGATTCGACTTGGCACATGCTCACACATGTTATGACTGAAAAATAAAAGTCAATTAAGCCTTGATGATCTATTTTGCCTCAGAGTTTTAGTATCATCTTTATGCCTCCGTTAATTTTATTTTGTCGCAAGCATGATTATGACCGTTATCGCTCTCGTGGTTGTCGCTTCCCAGTCTATTGCTAGCCTTCACTTGTACTGAGCGGGAATGCTGCTCGTGCATCCAAATCCTTTAAACCAAGTTATCCCAAAGAGTCCACCAAAAATTCCTATGCATGGTATTTCAAGCCATTCCAAGTAAATTTGCATGTGCTACCTTTAAAACTTCAAAATATTTCCCTTTTTGTGTCAATGTTTACTAGCTCATGAGGAATGTGTGGTTATTCTTTATTCTATTTGTCAAATGGACTTTTACACCTGGACTAGCGGCATATACATCCGCTTATCCAATAATTTTGCAAAAAGAGCTGGCAACGGGGTGCCCAGTCCCAATTAATTACAACTTTAACCGCTTAATTCTCTTCACACTTTTGCCCTGATTCATCAGTAAGCAATGACAAACAGTGAAATACCTGCATGTGTGTAAACCAAAGAGAAAGAGGGATGATCTGCCTTGCTGGTAGAAATAACGTCCTTCATGGGAGCCGCTCTTAAAAGTCCGTTTGACAGGTAGAATACTGTTCTCACCCGCTACCATTCGTTGACAATTAACAAACACCTCTCAAAACATTTTTACCTCTGTTTTTAAAATAAAAAGCTCTAGCACGTGTTAATCCCTGCTTCCCTCTGCGAAGGGCCAATCTTTTATTTTTATGTTGAGTCACCATCCTTTCTTTGAGCACTCTTCGAGAGCATAACTGTCGTTCTTAGTGTAATGTGCTTGTCCCAGATACGATTAATTGAGGCATAACTATGATACTCTTATCTTTGATATCTTTATATCTAGTCTTCACTTGAACTTCAGAGGTGCCTTGGCATTTATGTTTTGCCCTTCAAACAAAGGCAAGCGAGATACCACTTTGTCATATCTTTTTACGAACATTGCAATTCTTGTGGATAGATGTATGCTATGTTATTCATTCTTAGTACTTTGGTATCTTTTCATGATTTGCATAACTACTAGGTGTCATTATTTGCATGGTTCCTATTATGAATTGCCTAAGTATTGATCATATAGTAGGTATGTATACATCATATGAAGCAAATGTGTTCGTAAAAGTTTCTTTTATCGCACTCAGTTGTTAACTGAATTGCTTGAGGACAAGCAATAAGCTAAGCTTGGGGGGAGTTGATACGTCCAAAACGTATCTACTTTTCCGAACACTTTTGCTATTGTTTTTCCTCTAATTTGTGTGATTTGAATGCAACTAACACGGACTAACGCTGTTTTCAGCAGAATTGCCTTGGTGTCTTGTTTTTGTGCAGAAAGTCAAAGTTTCAGGAAAATTCCAGAAAAATTCCAGAAATTCTATTTTTCCAGAAGACCCACGGAGCCAGAAGACGAAGCGAGGAGGGTGCACAGGGGCACCACACCACCAGGGCGCGGGGCCCTTGGCCGCGCCCAGGGGTGGTGTGGCCACCCTGTGTGGCCCCCGACGCTCCCCTTTGGACTACTTAAAGCCTCTGACCTAAAAACTTCGGGGGTCGACGCTTTTTCCAGAAAACTTCCAGAGCTCCGCCGCCATCGAAAACCCTATTTCGGGGATCAGAAACTCCGTTCTGGCACCCTGCCGGGACGGGGAATTGGAGGAGATCATCGCCATCATCATCACCGCCACCTCTCCATCGACCATCCATGACTCCCCCATCCATGTGTGAGTAATTCCCCGCTGTAGGCTGAGGGGATGGTAGGGATTGGATGAGATCATTCATGTAATAGTTGTGAGATTTGTTAGGGCATGGTGCCTAGTATCCATCGGTAGTACTTTATGTCATTGTTGCAACTTATTATGCTTAATGCTTGTCACTTAGGGCCCGAGTGCCATGATCTCAGATCTGAACATGTTATTGAATCATGATGATAATTATTGTTTTGGATCATATCTATAAGTTGTATACACACGTCACTGTCCGGAACCCGAGGCCCCAAAGTGACAGAAATTGGGATAACCGGAGGGGATGGTTGCGACGTGAGGATCACATGTGTTCACGGAGTGTTAATGCTTTGCTCCGGTGCTTTATTAAAAGGAGCACCTTAATTACCAGTAGTTTCCCTTGAGGCCCCGCTGCAAACGGGCTGGTAGGACAAAAGATGTTGTGCAAGTTTCTCATTGCGAGCACGTACGACTAAATACGGAACACATGCTATGATTGATTATTACTTGGATACCTTATATTATTTATCTGCAATTGCCCTATGTATGACTATTTCATGAATTATTCATCCATGCAGGCCCGTTCATCCATCCCTATGCCTACAGTATTTTAATCCTGCTGTCTACTGCAATTATTACTGCTGTCTTTATTTTACTGCTGCTATTATTTCACTACTGCTACTGTCATAAAACTGTTGCTACTGATAAACTGTGTCGAGCAAGTCTACTTCCAGGTGCAGCTGAACTGACAAATCATCTGTCAAGGCTTATAAATATTCTTTGGCTCCCCTTGTGTCGAATCAATAAATTTGGGTTTTACTTCCCTCGAAGACTGTTGCGATCCCCTATACTTGTGGGTTATCAATAGGTCCCCTTGAAAATATACCCGTTGGCAGTTTTCGCGAGGGCCGGCCTTGGAGCCTGGCCAGGCCGGCCTAACAAGGCAGGAGGCCGGCTGGCCACCAGAGAGGCCCGGCCTAGGAGCCTGGCCTAGGAAACCGACCAAGCCGGCCTAAAAAGGCAAGAGGCCGGCTGACCACCTGAGGGACCCGGCCTTGGGCCCGGCCTAGACCGGCCAACAAGAACAGAGAGAGATCTTTTTTGGCCTCTAACTTTTGCAAGAAAACTCCAAATGGGATGAAACCAATTTTGTTGGAAAGATAACGACAAGAGCAATCCTACAAAAATATAGTAAAGTTACCACACATGGGAAGGTGTGGAACTTTCCTCACGGATAAACCGATAATATTTCCGAACCCGAAACACAACAAGTTTTTCATCCGGACTCCTTTTTTATGAACTAAAGCTTGGAATGGAGATGAACACAAGCTCTAAATTCACACAAGGATAAAAGCCAAATAAGAACTAAGAAAGATGATATGCCAAGTATGCAAAGGTTTGAGCTCTCTACAAAGATGCGATCAAGTTACTCACTTGAGAGCCCCTCTACGCTGTCTATCCTATAACCCGGTCTCCCACTAACACCATGAGACCGGTAAAATAAAGACCTTATCAAGATCATACCTTTGCCTTGCGTGTTCCACTTGAGCTAGATGATGATGATCTTGATCTCTTCAAGAGGACCATCTTTCTTGATTACGCTTCGCTTGATGAAGATTCACATGTTGCTCCCTCATACTCCAATGTGGGAGAGCCTCTCATAGGCACATCTTCACTTGACCAATATCTCCAAATGGGTGTTAAGCTTCAAGCATAGGATTTCTTCGAGATGCTTCTCTTGAACTTGCAATTATGCTCAACTCTACACATGACAATTCTTTATATAAACCCTTGAATAGAGCATTGATCATCATGTAATTTTCTAGAGTCCAACACATGAACTCTAA
This sequence comes from Poa pratensis, assembly GCA_947311845.1. Taxonomy (NCBI): domain Eukaryota; kingdom Viridiplantae; phylum Streptophyta; class Magnoliopsida; order Poales; family Poaceae; genus Poa; species Poa pratensis. Next base: position 12,307,817 of record CAMZMU010000062.1, read on the forward strand.
TATTTTCCTATGGACAAGATCTACAAGAATATCTCAATGCAAACATTAGTCCATAAGAATTATCATTAATTACCAAAACCACACATGGGGGCACCATGCACTTTCAGCTTCGCCGTCCAAAGCTTGAAGCACTACTGACGTATATGAAGGTGGAGATCTCAACACATAAGAAGGAGAAAGAGAGATATTAAATCTAAATCTAATCGGAGAGAGACCCCCTAAACTAGAGAGGTTCTCTCAATCCTTTTAGACAAAGAGCCAACAATTGTGAAACTTGTGTGTCTCCAAAAGAGAAGGGGGTGGGGGTTTATATAACAGATCACAAGGGGTAGGCTGACTTGGAGAAGGAGTAGGATTCCTTCCCCAAGTCCCCACCGCCGCCGCCCTTGGGTGGGGCCCGCCCTGGGCCGCACCGACCTAGGGGGTGGGGCCCGCCCTAGGCCGGCAGGCTCCCTGGCTGTCGCCGCCGCCTCCCCCTTGTGGGCCAAAGGGCCACTAGGGTTCGGCTTGGGGGAGCCTCCCTCACTTTGGCGCCTTGGCCCACCACCACCATTGGTGGTGCGGCTGCCTTGGTGGGCCCCTAGGGCCCACTATGCAGCCTCCTTTTATTGGCCTTTGCCTATTAATATTTTTACAATTTTTTATTAATTAAATAAATTAATATTTAGTTAATTAATATTTTGTCTAATTAATTCCCAATTGAATATTTCCTTTTACAGAGTATTCCTAGAATTAATTACTTATCATATAAACATATTTACATGATCCGGGACACCCAATGCCCGCCGACAAATTCTCCGGATAAATATTTCCTTCTACATAAACCCTCTGAATAAATCCGACAGTGATAGTATCATCTATCACTCCGAGACATTCAATGTCTTCTGATGCAATCTCTCTGATATATAAATAAATACATCTATCACGCAGATACCATTCCAGTGATACTCTCTCGCTATGTTCTAGACCAACCAATATACACAACTAACCAATCCTAGTTTTAAGTGTGTCCATCCTACTGTTTCGATAACGTGTAGCTATAATTAGATGTACTAATCTAATCACCGGCCAGGGTCAGGTCCGAGGACAATCTGAATAACTGCTACCGCGTTACGCGAAGACACTCTGTTGAACCTGTCGATTACTAATACATCATTCTCATTACTCGTGATACCAAAACTTTACCCGAGATACAGTTCCATTGATGTTTTCATGAATCACTCTTTGATTCACTACATGTTCGTCTATCTTGTTAACTGGCAAGTTCCCTTTATTCGTTCCCGTATTGCGATGTCACACATGGTGTAACTTCACCACACATTGTCTGCAGAACATATTGGATACCTCTCATACCGAGTGGGCCCAGGGCGTATCTCTCTTTTAACAGAGGAGCAATATCCCATCTTAGAACATCAGGGCATATGCATACTTTTGTAACCACCTAGGGATTGCCGTTTTGATCACCCTTTTATGCCTGTGATGATTGACAATACTAAAGTAATTCTTCCAGTATGTATAACGCTTATAACTTCATGGTTCAAGGACATGTCGTATAATAATCTTTCTGAGATAAGCTAAGGACAAAACAAACGGAATCTCTTAGCATACTTGGGTCTACCCAGCCATATTGTTCTCCAACAATATGCCACTCATTGATGCTGACATTTACAATGCCCATGACCAGGAAACACAGTCATCTAGCATTCAACAAATTAGTCTATAGACAAGACTAGGGTATAATTTAGTGTTCATGTTTTCTACACGTGCGTATGTGCTTTCTTCTAAATCACGTATTCAGGAACCATCGCAGTTATAGCATAGTAAACACAAAACATAATTAATGAATCAGATTTATAAACACATTGCCTTTTGGGCATACATCCAACAATCATGTGGTAATCGTCTACTTCTGTATAACGTGCGAACGTCGTTTGCACGGTATTTGCCTTCGGGATTGAAGTAGGTTGTTAGTGTTAATGCAAGGATATAGTCAACATCGTGCCCTGCTTAATCTGAGGAAGACTTGATACCCTTTCTCTCATGGTGCCACTAGTCATTGTGATAACATGCATGTGAGTAACGAAGAGACACATAACCCCTCTCCACAACCATGGGTTATATCCCTTAATTGCTAGTGGCTCGGGCCAAGGATGAAGAACCCCGACACCGGGCTGGAGGAGATCCTAGTGATCAGATGTAGCATACCCCCCTGGGAAGCGCAGAGATAAGGGCGTTGGGACCTCCATCCTCACTGTTAAAGAGTCCTTCTCTGTACCCCCAGGAGATTGTAAGGGGTGCACGGAGAGGGAGCTGGGCAGCAAGCCAAGGGTCTACGAAGCGAGACCAAAGAGGACCGTGGATCCAAGCCTCATAGATGTTGGAGCCATACTATGAGAGGGGAACCCCCCAATGACCACCAGAGTGTTAGGGAAACTAAGAAATGGATGAAATTACATAAGGAATCCTTGTCTCAAAGAAGAGGAAAAAGGGGATATGGAGAAATCGGCAGACACTACAAACTTGATTGTATTGAGCCTTGGTATGGAAACCTGCTAAGTGTCAACTTCCAAATTCATGAAAACCTGGAACTAAAAAAGGGCAATCCTGAGCGATATCTGTGTTTTCAGAAAACAAGGGAGTTTTCGTACTAGAATACAAAGGAAATGGATAGGGGGGCCTCCAAAAGCACCAACTTGGGCCACACACTCATGGTGACGAAAGTCATCGTTGGGAGGAGAGAGGGACAGCCGAAGAGGTCTGAGATGTGCAGCGGATAGGATTGACACCTGAGCAGAAGGGAGAGCAACAATAGGGTGATATGGCCATCAAAAGCTTTCCAGAGCATCGTCCACCTGCCAATAATGGGTGCTAACACAAGGAGACTGGTCCGATAGTCGGGGCACCTAGTGCCCCCAGGGTTGTTATAGTCGCCCGAGGAATCATCCCTCGAGTCGTCGTCGTCTTTCGAGTGCCCGTGGTGGTACTGGTCTAAGAGGCGAGGAGAGGGGGAGTCCTCCTCGGTCTTGATATACACGATGAAGGTCCTATCCACTGTGGTGGTGTTGGATACACATTGCCAACAACGAGTCGTTCTCCACTCTGAAGGTGCAAAGGTTGCATAGATCTCATGTGGTTTCAAAAATGTCTATATGTTGGTTTGGGCTAACCATTGGTGGCGGGCTCGCAATTCTAGAGCATAGAATTAATAGTCAGAGGAGATCGACAATTCGTTTAGTTGCAAACCTCGGAAATTGGAGGATTTTCCTTTGCCGGATATCCTCGATAGCTTTGGTTTTATTCTCTTCGGAGAGTAGTCCACATGGAAGCCGTGTGCGGGGTTTGTGATTTGATCTTTGCATGAAGCATTATTGTAAACCTCGCTAAATAATCACTCCGCACATGTATACAAGGCCAATTAATTTTTTCTAGGGTCAAATCGATTTAATCTTGACCACGTCGTATATATGAAAAAATATCAATATGTTCACTTCAAATCAGTGCCATGAAACTTAAACATGCTTGACTTATAACAAGACTAGACCATGTATACATAGACTTAGGGAGTAAGAAAACAGGTATATTTGCCCAGTTGGAGTTAAAAGGTATATATGCCGCGTATAATTAATTAGCATATTTTATCCAGTATAATAAGCACGTATGCTCGTCAGTTGCAGCTAATAATATGTAAGTACAGCAGGTGGCACTTTAATTGGGTTCAGTGAGCACTCACTCACGAAGCTCGTTTGTTAAGTTGTTAAGTTGCTACTTCCAACCTGATAACTCACATTATTAACTAATGCACGATCGATCGAGCATTGACAAAAAGTAGCTTTTTGACATCCACCCTACCTGGCTACAATACCTTGAATACTTATCGCCGGCCAAACTTGCAATGTTTATATAGGAAGGGCAGCTACAAACAAACCAATTAACTAACTCCACATGCCAAACAAAGCTACTTTCCAAAAATCAATTAGCATTAATATGTGTTTTCGTTGCACAAACCGCGTACGGCCGAATCATAGCTCGTTGTGGGTTGTCTAATTTAAATCACGATGTGATGATTGTTGTGCACGTACGCATGCGATGGATGGATGTAGGGATACTCCAGTTAGATAGCCGACCTCGTTTGTTAATTATATCTTGCAGCCTCCTCTCCTCAGATATTCGTATGTGAATATGATGATTAAACTAGCAATCTAGTGGAAGGCGGCCAGCATGTATATGCGCCGTAAGCATTTGTTTAAATTTACCAACCCATACATGTTTGTTAATTCATGTGAAGATTATTAATTTCTTGTTACGTTTGTCCATATTCCATTGAGCTAGCTAACAAAGGCTTACTTTATGGTTACTGGATTGTGCTGGGGTTTTTAACCCCTTGTGAAAAATAATTGTGAATGTTGAAGAAATTGGTCAAACAAACATATAATTTGGAAAAACAATTGGTCAGAAATGTTGGACCAGCTTATGCATAAACACTTAATCTGCCACAATAACGACACAACATAAACTCTTATTCCGGACCATCTTATGCATGCATCCATGTTCAGTATTGTTGGACAACGGGGTCTACGTCGTGTGAGTGTGATCACCACTGAGTCTTTCACCACCATCCCCTTGAATGAACTCAAGGGTCACACTTGTTCAACTCACACAACTATATTTCTAACCCAATCCACTAACCTCTAGCTCAACTAGAAACCATGGACACCTCCTCGGGTCAAGTTCTTCATATGGGTTAGCGTGTGAGGACAGTTGGCGAACAACTGAGAAATTTGCTAGGCGACGGATACACCACCTTTGGCATACACCTTGTGTGACCAATCCATAGAGACCATGATCCACCACTTATCATGTATGTCCATCTGCACCCTTTAGCATAGGGTAATCTCGTGGATCCGATTCACCTCCCCACCACCGGTTGTCGGGGAGGGCTTCGTGGACTGGTGGCAACATGCTTCCTTTCAACTCCACCGGCGTTGAGGCATGCAACATCTTTGGCGACCATGCTCATGGGATGGTGGATTTTTAGCAACCATGCCAGGCACCGGATTGGCGCCCCTTCGGTAGTTCTGTACATAACTTTCACATCGAGATGCAAAGATTTTGCATTTTTCTTGAAAATAATGTTGGTTAAATTGATGATCGAAATTGAAGCTCAGAATAGAAATATAGCGCGTACTCAGCCATGACAATACTACTTCACGGCCGTACAATTAGTACTCCATGGGCTTACTATAATCGAGAGTTTGCACGTTTGTCACACGATTGTGTTGGATTTAAATAAAATGCAGCATTTTATCTCAAAAAAAAGTTTGCACATTTCAAATATCTAGCTAGTTAATAGGACATTAGGTTAAGGTGCCAAGCCTAACATAAATAACTCTAAGTTACATGAACGTACCTAATACTAAAGCTTAAAAGCGCTCGATAGTCGATCCTCTCCCCTCTAATGCTAATGCATCTATCTTCAAAGCGCGGGAATTCTAACTGGCCACTCGCTCTCCCTATTTAAACCGGTTCCACCCTTCTTCCCCAACCCCTCCTCACTTCATTCCTCCTCTTCCTCTTCCTCTTCTCCAACTTATGATCGATAGATTCGATTCATTCCCGCCACTGCAACGGCCTCGCTTGCTCCGATCAATCGGCTACACAAAGATGGCGGCGCGGACGATGTGGGTGAACGGCCCCATCATCGTGGGCGCCGGCCCGGCGGGGCTCTCGGTGGCAGCGTGCCTCCACACGCGTGGCGTGCCCTCCGTCGTGCTGGAACGCGACGACTGCATCGCCTCCCTCTGGCAACGCCGCACCTACGACCGCCTCCGCCTCCACCTCCCCAAGCAGTTCTGCGAGCTCCCCGGCATGCCCTTCCCGGCGAGATACCCGGAGTACCCCACTAAGCAACAGTTCGTCTCCTACCTCGAGTCCTACGCCACCGCCTTCCACGTCCAGCCTCGGTTCCGCCAGTCCGTCGCCTCCGCGCGGTTCGACCACGCCGCGGGCCTCTGGCGCGTCCAAGCTTCCGACGAAAGCAGCAGCACCACCACTGAGTACATCGGGCGGTGGCTGGTGGTGGCCACGGGAGAGAACGCGGAGCGCATCCTGCCAGAGTTCGCCGGTGCCAGCTCGTTCAAAGGGCCGGTGACCCACGTGTCGGAGTACAAATCCGGTGAGCCGTACCAGGGCAAGCGCGTGCTCGTCGTCGGCTGCGGCAACTCCGGCATGGAGGTGTGCCTGGACCTGTGCGACCACGGCGCCCGGCCGGCCATGGTGGTCCGCGACGCCGTGCACGTGCTCCCGCGCGAGATGCTCGGCGTGGCCACCTTCTCCGTCGCTGTCTTCCTGCTCCGCTTCCTGCCGCTCCGGCTCGTCGACCGCATCCTCGTGCTCCTCGCTGGGCTATTTCTTGGGAACGACCTGCCCAGGCTCGGGCTGAGGAGGCCGGACAGTGGAGGCCCGCTGGAGCTGAAAAACACCAGGGGCAGGACGCCGGTGCTGGACATAGGCGCGTTGGAGAAGATCCGGTCCGGGGAGATCGCGGTGGTGCCAGGGGTGGAGAGGTTCGTGGCCGGCGGGGCGGAGCTGGTGGATGGGCGGTTCGTGGCGGCCGACGCCGTCGTGCTCGCCACCGGGTACCACAGCAACGTCCCACAGTGGCTCAAGGTGCGTAATTGATGACAACATACAGATATATTGTACCACTCGATTGATGAAATTAGTGTGGAATGCTGCATGTACTAGTCATGACGACGATGGGTCATAAACTGAGAGGTGGGCTGACAGCGACAATCAGCACAAGTGTGCACTGCACTTGCTGAATCACTTCATTTCACTATTAGAAGTAGCCAGAGAATCACCATTTTGCTTTCTTTTCCATTACATAGTATTTCTTTTTTGGAGAAAGCCATCATGACACACTGTTGATGTTAAACAAAGTTAACTGACAATAAGAATGAATGTGATTCTGGTATGCAGGGAACCGACTTCTTCAGCGGGGAAGGGTACCCGAAGGTGGACTTCCCGGAGGGGTGGAAAGGCGAGTCGGGGCTCTACTCCGTCGGCTTCACGCGGCGGGGCCTCGCCGGGCTCTCCCTCGACGCCGTCCGGGTCGCGGGTGACATCGCCACAGCATACCACCAAGATAACAAGACCACACCGTCGTCGTCGTCGTCGTCGTCTTCTTCTACCGTCTGCTCCTCGGTAGCACAGCTGGTACCCTCACAAGCTCAGACATGATCATTGGCATCCTTAACAGGCGACCATGGATGGACCTGGGGTGCATGCTTGGCTGCTTCAGACATTCTGGCAAGGAAGAAGGGTTGTCGCTGTCATGGATACCAGAAGCCACGCTGTCTTAGATAGAAGATAGATCCACCTAATTAACCGGCAGGCGGTGTCCAAATTTTGCCCTGTTTATGGGCACTGCATCTGCATCACCTCCCTCTGTAATATCCAGCTAGCTAGCCAGCTGCCATGGTTCTAATAAATCGGTGACTCTGCATAGTCTTGAATACTGGTACTAGAACAGGAGACGACAGGTTGTATGATTGCTGCTGATGATGCTAGGAATAAAATCAGTAATCATGAGCTAGCCATCAACTCCGTCAGTAGGAGGATCTAGCCGCTGTTGCTGATCTGTGCCTTTTTGGCCCACATCCACAGCTTCAGGAGTCATGTATGTGTCCGTCTTACTACTGTACCCATACGCTGATCGGCTGATGATATGCGCACAGTTCTTCCCCCTGCCAACAAACATACCATCAGCAGGTTGGTAACAAAGATCCCGATAGGTATGTGTTGATTAACTGGAGTAAGCTACCTTGATTCTGATTACGGTTACTTTCACCTTTTGACGACGATCTGTTCATCCGAGCAACGCTAAGATAACCAGTCAGCATGCGATCCCTTTCATGCACAAGTCTCTTTATGTATGATCCACACAGGTTCAGTAGTCGTAGCAATCTGCACCCATCCTTTCTCTCCTCCAAGAAGCAAGCGAGCACGCGCAGGCACATGGGTTTTAATAAATAGGAATGTGATGAATTTGAATCAATCAGAACGGTGATGAATTCGAATCAATCAGAATGTGATCGATCCCCGATCCTGGGTGTCAAAATCACCAAACGACATGTTACAAAGTTCAGCTAACACAAGCTTTTCTTTTCACCTGGAGAGAGATTTGGAGTGACAGCCTCACAGGGTAAAATTCAGAGCACCATGTTGTGGAGCTAAGAAACGGGGCATCCTTCCAAGCATATACTCAGGTAGGGGAGGGTCCAGCTGCAGAGGCAGAGCCCCTCCATGTGCCTGAGCTATGCATTGACATTGGCAGGCTCTGCATACACAACTTCATCATTAGCAGCTGCTCATCATCAATGCACCCTCTTCGCATCTCACGTCGCAATTACTCGGTGACAGCAACAAGAGAGGCCAGAATATTGATGATCGGCACACAAGAAAAGAAAAATACAACTATACAAGTATAAGGCCCTGTTTGAAACACAGGAATGCAAAACATAGGAATAGGGAAAAATACAGGAATAGGAAAGGAATGCATGTGTAAACCTGAGGAATGCAAAATCGTAGGAAAGTGTTACACTAGTCCGTTTGGAACGCAGGAAAGAGAAAAAACTGGAACTGAGGTTTCTTAGGATAAACATGCCATTTTAATGCTACTCACTTTCTTTAAACGACTTTATCCAAAGCATAAGACACTGCATTTGCCTCGTTCCTCTACACAGGAATGGAAAAAAGAGCTCGGAGCTAATGTTTTGTTTCCTTTGATTTTCCCGTGAAACCAGTTGCTAAGGAATTTTTCCTGTACTTTTCCTATGACCGATTCCTGTGAATCAAACGGCTCCACAGTACCAAATCCTACAGGAAACGAAATCCTGTACTTTTCCTATGAAAATCCTGTAAACCAAACAGGCCCTAACTTCCTCGAAGCAGGCTGATGGATGGGAAGGATCGGATATGGTTTTGCTTTGATGGGCAAGTTGCAAAGGATCGGATACAAGTCCTACGCCGCCAAACGACTTGTACAGGAGCTGACACTTTCAGATCGGAATGCAGCACAAGCACAGCTAGTAAAATAAGACCAAAAGCATACATACATAGCTAGTAGATGTTCTCCTCCCCGTTCCCCTTCCTGCTACAGTGCCTGAGAGAGGAGAAAACCAAATCCTCCTCGCTCCCGTCTCCACCGACGGCAAGATCGGGGGCCTCTCTCCTCTCCGGCCGCTGCTCCGGCGGTGGGAGAGTGGAGGGGCCCTGGATCTTTGCCTGAGGTGTGTACATAGTAGGCTAGGTCTTCCCGGTGGCGGCGGTGGGGTGGAGCCGGCGTCGCGGCTATGGAATAAGGGTGCCGGTGCTCGTCTTCCACCTCGGCCTCGTCCTCTGTGGCGATGCCTTCGTGCTGCCGGCGGTTCGTGCTCGCCGTTCTGCGGAGCTGGCGGGATTTGGTGGCTTGGGCTTGGTTGTCGCGGCGAGGGTGATGACCAAGCTTTGCCTATTTTGTCCTCCGTCTCCGTCTTCGCGGCGGTGAGGTGTGCTCCGCCCTCACCGTGGAGCTTCTGGAGGTTGTGCTGGAGTTCGAGTTGCCGGTGTGCGTGTCCGGTTTCCCTGGCCGGCCGTGGTGGCGAGGGGGGAAGCGGGAGCGCTGCTGTGTGGGCAACTCAAGATGGAGGTTCGCGGCGTCGGTGCGGCTCTGCAGATTCTTCGGCGTCTGCTGCCGGACCGGAGAGGGGAAGCGCCATGGCCGTACTCGTTCAACGTGCTCGGTTCCGGCGTCTGACGGCGGACAGCTCATGCGGTCTTCTTCATATGTGGAGGTGCTTCTTCTCTTGGGTAAGTGGGCGGCCAGGCGTTTTCCCCTCCGACGACGGCGTCGGCGGCGGGAAGGAGCTGTAGGTTGCTGTTGGTGGTGTTCTCCTCCTGTATTTGTACCTCTGTTTTCCTGTACTTTCACTGCTTTTCGGTATGAATACAAGAGGATTTGGTTCAGAAAAAAAAAAAAAAGCATACATACATATTTCAAGCTGCATTTCCCTGTGAGATGAAACAGTTGAGCTGAAAAGCATGTGTAACCAACCTTCTTGAAGCCGCAAGATTAAAAGTAGATAAAGACATGGTCATAACTAGGACCGGAATGAAGCAGGTCTAGATCAGGATAATCATGAAAATTATCATATGCTTGACAGTTAACATTAAAGCATATTAGTACACTGCTAATACAAATATGATGTCAACGACAAAGAGAATATTTAGACTGGAATAATCATGAGCAATAGTAGCGAAACGCTTCTTCCTCCTTCCCCGCTACAGGAAAGGAGGGGCGATTTTTCTGGATCCTCTTGCGCACCTCACTCTCGCCGCCGCAGATCCGTGGGATCCCTCTCCCCCCGACCGCTCCGGCGGCGGATGGGGTGGGGGATCCCCAGATCTCCTCGTGTACATAGAGTAGGGGTGGGTAGGTACCCGCCGGCGGCGCTGGGGAGACGGCGGAGCGGCCGGTGTGGTGTTTGGTGTCGGCGACCTTCCTCTCCGGCGGGGGAGCTCCGGTGGGGCTTCGACGCGAGGTGGCTGACTTGCGGGAGCTCGGGGCCCGGTGCGGCGTTCGAGACCTCCCGCCTACCGCTGGATCCGAGGCGGCGGATCTGGCCGGTGGGTGTCAGGGCCAGGTGGGCTTCGCGGCGCCGTTCTGCGTCGAGCTCAAGGTTCGCTGCGGCAAGGAGGTGGTGCAGATGCGGGAGGGGATGCGCCGAGCTCTTCATCGCCTTAAGCTCCGCCGCACACGGCCGTCGTGCCGTGTCCGTGTGGGAGTCAGGCCCTGCGGCGCGATTCAACAGTGAAGCTCCCCTCGGGCAGTGGTTGGTTTGGTGGACGGCGACCCTCGACCTCGACGCCGGCGATGCTGCGGTTGCTCGCCATGGTTCTGCTTCCTCTACGTATTTCAGCTTGTATTTTCTGTTCGTACTATGTACGCTGTATGTGGTACTCTGTTGATTAATATACGTAGAAAAATTCAAAAAAAAAAAAAATAACACACAAAGAAAAGGATAAAGTTCCTTGACTGTTTTGCTCAATGTTGAGCGTGGCTGACTCTGAGCTGACATTCTTTTTGCACAAGTTCATAATTAAATGTGTTTCCATCAAAATGAGCGAGGCTGACTCTTCTTTCCGCTACACATGCGTGCGACTGTGAAACCCTAACCCACATAACTGTTGAGTCTTTTGACATCCGGCCAGCGGACTGTCAGTCCTGTGCACTTGTCTTTGTGTGACTGAAGTCATGTGCAATAATTTGATAGCAAAAACTAGAGCCAGGCACAAGTGGCTGGTATTTGCTCAAATGTGATTGTGAGTGCCCAGATGTGGGTGTGACACCATGAAAGGACTGCATTTTTCCATAGGCAAAAAGGAACACAGCATAATAGGTGAAAATTGGACCAGCAATGCTACGAATTAGAGCCCTGACCTTAGATTGATTGCATGCGCTGAATCAAAAAAATTGACAAACACTCGTGCTGTAAAGGTAAATTCTAATTTTTGACATCCTACCAGCAGAATGCCATAATAGGACCATTTCTCTAATGTGCTTGCATATGTTGAATGCTTGAAAACTTTGTCAAACAATTGGGGTTTTGATGATCTTCTCGTTCTCTGACGGTAAATACTAGTTCCGAACACACGTGCCGAAAAATAAAATAAAATTAGTCTAGAATGAAGGAGCCTTGGAGTAATTCTAAACAATGTGGCATATACAAACAGCATTTTGATGAGTAACGTGTTCTTGAAAAGAAGCAATAAGATGCAGCAATGGGGAGGACCCTGGTTCAAACAGTATCCGGTCAACCTATATGATTAGATATTCGTTTGAAACTTTGAATAGACTCCCAGAGTGTAATGTGTTAGAGATGCATTGCATTTGATTGCACGTGTGGCCTGTCGATAATGAAACCAACAAGTGGAAATACCTCGTTCTCTGACGGTAAATACTAGTTCCGAACACACGTGCCGAAAAATAAAATAAAATTAGTCTAGAATGAAGGAGCCTTGGAGTAATTCTAAACAATGTGGCATATACAAACAGCATTTTGATGAGTAACGTGTTCTTGAAAAGAAGCAATAAGATGCAGCAATGGGGAGGACCCTGGTTCAAACAGTATCCGGTCAACCTATATGATTAGATATTCGTTTGAAACTTTGAATAGACTCCCAGAGTGTAATGTGTTAGAAATGCATTGCATTTGATTGCACGTGTGGCCTGTCGATAATGAAACCAACAAGTGGAAATACCATGCTATATAACAGTAATGTTATCCGTGTCCCGAAACGAAGCCTTGGTCGTTCCCCTCCCCCGCTACAGTAGGGTAGGGCGAATTCTTGGAACTTCCCGTCCGCTCCAGTTCGCCGGCGGCGATTCGCCGGTTCCCCTCCCCTCCGCCGGCCGCTCCGGCGGCGGGAGGGTGGGGGAACCTCGGATCTCGCCTGTACATAACTAGGTGTGAGTGGGGTGACCGGCGGCGGCGCTCGGAGGAGGGTGCGGCTGTGCAGGTGGTTTGTGGGGGCGGAGTTCTTCTCCGGTGGTGGTGTTCTTCGGATCCCCACCATGTCTCTGCCTCCGTTCCGGCGCTCGCATCTCGGTGGAGATGCCGTGCGTCGAGTTCCCGTGCCGGTGGTCGTGTGCGGCGGCTCCGGTGTTTGTTGATCTGGTTGTTGCAGGTGGTGAGCTCCAGCGTGAAGATGATGGTGGCGATGCAAGGTGGAGGCCTTTCGGGGTTGAGGATCGTTGACTTCCCGCTCGCCATGGGACTCCGTCCTGTCCAAGGTCTCAGAGGAGGAGCGGCGGCGGCGCGCCAGCGGCACGGCTTCTTCGTCGGCATCGTCTTCCTTATCCTGATGGACCTGGGTGTAATTTTTCTATTTCCTGAGGGCTGGTCTGTTAGGGCTTTGGAGTGATACCACTTGTACTTCCCCGCAAAAAAAAAAAAAGTAATGTTATCCGTGTCTACAAATTGTTGCCCCAAGTCTCACTTTACATCCTCCAGTTTGGTGGTATTTTACAATCTATACATATCCGTGATGGCAGTGGGCTAAATTTATTATCCAAAACTGAAACTAGGAGCAAAGCATCAGTCAAATTTTATTGACCCGGAACTGAAACTAAGAGCAGGCTGCAGGATCATTGTCTGAGTTCATCATCAGCAGAGTGCAGAATTTAGAAGGGGTGCTTGGGGCTACCTCGAATTGCTGGGCGGAATCACATCTTCTGCACGCGGACCGATTGGAATCGGGAACCGTGAATCAAGAAAGAAGCACCGATTGACGATTGTGCCGAGCTCTGAAAAGGACAGAAGAGAGCCTTACGCAGGCGGTAGGGAATTGGAGGGAGGCGGCCCGCCGGCCACTGAGATGAGAATATGAGATGACGGCGGTGGCGCAAGAATCGACCCAAGGGCGGGCGGCTCATGGCTTACAAGAAATACGCTTCTCAAGGATTGGGAGGCGTATACAGTGGATACCGTGGAGGGGCATGTTTGGCGTAGTTCCATGGAAAGCGCTACTCGTATTAGTTAGCGGCTTAGCGCTCTGAGATCCCTGATACTCAAATTTAGGCTACACTAAGATAGAGGAATGGCAGGACCGTGGTTCAAACAGTATCCGGTCAGCCTATATGATTAGATATTCGTTTGAATAGACTCCCAGAGTGTAATGTGTTAGAGATGCATTGCATCTGATTGCACGTGTGGCCTGTATAAATACCACCAAACTGGAGGCTGATAAAGTGATAACTGATAAGTGAGACTTGGGGGCAACAATTAAATAGAGTACAATGTACAGTGTACATGTACCTTCGCTTCTGCTTTTCTTTTACATGCGTTCGCTGCTGTTTCAATTTTTTTGAGACGAGGTGCAAAAGTTATGCATGTCTACAGCAGTTGTACATGTACGTATGTAAAGAAAGTACTCCCTCCGTCCCAAAATAACTGTCTGAAATTTGCCCACAAGTGAATGTATCTAGACATGAAACATGTTTACATACATCCACTTTTGTGCAAATTTCAGACACTTATTTTGGGACGGAGGGAGTATAAATTATGAGCTATTCGTAGTATAAAAAAATTGATGTACATCTATGTTGTTACTAGATGTCCATATTGTACAACTATACAGACACATATTGTACAACTAATAGGTTGTACAACTACATAGACACATGTAGACAGACAAAGTTTGTACATACACATGTTGTACAACTACACAACACAGACACATGTTGTATAACTACATAACACATGTTGTATAACTAGACAAACACAGATTGTACAGACACAGATTGTACAACTAGACATGCACATGTTGTACAGACACATGTTGTACAACTATACAGACACATTATGTACAACTACGCAGACACAGTTTGTACAGACACAGGTTGTACAACTACACAGACACAGGTTGTACAACTATACATAACTGAAAGTACAAAAAAAAATGTTTATCGAAACCTATCAACATGAGATCTAGTTTTGAAAATCTCGAGGCGAGGAGCTCAAAAGTGAAAACGGTTTGTAATTTGGATAAACGGTTGTGAAGATATTTTGTTTTGAAGTTTCGGTTGTGAAAAATAAAAGGCCTCCTGCCCCCACTTTTAATCTGGTTGTGCCACTTAGCGAATATGCATTCAACTGTTGGCACCGCATAAAGGAAAATGCGACACTTGTCACCACAAGATGGTCCGCATGGAATCGCTCGGATGATACAGAGAGGACCCGAGCGATTTCATGCAGCCATTTCGCCCGTGTGCGCACCTGTATGGGCCAGCCCATTTATTTTTGTCAGCGTGTTCAGCAGGTTGGTTCACTCGATCGATCAAGAGAATAACCGTACGAAAGGAAGTAGTGGTAAAGGTAATCTGTATGAGCTAGCTCCAGCTTATTCGGTAGCAAATGTTCGCGTATGTGTTTTTTGTATGGCGACCACTAGGAATCGGGGTTCGATACTAGGCTATCATTTTGTTCATTCGTTGTTATGTTCGTTTCTTTCCTTTTGTTCCTTCCTCTCTTTCACGTATGTTTCTATTTTTTTTTCTTTTTCTTTGGTATTTTTCTTCCACACTTTTTTATTTTTTATTTATCTTTTTAATCAGGTTAATATTCTTTCATGATTTTTTTTTGTTTTTTCCATTTAGCCTAAGTTGCGTCGCCCGAGAAGAAGAGATTTGTTTCTTAGGTGCTAAATTTTTGTTCTACTCGTAAAACTTTGTTTCGACCAATTTACAATTTGTTTCTATTTTGTGACGTGATTTATTCCACGGGTACTCAACTTTGTTCCTACTATAGATGTACGTTATGTACTGTTTTCTCTCTTCCATTTTATCTTCAATTTTCTAAAATGTTCTAATAGATAAATTTGGAACATTTTAGAAGAATATTCCTATAATTTTTATAATTTTTTTCTAAAATGTTCATAGGGTGTTTGAAAAAGGTTCACCGCATGGTTAAAAAAATGGTTATCATGTAATAAAAAATGTGTTCACATATTAAACAATTATAATGTATTTAAAGAATGTTCATTGTACATTAAAAATGGTCATCATGTATTAAAAAAGGTTCACCGTGTATTTAGAAAATGTAAATTATTTGTTTAAAATGATTACCGCTAATAAAAATTGTTCATCGTGTATTTAAAAAAGTTTGCCATGTACTTAAAAATGTAGATTACAAATTTAATAATTAAGACAACATCCATTTAGAAAGCATGAAAAATGTTCGCCCATAATAAAAGAAAGTGTTTGGAAAAATGTTAACGGCTTTCAAAATATGTTCACGGGGTTCAAAAACGTGTTCGTTGGTCCAAACAATGTTCACGGGGTTTGGAAAAGGCATGTTCACTGGTTAAAATAAATTTTAACTGTTTCAACTAAAATGTTCACGTGTTTGAAAAAGATGTTCACTTCTTTAGAAAAGTTCATGGGTTTTTAAAAAGTATGTTCAAGGGTTTGACACAATGTTCATCGGTTTAGAAAATAATTCAAGGTTTCCGAAATTTGGTTTAGAGATTGAAATAAAATATTGCCGGTTCGTGAAAAAGTACTCATGTCTTATCCGGGTTTAAAAAAATGTACACCGGTCAACAAAAATCGTCACGGTTTCAGCAAAAATGTTCACAAATTCAATGATAATTTCACCTGTTAAAAAACAATTTCATGGGTTTTGCATCATCCAAAAAATGTAAAGAAACAGAAAAACTTAAAAATGAAAATATCCACATATTACCCCCAAAAAGACGGAAATGGAAAAAAAATACAGAAACAGAAAAAAAAAGGGGAAAGAAGAAAGGAAAAACGAGGAGAAGTTCCACAGATGGCCGGCCCATGTGTGGCAGGCGCTGCGGGTGAGTCCGTACCTGTAAGCGATAATTAGTGCCTGCGACGTTTGCCTGGGCCTTTCTATTTCCTTTCTCAAACGTCTTGTACATTGTATGCAGCCGAGTGTGAGATTTGTAAAGAAGGAGCAGAAGACATTCGGCATATGCTTTTTTCATGCAGCTGAGTAGCATCTGTTTGGGTCTGAATGAGATGATAGACGATGCTAAGAATATTGATCGATCAGGCTCAGCGATGATCGAATATATCTTGTCTGAAGGAAAGTACAAACAAAATTAGATACAACTTGTGTCTGCTGCTGAAGCTTTTGTGGTGGCAACGCAGAAAATTTTGAAAGCATGAATTAGTTCAAAATCCTCGGCGTACAGCTTTAGCCATTCAGGATCTATCGATGAATTATTGCCATAGTGCTGGGAAAGGCATCGTTATACACAAGAAGAGTAAAAGGGCAAGACCACCTTCTGGGTATCAGATACTAAATGTGGATGCAGTTTTTTCAGAGAATTATAGAGAAGGAGCAATCGGAGCCATTGTGAGAGATGATGCTGGGGATTTTGTGGGTGCTTTCTGTAAAAACTTAACTCATGTTTTTGATGCAGAAACTGCGGAAGCAATGGCTTTACGAAAAGGTCTGAATGTTACTAAACGACTTCCATGTCATCTTCTTATAGTTCAATCTGACTGCATGGCTGTGATTGAAGCGATTAACTCCAATTCGGGTCTATCGTCTGTGTCAGCACCCATCTTGGAGGAATGTCGAGATTTATTTCATGATTTCAGAAAGGTCATCGAGCTATGGCAGGTAGTCGGGACAATGAGTCTGCTAACTTCTAAAGCAGACAACTTCAGGTGGAAACTCACAGCCAATGGAGGGTATACGGGCGCGATCAGCGTACACTACATTTTTTAGAGGAGGCACAGATGCAGACTATGCAGAAAATTTGTGGAGCTCCTGGGCGCCTTTGAAAGAGAAACTGTTCATGTGGTTAGCTTTGCGCAATGGATGCTGGACTGGGGAGAGGTTGCGCCGGAAGAACCTCCAAGGACCGGCTGCCTGTTTGCTCTGTGATCAACAGCCAGAGACCGTGGATCACCTCTTGGTGCAATGCCCCACCTCTCGCTCCATCTGGTTCCAGATTCTGTCGGAGAAGGGATACACTATGTTCGTCCCAACTGCTATCAGTACTCTGAAGGCCTGGTGGTGCTCGCTGGGGAACTGTCGCCCGCGGAAGAGAAGAAGAGAGTTGGTCACGCTGGTAATCCTAGTCTGTCGACGGCTATGGCTGGAAAGAAACGATACAAACTTTGAGAGGAAAAAGGCGACGCTGGAACAGTTGCTACGGCAGATCAGAGAAGATTTTCATCTCTGGGCTACGGCGAGAGCAGGGGCAGGCCATAGCGAGGAGTAGCTTTAGTAGGCAGTCGACACTTGTTGCCGTAGTAGGGTGTTGCGATGTTGCGTTGCGTTGCGTTGTAACCAATTGTTGTAACACTCTTTCTCTCCCCTTAATGTCATGACATGCAAACTCTGCATGTTCTTGAAAAAAAACAATATTGTAATAGGGATTCTAATATTGTTGCGCATGAGCTAGCTAAATTTGGGAGGAATAATCCACGTCTCTGTGGTGTGATATACCTCTAGGCTTTATTCTGCCATCTATTATATACTAAAAGCAAAATGAGTTAATAAATAAAGACACCACGTTAATCCACATCATCCTAATTATTTTTGACAGTTAGATCTAAAACGAGTGGTTAGAATTTAATGAATGATTATTATTTACGTAACCGTATGCAGGTCCGTTTGACACGATATATATTCATCCGGGATAATAACTAGAACGATTATTCTAACAAGGGACGTGCCCCACGTAATTATTCAGTCCGGCGTATCCATCTCTAATTCCTGGAAGCAACATGTGCATGCATGGAGAGAATCTTTCCATGATCCGAAAATTAAAAATGAATTATCTTTTAAACCGTTAATCCAATTGATGTTCCGTTTTCACAGATGGATTCGTCTCGGCGAGTACTTTAAAACGAGATCCCATCTTAATATGTTTCGACGAACTTTTTTTTCGTCATCAGTTACCAGATTACAGTACCGTAGTTACCGTATTAGTAGTTAAGAGTTACCAACCAAATAGTACACAGTTCCAGATAAGTTCTACATGTTTTTGCGTCGTAGCAATGATCTACATGTCTATAGAGTGAGTATTTGATTCACTCTAAGCTTGTATAACATGTCATTACCATCGGTAAAGTCTCACATCGATAAGAAACGAAGTTCAAAAGTCCAGAAAACTATTTGAATTTAACCTGGCAACCAACTTAATTGTACCTGGTGATCAAGTGATTATAATCTGGCAACTTCGGACAGAAAAAAATTATCGAAACGTATTAACATGGGATCTAGTTTCGAAGATCTCATCGCGACAAAGCCAACTATGAAAACGGATCTGAATTTTGATTTACGATATAAGAGATAAAATATTTTAAAAATTGAAAACCAAAAGGAATCTATGTGATTGCATGCATGCATGCATGGCTCACTTGGCAGATGCGATCCGTGCCCACGCTAAACTAATCTGAGGCACGTGCCCTTAGTAGCACGGTCCTAAATAGAATCGTGCATGGAGATATATCTCCAACACGTACGGCACAGTTTTGGAAAAAAAAGGTAGGTCGACCCAGTTAGGACTCTTAATTGAGCAATAGGTAATTAACACGTACTTTCATATGCCTCTTTATGTCTGCTGGACCGTGATAATTGCAAGAAAAAAAAAACTTGCTTGAACGTGGTAAAAGAAGGGTAGGAGAATTACGTGGATGGAATATCCGCTGGGTACGTCCTCACCTAGGGAGACTCTAAACTGATCGGTGACAAAAAAAATTCAAAGCTGACTGGTGGGTGCTTAACCATATGTGAGTTCATGGTGGTATAAATGTCAGAGAAAAGGACAGAATGGCAAGAAATATATAATGGCTCTAAAAATACACTGAATCTATAGGAGTAACTATAAATAGATAAAAAGAAAAAATGTAACACGTAAAAGTTGAATTAACCTCACAGTTTTAAAATAATATATACAAGAAGCTGAATTCAAATAGTAAACACTACAAAGACTGGCGATACAAAAAGGAAAATGTAACACATAAAAGTTGAATTAACCTCACAGTTCTAAAAAAATATAAGAGAAGTTGAATTAAATTAGTAGACCCTAAAAACGACTGGCACGACTGACGATACAAAAAGGAGTATATCCATGCGAACCACTCCCTCAATGGAATTGATAAGCATCGATCCATACAAGAACATTGAGATTTAGATAAATACAATATGCCTTCATTCCGAACGACACCATTTCAGCTACATAAACATTGTTAAGAATAACACACTAACCTACCATAGCTAAACTATAGTCGGGAGATTGATTTGTGCCTCCCTCACATCTTGGAGCCTTCTTGGAGCCTTATAAGATTGGAAGGTGAAGGCTGCCGAATCAAGATTCAAATGGGTTCTTTTCAATACAAGGGAGATATAATATAGGAGGTTCACTGCCGAGGCTACCACACTTGATTGGAAATAGAAAGTTGTTTTGAATATAACCTTTTAGAAAAAAATGGGGGTATGTCATTGCATGCAATTAGGTTAGCTAATTAAGATGTCAAAACTATGCCACCAATGCCAGGGTAGTCTCAATACTTCACATGGCAAACACAAATGATTGAGAGTGTAGGACTAAAGGTTTGGGTTAGCAGTGAGAGAGTTAAAATGATTAAGCTAATATTGCATACATTTGAGAATAAATGACATTCTAGACTTGAGAATCTCAAGGAATTTTCAGAACAAATGAAAGAAACAACAAGCCGAAAGATCATATAAGAGTAAAAAGGAAATATTAGCCTTTTACTTTAATAAGCATTAAGAAAAAAGTATTTCCTTTTCCATCCGGATAGTCTAAACATAGTATGAACATTGCTCAAGTAGTCTAAACATTATATGGTCATTGCTCTGTGGCTCCTGTTATTTTGACGATTTTATTGTTAACCTCGACACATGTAGTCATTAGTAACGTATTTTATATGGAAATCGCCTAATAATTGTTCCCCAAAAAACAAATATGATTAAATATGTTTTCTACACAAGCGATATTTACTTAGCATGAATAGTTGCTAATAAATAAATATATAAATGTATTTTCGGTTAGTAACGTATTTTATATGGAAATCGCCTAATAATTGTTCCCCAAAAAATCAAATATGATTAAATATGTTTTCTACACAAGAGATATTTACTTAGCATGAATAGTTGCTAATAAATAAATATATAATGTATTTTTGGTTAATTTTGGCACACTAAAGACGATGCTCAACTCTATAAGAAAAATAAAGTTGGCGCCCTCGCATTTGCGAGGGCCACCATGCTAGTTATTAATAAACGGTGTAACAATTATTTGAGTTAATAAAGCTAGCCGAATGGGCTTTCCCTTAAAAAAATTGGGAAAAGAATACAAGCACATATAAATGTCTAATATGTACAACCAAATCCTTTATTCGTGGCTGTGACCATCTTCTCCTATTTACTGTTGGATTTTTACTAGGTTTGGCCCGTTAAGTTAACCCAATTTTTTTGAAATCTTAAAGGCCTATCAGTTTGGTGCATGTTATGTATAAGAAGTGGTATTGAGAGTAAATTTAGTTCCATATTACAAGTTGGGAGAGAGTTGGAGCAGCTTATAAGGTGAGCTCCTCTACTCCCACTAAGTGAGTGAGCATGCAAGGATTCCCCGCGCACTCCTCCTATGCCGCCGGCCTCGCCACGCCACGCCATGTTTCGTGAATCGAGTTATAGCTTGTTTTTGGTGAAAGATTAATTTTTACATGGTGCACCAACTGTGCGTGCGTACGTATCAACAAACATGTGCATGTTTAACACCTTGTGTTCTCTGCCTGTAGAGAACAGGATGGACAGATCAGAGCATACCAGACATCACTCTCTTCATGTCTCTCCACTGCGTAGTTCCTTTTTCTCGTGATGTTTTCAATCTTCTGCATCCGACGACCGCGTGGATGGTCTTCCGGAAGAGCAGGCCTCCAAAACCCCGTCCCTTGTGACCCTGAATCGGGAGTGGGCCGATAAGGTTTTGGGTAGAGTGTCGGCGTGACTGCTCGCTTCCGTTCGACAACATCTGCGCCGATCGTTCGTCTGCTTCCTCCTCACCGCCATGGCCGCTATCAACAACAACGATGTGGTGGGACCTTTACGGTCAACACGTATGTGATAATTCTCTCATCTGTTTGCACTAGTATTTATTCCATATATAGATTTGCTAGATGTGTCTAAATCATCGTATGTGGTTAGATCTACTAGTGCATTTCTAATGTTTCTTTCGATAATTAATCTCATACAGAAATGAGAAATTGCTTAACATTCTAACCGGACACCCTCTACACCAACAACAAAAATGTAAACAACCATGCCAAAAAAAACAGTTGCGCAGTATCCTCTAGTAACCAATATGAGAAATTCATAGATCCTTTTACAACCTGCTTCTTGTGCTGAACACCACCGTCAGCAAGTGCCGCAGAATTAGCAGGCAACTTTTCAATAACATCCTTCTTGAATCTGAGTCCATTCGACGTGAGTCCCCATGCCTCGGCCCCTGCGGCTCACGATAAGCCCATGCACTCTAGCTGTGTCGCATCCAGCATACAACCGAATACAAAGAAGGATTTTGGACTTACCTATTTCCAACATAAAAAGATAATGTGATAGCTTGCATAGACTGATCTCAACTAACATTACTGATGCATTTAGAGGCATTTTTTCTACCTACATTTATTTCATTGTTACTATGTTGCCTTTTATAGTACAGAGCAGGCCTCCTAATGTATAAAATGCCTTTTATGTACTAGAAAAATATTAGGAGGCCTGCATAGTAGCAACAACGAAATAAATGTAGGCAGAAAAAATGCCTCTAAATGCAGAGTATATATAGGCCTTCAGCCTGATGCACTTGCGACTAAAATCTGAAGTACAAATACATTTCTTTTGCCATTTGTGCAAGATCATCAATTGACAAAGAATTGCAAATTGTGCAGAATCAACCGTTGCTGACCAAATATGAAAGGAATGTTAAGTGCAGGAAAGGATACGTATAATATCTCTATCAGAAGGCGTGAGAGAAAAGGATTTAGATGAGTTTTCTGAACAAAACAACTCACTACAAGAAATATGTCAACTAGTGACTCACAAATTTGGTCTCTAAAAGGTCATAATTTTTCATCTATGACCTTTTTTATGACCAAAATCTGAAGGTCACATACGGAGCGTCTCAAACGGTCATATGTGACCATTTTTTTGAATTGGTCATAACCATCTATGACCAATTCAGAGCGTCATAACAGTTATGACCAAATTTTTTGGTCATACACTGGCTACCGTGGCCACATCAGATCCTACGTGGCCAATCCTACGTGGCAAAATTGTGACCAAATGAAAAGGTCATAGTACAGAATCAGCCCAGTCCACGGTGATCATCAAGATGGGCCAAGCCCAATAGTTCAGCCCATTCTTTTTTTTCTCTAATTTATTGTCTGATTTATTGCTCCTCTATACAGGCCAGCCCAACTTTACAGCGCATTTAATTTTTTTTCTCAAATATCTTATCAGATGGACAGGCTTTCAGCCATTTATTATGGGCCTTGGCCTTTTCACGTTGTAGATAATACCTGGACCATGGCCTATTTACACTAAAAGAGTTTGGGCCCAAGGCCTTTTATGTTCAGTTGCATAGGACCAACCCAAATTCAAATAGTACAAACAGAAATTCAAATCAGTAAAACAGGTGATTTGAATTCAAATTTAACTTGAATTCCAGCAAATATTCCAGCAATTACATCACATAACTCAGTCGGCAGCTGGAGCAACATATCAACATATTTGAGCTTACAACGATCACATAACTCTACTACATTACAGATAGCATCAAAGCAAAATGATTTAGAAATAACAGCAATAGTTTGGTAGTCATTTCTATGTACTTCGGAAGGCACCGAAATCTTCGGAAGGCAGCATAAACGCCTTAGTGAGATGATCATGTGGCCTACAATTAAGGAAAAACCCATCACAACTTGTGTAAACAACCATTTCTAAAAATATAAAACAATGATACAAACAGCTAGATTATCGTTGAGGGCTTATACTTATATCAATCATGCAACAACAAATTAAAGGGTTGAGCTATTGTTTACAAGCTGTTCAGCAGCCTATGATTCAATTACTAATGCAACAAATGGTCAAACAAAAACAACAGAACAAGTTATGAAATGGGTAGTGTAGATGAGTCAAGCTATGAAAGGAGACACTATTATTTTTTACATATATTTGATACCTATATATAGAGATAACCTCTATCCTGAGGAGGGCATGTTTCGTAAACCTGAAACTCAAGGAGATTGGCAATGCAAGTTATGCTGCAACATCTTGTTAAAAAAGTCTGGCCACTTGTGGCTTAGGAATGTAAGATGCTTTATCTTTCTAGACAACAAAGCGTGGTAGAACCAATGATAATCCACATGATGTAAATTCTGAAAGGCCATTGAAGCTGGAATCATTGGGTTTCCATTTAAATGTTAGTTCAGCTATCTACATAATTGATGCATCAAAACCCAAAGACAACCCGAGAAATCAGAGGCAAAGAGAGGGGAGGGGGTGGCAGCGACTCACAGCTATTGGGCGTCGGTGTCTGCAGCAAAGGCTGATGTAGAGCTTGTCGTGGATCTTTAACACACTCTAAAAGTCAGTGACAACGATCCATAGCTGCTGGACACAGGGAGCAGAACATCAAGTGACTGAAATTAAACTTGTTGTCACCATCGATGAGGACTAGAGATATAAATCAATAAAACAGATTATGTTCTCCCTTCTACATTGTGATATATGCATATACGCAAGTCCACGATTATATAGATACATATTAAACAAAAATATAAATAAATGATTAACAAGACTTGACAAGTTGCACAGTAGTACAGACATAACCACACTTCAACTACCCGTTGTTGTTATCAGGTCCATGGCAGATTAGCAGTATACAATGTACAATAAGAATGGAGACAAAATGTGATAAAACCTAGATCACCGTAGAAGGTAGTAGGCACCTGCTTGTTGAGCTTGATTATCCTCTGATTCTCCTTGATCTTGTCCTCGAAGTTCTTCAACGCTAGGTTGTTCCGCTGTAGCTCGTCCTACACCACTCAAAACAAACAATTCAGATTGACACCGACAGATATTATCCCTTCTTTGCTTATCTAGACCACACACTACAAATGGGAAGCAAGCGAATCATCGTAGGCAACATAGATGAGCATTTTTTTTATCAAATGTCAGGAGGTAATGCAAATAAAGAAATCTGTATAGAGGTTAATCCAAATATCACTGACTGATTCATACAGGAAAAACAATTATACAATACATTAATACATGTGTATAATACAAACAGTATTGAATCAATGCGACAACATCCCTCAATGCGAAAGGAAACAATATTAAGGATTTTCTAGAAATACATACCGCTAGCAAACATCATAACAAAACAATTGAGGCATCATATTTTTGGTAGATGGATGGCGCGTAATCACAAACAGTCAGATCTGCTAGCAATTCACAGAACTCAAAAAACACATGGTGCGACATCACTATTCAGTACTAGATTTCACAAAATATAGGAATGAGCATGCTATGAGTTCTGCAACTGTAGGCTCCGGATTTCCCAGACAAATCACTACTAACAGCAATCTCCTAACTACTAGTGCGGCCCTGGCTCGATGGCAAGCTGTGAGGAGAAAGGGAGAGGTTTCAGAAACTTACCTACTAGACCACCGCAGAGGAGGACACGTCGTCGGGGAGAGGGAGAACCGGCCTCGTTGCCGGGACAAGATCTGGTCCGAGTCATGCAAGGAGGTCGCCGTCGTCGAGTTCCTACGACGCCTCTGCAAGGGAGGTCGACAGATACGACGCGTTAGAGGAGGTTGAGCAGGAGGTGATGCGGCCTGAAGGAAGAGTGAGAGATGGAGCAAGACGACCTCGGGAGAGTCGGTGGTGAGCGAGGCCACACTAGTCTTGGTGTAGAGCTCGAACTCATCGTCGATGAAGGCCTCCATCTCCTTGTTAAACAGATCCGACACGGCGGGCGTTGCGTCTGCGGCGAGATGGGGAAGAGGCGGTGAGAGCGCGTTGACGGTGAGGTGGGGATTTGGCTCGGAGACCCGTGGCCGCCGTGTAGACCCGTGGCCTCCCGGCCTTGACGTTCCCCGGCGTGTTCTTGCGGCCAGTGCACCACCCGTGCCCTGAACAACAAGTAAAACAACAAAAAGTTCAGATCTGAGCCGTCTCAGCTGTGGACAGACACGAGAAGAAGATGAAGGAGTGGATCCCTCCCTGCAGCGCGAGGTGGACAACGGCCGTCCGAGGATCCCGTCGACGCCATCGCGGTTCTGGTCGCCGGAGAGCTGTGGCAGGCGTGGGATTTATGGGCGGCTCACGGAGGCGCGATAGGATGAGAGGAGAGGAGTGGGTGGCGGCGCGAGAGAGGGAAGGTAGGGTTTCGGTGAAACGCGATGGAATGAGAGGAGAGAGGAGTGGGTGGCGGCGCGAGAGAGGGAAACGCGAGAGAGGGTTTCGGCAGAGAGGGTCTCTCGTTTTAGATAGGGAATAGACGGTCTAGATTGTTTTGTCGGTTGTGGTGTGGACAGGCTGATCGACGATCCGTGGGTGACTGCTTTCTGGCATCTGATTGGCTGCACCAAGTTTTTATTTTCTGAGTTTAAATAATGGAGTTTTTATTAAGTAACTACAACAATTTTGTCGTAAACTGGCACAAGTCCATCATTCAAACATATTAGACCACATTTTATGTACAAATAATCAAATGATTGGGTTTAAAAGTTTTGACAGTATTTTGACCCAGTTTGGCCGTATATTGAAACTGGCATACGAAATTCAAAAAAAACGAAAATAATGGAAAACCTTCACGTAGCGTCATGACATGTGACCTAGTTACCATAAAAAAATATAAACTTGCAATTCAGAAGTTTTATTGAAAACATGTTCCCAGAAACTTGATATCATGAATAGACATTCATAGCTTTCAAGACTAACAAGCAGTGTTTTGGCCATATTCATGACATAGTTTGTCGAAATCTGCCCGAATTTGGCACATGTGTGCATTGTGGCATGGCAAACAATGTTGCCGACCAGCGATTTCGACATGTTTCACAAAAAAATCCACTTTTCATTTTTTAAGTGCTAATAGCCCGTCTTTTTGTGAAACGGCTACCGAGAGTGTCGTCCAAAATGGAACCGATAAAAAAATTTCACATAGTAGATATCATTCTATGTACAATCATCAAAAAATTATTCATTTCTGAGCTTTCTACCATTTTCCGGTCAATTAAACGGTTTCCTGCCGATTCAGCTGGAAATGGCTAAAATTTGAACTACAAGTGTTATATATCTTGCCCGTTATTTTTCAGGAATTTCATTTCTAGGTTCACAACTAGTCATTTCATCATAGATACACAAAAATATTTGCATGATTCAATCACTACACACGAACGGTCATGACTGAGACTTCGACTAGATTTTCAAACAAGCATACAAAATTCTAAAAAAATCAAAATAATGGAAAACCTTCGCGTAGCGTCATGACATGTGACCTAGTTACCATAAAAAAAATATAAACTTGCAATTCAGAAGTTTTATTGAAAACGTGTTCCCAGAAACTTGCTATCATGAATAGACATTCATAGCTTTCAAGACTAACAAGCAGTGTTTTTGGCCACATTCATGACATAGTTTGTCGAAATGTGCCCGAATTTGGCACATGTGTGCATTGTGGCATGGCAAACAATGTTGCCGACCAGCGATTTCAACATGCTTCACAAAAAAATCCACTTTTCATTTTTTAAGTGCTAATAGCCCGACTTTTTGTGAAACGGCTATCGAGAGTGTCGTCCAAAATGGAACCGATAAAAATTGTTCACATAGTCGATATCATTCTATGTACAATCATAAAAAAATATTCATTTCTGAGCTTTCTACCATTTTCCGGTCAATTAAACGGTTTCCTGCCGATTCAACTGGAAATGGCTAAAATTTGAACTACAAGTGTTATATATCTTGTCCGTTATTTTTCAGGAATTTCATTTCTAGGTTCACAACTAGTCATTTCATCATAGATACACAAAAATATTTGCATGATTCAATCACTACACACGAACGGTCATGACCGAGACTTCGACTAGATTTTCAAACAAGCATACAAAATTCAAAAAAAATCAAAATAATGGAAAACCTTCGCGTAGCGTCATGACATGTGACCTAGTTACCATAAAAAAATATAAACTTGCAATTCAGAAGTTTTATTGAAAACGTGTTCCCAGAAACTTGCTATCATGAATAGACATTCATAGCTTTCAAGACTAACAAGCAGTGTTTTTGGCCACATTCATAACATAGTTTGTCAAAATGTGCCCGAATTTGGCACATGTGTGCATTGTGGCATGGCAAACAATGTTGCCGACCAGCGATTTCGACATGTTTCACAAAAAAATCCAATTTTCATTTTTTAAGTGCTAATAGCCCGACTTTTTGTGAAACGGCTACCGAGAATGTCGTCCAAAATGGAACCGATAAAAATTGTTCACATAGAAGATATCATTCTATGTACAATCATCAAAAATTATTCATTTCTGAGCTTTCTACCATTTTCCGGTCAATTAAACGGTTTCCTGCCGATTCAGTTGAAAATGGCTAAAATTTGAACTACAAGTGTTATATATCTTGTCCGTTATTTTTCAGGAATTTCATTTCTAGGTTCACAACTAGTCATTTCATCATAGATCCACAAAAATATTTGCATGATTCAATACACACGAACGGTCATGACCGAGACTTCGACTAGATTTTCAAACAAGCATACAAAATATCATGTGTAAACATGTATAGCTTTCCTAAACATGTATAATTTTGATTAAGATAATTTTAAAATCTTTACAAAATTTCTATAATTATATAGTAACTCTTTACAAAATTATCAAAATTTATTTGGCTGGAATTTTAGTTCAAAATCAAAAGTTATATAAAAAGAAAAACAATAAAAAAAAGAACAAATAAAACCATCCAAGCGGATGCGAAGCAGGCTGGCCGGCCCAAGTACGGGCCAGGCCAGCAGCGGCCTAGCAGAGCCCAAGTCCAGTACTCTGTATATATTAAAAAGGCCGAGTCGCATGTTTGTCACACAGATTGGAGTGGCCAGGTGGTTGGCGCTCCCTGCGGGCTTGTGGACGGCACGCGTTCGACTCCCGCGTGTGGTGTTTTTGCGACAATTGTTGGAAATTTTAGTTTGGTGGGTCGGAGCTCTGGCGGGGCCTACTAGTCATGCGGTTGGGCGGGTCCCGCATGTCATTACAGGGTGGGGAAGGGTCTCATTAGGTGGGCTGAGACCCACTTCTCAGTCCGCGGGGGCGGGACTGATGTCTACGCACGCTTCTATTCTTGTAACAGTGTTGGGCCTCCAAGTGCAGAGGTTTGTAGAACAGCAGCAAGTTTCCCTTAAGTGAATCACCCAAGGTTTATCGAACTCAGGGAGGTAGAGGTCAAAGATATCCCTCTCAAGCAACCCTGCAATTAAGATACAAGAAGTCTCTTGTGTCCCCAACACACCCAATACACTTGTCAGGTGTATAGGTGCACTAGTTCGGCGAAGAGATATTAAAATGCAAGTGATATGGATGATTATAAGTGGTAATTGCAATCTGAAATAAAAATGGCAGCAAGCAAACATGTAGCAGAACTGGTTGTAAACGGTGTTTCAATGCTTAGAAACAAGGCCTAGGGATCATACTTTCACTAGTGGACACTCTCAACAATAATAATATAATTGAATACATAGATATTTCCTCTTCACTATGCTACTCTGAATTATTCTCTCGTTGGATAACGAACACCAATCCACTGCGTAGGGCTATAACAGCACACCTTAAAGTCGCATTCCACATCTAGGGAACCCCACACTGTCAACTTGAGCGCCCTAAATAGTACTAGACAAACACCGCAATTTCATAGAGACATCCAACGCAAATAATAACTCATGATAAGTATTCCTGTTATCTTTAGCCTAAGAGCCACACACGGGGCGCACACTGTCAACTTCGCACCGTGGGACAAAGGTGACTCCGGAGATTACATTAATAAAACCACTTGAGTAGCATATAAGATAATGAAGAGTAACATCTATGGATTCAACTAGATTACAAAGCTCATGATCACATAAAGATCACACCATGGGAGAGAGAGATAAACCACATAGCTACCGGTAGAGCCCTCAGCCCCGATGAAGAACTACTCCCTCCTCATCATGGGAGGCAGCAACGACGATGATGGAGGCGGTGGCGTCGATGGAGATGGCTCCGGGGGCAATTCCCCGTCCCGGCAAGGTGCCGAAACAGAGACTTCTGTCCCCCGAATTAGGGTTTTGGATGGCGGCGGAGCTCTGGAACTTTTTGGGGAAATCGTCGATTCTTCTGTGAGTTTTAGGTCAGGGGCAATATATAGTCCAAAGGGCGTCGCGAGCGGTGCACGAGGTGGCGACACCACCCCTGGGGCGGCCAAGGCCCAACCGCGCCCAGGGGCGTGTGGGGCTGTGGGCCTCCCCTGGACTTGTCCTTCTGGCTCCCGGAGTCTTCTGGCGTTTTAGAATTTCTGTAATTTTTTCAGATTTTTCTGAGCACTTTCAATTTTGGACCTTTTCTGCAATGCACAGACATAATAAACAGAAACTGGCACTGTGGCATCTTGTTAATAGGTTAGTCCAATAAATGTCATAATATGATATAAAGTGCATATAAAACATGTGCAATTGATATAAAACATGCATGGAACATCAAAAATTATAGATACGTTTGAGACGTATCAGCATCCCCAAGCTTAGTTCCTGCTCGTCCTCGAGTAGGTAAACGATAAAAACAAAATAATTTTTGAGGTGACATGCTACCATCATAATCTTGATCATATAATATTGCAAGGCACATGTAAATGAATGAAGTGATCCAAGTCAATGGTCTATAATTTGCTACCAAATAGATAATGAGTAAACAATGAATCACACAAGCTAAACGTTTTCATGAATAGTACTTTCAGACAAGCATCAAACAGTTTTGCATAAGTGTTAACTCATAAAGCAATAGTTTCTAATAAAAGGTATTTAATCAACACAAAGGAAGAATTAAGTTTCAGCATTTGCTTCAACTTTCAACATATTTATCTCATGGATATCGTCAACACAAAGTAGTATAACAAGTCCAATACGTAGCATATAACCATGTTGTAACAAAGTTGACACTAGTGTTTGCTTGTGGAAGACAGAAAGAATAGGAAAACTGACTCAACATAAAAGTAAAAGAAAGGCCCTTCGCAGAGGGAAGCAGGGATTAAGTCATGTGCTAGAGCTTTTAGGTTTTTGAAAGCATATAGAGATTGCATAAAATATTTGATACTCCTCCCAACCTTGCTAACACAAGCCATGGCTAACCGAATCCTCGGGTGCCTTCCATCAATCACATACCATGGAGGAGTATCTATTTTTGAGAGGTGTTTGTTAATTGTCAACGAATGGTAGCGGGTGAGAACAGTATTCTACCTGTCAAACGGACTTTTAAGAGCGGCTCCCATGAAGGACGTTATTTCTACCAGCAAGGCAGATCATCCCTCTTTCTCTTTGGTTTACACACATGCAGGTATTTCACTGTTTGTCATTGCTTACTGATGAATCAGGGCAAAAGTGTGAAGAGAATTAATGGTTAAAGTTGTAATTAATTGGGACTGGGCACCCCGTTGCCAGCTCTTTTTGCAAATTATTGGATAAGCGGATGTATATGCCACTAGTCCAGGTGTAAAAGTCCATTTGACAAAGAATAAAGAATAACCACACTAATTCCTCATGAGCTAGTAAACATTGACACAAAAAGGGAATAATAACATTTTGAATAATTTAAAGGTAGCACATGAAAAATTTACTTGGAGTGGCAAGGAAATACCACATATAGGTAGTTATGGTGGACACAAATGGCATGGATTTTGGCTCAAGGATTTGGATGCACGAGAAGCATTCCCTCTCAGTACAGAGTTTAGGCTAGCAAGGTTTATGTAAGCAAACAAGAATATCAACCCGTACACCAAGTTTTATATGACAAACATATTGCAAACGTTATAAGACTTCATACCGTCTTCCTTGTTAACCAAACCCTGTTATTAGAAAATATCTAGACCTTAGAGATACCACCGATGCAAACCAAATTTTCAACAAGCTTTACGGTAGTTCTTCACTAATAGGCTTAACTCATGTGATGCACAAATTTAATCATGATCTACTTGTTAACTCAAAACAATTGACAAGCATCAAGTTATCCAAATTAGTGATCTACAAGATTAAGCAAGTTTTTCCTTATACCAATTACCACATGCAACATTTTCTGAACCAACCAAACACCAATCAATTTATTTCATCAACTCTCCAAACAATATAAGTGAAGCAAGAGAGTACTTTCTACAAAAGAAAGCTAATAGCTCTGACAAGAGATACATGAAAACAAGAGCTAAAAGCTGAACAGCGCTAGATATGAATACTCAACAAATATAAGTGAAGAATAGGAGTATTCTCATGAAAAAGCGGAGCGTGTCTCTCTCCCAATCAAGAATGCTAGGGTCCAGTCAAGCTTTATTGAAAATAAAAGACAATACTGAAAATAAAAGCACACAGACGCTCCAAGAAAAGCACATATGATGTGAAAGAATTAAAATATAGTTTCACTAGAGATGACCTGATAATTTTGACGATGAAGAAGGGGATGCCCAGCTTAGACGCTTGAGTCTTCTTGAAATATGCTGGGGAGATCCATGGGAGCCTCCCCAAGCTTAAGCTCTTCACTCTTCTTGATCCTATTATCATCCTTCTCTCTTGACCCTTGAAAACTTCCGTCACACCAAACTCAAAGTAAATCTCATTAGAGGGGTTAGTACTCAAATTTTTAATCCACTGGTTCTGTTGTGACACATTGCAAGAACTCAATAAAACATTAGTTATAACCCTCCATTAGAGAGTCTTGCCTAAAGCCCACAAGAGACAATGAAAAAAAAAACAGAGACAAAATCTGTCAAAACAGAACAGCCAGTAAATATGAATTTTTTTGAGGCACTTACGACACTCAGATCAAAAGATTTTGAACTAATGAAAGATTCAGACATTCATAAAGATTACGCACAAAAAGTTTCATATTTTTTTAACAATCTGGTGATTTTAGGATTTTCGTACAGTGGACAGGAAAAATCTGTTTCTGCGCAACAATCAAAATTAAGCATTATCTTAACACTAGAGGCTATTCTTGGCACAACAATGCGAGAAAATAAAGATACAAAGGAGTTGCTACAGAAGTAAACATTCTCCTTGACTCAATAAAAGAAAAATTGCAGAAATAAAAATAATGGGTTGCCTCCCATAAGCGCTTTTCTTTAACGCCTTTTAGCTAGGCATAGTGATTTTTATGATGCTCACATAAAGATGAGAGTTGAAACATAAAAGAGAGCAACAAGAAGCATATATAAAACATGTTTAAATCTAACACTCTTCCTATGCATAGGAGTCTTATAAGAAAACAAGTCAATTAAGCACAAAGTGACTAGCATAATAAGGCAAAACAAGTGCAACTTCAAAACTTTCAACGGACCATTAGGTCTTGAAGCAAAAATCATATAGAAGCAACATAAGAGAAAGCTCAAAAGTTTCATCATAAAGAGAGTAAATTTAATAACATGAATATTTCTACACCCATATTTTCCTCTCTCAAAATAATTTTCAGTGGCATCATGAATAAACTCAACAATATAGCTATCACATAAAGCATTCTTATCATGATCCACATGCATAAAATTATCATTACTCTCCACATAAGCATAATCAATTTCATTAGGAATAGTGGGAGTAAAACTATCACAACCATCATTGTAATCATCATAAATTGCAGGCATAGTATAATCATAATAAACTTTATCCTTCATAGTAGGTGGCACCAAAATACCACTATCATTATAATCATCATAAATTGGAGGCAAAGTATCATCAAAGAAAATTTTCTCCTCAAAACTTGGGGGACTGAAAATATCATATTCATCAAAACCAGCTTCCCCAAGCTTAGAGCTTTGCATAGCATTAGCAATAATGGTGTTCAAAACATTTATAGTAATAACATTGCTACCATCATGCAAATAATTTTCCATAGGTTTTTAATTTTCTCTTCAAAAGCATCATGTCCTAATTCAAGATAAATTTCATAAAGATCTCTAATTTTTTGTTGTTTTCCATTAAGCCTAGCTAGTGAAATAAAAACAAAAAACAAAAAGATATAATTGCAGAATCTAAAGGAAATAGCTTCGAGCACTCACACGTCAGCAACAGTGCTAGAAAATAGCTAAGTAGCTGGAGGATGTGAGTACCTTTTACCTTACCTCCCCGGCAACGGCGCCAGAAAATAGCTTGATGTCTACGCACGCTTCTATTCTTGTAGACAGTGTTGGGCCTCCAAGTGCAGAGGTTTGTAGAACAGCAGCAAGTTTCCCTTAAGTGAATCACCCAAGATTTATCGAACTCAGGGAGATAGAGGTCAAAGATATCCCTCTCAAGCAACTCTGCAATTAAGATACAAGAAGTCTCTTGTGTCTCCAACACACCCAATACACTTGTCAGGTGTATAGGTGCACTAGTTCGGCGAAGAGATATTAAAATGCAAGTGATATGGATGATTATAAGTGGTAATTGCAATCTAAAATAAAAATGACAGCAAGCAAACATGTAGCAGAACTGGTTGTAAACGGTGTTTCAATGCATAGAAACAAGGCCTAGGGATCTTACTGTCACTAGTGGACACTCTCAACAATAATAATATAATTGAATACATAGATATTTCCTCTTCACTATGCTACTCTGAATTATTCTCTCGTTGGATAACGAACACTAATCCACTGCGTAGGGCTATAACAGCACACCTTAATGTCGCTTTCCACATCTAGGGAACCCCACACTGTCAACTTGAGCGCCCTAAATAGTACTAGACAAACACCACAATTTCATAGAGACATCCAACGCAAATAATAACTCATGATAAGTATTCCTGTTATCTTTAGCCTAAGAGCCACACACGGGGCGCACACTGTCAACTTCGCACCGTGGGACAAAGGTGACTCCGGAGATTACATTAATAAAACCACTTGAGTAGCATATAAGATAATGACGAGTAACATCTATGGATTCAACTAGATTACAAAGCTCATGATCACATAAAGATCACACCATGGGAGAGAGAGATAAACCACATAGCTATCGGTAGAGCCCTCGGCCCCAATGAAGAACTACTCCCTCCTCATCATGGGAGGCAGCAACGACGATGATGGAGGCGGTGGCGTCGATGGAGATGGCTCCGGGGGCAATTCCCCGACCCGGCAAGGTGCCGAAACAGAGACTTCTGTCCCCCGAATTAGGGTTTTGGATGGCGGCGGAGCTCTGGAAGTGTTTTGGGGAAATCGTTGATTCTTCTATGAGTTTTAGGTCAGGGGCAATATATAGTCCAAAGGGCGTCGCGAGGCGATGCACGAGGTGGCGACACCACCCCTGGGCACGTCCAAGGCCCAGCCGCGCCCAGGGGGCGTGTGGGGGCTGTGGGCCTCTCCAGGACTTGTCCTTCTGGGTCCCAGAGTCTTCTGGCGTTTTAAAAGTTCTGTAATTTTTTCAGATTTTTCTAAGCACTTTCAATTTTGGACATTTTCTGCAATGCACAGACATAATAAACAGAAACTGGCACTGTGGCATCTTGTTAATAGGTTAGTCCAATAAATGTCATAATATGATATAAAGTGCATATAAAACATGTGACAATTGATATAAAATATGCATGGAACATCAAAAATTATAGATACGTTTGGGACGTATCAGGGACCCACTTGTCAGTCCACGGGGCGGGCTCCAAGTGTCAGACCGGCGGGGCGGGACCCTCTTGTCTGTCCAGCGGGCGGGTCCCATGTGTCAGACCGGCGGGGCCGGTCCCACATGTCAGGGGTGGTACGGGTCCCACCCGTCAGGTGTGGGGGCGGGTCCCACGGGTCAGGGGGGTTGGTGGGTCTCACGTGTAAGTCCCCGGGCCGGGACCCACATGACAGGGTGGGGCGGGACCCGCTTATCAGGGTATGGTCGGACCCACATGTCATATCTGCGGGCTCCACCTGTTAGATTTGTCAACAGTCAACACTTTCGGTAAACAGGCCCCACGTGTCAGTGTGGTGACACGTAAGCATAAATAACACATAGGCAGTGACATGTAGGCGAGTGACAGTGACACGTAGGCGAGATGGCATATGTGTCAGCCCAGTCACACAAATATATCAGTGTGACCAATTAAATTGGTCGTTATAGTCTACAACTAAGGTCATAGAGTAGTGCTGGCAGATCTTGTGACCAATTGGTGTCGACGTACTATGACCTTTCTAAAATAGAAGGTCATAATGTTTAAGGGTTTGATCCTCCTCAAGTGGGTTGTGACCAACGAGTTCAAAATGGTCACAAATCTATGACCAAAATAATTAAGGTCGTTAAGAGAAGGTCACTAGTTGACATATTTCTTGTAATGACTGTTGCGGGTCTCCACATTTGATACGTATAATATCTCTATCAGAAGGCATGAGAGAAAAGGATTACCCAAACTGACAATGAGATTAAGGAAATCTGGAAGCCAACAGAAAACTGAAAACAAGAGCATCCGATATATGGAGAAAAATTACCCGTGCACTTGCCTTCATCTAACCGAATTCTCCTGTGGTGGTCCATTGAGTCTCGCAGTTGGTCGGAGGGAGGGGAAACATGTGGGAAGAAGAGACAATATAAAAGAGATAGCGATAAGCCGATAAGCAAGATGGGATCGTTGCTCCCTGTTCCCCCACACCAGCGCCAGCGATGATACCCGTACAACAGCAAGCAAGGGCAGAAGATAAGATAGAAGGTAGGCCATGGCGATGGCTGCTCGGGACTAGCAGCTGGTCTAACTGGAAACAGGCAAACGAAGCGCAGCGACTGGTCGTTTTCTTGCCCTTTTTTTCCTCGCCCGGACGTTTGATTATTTCCTCGCGTTTCACGTGGTGCAATAGTTTAAACTGCTGGTGTCTATCTATCGGCAGCTCCTTAATTTTTTTTCTAATTTTTTTCTATTATATAAGGCTCATTTGATTCATAGCATAGAAGAAATTGTAGGAATAGGAAACTCATAGGATTGGTATGACATGTCTAGCTGAATCCTATGAGAAGAGAAAGTTTCTCTGATTGGTAAAGGAATTTTTCCAAGAGGTTGAAGCTCATGTTATTTTCCTATGGAGTTTGTACTACAAGATTCCTATAAGAAAATCCTTTGAACCCGCTATTCCCATAGGATTTCAATCCTACACCAATATTTTGACATTCCTATGATTCAAATATGGTCGAAAATACAGTGGAGAATATAGGTACCATTGCACCCAATATGTATAAAGAAAGAAGTCAAATATTTGCCTAAAAAGCACTATATAGACACTATATTTATCATCAATTTGTCTTTCTTGTCTAGAAGTTAATTAGAATTAATTCCAGACAAATTTTTTTACACGAGTAAAATACTAATCATCTTTGAGCACTAAAAAAAGAAACGCATATCAGATGCTCTGGTACCTAGTAGCCAAAAGTCTGCATCCCCCATTGCCCGTGCCAAATTAATAATGCTAACATGAGCGAAAGATAGAAAATGCTAAAACAACCTTGCAAGATAGAACTATATACAAAAGTATCAGAAGGACCAATACAGAGAAATCCAGAGGGTGTAGACCAATAAACAAGCTGGGACAAAGAAACACAAGGAAGACGCGACGCCCTACGAAGAAACTGAGCCATCCGCGAAGAGGAAAAGGAACGACCATAAGAGCATGAGAACGCTACCACGACCATACCCCCAGTCACAGGCGGGAACAATCCCTAACGAGCGGTGCAGATTCTGGCAGGCAGCTGCTCACCATAGAGCTAGTGCCTATGTTGCTGGGGAACCAGCCAGCCGTAAAGAGTACCTCCACCGCCAACATGCCTCTACGAGAGGCACAGTGCACCCTCCGCCACACCACCTTCGGAGAGCCAAACACCGTGAACTCCAAGGTGGAGTCTTCAAGAAGAACTCGACGCCCGAACACACCATCGGCCGATCAAAGGATCACGGATTTTCACCCCGAGCAAGTAGAAGGACCGAAAGAAGCAACAACGATGCCTTGAAGAGGGAACACCATCCATGGATGTAGCCAGCATGGTCTATAAAATCCGGGTAAGGGTTCCCCTTCGGCATGATCTCTCCGCCTCCCAAACAATGCATGAAATGCTTCCAAAACGACACCCATACAACGCCAAAACAATCTAGTCGCTGGCCACCATACAGGCCTCATGACCGTGGTCACCGGCCAGCACCAGTGCTACTTGTTCGACCTCACACCAATATGGCTACCACCATCCAGGGTCGCCTCCCCGGTGTCCAAACTCAGCGCTATGCCCAATTGAAGGAGAAACGAGCAACACCACTGCCACGAGGACTTCCGAGTGCAGGTGAGATGGCATGCGTACTGGCCAGCTGCTACACACACGCCACCAAAAAAATCCACATGTGAGAGGGACCTCCGACAAGATCAAATACTTGCCACTAGATTTTTTTTCTTTTGGTTCTTACAACGTTTGGCTCCGTCGCCGTTATAGATGGGCACCATCTACTACTTTAAATTTTTTTTGACTTTGTGGTAGATGTGCACCATCTAAAATGGACTATGCACGTCGTGGTTTATGTGTAGACCGATACTTGGTTGGGCGATGGCTGGCGCCACCTATCCCGGTTATGGCTCGTTATACAGAAGTTATTCATGGTAGAAATTAAGTTGTTATTCGTATTTTTGATTGCACGTTTTAGTTTGATTCTAATTGACACTTGGAGTCATTTGAACCTAGTGGGTCTATGATGTCAGTGTTTCCGTATGATTATTGGATATTCATGATCCCTTCTTGTTGAGTTTTTTCGTTGCTCTTGTTATTTCAATGTGTTGTGATGTAGCCATGCTATCTTCTAACTGGTGAGTCCTGCATGTCAGACTCTGTCTGCCCTAATATCAGAAGGTTGCACTGAAAAAAAAGTTTACGAGAAGGATACAACATGAGACATCAGGACATGTGCATTGTTTGCGTTACCACTACAAAGCGACAACCAAATTTGTTGACAAAATGGTAAGTCAACTAGTCCTATAGGTTACCTATTTGTGCACTATGAGTGAACTTTTACGTAATAGTATATGTTTGTCGAGAGGAGTTTAATTATTGAACAACTTAAGCATCCCAATATTTCGAAACAAAGAACTTACGGAGAAAAAACAGTGAAAAACGTGTGTTTATTATCGCCTCTTCATACTTGTATCATTTCACGTAACACAAAAATTACAATAATATCATACCATATTGAAAATGCATACATATTATTTTTTTTGGAGTGGGTCGGTCTTCCCATATTACTAGTTCACATCACCAAATACAAGTTTACATTCATAATAGCGCAACAGATCACAAAATTTAGACAAACTAACCAGTATAAACACATTGTGAAAGAACATCATCAGGGCCGTCGTAGAAGGAAAAAACACAAATGTCGTTCTCCTTAATCTTGCATGCATGCATATCCCCCATTGAGATTTAATCAACGCCGATATCATACCATATTCAGAATATGTTCAAATTATTTTTGGAGTGCCACTAGTAGGGAAACCCTATATAGGTAGGTTGGCACCCTGTGGCGCACCCTTAATTGGTGCGCCACAGAATTATTTTTTGTGGCGCACCAAGCCCGGTGCGCCACAGAAAGTCACATTTCTGTGGCGCGCTAAACCACATGCGCCACAGAAATGTGTCTTTCTGTGGCGCACCAGGCTTGGTGCGCCACAGAAAGACACATTTCTGTGGCGCACATGTCCAGGTGCGCCACAGAAAGTTATCTGGGGGGACGGGTTAAAATTTGGAAAAAAACATTATGTGGCGCACCGTGGCTGGTGCGCCACAAAAAAGTGACATTCTGTGGCGCACCTGGCAGGTGCGCCACAGAAAGCTGACATTCTCACAGAATTTTTTTTTTCAAATCCCACCCCCCCCCCCCCCGTGGATCGCCTTTTTAGTTTTGCAGGAAGTAAAGGAAAATGATAAAAGCTTCAAAAAATAAAATCCTTCGAGATGTGGTTAGCTTTTAGTGTCTAGTTCGTACAGAAATTTTGAAATATGAATTTTGACCTTTTTTGCAAAATCCAGAAAAAAAACGTAAAACGGCCATAACTTTTGCATACGATGTCGAAAAAATGCGTTTAATATATCAAAAAAAAACTAGAGAAAAATTCGAGTTCGATTTAGAGGGTTATCCATAATAGTGATCTACAAGATTAAGCAAGTTTTTCCTTATACCAATTACCACATGCAACATTTTAGGAACCAACCAAACACCAATCAATTTATTTCAACCACTCTCCAAATAGATATAAGTGAAGCAAGAGAGTACTTTCTACAAAAGAAAGCTAATAGCTCTGAAAAGAGATACATGAAAACAAGAGCTAAAAGCTGAACAGCGCTAGATATGAATACTCAACAAGTATAAGTGAAGAATAGGAGTATTCTCATGAAAAAGCGGAGCGTGTCTCTCTCCCAATCAAGAATGCTAGGGTCCAGTCAAGCTTTATTGAAAATAAAAGACAATACTGAAAATAAAAGCACACAGACGCTCCAAGAAAAGCACATATGATGTGAAAGAATTAAAATATAGTTTCACTAGAGATGACCTGATAATTTGACGATGAAGAAGGGGATGCCTTGGGCATCCCCAAGCTTAGACGCTTGAGTCTTCTTGAAATATGTTAGGGAGATCCATGGGAGCCTCCCCAAGTTTAAGCTCTTCTATCTTCTTGATCCTATTATCACCCTTCTCTCTTGACCCTTGAAAACTTCCGTCACACCAAACTCAAAGTAAATCTCATTAGAGGGTTAGTGCACAATCAAAAACTCACATGTTCTGTAAAGACGCAATATGACTCGTTACTTTAAACATTAGCTACAGCCACTGATGTTATGTGAAGCTCTTCCACCCAAAAAAGAATTCCACTCAACACTAGTAAAAGAGAGAATGCAAAATAAAAAGGCATAATCTGTCTAAAACAGAACAGTCCGCAAAGACGAATTTTTTCGAGGCACTTACGGTGCTCAGATCAAAAAACTTTGAACTAATGAAAGATTCAGACATTCATAAAGATTACGCACAAAAAATTTCAGATTTTTTCAACAATCTGGTGAATTTAGGATTTTTGTACAGTGGACGGCAAAAATCTGTTTCTGCGCAGCAATCAAAATTAAGCATCACCTTAACACTAGAGGCTACTCTTGGAACAACAATGTGAGAAAATAAAGATACAAAGGAGTTGCTACAGAAGTAAACAACACCTTGACTCAATACTGAAAATAAAAGATAATGGGTTGCCTCCCAAAAGCGCTTTCTTTAATGCCTTTTAGCTAGGCTAGCAGATTTTAATGATGCTCTCATAAGAATAAGAGTTGAAAAACAAAAGAGAGTATCAAGAGGCAAATATCAAACACATTTAAGTCTAACCCACTTCCTATGCAAGGGAATCTTGTAATAGAATAAATAACTGAAGCATAAAGCAACTAGCATAGAAAGATGAAACAAATGCAACTTCAAAACTTTCAACATAAAGAGAGGAATTTTAGTGACTTGAAAACTTTTACAACCATATTTTCCTCTCTCATAATAACTTTCAGTAGCATCATGAACAAACTCAACAATATAACTATCACATAAAGCATGCTTTTCATGATCTGCAAACAAATAATTTTATTAAGCTAAAAAACAGTGGGGTTATTAAACCCACTTTTGACAGTAGTAGTATAATAAATATCATTAGGCAATATAGGACCATCATCAAGAGAATTATCATATATAACATTAGGGAGCACATTTTTACTTTCTGCAATTTCCTCTTTTACTGAGTCAAGGAGGATGTTTACTTCAAATTTATCAAAAGGAAATATTTCAATAGAATCATGACATTCAACAATATAGCACTCTTCCTCCATTGATAGCAAATAAATAACTAGACATAATAACAAACCGAAATAAACTAAATGCAGGAAACTAATTTTTTTGTATTTTTGATAATTGAAAGCAAACAAGATAAAATAAAATAAACTAAGCAAGACAAAAACAAAGTAAAGAGATTGGAAGTGTGAAACTCCCCTCGCAGAAGACTGCTGACTCCCCGGCAACGGCGCCAGAAAAAGCTTGATGCTTGTGTGGTGGTGAATCACACACTCGTCGGGAGACCCCAAGAGGAAGGTATGATGTAATTTAGCAGCAAGTCTTCCCTCAGTATGAAACCAAGGTTATCGAACCAGTAGGAGCAACAACTCTTCTGAAGGTTGTTGGTGGCGCCGTTTCTCGATCACCAACACTAGTAGGGAAACCCCAAGAGGAAGATAATCTTGTTGCATGTGGCGCACTAAACCACATGCGCCACAGAAATTAGACATTCTGTGGCGCACCAAGCCTGGTGCGCCACAGAAAGACACATTTCTGTGGCGCACATGTCCAGGTGCGCCACAGAAAGTTATCTGGGGGACGGGTTAAAATTTGGAAAAAAACATTCTGTGGCGCACCGTGGCTGGTGCGCCACAAAAAAGTGACATTCTGTGGCGCACCTGGCAGGTGCGCCACAGAAAGCTGACATTCTGTGGCGCACCAAATTTTTTTTTTTCAAATCCCCCCCCCCCCCCCCCCCCCGTGGATCGCCTTTTTAGTTTTGCAGGAAGTAAAGGAAAATGATAAAAGCTTCAAAAAATAAAATCCTTCGAGATGTGGTTAGCTTTTAGTGTCTAGTTCGTACAGAAATTTTGAAATATGAATTTTGACCTTTTTTGCAAAATCCAGAAAAAAAACCGTAAAACGGCCATAACTTTTGCATACGATGTCGAAAAAATGCGTTTAATATATCAAAAAAAACTAGAGAAAAATTCGAGTTCGATTTAGAGGGTTATCTATAATAGTGATCTACAAGATTAAGCAAGTTTTTCCTTATACCAATTACCACATGCAACATTTTAGGAACCAACCAAACACCAATCAATTTATTTCAACCACTCTCCAAATAGATATAAGTGAAGCAAGAGAGTACTTTCTACAAAAGAAAGCTAATAGCTCTGAAAAGAGATACATGAAAACAAGAGCTAAAAGCTGAACAGCGCTAGATATGAATACTCAACAAGTATAAGTGAAGAATAGGAGTATTCTCATGAAAAAGCGGAGCGTGTCTCTCTCCCAATCAAGAATGCTAGGGTCCAGTCAAGCTTTATTGAAAATAAAAGACAATACTGAAAATAAAAGCACACAGACGCTCCAAGAAAAGCACATATGATGTGAAAGAATTAAAATATAGTTTCACTAGAGATGACCTGATAATTTGACGATGAAGAAGGGGATGCCTTGGGCATCCCCAAGCTTAGACGCTTGAGTCTTCTTGAAATATGTTAGGGAGATCCATGGGAGCCTCGCCAAGTTTAAGCTCTTCACTCTTCTTGATCCTATTATCACCCTTCTCTCTTGACCTTTGAAAACTTCCGTCACACCAAACTCAAAGTAAATCTCATTAGAGGGTTAGTGCACAATCAAAAACTCACATGTTCTGTAAAGACGCAATATGACTCGTTACTTTAAACGTTAGCTACAGCCACTGATGTTATGTGAAGCTCTTCCACCCAAAAAAGAATTCCACTCAACACTAGTAAAAGAGAGAATGCAAAATAAAAAGGCATAATCTGTCTAAAACAGAACAGTCCGCAAAGACGAATTTTTTCGAGGCACTTACGATGCTCAGATCAAAAAACTTTGAACTAATGAAAGATTCAGACATTCATAAAGATTACG
Organism: Poa pratensis; assembly: GCA_947311845.1. Classification (NCBI taxonomy): domain Eukaryota; kingdom Viridiplantae; phylum Streptophyta; class Magnoliopsida; order Poales; family Poaceae; genus Poa; species Poa pratensis. The sequence goes on from CAMZMU010000062.1 coordinate 12,351,327, forward strand.
CACAAAAAATTTCAGATTTTTTCAACAATCTGGTGAATTTAGGATTTTTGTACAGTGGACGGCAAAAATCTGTTTCTGCGCAGCAATCAAAATTAAGCATCACCTTAACACTAGAGGCTACTCTTGGAACAACAATGTGAGAAAATAAAGATACAAAGGAGTTGCTACAGAAGTAAACAACACCTTGACTCAATACTGAAAATAAAAGATAATGGGTTGCCTCCCAAAAACGCTTTCTTTAATGCCTTTTAGCTAGGCTAGCAGATTTTAATGATGCTCTCATAAGAATAAGAGTTGAAAAACAAAAGAGAGTATCAAGAGGCAAATATCAAACACATTTAAGTCTAACCCACTTCCTATGCAAGGGAATTTTGTAATAGAATAAATAACTGAAGCATAAAGCAACTAGCATAGAAAGATGAAACAAATGCAACTTCAAAACTTTCAACATAAAGAGAGGAATTTTAGTGACTTGAAAACTTTTACAACCATATTTTCCTCTCTCATAATAACTTTCAGTAGCATCATGAACAAACTCAACAATATAACTATCACATAAAGCATGCTTTTCATGATCTACAAACAAATAATTTTATTAAGCTAAAAAACAGTGGGGTTATTAAACCCACTTTTGACAGTAGTAGTATAATAAATATCATTAGGCAATATAGGACCATCATCAAGAGAATTATCATATATAACATTAGGGAGCACATTTTTACTTTCTGCAATTTCCTCTTTTACTGAGTCAAGGAGGATGTTTACTTCAAATTTATCAAAAGGAAATATTTCAATAGAATCATGACATTCAACAATATAGCACTCTTCCTCCATTGATAGCAAATAAATAACTAGACATAATAACAAACCGAAATAAACTAAATGCAGGAAACTAATTTTTTTGTATTTTTGATAATTGAAAGCAAACAAGATAAAATAAAATAAACTAAGCAAGACAAAAACAAAGTAAAGAGATTGGAAGTGTGAAACTCCCCTCGCAGAAGACTGCTGACTCCCCGGCAACGGCGCCAGAAAAAGCTTGATGCTTGTGTGGTGGTGAATCACACACTCGTCGGGAGACCCCAAGAGGAAGGTATGATGTAATTTAGCAGCAAGTCTTCCCTCAGTATGAAACCAAGGTTATCGAACCAGTAGGAGCAACAACTCTTCTGAAGGTTGTTGGTGGCGCCGTTTCTCGATCACCAACACTAGTAGGGAAACCCCAAGAGGAAGATAATCTTGTTGCATGTGGCGCACTAAACCACATGCGCCACAGAAATTAGACATTCTGTGGCGGTGCGCCACAGAAAGACACATTTCTGTGGCGCACATGTCCAGGTGCGCCACAGAAAGTTATCTAGGGGGACGGGTTAAAATTTGGAAAAAAACATTCTGTGGCACACCGTGGCTGGTGCGCCACAAAAAAGTGACATTCTGTGGCGCACCTGGCAGGTGCGCCACAGAAAGCTGACATTCTCACAGAATTTTTTTTTTCAAATCCGACCCCCCCCCGTGGATCGCCTTTTTAGTTTTGCAGGAAGTAAAGGAAAATGATAAAAGCTTCAAAAAATAAAATCCTTCGAGATGTGGTTAGCTTTTAGTGTCTAGTTCGTACAGAAATTTTGAAATATGAATTTTGACCTTTTTTGCAAAATCCAGAAAAAAAACGTAAAACGGCCATAACTTTTGCATACGATGTCGAAAAAATGCGTTTAATATATCAAAAAAAACTAGAGAAAAATTCGAGTTCGATTTAGAGGGTTATCTATAATAGTGATCTACAAGATTAAGCAAGTTTTTCCTTATACCAATTACCACATGCAACATTTTAGGAACCAACCAAACACCAATCAATTTATTTCAACCACTCTCCAAATAGATATAAGTGAAGCAAGAGAGTACTTTCTACAAAAGAAAGCTAATAGCTCTGAAAAGAGATACATGAAAACAAGAGCTAAAAGCTGAACAGCGCTAGATATGAATACTCAACAAGTATAAGTGAAGAATAGGAGTATTCTCATGAAAAAGCGGAGCGTGTCTCTCTCCCAATCAAGAATGCTAAGGTCCAGTCAAGCTTTATTGAAAATAAAAGACAATACTGAAAATAAAAGCACACAGACGCTCCAAGAAAAGCACATATGATGTGAAAGAATTAAAATATAGTTTCACTAGAGATGACCTGATAATTTGACGATGAAGAAGGGGATGCCTTGGGCATCCCCAAGCTTAGACGCTTGTGTCTTCTTGAAATATGTTAGGGAGATCCATGGGAGCCTCCCCAAGTTTAAGCTCTTCACTCTTCTTGATCCTATTATCACCCTTCTCTCTTGACCCTTGAAAACTTCCGTCACACCAAACTCAAAGTAAATCTCATTAGATGGTTAGTGCACAATCAAAAACTCACATGTTCTGTAAAGACGCAATATGACTCGTTACTTTAAACATTAGCTACAGCCACTGATGTTATGTGAAGCTCTTCCACCCAAAAAAGAATTCCACTCAACACTAGTAAAAGAGAGAATGCAAAATAAAAAGGCATAATCTGTCTAAAACAGAACAGTCCGCAAAGACGAATTTTTTCGAGGCACTTACGATGCTCAGATCAAAAAACTTTGAACTAATGAAAGATTCAGACATTCATAAAGATTACGCACAAAAAATTTCAGATTTTTTCAACAATCTGGTGAATTTAGGATTTTTGTACAGTGGACGGCAAAAATCTGTTTCTGCGCAGCAATCAAAATTAAGCATCACCTTAACACTAGAGGCTACTCTTGGAACAACAATGTGAGAAAATAAAGATACAAAGGAGTTGCTACAGAAGTAAACAACACCTTGACTCAATACTGAAAATAAAAGATAATGGGTTGCCTCCCAAAAGCGCTTTCTTTAATGCCTTTTAGCTAGGCTAGCAGATTTTAATGATGCTCTCATAAGAATAAGAGTTGAAAAACAAAAGAGAGTATCAAGAGGCAAATATCAAACACATTTAAGTCTAACCCACTTCCTATGCAAGGGAATCTTGTAATAGAATAAATAACTGAAGCATAAAGCAACTAGCATAGAAAGATGAAACAAATGCAACTTCAAAACTTTCAACATAAAGAGAGGAATTTTAGTGACTTGAAAACTTTTACAACCATATTTTCCTCTCTCATAATAACTTTCAGTAGCATCATGAACAAACTCAACAATATAACTATCACATAAAGCATGCTTTTCATGATCTACAAACAAATAATTTTATTAAGCTAAAAAACAGTGGGGTTATTAAACCCACTTTTGACAGTAGTAGTATAATAAATATCATTAGGCAATATAGGACCATCATCAAGAGAATTATCATATATAACATTAGGGAGCACATTTTTACTTTCTGCAATTTCCTCTTTTACTGAGTCAAGGAGGATGTTTACTTCAAATTTATCAAAAGGAAATATTTCAATAGAATCATGACATTCAACAATATAGCACTCTTCCTCCATTGATAGCAAATAAATAACTAGACATAATAACAAACCGAAATAAACTAAATGCAGGAAACTAATTTTTTTGTATTTTTGATAATTGAAAGCAAACAAGATAAAATAAAATAAACTAAGCAAGACAAAAACAAAGTAAAGAGATTGGAAGTGTGAAACTCCCCTCGCAGAAGACTGCTGACTCCCCGGCAACGGCGCCAGAAAAAGCTTGATGCTTGTGTGGTGGTGAATCACACACTCGTCGGGAGACCCCAAGAGGAAGGTATGATGTAATTTAGCAGCAAGTCTTCCCTCAGTATGAAACCAAGGTTATCGAACCAGTAGGAGCAACAACTCTTCTGAAGGTTGTTGGTGGCGCCGTTTCTCGATCACCAACACTAGTAGGGAAACCCCAAGAGGAAGATAATCTTGTTGCATGTGGCGCACTAAACCACATGCGCCACAGAAATTAGACATTCTGTGGCGCACCAAGCCTGGTGCGCCACAGAAAGACACATTTCTGTGGCGCACATGTCCAGGTGCGCCACAGAAAGTTATCTGGGGGGACGGGTTAAAATTTGGAAAAAAACATTCTGTGGCGCACCGTGGCTGGTGCGCCACAAAAAAGTGACATTCTGTGGCGCACCTGGCAGGTGCGCCACAGAAAGCTGACATTCTGTGGCGCATCAAATCCCACCCCCCCCCCCCCCCCCCCGTGTATCGCCTTTTTAGTTTTGCAGGAAGTAAAGGAAAATGATAAAAGCTTCAAAAAATAAAATCCTTCGAGATGTGGTTAGCTTTTAGTGTCTAGTTCGTATAGAAATTTTGAAATATGAATTTTGACCTTTTTTGCAAAATCCAGAAAAAAAAACGTAAAACGGCCATACTTTTGCATACGATATCGAAAAAATGCGTTTAATATATCAAAAAAAACTAGAGAAAAATTCGAGTTCGATTTAGAGGGTTATCTATAATAGTGATCTACAATTCACAGATTCCTCAAATTCCAAAAGGAAAAAAAGTTATTTCAAACAGACGATATTTTCCTACAAAATCAAAAAAAAATTCAAAAAAAAATTAAAAAAAAGAAATAAATTCAAAAATTCAAAAAGTCCAAAATAAAGAAACAGAAATGTATAACAAAGAAGATTGTTGAAATTTTTGAATTTTTTGGATTTTTTGAATTTTTTTAAGTTTTTTTAAAAAAATTAAGTTTTTGAATTTTTTTGGATCTTTTGAAACTTTTGAATCTCCTTTTGAAAGTTTAGATGTTTTTGAAAAATCTGAACTTTAAAAACACACATCTATAACACATACATAACATATACACATACAAAACTTAAAAGGATTCATATGATATATATATATATCAATAAGAACTTGAGTAGCACAAGGGTAGGTGAAGTGGGTGGAAATTAGAAGTTAAGCGTGCTAGGGTTGGAGCAATTTGATGATGGGTGACCTAGCGGGAAGGTATCAGTTTAAAATGTGCAAAAAATCTGAAAATAATTCAAATAATTAGGATTTTTCATATTATTTCATATTTTGATTTTTCTGAATTTTTTGAAACTTTTTTTTAATTTTTTTTTGCATTTTTTTAAATTTTTTCCACAATTCTGTGGCGCACCAGGCCAGGTGCGCCACAGAAATGTGAGAATTCTGTGGCGCACCAAGCCAGGTGCGCCACAGAAAATATTTTAGTGGCGAGAATTCTGTGGCGCACCCAGAAAACCTGGGGGTGCGCCACAGAATCCCAAATTGGTGCGCCACTGATAGCCTTTTCTGTACTAGTGTGCGTCGGTCTTCCCACATTAGTAGTTCACATCATCAAATACAAGTTCACATTCGTACTAGCGCAACAGATCACAAAATTTAGACAAACTAACCACTTTGAAAGAACAACATCGGGGCAGTAGTAGAAGGCAAAAACACAAATTTCATTCTCCATAATCTTGCATGCCTGCATAAAATCCTTCGGTGAAATTTAATCCACGCAAGCCCATCATTATTACCAATCTTGATCCACATAGATTGATTGCTATCATAGTCATTATGTGGTAACAATACGGGCACATATACATTTGGAGTTCAAATAATCCTGCGAGGTGGTTGGTAGTAAACTTCTTGGAAAAATATGAAAAGGTAAAGTTATAGCTAGTTGCTTCATTCATTGTGGATACAAATAAAAACGGTCCAGTGTTTACCATCTTATATTTGTGAGGAACGGCATGTGACTTTCTCATGATGCAAACATAATAAGAAATATCAGGTTTCTGCGCAGCATCAACCTGGTCTCTATAAAGACTATTCTGATACTCAGACAGCTTAATACGATTAGGGATGTATAAATGGGACAATAAATCGATCTAAAATTTCCGTGCTGCTAGTTCATACAACAACAAAATTGCCGTAAGTTGTCTGTAAAAATCCTACAGACTGCTTATAGTTTTACATACAGTCTCCCTATCTCTCCTCATTTTGTTTTCTCCGCATCAGCGAAACCACCTATAACCACACCCTTGCAGTTTGAGTCATATATACCCATTGTACATTTGTACATGCTGCCCACATCTATAAGAACCCTACTACGCAGCTAAGTTTTGCACACAACAAACGCATCATGGCGATGAGCACAGAGAGCTTGCTCCAAGCTCAGCTTGAGCTCTACCACTACTCCTTAGCGTACGTCAAGTCCGTGGCGCTCAAGGCTGCCACGGAACTACGCATCCCCGACGCCATCCACCGCCACGGCGGTGTCGCCACCTTGTCCGACATTGTCACTGAATCCGGGATCCATCCGACCAAGCACCCCCACCTCCGTCGGCTCATGAGCGCCCTCACCACCTTTCACTACACCACGGTCAACTTTTTGGGGTACTTTCTAAAGTGCCCTAAAATCTTACAATTAGGGGCACTTTGATAAAGCACCCCAATATATACTACCTTTTGGGGCACTTTGACAAAGTGCCCCAATATATATTACCTTTTGGGGCACTTTAGCAATGTGCCTCTAAAAGTGATATATATTGGGGCACTTTGGTATTATGCCTCTAAAATTTGTATCTATTGGGGCACTTTAACAAAATGCTCCTAAAGATCATGGCTATAGGAGCAGTTTAGCAAAGTGCCCCAAAAATTAAAAACATCCCAAACTTTAAAAAGCGATTAAGTCTAATTAGGTAAGGATTTTGCTTTCTGTCATTCGACTGATTTCAATTTCGTTCTCAGTCGATTTTCTGTCCGTTGGATTGTTTCCAAGATTCGTGCTCAGAGTTTTCCACGTCGTCGCGCACGTCTCTGTGCAGTGCACCTCGCTATCGGGTTTTACATCGCGCGGGCTTGCGGGTTTCCGGCCCATACCCGTTCGGTGTCTAGGCAGCCCGTCACTGTTTTCGAATTTTCTTCTCCATTCTGGCCGCGTGTCATTTTCAGCTCTGTTCCGTCCGAAGGAGAGAGAGAGAGGGGGGAAGCGGCGGAAGGAGAGAGAAGGGCGATCCCCTTTTCGCCGGAGTAGCTGCCTCCGCCGCCGTTGCTGCCTCGCCATGGCGGAAATCCGGTCTCGTTGGAGACGTCGCCACCGGCGGAGCTCGAGGTACTCTGTTCTTCAGGTTTTTTTTGCTTGATTCTGTGCTCGTTTCTTCACGCGGGGTGGTAGGCGGAGGCATGCGTCGATGTGGTAGAGGTCGGAGTTAGATTCAGCGGTCGTTTTCCGGTGGTCGGAGTTAGAGACGGAGCCCCCCGTCGCCGGGAGAGCCTTCGTCTCTGTCTGCTTGCTTGTCTGTATTTTCGCTAGGTTTTGTCTGCCTGTGTGAGGAGAGAGAGAGGGAGGAAGGTGGAGGGTAACAGATATGTGAGATCCTCGGTGGTTTTGATGCATCGGCGCCGGCGGACAGGTTCTGACCTCGACGAGCTCTTCCTCGCGGCGGATTTGTGTCTGTTTACTGGTTCAGTATTTTTTTGCTGCTGTTGCTTACTTGCTTGTATGCGGTGGTGTGTGTGGTGTGGAATCAAGTGGTTTGTGCTTGCCTTGAGCTGATTTTAGAGGATCTATAGGTAGATTTTTGTAGCATGTGCAAACTGTCCGGAATTTGTTGTCTGTACAATTTTATATGTAGACACTTGAAGCTAGCCCCTGTGAGGTAGTAGGTTCGGGTTGATTTTAATCTGTAGCATAGTGGCATTATGAACAGATGCTGTTCTCGTTGCTGAATCTAGCTAACCAATCATGTGCAGATGTTCGGCTACTCCGACAGAACCATAGTTTCACGCATAGGCAAACTGTCCGGAATTTGTTGTCTGTACAATTTTATATGTAGACCATATGTGCCACCTCCTTTTTGAAGTAGGTGTTTTCATGCAGTTTATGTTGTTGTTTTTTGAAGTTCTGAAGTCTATCTGGATTTATCTCAGTGTTAATATTGTATATGGTGTTTCTGAATGTCTGAACTGTCTTTATGTGCAGATCCCAGCGTTCACCCTCTGAGAGCTTTGATGAAGTGCTAAGTCAATCCAGCGATAATGTTGTGAGTTTGTTTAGTTAGTTTTGTATTCACGCAATATATTTGTTTCTCGTGGCTATGTTCTAATTTGCGTAATTACGATCTGTTTCAGGTAATAGACAAGGGAAGGAGAGACCCTGCCCTAGATGATGCTTTATTTGGTTTCTTCATGAAGCAGGTTGGTTTTACCTTTTATTTTCTCTTTTTTCAGAAAACAGTTTTGTACTGCATTTGTTAGGTGTCTTCTTATATGTTTTTTTCTAAAATAAATGCAGGCTGTAAATAGTATGAAGAGGAATTTTTCTGACTTTTGCAAGGATACGATTGGAGCCAATGAGGTTTGATGCCCTCTTCATACTTTTTAGATGAATGTCTTATATGATTTTGAGTTGTTGCATTGTTTTCTTTTTTATGTCAATCTGTATTCTACTGTTTGTTAATCTGTACTTAATTATTGTAGGTCAAGAAGATTAGAACTGATGGTGTTGACAAGTCTGCTTCTACTAGATTTGGGTGCAAGTATTTCTTGGCAGTCCTAAAGAAGTTGACTCCTAAACAAATAGGCATTATTCAGAATTTTGGTTTTGGTTGCCTGCTTCTGTTTGACTGTTGCCATATCCCTTCAGATTTTACAAGATGGGTGTCTCATTACGTTGATCCTCTATGTTCCCAAATCACAGTCTGTGGGCAGTCTGTTGATATATCGAAGGAGACCTTTCATATTGTTTTAGGTTTGCCCACAGATGGACTACAGGTATCACCAAACTGTGATGATGGGAAGACTTTCATTCTTTCTCTTTTCAAGTTATCAGATCTGCCACTTGTGACGTATTTCGACAACAAGCTTAGTGGCCCTGACCCATTAAGCGAGCTTGATGTTTTCGTGTGCTTCATGTCTGTGGCCATATCATGCTTCCTATGTCCTGATAGTAGTGAGACTGTGAACTAGAAGTATCTTTCAATCTTTAAGGACCCCGCTGCTGCAAAATCTTACGATTTCAGTCAATTGGTCTATGCTCACTGTCTCAATAGCTTGTATGAGTTCTCTTCGTTCAGCAAATTGAATGGAAGGAGGATGAGAGCACCTATCTGTTGCAACTATGTGCCAGTGGTGAGTGACTATCTCGGTTATTATTCATAATCTATTTTTTCATGCACCTCTTTTTCTTCCCTGTTCCTAATAATCTCTCTCCTTTTTTCCTTTTTTGTTTTGTTGTATTTCTTTTTAATTCAGGTTCAGTACCTTGATTGTCTGGAGAGTATCAATAATGCACTGATACATCTCAGTCTTCATTCTTTCTTTCTCTCCCTCTCTCATTCTCTTTAATTTTCAGGGTTGTCTCTGTTTCAATGTATAGCACAGTTATTTAGGGTTCTCTCTCTCTCTATCTCTCGCTCTCTCTCTCATTCTTTTTCAGTCTTTCTTATCTTTGAGTGTATCGGTATTACATTCTCAGTCTTCTCTCTCTCTCTCTCTCTCTCTCTCTCTCTCTCTCTCTCTCTCTCTCACTAAGTGTATCAGTTATTCATTCTCAGTCTTCATTCTCTCTTTCTCTCCCTCTCTCATTCTCTAAGTGTCTCTATCTCAGTGCATTATTGATTCAGACTTTGTAAGTTTCTCAGGGCCCTTTTGTTTGGCCTGGCTGTTGCTGGCTGTGGTGCTGTGCAGGAAAGCTGCTGTCTAGGAGAAACTGCTTTTTTGAGTGGAGGTCTTTGGCAACCTAGCTGGCTGTCTGACTGTTAACAGTGAAATTGTCTGAAACGCCCTTACAATCATGAAAACGAGTGTTGTTGTTGATTTACGTGTAATAAATAATATATTCATCACTACAAATTCATATCCATACAATTACGGTTCACGAATATATATTTATCCAAAATACGTTTTCATTACAGTCAACAAATAATCAATTCGTGTACAGATTGAAATATCGAATCACAAGAAGCATCTAACAGCAGCAAGTATCTACCGAGCAAGCAGCAGCAAGTAGCAGGAAGCATCTAACATCACGAACTACAGAGCACAAAGCAGGGCCGGCCGAAAATAGATCAAGCAACAATTCGTGTACAGATCGAATCACAGGGTCGGCCGGCCAAAAGAATAGAGAAGATGCGGGCAGCTCCGGCCGGGAGGACGGCGCATGAATCCGGCGGCCCTGTCGATCTGAACGGCGAGGACGATGAGAGAAGGTTGAGGACGGCCGACAACGGCGGGCAAGGCAGGAGGTCAGTGGCGCGATTCGGGCGGCCAGGTCGATCTGGCAGCTTCCTCACCTCTGCCGGCGGCGATGGGGTAGGGCGAGGCGCCGTTCAGCCGACCGGCGGCGGGAGGAGCTGCTTCGATCTGCTGGCCGTGGCGGGAAACGGGGCTGGGCAACGGAGAACGACGATAGGGGGAGGAGACGGGCGGCGGAGGACAGGCCTGGGGGAGGTGCGCCGGCGGCGGGACGGCTGACGGCGGTCAACCCTGACGAGCTAGCGCTCGCTCGGGGGAAGAAGAAGCGATGCGGGCTGGGCCGCCAGGGCGATACTTTTTCTTTTTTGTCCCGTACGTGCTATTAGAAAGGTATGTTTGGGTCGGACCCCTTGGGTGGCAGTATCTTCGTAATATTGCGAAACAACATGTCCAATTATCCATAGCGTTTCGGGAGTTAAGGGCGAAGCCGCGGGAAGCACCTCCTCTCGTGCTTTTTCTCGTCCGCCTGTTCGACCAGTGGCTTCGGCAAAAGCTACCGCCACCGCGATCCCTTTGGCTGGTTCAGCCTGCTTTTTTTCGTGGGAAGCCGAAATAAGCTGAAACAAAAGGGCCCTCAGTCTTGCAGTTTTTTTTTCTCAGTGACTTATTAATTCAGTGTCTTATTATTTCAGTGTCTCAGTCTCAATTTCTCTCTCTGTCTCTCTCTTTTATTTCATTGAGTTTATCTCAATCTCTTTCTCTTTGTGCCCAGGTCAGTTCTTGATTCTGGAGGCTCTGTGCGAAATCGACCCGCTCCTCTGTGTTTTTTCTATTCTGTTAGGGGATCATCATTCTATTCCCAAGTCTAAAGTCTAAACCTGCAGCAACCTTGCTAGCGACAGTAACCACATTGCTCTGACACATCCACCGAGTGATCGAGTTCTGGTCGTGTTACATTTCAGAAGCATGGCGATCTCAGCTGACGTTAGCGCTGACCAAGAGCACGCCGCCACCGGTTCTCTCTCTCTCTCTCTCTCTATTTCTCTAAGTGTCTCTATCACTTATTGATTCAGTGATTAAGTGTCTCAGTGATTCAGTGTATCATCTATGTTATTATCAGGGGACATTAGGTTGAATGATTTGTATCTCTCTCTATACCTTTCTCACATGTTTTACACATGATTTATTGAGGGACAGTAGCTTTTTTTCTGCAGAATACCTGTGGCCAAGAGGGATTCTGCTTGCTCGGTGGTGGATCCTTTTTCTTCTCTGTTGATCCAAGTTGGTGAATGAAGCTGCTTTGTCCCTGAATGTGTTGGGGAATGTTGCTCAGTACCATGAGATAGAGGGGGGGGAACCTGGGAGTGGTTTTTGTGATGTGAATGCTGGAATTCTGGGTTCAGAGAAGCAAACCTGAACTGAAGAATTTTGGGGACTGCCCAGGTCAGTCCCTTCCCCATCTGGTGGTTTGAAAATTCTGTCCATGATTTGTAACTATTTCTTCGGTATCTCTCCCTCTCACGAATAGCACACCCTCCAAATCTCAGTGTCCTTTCTGTGGTCGTTTTTGCTGTTTTGTTCTTTTGGTCTGACGGCACAGTTGTTGGGGTTTTCTTGAGGTAGAAGAAGGTCGACCCCCTTCTCTGCTTTCTTTTCTCTTAAACAGGTCCGTAGGCCTTTTTGCTAGTTGGGCCTTCGCGGGTTCGGGCCCAGTCAACAGAACAAACCCGTTAGGGGATCAGTAGTCACGGCCTCGACCCTTTTTTCTTCGTTTCGCGATCGTTTTCATTTTCGCGTTATGCTGTCGGTCACGGACGTGTACGTGTCAAAAAATTATTGGCTACAAAAATTCGACTGATACCGAAATGAAAAACAGTCGACTGACAAATAGACAGTCCTAGGTAATTACCTGATTTAATTAAACCGGCACAAATCTAGAACTAATTCCGTATACGCACGTATCATTTACGACGATGCTGTGCCGTTCCGCTCGTATGCAGCCACAACCGCACGCACCTAGAGGCCTAGCATGCACACCCCACGCAACAGCTAAGCAAGCAGTTCGATGGATAGTCCAGCCGTCCAGGATAGATGCCTTGCGTGCTTAGCTAGATTAGGATTAGGTCCGGTGCACTGCTGGACGCTGTCAGTGCAGGCGGGCACGCGGATCATGTCGGGAGGTGATGTGCTGCTAAGCTGGTGGCGTAATGGCGTGCTGGTTCTCTGCTATCCAACCCTGGAAAGCCACGCTCGGGAAGCAGCACGACTCGCAAACGCTCGCCGGCGATCGTGCAAAAGTTTTTGACAGCGTTCAACAAAAAAGTTCTACAAGACATTTCATTTTTAACCCTCGTTGTATATTGATACGTTCTGTCCGGGATCTTAGAGCATCTCAATGAGCGCTTCCAATAGAGCATCAGACAAGTATATCAGACAAGTGTTATTAGGAGCGCGGTACACGTTGCCGGTGTATTGGGAGCGGCACCCCCACTGTCTCCTCCCAATAGGTTTTTCTTCTAAAAAAATTTCTTGAATATGAATGAATCGGAGATATTTCATTGAAATTTGAATAACATTTAAGAAACTTAAACAAATTTTAGCAAACGACATTTAACAAATTGAAACGAATTTTAGACTAAACCCTAGGTGGAACCACTCCATAGGTGGCGATGACATGCCGATAGGGAGGAAGAAGCTGCCACAGTGCGCCTCGTATTCGTGGTCAACCACGGCATGCCAATACTGCGTCGAGATGGAGTAGAAGGGGTCGACCCATTGCTCCCACGACATGTCCCTCCACTCCCGCATGATGTAGTCGAGCCGCGCCTGCCCGCTGAGCCGCGGCGCCACCGGTATTCTGTCTGGTATTCTGCATATGGTTTGTGATTTCGTTGATGGATTTTTTTCAGTTGTATTATGCAACATTGTCATGTATAGCATAGTTGAATGTGTGTGTGCATGCGTGCATTTTTTAATACCAGTGACGAATGATACTCTTGTGGCGTCATGGTTTTGTTATCTCAAAAGTATCAAGACATATCTCTATATTCTAATTATTTTATTTACCTCTAATGTTTTGTGTGATATGAATTTGGTTTGTGATAGCAAGAAAATACATTGCTAGACAATAGACATGATAATGTAAAAATATATACGCTTATAGATAAAGAAGTTATTCAAACGTATTTAGTAATAAAGACATGTTGTACTCCAATATCACAAAAAACATATTTGCACTTGTCACACGAAACAATATTTGATTGTGATTTTTATTTGAATTATTAAGATAATTCTTGATTTGGGTTTTTTTTTTGAGAAAAAAAATCTTGATTTGATTAAGTATTTGTATTTATTTTCATAGGAAAATGGATTAAAAGTAGAAATTAACTTTTTTTTCGTAAAGGTTTTAATTGGCTTTGGCCCAGACGAAATTGGGCTCAGGCCCACTAGGTCATTTACCTAGCATCCCCGTGTCTCTCTCTCACCCTCAAAAAAAAAAAAAAATCCCCGTGTCTCTCTCAGTCTCTCCCCTTTCTCTCACGCACGAGCGCGACCCTCTCTCCCGTGGCGATGCGCCGCCGCCGCCACGCCTTGCTCCGGCCGCCGCCGGCCTTCCCCAGCGTCGCCGCGCCATTGACTAGCTCCGCCGCCTCTCTATCCCCGGTTCCCCGCCTCCGATTCGTACTGCACCGCCCCAGCCGAGCTCGCTCGCGAACCCTAACCCTAATTCGCCTCCGCCTCACTCGCGCCACCGCTCGCCGGCCGCTTCTCCACGGCGCCCGCGCCTCCGGATGCTCCTCTGCAACAACCCCTCACGCCAACTCCTCCGATCCGATCTCCTCGAGCTCAATCCTCTGCTCGTTCTCCTCCACGAACACGGCTCTCTCAATCTCGACGCCGGCGTGACGGCAGTGAGCTACTGCAACCCGGCGTCCTCCTGTGGTTACTAGCGAGGTGGTGGTGAAGCTGGTGTGGCTGTGGTTGTGCCGCTGCGACTACGGCTGGTGAGTTTGGTGCGCAGCTGGACTGGTGTTGCCGCTGCGACTCCTCCGTCTCCGATGCCGGCGGGAAGGTGATGTGGCCGCAACCCCGGCATCGACTACGGCTTCTTCTAGTACAGTTCTGCCTCGGCTACAACTTCTCAAGGTGAGCTCTCCGGTCTCCTTCTCTTCTAGCTGCTCCTCCCCTTGCTCTGGAGCATGGCCATCGTGCCATAGCTCAACTAGTTTAGGTTGCTCTCTGTGAACAGCCATCGAGCCGAGTAACTGTGTGATGGTCTGTTCGATCTGGTGCTATTACTCGTGCTGCTTTTCTAGGGTCAGTCTCTGCCAGTGTGGTTTACTGATGATGTTCTTCAGTTTGGTCACTTAACAAACATGATTTGCTTATGTTAGTGTTACTAGAGTGTGGTTTACGTGCTCAAATCATGTGCATAAAGAATCTAGTGCTGTCTATATGTATATATAATATTTCCTGGTGATTTCTAGCTGCTGCTACGAGTTCTTAGTATATCATGTGATGAATTATATGCAGGTGCAGTAGTGTAGTTTAAACTTGCATAGACAGATTCTCTGTATATGTATTCTTGTGATTAATTTGCACTTGCTCTTGTTTACCCCATGTAATAAATAGTTTAAATAGACTGTATGCTGGCTGGTTCATATATATTTGCCTATAGATGATTTCTTGATGATTGATCCCCTGGATAATTAAATTAGAGGGTGGCATGCTTGAGTATGAGCAAGTGCTCAAGATGTGCTTGCTGTTTACAATCCAGTGATCAGCTGATCACTGGTTGGCTTCCTGCATGACCAGATGATGAATGGATCTGCATTAATGTTATCTGTACCCTGCAGTGCAGATGGTCAATGAAGAAGTGCATACTTTGTTTTATGAGATCAAAGTCTGAAAGCCCAAATGGTTCTCTAGATGCAGTAGCAACTTAGTTCAGCTTAACATACCATAGGTTATGTTAACAAAATGATTACTCTGCATAACCTAAATTGAAATCACGTTTTGGACTCTCTACTTTCTTTTTCTCAGTGCCTACTGTGCCAGATATTTTATGTTCTCGATTTCTGTGTGAAAAATCTCCTAGAAACAACGATTTGACTATTCCAAAAGGAACTGAGCCTCCTCAGTTTTACCTATATTCTTCAGGTAGTTGCGGGAGGTTGGGGTCAGGCCGAGGGTGTCAATTTTAACTTGCTGCTGAGGTTGCAGCCCCTGCCCCCTCCATTAATTCAGAATAATTATTGTCCAATAATTGATTTGCAAAAAATGGATCACATATTGCTTCTGCCATCAGTGAATGGTGATCGAACATAGTCTCTCTTCTAAAGCTGGCGTGTCGTTGTGATATCAACCTTTTAGGTCTAGGTTAAGCTAGTGAATCCACCATTGCCCTCATATTTATTGTTACTTGCTAGTCATATACTCATATTCAATGCAAATATATTGTATTAAAATTACAAGATGGTACTTCTAATTATCTGACTTCAACAGCGTAGAAAGAAATAATAGAAAAAGAGCTCCAGTATAAAGATCGTCATTGGTGCGTTTGATTTGTCACCTTAGCGTTACTGATCATGTTAGCATTACTTTTGGAGTGTATGGGTGACAATTCCAGTTTACACTATTTGGTTTCTTTGACAGTGAACCTACTGCCAGTCAGATGAAGGAACTATTTGGGATTGATCTTGTCAGCAGGTTCTCCTTCCTCCCTCTCAAAGCAGTCTTTTATGCTTCTATATGTTTGTTTTGTTGTACGATTGATACTGTATTGTATTTTCACTGGTTTTGTACAGTGATCGGATAGCTATTTGGCTACAATTTGCAACTTTCTTATGCAAGGGACCTTTGCTGTTAACACTAGTTACACTAGTTTTATACACCTATTAGAGTAACTAGGATCTCTCCTGCATTTCCTGAAGCAACACGTCCACAAGCAGACCTGAAGCTTATTTTGATCTTTCGTGTACATCATGTACAAAGGATCATCTGTTAATTTTAGACAAGGCAGCTAGATTACTCATCTAAATAAATGTAGTTATTCATAATGTAGATGAGAATGCTCTAGTGTACTGCTATTTGGTAGTGATGACTTTTATTTGCAGGGTACATTGTACAGGAAGTGGCGAGGAAAGTTCAGAGGCAGAGTCAGTTTATAGTAATATCCAGATGAACCTCCAGGTGTTGATGAAGCTAGTGTCCAGGATTTGATGCTGCATGTTCTGATTTTGCCATTGTATTGATGAATGAACCTTTATGTATTGATGCTACAACTGAATGTCCAGTATATTTTGATGTGGACAGTACATTATTTTTTGAATGAACTTCAGATTGAGTTTATATGATTGCCAGTGCATTGATAAATGAACCTCCTGTTATGACTGAATGTGATGTTGGCTGTATGTTAATTTGGATGAACTTCAGATTTGGTATCTGTAGGATTATATGATTGCAGATCTTATGAATGTGCATTTTGTCCAATATTTAGCTTATTAAATATAAATTGTATAAAAAATTCAAACAATGCCTTCAATAGTTTTGGGGCAGTTAGGCAAAGTGCCCTAATAGGTTTTTGGGGCAGTTCGGCAAAGTGCCCCAAAAACCTATTGGGGCATTTCACCAAACTGCCCCAAAAACCTATTGGGGCATTTTCAAATGTGCCTCTAAATTATAGCTTTTTAGGGCGTTTTAAAAAACTGCCTCAAAAACCTTTCCCGCCACTAGTAAATTGGGCAGTTTAAATAGTGCCCTAATAACCTATCGGGGCATTTTAATAACTTTTCGGGGCACTTTGAAGTGCCCCCTAATCCAAACCGTGACGCAGTGTTTGGCATCTTCTCCGTCGAGGGTGATTCCGGGTACAAGCTCACCATGGTCTCCCGCCTCCTTGTCCAGGGCGGCGACGCCGGCGAGAGCATGTCTCCCATTGTGCCTGTGCTTGTCGACCCGCTGGGCGTGACGGCCCTCTGCAGCATAGGGGAGTGGTTCGCCGACGAGCGGGCGTCAGCCAGGACACTGTTCGAGGTGGCGCATGGCTGCACGCGGTCGGAGATGATAGCAAAGAGCGGCACAAGTGGCCTGTACAACGCAGGCATGGTCGCCGACAGCCGCCTCGTCATGGAGGTGGTCCTGAGGGAACACATCAGCATCTTTCAGGGCGTCAGCTCGCTCGTTGACGTCGGCGGTGGCCATGGTGGCGCAGCTGCAGCCGTCGCGAAGGCCCTCCCGCACGTCAAGTGCACCGTGCTAGACCTCCCACACGTGGTGGCCGACGCACCTGCCGGCGGCAGCGTCCAGTTCGTCGCCGGCGATGTGTTTGAGTATGTGCCGCCAGCCGACGTTGTTCTACTCAAGGTACACACAGACACAGGGACATTGCATCCACGCCTACGGGTTCTTTGGCGTTTGCTCCTTCAACTATATTAACTATCGTGTTACTCCTTTGTTCAGTGGGTTATGGGTTTGTGGCAAGACGAAGACGCTGTCAAGGTACTACGACGGTGCAAGGAAGCCATACTTGGTAGAGATGCTGGGGGGAAGGTGATAATCATCGAGGTTGTGGTCGAGTCTGGTGGGTCGCAGAATGTTCTTCTCAAGGAGACGCAGCTTCTATTTGATCTCGCGATGATGCGCGTCGATGGGGTCGAGCGAGAGGAGCACCAGTGGAGGAAGATATTCCTTGAAGCCGGATTTAGTGACTATAAGATCACTCCAATGGGATGCCGATCGATCATTGAAGTCTACCCATGAATGCCCGACCTCATAGATATGGATGCATGGTTTTGGTTGGTTCATTTGCTATTGAATAATCCTGCCGCGTGGTTTTCTGCCAAACCGCTATTTCTTTTATTTTGAGCAATGCGAGATTTTAGCTTCTATCCAAGGACCCGGAAAGAATGAAGTTTTATGTAGCTTTGTGGAAGTTTGGGAGAATAAATTTTCATCCTCTGTTTCGTGAACTTGCAACTTTTGATTGAAAATGCTTTCATGCTTGTTTACTTGGTGACACATGATTGTTTTTTTTCCTAAAGCATGGTCCAAAACTTTGTCTCGTCTTATAATTAAGAAGTTTGACAAGTCTTGGAGCCACCCCAAAGGGTGAACACCCTTCACGGTATAATACAATTCAGACACTTGGCGCCAACAATGACCCAAAGACATGCCTCCTCTTTAATTTTATCCCTGGTATTCGACTAAGGAATTCGGAACTGGAACCTAATTTTCCACAGAATGGCTCCACCTCGCTCCAGTCAGTCCGTAACTAGAGTCCGTAAAACCCACTCCGTAACTGTAGCATTACTTTACTACGAGAAAAATAGGCGCGTCCCGCGCGTGTTGTGTGCTGCACTGCTGCGTTGAGACAGCAAAAACTGTAGAAGGAAAACAAGTCACTTGCCTGCCATAGGCCACACCCACATGGTGCGTCCCGCAGTGTACAGCGCCCTCCGTGCGCTAGGTGGCAATTTGGACACTATTGACCTCTGGACCAAACTATAACACAAAATGAACCTCCGGCGAAACTATTTCACGCATCTAACCCTTTTGGGTAGCGCCTAACGATCAGGCTTTACACTACACTGTGTAGCGCCCTACGATCAGGCTTTACACATCCGGATGTGTAGCGCCCGAGCCTAAGGCGCTATACTCCTGACTGTTTTCAGACTTCATTAGAAAACGTACTCCTAATTAGACATGCGAATCGAGCAGACGAGATGGTCACAGGGGTGCGTGAGAGGTGGCTAGGTCGTCGGTTCGAGTCCCCCCGATTGCATATTTTTTTGTTTTTCACTTTTTTTTTACAGAGCTCGAGAAGTGTTTTTTCGGCCACCAAAATCGAATAAAAATGAAGTGTTTTTTCCTTTTTATGTTTTTTAAATTAGTTTTTAATTTTGAACATTTTAAATCTTAATAAATTTCAAATCTCGACATTTTTGAAAATCCAAACGTTTTGTGAATTTGATTTTTTTGAATTCGGACATTTTCAAAATCTGAGCATTTTTTAGTTCGAACAAATTTCAAATGTGAATTATTTTAAATCGGACAATTTTTGAAATTTGTATTTTTTGAACAGTTTTCAAATCAAACATTTTTAAATTTGAATATATTTTACATCTGAACATTTTAAAATTGAAATATTTTTCAAAATTCTGAATGTTTTTTAAATGCGAGCAATTTTCAATTGTGAACTTTTTTTTAATTTGATCAATTTTTGAAATTTTGAATACTTTTTAAGTCTGAATAATTTTCAATTCTGAACATCTTTTGAAATGTTAACATTTTTCAAACATTTTTAAAGTTGATCTTTTTTCAAAATTTTGAATATTTTCAAATCTGAAATTTTTTCAACTGTGAACATTTTAATAATTTTTTTTTTCAGAAACTGAACTTTCTTAACACTCTCTGATCTCTCGAGCTCTGTAAAAAAAAAGTGAAAAACGAAAAAATGTGCACTCGGGGGATTCGAACCCATGACGGAGCCACCTCTCACACACCCTGTGACCATCTCGCCTGCTCGATTCGCATGTCTACTCGGGAGTACGTTTTCTAATGAAGTCTAGAAACAGCTAGGAGTATAGCGCCTTAGGCTCGGCGCTACACATCCGGATGTGTAAAGTCTGATCGTAAGGCGCTATACAGTGTAGTGTAAAGCCTGATCGTTAAGCGCTACCAAAAGGTTTAGATGCGCGAAATAGTTTCGCCGGAGGTTCATTTTATGTTATATTTTCGCCTCGAGGTCAACAGTGTCCAAATTGCCGCGCTAGGTGGGGCTCTGTCAACCTACAGACCCTCTTTAAATTAGAACTTTTCACACAAAATTGAATTTCATGTCTAGATATATCATTTTTGAGCAAATTTAAGACACTTAATTTGGGACAGGAAGAGTATTTGATTTTTTATTAAAGAGCTAATTGCATGGTCTTAGAAAGAAAACATGATAACATAATACTTGATTTTTTTATTAAATATCTTGATCATGTTTTTATTAAAGAGCTAATTATATTTGAATTATATTTGATTTTTTATTTTGTACTCGGAACTTGTGAGTGAACCAAATGAGCCAACCCTTACGTTGAAAGAAAAAAAAAATTGCTAATCAATTTCTTACTCCTAGCACGATTAACTTCTTCTTTGCAAACCGTAAAATTGCATGGCCTGATCCCACTATATAATTTCCTTGCGAAGATTATCCACCGTACATTAAACGAGGGAAAAAAAGGTACAATACTACTCAATCGTCCGGTGTTTGTGCTGTGTTGATCGGCTAGCGCTAGCAGGTTGACCCTTTCATCGAGCTGGATCAGACAGAGCAGGGGACAGACCTGTCTATTTTTAGACCAGGTCAATGTACAGTTGCAAGCCATACTATTTTTTGCAGGTTTACACGCAATGTACCTTCTTCGAAAAGAAGGATAATCCCTAGCCTCCACAGATTCACGGGTTCTTCGGCCTTTTTTACTCCGCATAAAACATATCAATATTTGCAATATACCAAATCGATACAATATAAAAATACAGGATATGAGATATTGATTTGGTATTATAATCGTTTGTATATTTTTCTATAAACTTGATCAAATTTTAAAAATTAAGTTTGACATAGACAAACATAATATGCAGAGTCAAACCAAGGAGTACATTACATGGTGTGAGTATATTCGTAAATTACTAACTATATCAAATTACTAACTATATCAAATTACTAACTATATCAAATTACTACAGTGTTCAGCAGTGCTTCGATCCGAGCCGTCGCTCGGCGATCGGACGGTCCATAGAACACATCCGTGAAGCTTTTGCAAAAAAACCCCTCCTAAAACCATAAATTAACCCGCAGTTCACTAAATCGCGAGGCGGGGGGCCGCTTCGAAAATTGCGAAAAAGAGACGGACTAAATTGCAAAATTTCCCTCACACCCCCCTCCCTCCTCCTCCTCCCGCGCGACGCGGAAGTCGCCGCGGCGGCGCCGACGCGCCGTTCCGCCGCTCCGGTGCTCCCCGTCCAGATCGACGGACACGGCGGGCTCCGCCGTCCTCGCCTCCACCTCCTCGCCTAATTTCGCGTCCCGAAACGCCTGATACGTCTCCAACGTATCTATAATTTTTGATGTTCCATGCTTGTTTTATACCAATTGCTACATGTTTTGTATCTACTTTACAACACTTTTATACATTTTTTGGGACTAACCTATTAACAAGATGCCGAAGTGCTAGTTCCTGTTTTCTGCTGTTTTTGTATTCTAGAAAAGCTAGTCTGGAAATATTCTCGGAATTGGACGAAACTACGGACATCCTATTTTTCCAGAAGACACCAGATGGAGCGAAGAAGCAACGGAGGAGGCCACAGGGGCCCACATGCCACCAGGGCGCGGGCCCCCTCTGCCGCGCCCTGGTATGGTGTGGGCCCCTCGGGGCTCGCAGCCGCCGCCCTTTCGCCTACTTATTCCCCCCGATGCAAAAACCCTAAGTGGCTGAGCATATCCACGAAAAGTTCCAGAGACGCCGCCGCGTCAACCCTAGCTCGGGAGGGTTCAGAACCTCTTCCCGGCACCCTGCCGGAGAGGGGAATCGTCACCGGAGGCTTCTACATCGCCATGCCTGCCTCCGGAGTGATGCGTGAGTAGTTCATCCTTGGACTACGGGTCCATAGCAGTAGCTAGATGGTTGTCTCTCCACTTTGTGCCATCATGTTTAGATCTTGTGAGCTGCCCTACATGATCAAGATCATATTATTGTAATGCTACATGTTGTGTTTGCTGGGATCCGATGAATATTGAATATTATGTCAAGTTGATTATCAATCTATCTATGTTATTTAAGATCTTGCATGCTTTCCGTTAGTAGATGCTTTGGCCAAGTAGATGCTTGTAACTCCAAGAGAGAGTATTTATGCTAGATAGTGGGTTCATGCCTCCGTTTAACCTGGGACAGTGACAGAAAGTTCTAAGGTTGTGGATGTGCTGTTGCCACTAGGGATAACCTAACGATGCTATGTCCACGGGCATATGTGTTTGTTTACATTACGCACTTTACTTAATGCAATTATCCGTTGCTTGCAACTTAATACCAACGGGGACTCGGATGACAACCCGGCGGTGGATTATTAGTCATAGATTGTTGGATAACGGTCTATGTATTATGTCGTAATGCCCAATTAAATATCATAGTAGTCAACATGTCATGTATATGCATTGTCATGCGCTCACTATTCGTCAATTGCCCAGCTGTAATTTGTTCACCCAACATGTTAGTTATCTTTTATGGAGAGACACCACTAGTGAACTGTGGACCCCGGTCCATTCTTTTACACTGATTAAACAACCACAAACTGCAAACTGTTCCTTTTTCATTCTCTGCAATTTAATACTCATTTTCCACACATACGTTTAATCCTTTGTTTTCAGCAAGCCAGTGAGATTGACAACCTCACTGTTTCGTTGGGGCAAAGTAGTTTGATTGTGTTGTGTGCAGATTCCACGTCAACGCCAATCCCTGCCGCATATTTTTCTCCGTTGACAACCTTCTGAAGAGTTGCTGCTCCTACTGGTTCGATAACCTTGGTTTCTTTCTGAGGGAAAACTTGCTGCTGACTACATCATACCTTCCTCTTGGGGTCTCCCAACGAACGTGTTTCACGTCATCAAGCTTTTTTCTGGCGCCGTTGCCGGGGAGACAGCAGTCTTCTGCAAGGGGAGTTTCACGCTTCCAATCTCTTTACTTTGTTTTTGTCTTGCTTAGTTTATTTTATTTTATCTTGTTTGCTTTCAATTATCAAAAACACAAAAAAATTAGTTACTTGCATTTAGTTTATTTTCAGTTTTGTTTCTGTTAGTTATTATGTCTAGCTCTTTACTTGCTATCAATGGTTACTTTCCTTGAAACTAGTCCTATGGCTGAAAACAACATGAGAGAGCTTTATGAAATTTATCTTGAGTTGGGACATGAAGTGTTTGAAGAGAAAATTAAAAAGCCTATGGAACTTTATTTGCATAACAATCATGATAGTAGCAATGTTATTAGCATACATTCTTTGAACACCATTATTGCTAATGCCATGGAAAGCTCTAAGCTTGGGGAAGCTGGTTTTGATAAAAATGATATTTTTAGTTCCCCAAGCTTGGAGGAGGAAGAATGCTATACTTTTGAATGTCATGATTCTATTGAAATATCTCCTTTTGATAAATTTGAAGTAAACAACCTCCTTGACTCAGTAAAAGGAAATTGCAGAAAGTAAAAATGTGCTCCCTAATGTTATTATGATAATTCTCTTGATGATGGTCCTATATTGCCTAATGATATTAATTTTGCTACTATTGTCAAAAGTGGTTTAATGACCCACTATTTTGAGCTTAATAAAATTATGTGCTTATAGATCAAAAAATGTTATGTGATATTATATTGTTGAGTCTATTCATGATGCTACTGAAAATTATTTTGAGAGAGGAAAATATGGTTATAGAAATCTTCATGTTATTAAATTTCCTCTCTTTGTGATGAAAGTTTTGAGCTTTCTCTTGTGTTGCTTTTATATGATGGTTTCTTTAAAACCTACTGGTCATTATGTGAGAGGGAGACACGGTTTCATATATCACAATAATATTAAGTCTCCTCTCTTTATGTTGAAAATTTTGAAGTTGCACTTGTTTTGTCTTCCTATGCTAGTCACTTTGTGCTTCATTTACTTGTTTTCTTACAAGGCTCCTATGCATAGGAAGAGTGTTAGATTTAAACATGTTTTATATATGCTCCTTGATGCTCTCTTTTATGTTTCAACTCTCATCTTTATGTGAGCATCATAAAAATCACTATGCCTAGCTAAAAGGCATTAAAGAAAGCGCTTTTGGGAGGCAACCCATTATCTTTTATTTTCAGTATTAGTCAAGGAGTTTGTTTACTTCTGTAGCAACTCCTTTGTATCTTTATTTTCTCGCATTGTTGTGCCAAGAGTAGCCTCTAATGTTAAGATGCTTAATTTTGATTGCTGCGCAGAAACAGATTTTTGCTGTTCACTGTACGAAATTCCTAAAATCACCAGATTGTTAAAAAATCTGAAATTTTTGTGCGTAATCTTTATGAATGTCTGAAACTTTCATTAGTTCAGAGTTTTCGATCTGAGCGTCGTAAGTGCCTCGAAAAAATTCGTCTTTGCGGACTGTTCTGTTTTAGACAGATTATGCCTTTTTATTTTGCATTCTCTCTTTTACTAGTGTTGAGTGAAATTCTTTTTTGGGTGGAAGAGCTTCACATAACATCAGTGGCTGTAGCTAATGTTTAAAGTAACAAATCATATTGCGTCTTTACAGAACATGTGAATTTTTGATTATGCACTAACCCTCTAATGAGATCTACTTTGAGTTTGGTGTGACGGAAGTTTTCAAGGGTCAAGAGAGAAGGATGATATAATAGGATCAAGAAGAGTGAAGAGCTTAAGCTTGGGGAGGCTCCCATGGATCTCCCCAGCATATTTCAAGAAGACTCAAGCGTCTAAGCTTGGGGATGCCCAAGGCATCCCCTTCTTCATCGTCAAAATTATCAGGTCATCTCTAGTGAAACTATATTTTAATTCTTTCACATCATATGTGCTTTTCTTGGAGCGTCTGTGTGCTTTTATTTTCAGTATTGCTTTTATTTTCAATAAAGCTTGACTGGACCCTAGCATTCTTGATTGGGAGAGAGACACGCTCCGCTTTTTCATGAGAATACTCCTATTCTTCACTTATATTTGTTGAGTATTCATATCTAGCGCTGTTCAGCTTTTAGCTCTTGTTTTCATGTATCTCTTGTCAGAGCTATTAGCTTTCTTTTGTAGAAAGTACTCTCTTGCTTCACTTATATTTGTTTGGAGAGTTGATGAAATAAATTGATTGGTGTTTGGTTGGTTCAGAAAATGTTGCATGTGGTAATTGGTATAAGGAAAAACTTGCTTAATCTTGTAGATCACTAAAATGGATAACTTGATGCTTGTCAATTGTTTTGAGTTAACAAGTAGATCATGATTAAATTGTGCATCACATGAGTTAAGCCTATTAGTGAAGAACTACCGTAAAGCTTGTTGAAAATTTGGTTTGCATCGGTGGTACTCTAAGGTCTAGATATTTTCTAATAAAGGGTTTGGTTAACAAGGAAGACGGTATGAAGTCTTATAACGTTTGCAATATGTTTGTCATATAAAACTTGGTGTACGGGTTGATATTCTTGTTTGCTTACATAACCTTGCTAGCCTAAACTCTGTACTGAGAGGGAATGCTTCTCGTGCATCCAAATCCTTGAGCCAAAATCCATGCCATTTGTGTCCACCATAACTACCTATATGTGGTATTTCCTTGCCACTCCAAGTAAATTTTTCATGTGCTACCTTTAAATTATTCAAAATGTTATTATTCCCTTTTTGTGTCAATGTTTACTAGCTCATGAGGAATTAGTGTGGTTATTCTTTATTCTATTTGTCGAGTGGACTTTTACACCTGGACTAGTGGCATATACATCCGCTTATCCAATAACTTGCAAAAAGAGCTGGCAACGGGGTGCCCAGTCCCAATTAATTACAACTTTAACCAATTAATTCTCTTCACACTTTTGCCCTGATTCATCAGTAAGCAATGACAAACAGTGAAATACCTGAATGTGTGTAAACCAAAGAGAAAGAGGGATGATCTGCCTTGCTGGTAGAAATAACGTCCTTCATGGGAGCCGCTCTTAAAAGTCCGTTCGACAGGTAGAATACTGTTCTCACCCGCTACCATTCGTTGACAATTAACAAACACCTCTCAAAAATAGATACTCCTCCATGGTATGTGATTGATGGAAGGCACCCGAGGATTCGGTTAGCCATGGCTTGTGTTAGCAAGGTTGGGAGGAGTATCAAATATTTTATGCAATCTCTATATGCTTTCAAAAACCTAAAAGCTCTAGCACATGATTTAATCCCTGCTTCCCTCTGCGAAGGGCCTTTCTTTTACTTTTATGTTGAGTCAGTTTTCCTATTCTTTCTGTCTTCCACAAGCAAACACTAGTGTCAACTTTGTTACAACATGCGTTATATGCAATGTATTGGACTTGTTATACTACTTTGTGTTGACAATATCCATGAGATAAATATGTTGAAAGTTGAAGCAAATGCTGAAACTAAATTCTTCCTTTGTGTTGATTAAATACCTTTTATTAGAAACTATTGCTTTATGAGTTAACACTTATGCAAAACTGTTTGATGCTTGTCTCGAAAGTACTATTCATGAAAACGTTTAGCTTGTGTGATTCATTGTTTACTCATTATCTATTTGGTAGCAAATTATAGACCATTGACTTGGATCACTTCATTCATTTACATGTGCCTTGCAATATTATATGATCAAGATTATGATAGTAGCATGTCACCTCAAAAATTATTTTGTTTTTATCGTTTACCTACTCGAGGACGAGTAGGAACTAAGCTTGGGGATGCTGATACGTCTCAAACGTATCTATAATTTTTGATGTTCCATGCTTGTTTTATACCAATTGCTACATGTTTTGCATCTACTTTATATCACTTTTATACATTTTTTGGGACTAACCTATTAACAAGATGCCGAAGTGCCAGTTCCTGTTTTCTGCTGTTTTTGTATTCCAGAAAAGCTAGTCTGGAAATATTCTCGGAATTGGACGAAACTTACGGGTCCTATTTTTCCAGAAACACCAGATGGAGCGAAGAAGCAAGGAGGAGGCCACAGGGGCCCCACACGCCACCAGGGCGCGGGCCCCCTTGCCGCGCCCTGGGTGGTGTGGGCCCCTCGGGGTCGCAGCCGCCGCCCTTTCGCCTACTTATTCCCCCCGACGCAAAAACCCTAAGTGCCTGAGCATATCCACGAAAAGTTCCAGAGACGCCGCCGCCGTCAACCCTAGCTCGGGAGGGTCAGAACCTCTTCCCGGCACCCTGCCGGAGAGGGGAATCGTCACCGGAGGCTTCTACATCGCCATGCCTGCCTCCGGAGTGATGCGTGAGTAGTTCATCCTTGGACTACGGGTCCATAGCAGTAGCTAGATGGTTGTCTCTCCTATTTGTGCCATCATGTTTAGATCTTGTGAGCTGCCCTACATGATCAAGATCATATTATTGTAATGCTACATGTTGTGTTTGCTGGGATCCGATGAATATTGAATATTATGTCAAATTGATTATCAATCTATGCCCTATGTTATTTATGATCTTGCATGCTCTCAATTGCCCAGCTGTAATTTGTTTACCCAACATGTTAGTTATCTTTATGGAGAGACACCACTAGTGAACTGTGGACCCCGGTCCATTCTTTTAAACTGATTAAACCACAAACTGCAAACTGTTCCTTTTTCATTCTCTGCAATTTAATACTCATTTTCCACACGAGACGTTTAATCCTTTGTTTTCAGCAAGCCGGTGAGATTGACAACCTCACTGTTTCGTTGGGGTAAAGTATTGTGATTGTGTTGTGTGCAGGTCCACGTCAACGCCGGAATCCCTGGTGTTGCGCCGCATCATATTTCTCCGTTGACAACCTTCAGAAGAGTTGTTGCTCCTACTGGTTCGATAACCTTGGTTTCATACTGAGGGAAAACTTGCTGCTGAACTGCATCATACCTTCCTCTTGGGGTCTCCCAACGGACGTGTACTGCACGACAAGCAACGCCGCGGCCTCGCCGGAATTGATGCCGACGAGCTCGCCGCTCGCCGCCCCGTCCACACGCCGCAACCACCGCTCCGGCGACCTACAGGCGGCGGCGCCGCCACTCCCGGGTTGCCCGCGTCGAGGCACGTCCACTGCGCCCAGCCGCGGGTCCTGGCTCGCCGGCGTCCGCGTCGCCGCCGCGGCCGCTCCGCCGTCTGGTGACGTTACTGTGACGTCCCAGCGGGCCTGGGCTGGGCAGTGGGCCGTCTGCTGGGCTGGCCTGCTCGCTACGCGCCTGCGTCGGCCCTTTCTTTTTTTCCCCTCCTTTTGTTCTTTTTCCCAATTTTTCGAAACTTTTGAAACAAGTCAAACACATCTCTAAATCAATCCAACCCAAGTTCTAAAAAAAAGGTACAAAAACAAACAAGTCATTTCAAATGCTTTGGGACCTTCTCTAAAATGTTCCAAATTTTTTTCCCAAGTAAATATATTTCAACCAAAAAAAAATACTTCAAATAATCCTCGGCCCTCTCTATTTTTTCCCCATGTTTTAAACAAACAAGTCATTTGAAATGCTTTGGGATCTTCTCTAAAATATTCCAAATTTTTTTCCCAAGTAAATATATTTCAACCAAAAAAAAATACTTCAAATAATCCTCGGCCCTCTCTATTTTTTTCCCATGTTTTTGTTCTTTTTTCTATTTCCAAAACTTTTGAAACTTTCCAAACACACCTCCAAAACAGTTCAAACCAATTTCTTAAAAAATGTAAACAACAAATAGTCATTTCAAATGCTTTCGGATTTTTTTCAAATTATTTCAAAACTTATTTCCCAAATAAACATATTTCAAATAGTCATTTCAAATGCTTTTGGATTCTCTCCAAATTATTCTAAAACTTATTTTCCAAATAAATATATTTTAACCAACAAACAAATAATATTTACAAATAATATAACTAAACTCACTCCAATTATGTAACTTAATTTACTAAATGTTCAAATTGAACTTAACTCTCCCTAACTACGTACTTAAATTTAAATAATGCTTTATTACATGCACATTTCAGGAAATCTCAAATTCCTTTTCTCTAAAGATGAATTAAAATTAATAGCTGCTAACGCAATATATTCCCTCTAATTTAATATCTAAATTACATATTTACGTTCAAATACAAACATAATAATTAGACAAAACCATAATGTATTTCCTCTATTTACATTGGTAAATAAGAAAATTACGACAAAATGGAACTACATTTCATCATTTCAATTTAGCTAACACATTTAGAAGCAATATAACTTAAATCTACCTAATTATGTACTCACATTTAAAGAAAAGTGTTCGACTAGAAGAATATTTATAGAAAATGCAAATTCACTACCCCTAATTACGAATTGATTTCAAATTAAATTTCAGCTAAGTACATTACATAAATTATAGCTATCGCCTTTTCTTACAATATATATAGAATTTAATTTCTGCTGTTATACTGATATTCCATAAAAGAAAGGATGAGGACTTAGTTTGTGTTTTTTTTCCATGTAAACATATTTCTGGCTTACTTTCCAATGGTATACTGATACACACGTTCAATTGTCAGTTCATTTACCCTCCTGCCTCCACTATGGTGCATTTGCTTTTCTTAGTGACATGACATAACGACGAGTAATATCTTGCTTCTACAAGATTCGGAAACTCATACATAAAAAATAAATAGAGATGAGCTGGAAAATGGTATCTATCTACTGATTTTGGGTACTATTTTATCTCATATGTTTTATTTGCTGGCTACCATCCTTTCCTACGGTCATCCTCTGTAACACATGAATGCTAAAAACAAATGTGGTGCAGCCCTTCCATTTAGCTTCTACAACTTCAAAAAAAAAAAAAAGCAAACCATCATCGTCAGGGCCATTCATCATCACCATCACTAACACATGGAATATCAAACCAAATGGAGGTGTCATATTCAATACTTGGTAGTGTGTACAAACTAGCTGCAGATAATAGTAGCTTAAAACTTCAGTAGTTCAGTGTGGAGGTGAAAGCTATTGGTTTTCTTCTCTGTCTGATACATTTTAATTGAGTCAGCCTGAAACAAGAGTTTGAGATTATCAGGCAAATCAGACTGTAGGGGAAAATATATCTTTTTCGTGCTCCTTCATCTACTCGGTGAGTAAATTTTTACATCTCTGCAAATTATTACTTGTTGATTCCTAAGAGATGTTCGATGAAAATCCTCGCAGGCTGCAGAACAATTAATTCTTTTTTGTGTTACATGTTTTTAAAGCTGAGTATTTTTAAAGCTGAAAGAAATTCCAGTGAAATTATGATGTATACCGAAAATATGCTGAAAATGAAATTCCGCTTTATTGAACAAATGTTTCTATTTAATCTTATGCTACTTATGTTAAAAAAAAATATTGGGGGATGGCGTTATAATTTATACAAGCTACTTATGCTAAAAAAAATGAATTTCCCAATTTTGCCACCATTTAGAAGTAATTCAAATGCATTTTTCCTAATTTCAATTAAATATTGACGCCTAAATACAAACATGTTCGAACATTTCAGACTACTAAACATTTAAATATTGTTCAAAATATATCAAAAATGCTCAAAAAAAAAATGCTGCCTATTCATAACAAAATAAACAACATGTTTGCAACCTCCAATTTGGCCAACATTTGAACGAATATAGCAATATTTCCCTAAAATATATCGAAAATGCTAAAAAAAAACTATATACTTACAGCAAATTATAAATATATTTGAACATTTCAATTTGGCCAACAGTTCGACACCATACAAATAAAATTTTCCCAAATGTGGAATCAAATTCAAATGGATTTTTCTAATTTCAAATAAATATTAACGTCAAAATACAAACATGTTTGAACATTTTTGAACCACTAAATATTTGAATATTCTACACAATGTATCAAAAAGCTCACAGAAAAATGTTGCCTATTCATAACAAAATAAAAACATGTTTCAACACTCCAATTTGACCAGCATTTTGCTGAACAATAGAAAATATATATTTCACAAAAAAACTCACCAAGGGCGTGGCGTCACGCCACGCCAAATTTAACTAGTATAGACAGATAGCTAGCTAAATTATCTTGTCTTCCTTGCTTTGATATGCGTGTAAGTTGCCATAGTGTTTTCAGCGAAAATTAACATTCAGAGTGTGAGTATATAGAAACGTATACGTACGTAACTTGAAATCTCATGCATGCATAGCGCTATTACGCAGGATCTGGATAGAGAGTGTCTTCTCTCTCCCGATCAGTCTATCCATTCTTATCCTCTTCCCCGTGCGTATCTCCCGCGCGCCTTGCCATGCAAGCATCGTCCGTGGAGCAAGGGTCTCTACGTGAAGCTATCATATATACCATCCATGGCCTCTTCTAGCAGATCGACCACACACACATCACTCTCTGATCTCATCAGCTAGCTACCTACCTGTCCATCTCGATTTCCATGGCCGCGTCGTCGTCTCTTCTTCCCGCACTGCCGCGGCTCGCCGTCGCGGCTCTCTTCGTGGTGCTGCTCTGCGGCGGCACGCCGTACTGCGTCGACGGCGCGAGGTTCATGCGCGATCGCGAGGCCAAGCTGGTCGGCGCAGGCCATTGGGGATCAGAGGGGACGACGGGCGCGAGCAGCGCCGGCGTCGTCGCGCACGTGGAGCGGCGCCGCACGGCGGTAGTCACGAGCAAGGCCCGGTCCCGCCGTCCGGCCCTCCAAGATGCATGACTGATCGATCTATATATCATTGGCGGTCGCGACGGTCGATCGCGTGCCCGCCATTTTGAAGGAGCCTGCCGGCCGCGCGCTCTGAGTAGGAAATAATCGGATTTATCATCATTTCTCGATTTATGTGTTAGGCTATTAGCTTAATGTGGTTCGTGTTTTTAGAACATTGTTATTATTTATCTTGTGGTCCATGCATACTAGTTGCTACTTGTTCCGTGCGAAAACACCTCTTTTGCTTAATGCATATTTGTATCTCAATTTTTTTTGGATCAATGTAATTTTTTCTCCAGCCAATTATTGTGATTTTTCTTCCCACGTTTTAAAAAATGACAGAGATTAAGAACAGTATGAGTTTCAGTATATTTTTATTTTGAACTGGTTGTGTTGTGTCGAGTTTATATTCTTAATTTGTACCAGTTTCACATATAAGATGCCTTCGGATATCTTTTCTCAGAAAACAATTTACCGGAGATTTAATAACACGAGAAAATTTCGGGTGGAAACCACATAAATATCATGTCTTTAAGATTTTTCTAAGAAAAAGGAAAAAAAAACTTGCGCCTCGATATATTGAAAAGGCACAATCGGAATCTAGCTAAATGTTGCGTGGTTAGCAGTTTGTCGAGTGCTTTTCATACGGTACTTGGTAAATATTGTTGTATGCCGAGCTTAAGTGTAAAGCACTCGACAAATGAACGACATACGACATAAGGTATGAAGACACTAAGGATGTCATAAGGCAAATTGTCACGGTTGTCTGGACTGATGGGTGTCGCTGGACCGAAAGTTGAGGTTCGAGAAGGAGTTAGCAGACAATTATTGGCCCATTCGTATAGCTAGGGTGTCGCTGGACATCTTGGCCTATGAGAGCATCTCCATGGGCACCCCGCAAACGACCCCCATAGACTCCTTGGGATATCTGACAAAAAAAACAGCCCCAACGGGACCCCAAACATATTTTCGGCACCCTTGTAACACCTAGGCCAGCCCAGGACCGACGGCTCTTACCCCTCATACCTCTCTAGAATATCTAAAGGGAGAGCAACATTGTTCTTACTCGTGAGCACTCGGAGGACTTTTTGGTCGGCCACCAAGCACACTTAACATCGGAGTTCTATATATGAATCCTATTATGTCCAACACTTAACATCGGAGTTCTATCTATAATTGAATCCTATTATGTCCAATCGTCATGATATCATACAGCAACTCTCCAATATGGGTCTGACTCGGGGGCACTGGACACTGCCCAATAACCCCCTGACCCACGCGCAAGGCACTAGACATGGGTATTAAATACACACATACTTTGTCCTCTCTCTTGTATTGTCCCACCGTGAAAAAAGGTACAAATTTAGGGAGCCTCATATTTGTCTTGCATTGTGTCTTACACCCATAACAGCCTTGCCCAGACGTTTTTTGGGTTCCGTTGGAGATGCTCCGAGGAGAAAAAACTATTTTAAAAATCACAAATAATATGCGAAAATAATAAATGTCAGAAATATTACTTAGTCATTTAGACTAGTCACAATGGGGAGTAACATAGGAGTAACATCAGTGCCACATAGGCAAAAAAAATCTGATGTGGCGGGTAATTAATGAGGAGAGAGATGAGTGTGGTAACTAAGTATGTTACCATAACATCACACATTTTAAGGCAAGATGAGTGTATAACCTATTAAATATGACACTACACACATGTTACTCCCCACTATGGAGGTAGTAACTTAGAGTAGTAACATATGCATGTTACTAGTCTAAGTTACTCCCCATTGTGACTAGTCTTAGGGTCTGAACGATTCATTGCAGCCATTTAAGGCTTTAACGATTAGTCGCAATCTTCTCGGTAGGATAGGTCCTATCGTCTTGGCAATCTGTGATAGGAACTACAGAGTGAAAAATGCAAGCAAAGAAAATGAGCCGGCCAAAAGGAATTGAGGTAAATTCTACACGAAAAATATACAAATCGTTGTTGTGATTCCATTCTCTCAATTGGTTTGCATCTTTGTTCATTAGTTAATGTTCAATTTCGTGTTCATTTTTTAGCTTCTTAGACAAAAAAAAAAATCAAATCCATCGAACATTGTTGACAGTTGCACTTTCATTTTAGTTGGCTTCATCTCGTCGTTCTACACAACTTTTGCGTTGTAATCTTCCCGTTTCGACGCTTGTAAACGAGTAAATTATTTGAATGTCATAAAGGAAAAGTTACAACGCGAACGTTATATGGAACGGCGAGATGAAGGCATGAAGCCATTGCTTAAAGAAATTTTCAAACGGCGAAGAATTTGACAATAATCATCTAAAAAATCTCCAAGTATGAACACAAAATTTCCCTACTTGTGCCAGACTGATGATGGGGAGATATTTCCCGGACACAAAATTTATGAATGCTCTTGTACCACAGACTGCTTCAGCAACGTGGCGGGCAATTGTGGCTGGTAGACAGGCTCTACAGACCGGTTTGATCACGCGAGTGGGTGATGAAGCATCGATTAATGTATGGAGTGATCGATCGATTCCCTCCACTATAACGATGGCCCCCTGTTCAAACCTGCTGATACACCCATTGAATTTGTCAAGGAATTGATTGATACTGAGAACCGGACTTGGAAGCAGGAAATGGCTTATACTACCTTCATTAAATCTGACGCTGATGTTATCCTTAATATTCCGCTGCGCCTGGGAGGAGGTGAAGACTTCTTAATTAGCATGGGCACATGAGAGTAATGGAAACTACTCTCTAAAATCATCGTACCGAGCTCTAGTGAATCAGAAAGAGCGTAAGAGAAATTTTTTTAAATAATATTTTTTAAAACTTTATTCGAAAACTAGCACGCGATCTGGAAAATTTTGAAAAATAGCGCGGCGTCGGCACGGCCCAGGTTTCGGCATGGGCCGTGCCGAAAGCAGTCATGGGCCGTGCCGAAACCAGTTGTTTCGGCATGGCTAGTGCCGAAACCAACCAACCAGCATACGTTCCTCTGCAATTTTTAGATTAAAATGAAAGTTGTTCAACTGTATCATTTTTCATGATAATATATACATGAAATATATGCGTGTCAACGAGTAGGTTCCATTCCCGTGATCGGTTTCGAGTTTGGTCGACTCTAACTCCTTAATTTTGGATCCAAATTCACGAAAACATTTGACAAATTTTGTCAAATTCGTCAGACTCAGTCGTCCGTTTGAATTTTCTTTTCATGAGTGGATGAATATAACCCTTCTAAACAACTTTCATGTTTTAAGTTTTTTATTTTGAAGGACATATACATATTTTTGTCTAATACGTGTATTTTTTTAGATGCTACAGAGAATATGTATATGTCCGTCAAAAAAAAGGTTAAAACATGAAAGTTGTTTAGAAAGGTTATATTCATCCACTCATGAAAGGAAAATTCGAACGGACGACTGAGTGTGACGAATTTGACAAAATTCGTCAAATGTTTTTTTGAATTTGGATCCAAAATTAAGGAGTTAGAGTCGAGCAAACTCGAAACCGATCACGGGAATGGAACCTACTCGTTGACGCGCATATATTTCATGTATATATTATCATGAAAAATGATACAGTTGAACAACTTTCATTTTAATCTAAAAATTGCAGAGGAACCTATGCTGGTTGGTTGGTTTCGGCACTAGCCATGCCGAAACAATAGGTTTCGGCACGGGCCATGCCGAAAGCTGGCTTTCAGTCCGAAACTACTGGTTTCGGCACGACCCATCACTTCTTTCGGCACGGCCACTGCCGAAAGCGAGGTTTCGGCACGGGCCGTGCCGACACCGCGCTATTTTTCAAAAAAATCAGATCGCGCGCTAGTTTCTGAATAAAGTTTTAAAAAAATATTATTTTAAAAAAAAATTCAAGAGCGTAATGCTCCAGATGAAGAGCAGGCTATCGGCTCCTCTGTAGATGAACGACAGATGTGGAATGCCATTTGGAAACTGAATGTGGTCCCTAAAGTAAGAGTGTTCTGGTGGCGCATAATTAAGGGCATTATTCTTGATGAATGCAATTTAAAACAACGCCATATCAAGCGTATAGCGAGATGTAATGTTTTGATATGCAATGGAGGAAGATCTGCAGCATGCATTGTTGCACTACTCTCATCCTCGGAGGTTTTGGGAGGAGCCTCACTCACTCTTTGATTTTCATCTCCCAAGCATGCATCCTGCCACTTGGGCACGAGGACATTTTATGTGGTGATATTTTCCTGGTAAGGGACAGGCCGAGCATTTTAACGGTTCCCGCAATCGCTAGACACATGGTCAAGATCGGATTGATCTGGCGACCTCAGTCAGATGATTAACCAGAGAGGCTCTAACTCTTCCTAGATATTTCTACGCAGAATGTGTTGATTTTGCATGGCCATGGATGGCGACCACCAGAGCTGGATGTTGTTAAAATCAATACAGACGTGCAGCAGTGCACATTTTGGAAGGGAAGAGTGGTGCTATTGGTATCCCGGACAGAGATCAGGTGACATGCAAACGGCATGTCACCGTGCGCCTCGCAGCCTCCAATCCACCGCCCAGCCAGAATCCAACGCACCACAGCTTCCCAAGGCAAAAACATCCAGACTTCACAGTTTTCAGCCCAGACGCTCTGAAACTTCACAGTTTTGAACTTTATATGATACAGATACAAATCTTTTAGTCATTCAACAGTACAAACAAGTGTTTTGAACAAAACACAATACAAACATCAACCTTTTAGTCCGGAAACAGTGCAAGCAACAGTCAAAATACTGTTTGCACTCAGATTCACAAGAAATTCAGTTTTGAACAATACAAAATATAAACATCAGCCTTTTAGTCCGGAAACAGTACAAACAACAGTCAAATATACTGTTTACATTCATATTCATAAGAAATTCAGACATGCCATTCATCACTATTTAGATTCAGACAACCCACTTCATCACAAGTAATTCAGAAGTACATGATTTGAAGTTTCAGTACCACTTTCCAGTGAATTCAGTGAGCTCTTAACAGCCATTTAGTGCCATTTGATTTGTACACTTAGGCCCCAAAAGACGACTATAGTTAGCCCAAAATACTATACTTAACTATGTCCAAAATACTTCTAGCGAGCTTGCACGCTAGAACATATCATCCTCACCACAAGGCGGAGCCGTCAAGAGCTGGGTGAAACTCATGATAGCATTGCACTCTTGGGGCTCCATATTTACTCCTTTGGTGTTGTCACACATCTCCACTAGTACTTGAGGCTGTACATCATCCTTCTTCTTTTGTTGCACACCATCCTTCTTCTTTTGTTGCACACCATCCTTCTTCTTTTTTGCACACCATCCTTTTTTTTTCCACACCATCCTTCTTCTTTTTTGGCTGCCAATGAAAAGTATAGTAATTAGTTTACAAATGAAGAATAAAAACATATCATGTACCAATTGCAGCATACATTTTCTCCCGCTTTGGTCGGCGCGGTAGCTTTCAATGGTATACGCTTCCCCTTGAGTAACTTATCAAGCCAAGTTTTCTTTCTCCTTAATTTTGTTGCCGGAACCTCTTTTTTCTTCAGTCATGCAGCTCTAAGCAATTCATCTATTTGCTGCACATTTGGGTCAACATTCTCTTTGTCTTTATATGGTTCATCCATAGCACTAGTGGCATTGAGTATTTCCTGTATGCTAGGTGCAACGGAGGCAAGTGCATTGGCCAATAGCAAACAACACTGTGGGGAGCTGGCTGCTCTATGTGCCACATTGTGAAATTGATGAGACAAATCCCTGTACGCAAGTTGAGCTTCAAGTTTTGGATTTTCTACCACTTTCCTTCCTTCCTTATCTTGTATACTTCCATTGCGAGCTTCCCTAGTCTATCTCTTCAAGACATAATGTGTCGGCAATGTCTTTATATTCATCAAATCAAGGACTTTTAGACCATGTCCACACAATATCCCCGTCCTATTGAACATTCCACAACTACATGAAGCCGTTTTGGTCAAAGGATCACCTATCACTATGCGCTCCTCCTCAAACTCTAAATCACCATGCAAACTCGCAATAGCAACGGCAAATCTGTTATTTCCATCCAACACTCTACAACATGCAGCCCTTGATCTTTCATACTCACCTTGGAAAGCTTCAAATATAATCGAAGTGTACACTTTGCTTGCTTCCACCAACATAGGAGTGAACATTTAGGGTTTAGGGTTTAGCACATTATAGTCTTATCGAGATGCACAGAAGTACTTAACTCGCTACTAAGCACAGTAATTAGACTAATCTGCAGTGAAGAGTTGCCGGACGAGCCCGGGAGCTAGCTCCGCCCTGGCACTAATGGAATAAGAGAGAGAGAGGGGACCTGAGAAGAGGTCGCTGACGATGATGAACGGTCCCCAGCTCGCGGCGGAGCTCGTCCCTGGCTCCCGCGGCGGACGGCGCTCGTCCCGGCCCGCGGCGGCGTTCAGCCCTGGTTCCCACTTCCCACGGCGGACGGCGCTCGTCCCTGCCTCTCCTCAGTGTCGACGGCGGCGGCGGCCGGCAAAGGCCGCGAGACGAGGAGACGCCGGCGAATCGCCGCGCCAAAGCC
Source organism: Poa pratensis (assembly GCA_947311845.1). Classification (NCBI taxonomy): domain Eukaryota; kingdom Viridiplantae; phylum Streptophyta; class Magnoliopsida; order Poales; family Poaceae; genus Poa; species Poa pratensis. The sequence goes on from CAMZMU010000062.1 coordinate 12,389,408, forward strand.
CGCCTTTTCCCTGCCTTCCCCGCCAGATTTTTTCGTTGACCCGCGCGTGCTCGATTTGGTCTGTGTCTGGATGCTGTTTTTGCCTTGGGAAGTTGTGGTGCGTTGGATTCTGGCTGGCTGGGCGGTGGATGGGAGGCCGCGAGGCACACGGTGACATGCCGTTTGCATGTCACCTGATCTCTGTCCTGGTATCCCCCGGTCTTCAGCAATCCTTATGGGCGCTTGGAGTAAACCATATCCGGGTGTGACGGTCTGCCGGATGCCCGGATCCCATGATCACCGAATCAATTGCGATGCGAGATGGTGTTATTTTACAAAGCTGCGGGGATTAAACAAGTTCGCTCTGGAGACGGATTGCCTGGAGGTTGTTTCACTCCGGAACACACTAGCCGCGACTCACGTTAAGTTGTGGCTCCAGTTCTATTAGAAATAGGAGAGCTTTGTTACTAGTTTCATGTTCTTCAACATGTACCCTGTTCAGCCGATGTCCCTGCTCATCTTTGTGCCAAGTTTTCTTGCACAGTTGACATGACAGAATGCTCTTTGTTGAATATAGCTCTCTAAGTTCCATACCCAAAAGAAAATCATTCTAAGCTAAGACGACCGAGTAATATTTTAAAATTTTAGTTTTCGTGTATTATTTATGAAATTTGTAAATAAAAAAATCCTCTGAGGCCGATTGAGATTATTTTACTGGCCAATTATTTCTTACATTAAAAAAATGCAACTGTATGATAATATTATTAGCCATCACGTGCGCCGGTGCGCGCTACGGACAAATAGCCACGTGATGCCATCTCTTTCCTCAGATTATCCAGAAACGAGCAGCTACTGCTTTTTACTCCCCGCCTACAGCACACTCCCTGGTCAAACACAGTGAAATTTGAAGCAGATCTGCGCGAATCAGCCGATGCAGAAGCTCCGGCTGGTTAATCCCACGGCGCTGTCCCTCGCCGCGGTCGTCATTGTGCTCTTCGTCGCCGCCGCGCGCCTCCGCGGGTCTTTCTTCGGCACCAACTACAGCCCTGGCTTGGCCGCGATCCCATCCGGTTCTGGGGGGCGGAGGAACTCCACCTCTCCTTTTGCCGGGCGGCCGGCGCAATGCGACCTGTTCACGGGTGAGTGGGTGCCGGACGACGCCGCGCCATATTACACGAACCGGACCTGCGCGCTGATCCAGGAGCACCAGAACTGCATGAAGTACGGCCGGCCGGACCTTGGGTTCCTCAGGTGGCGGTGGCGGCCGGAGGGGAAAGGGTGCGAGCTCCCGCGGTTCGACGCGGAGGGGTTCTTGCGCGTCGTCAGGAACCAGTCCATGGCGTTCGTCGGGGACTCGCTGGCCAGGAACCAGATGCAGTCCCTCGTCTGCCTCCTGTCCAAGGTAACTAATAATCGTCTAACCAAGAAGCTTAGATTCGTTTGGATTTTGAATCGATTGATTGAGTGATAGCCACGGAAAGATTTGGTTGTTGGGATTGAAAAAATGTGTTTGTTTGTTTGCACTTTGCAGGTGGAGTTCCCGAAAGACATCTCCCCGACGGAAAACCAAGAAGAATTCCGGAGGCTGTACTACGAGTCGCACGACTTCACCCTCTCCTTCTTCCGGTCGCCGTTCCTCGTCAAGGCGAACCTGTCCGGCAACGGCTCCGACCGGACCGCGGGGTGTGGAACCTGTACCTGGACGAGCCTGACGAGGCGTGGCTGCCGGTCGTGTCCGGCTCCGACTACGTCATCATCTCGGCGGCGATCTGGTTCACGCACCCGTCCATGTTCTACGAGGCCGGCGGCCGCCTCGTGGGCTGCCATTCCTGCCACGTCCCCGGCGTGCCGGAGCTCACGCCGCGCTACTCCCTGGGCGCCGCGTTCCGCACGGCGCTGCGCGCGATCACGGGCCTGGAAGGCTTCACGGGGACGGCGATCGTCCGAACGCTGACGCCGACGTCGCACTTCGAGGGCGGGGAGTGGGACAATGGCGGCGACTGTCGGCGGACGCGGCCGTACGTGGCGCGCGAGGTCGCCGGGCTGGACCTCGAGCTCCACGAGGCGCAGGTGCAGGAGTTCGTGGCGGCGGAGCGGGAGCTGGAAGTGGCGAGGAGAGGCAAGAGCGGAGGGGTGAAGATGATGCTGCTGGACACGACGTTCGCCATGGTGCTCCGGCCGGACGGGCACCCGAGCCGGTACGGGCACTGGGCGCACGAGAACGTGACCCTGTACAACGACTGCGTGCACTGGTGCCTGCCCGGCCCCGTCGACGTCTGGAACGAGATGCTGCTCCAGATGCTACTCGATGCTTGAATCTGTATCGATGCGCGCCGTGCCCAAGTTGGCCGTGTTTCTGGTTGGTTTCTGCTGAGTACTAATCTTCCTCACGGGAATTGAAGCCTCGAAATTCAGTAGTTTAGGTGAAATGTGAAATGATTGCAGGCGCAAGAAGTTCGTTCCTCGCACCCGGAGCAACAAACTAGAGTATTCTCTGTTCAAACATGTTTTGCCCATGTGTTAGGGACATGGATGAGTTGAATCTCCCTCTCTCCCTGAAAAAATTAAAAACTCGTTTTCAACTCTAGCAGATTTAGAAAATATCATTTCTTATAATGGTTATATATACGATTTTGCTTAATTCTTGGCTTAAGTTAAAGCTCAGTCAAGTCCTACACCGTCTGATATGAATCTACACTGTCTACTGTCTGATATGAAAAGTAACCGTGCAACTATGACTAGTCCTACACCGTCTGATATGAATCTACACCGTCGGATATGAAAAGTAATCATGCAACTATGACAGATGTTTCTAGTTGCAATTGTGTTGTCATTGAGAAAAATATCCGGAATGTTAGATTTGCTTCATGATCCGTGTTACGCATGGTTACAACATGAGTTGCAACTGAAATTTAATAACATTATTTGACTAAAAATTAAGTTAAGTGCATGGCCGACCAAAAAATTAGTCACCCCCATTTCTTCTACATGGAAAATTACCCCAAAATTCGAGTGCACGCTAAGATGTGCAACTTTGATATACAAGCGGTGCACATTTTCTTCCTGATATTAATATATTTCATTTTTCGAAAAATGACAAGTAGAAGTATCTAGAGGATTGATATCCTCCTCGTATAAAAACTTACAAGCCCGATTTTGTGGAGTGAACACAGAGGGAAACCTCATTATTGCAAAAGATTGATCTGCTTGCGCTTTCCCCATATATAAACGGTTTTGCTAATTCTCAATCAAATGAGAATTAGCTCAGTTCTCATTCGCATGACGTCATCAGTTGCAGATGAACTTGTAACTGGTTCAGACCATTTGATTTGCTTCGTGATTCGTGCATCAGTTGCAAGTCAACTTGCGACTGGGATTTGATGACGTCATGCGAATGTCATTCAGCTGAGTTACAAGTGGACTTGCAGCTGCTCCGGACCATTTGATTTATTTCGTGATTCATGCTAATCATAAGTTGCAACTTGATTTACAATTAAGATTGATGACGTCATGTGAATTAAAATTAAGATAATTCTCATCCGACTGAACACAGATACCCACATCTACGGATCCTAGTGCGCGAGCAAGGACCAGTGTTGTTGCCCGCCCAGCAGGTCGAATGAGACGTGCAAGCCCAGCCTCTATTGCGATGCCTCGTTTTGCCAGGGCGGTGCGTAGCAATGACTACTATTCTTTTTGCGGGGAAATCAGAGAGCTTTATTCAACTAGAACAGCTTCTGATTGTTCAGCTTGGATGCTGACAACCAAAAAGTCTGGGATACACTCAAGCCAGCTCTTCGTTCCATTCACAGTGCAAGCAAGCTTAGCACATAGATGGGCCGAATGATTAGCTGATCTTGGTACATGCTGAATAGTAAAAGATGTAAAAACACGAGCTATCTCTCCTAAATCATGTAGAACTGGTGCCACGATCGAGCGATCGCCGTGACGAGATTTCCAGAGTTGAACAACCTCCAGACTGTCAGTCTCCAAAACCACCTTTGGAAAACCTCTCAAACTAGCAAAAATAGCACCTTCACGAAGGGCCATTGCTTCGGCAATGAGAGGATCCGAGATGCCAGCCAGTGGTTTACTCCAGGCGCCGAGAAAACTAGTCTTCGATCGCGCCACACCTCCTGCCCTCCATTGCGGAGCTCCATCGACAAACCACCATCAGTATTAATCTTAACTGTATCTTCACCCGGTGGTCGCCACCCATGGCCTGGCAAAATTATCGTATGCTTCTTAAGAATTGTAAGAACAGCAAGTGATTCCTTCGCCATCTTAACAGACTGGACAGGGTCAAAACTTCCCTTGTCATGGGTCTAGCTATTTCTTGAACTCCAGATCGCCCACATAGTAGTGATAATTTTGGCTCGATCTGAATTCGAGAATCTCTGATCACACAGTATATCACGTGACCAAGTATGTGGATGAAGCCTAGGCAAGGTGAAATCAAGCCAATGCTGGGCTTCCTCCCAGAATTTCTTTGCATGCACACAAAGGAGTAAGGCATGCATAAGATCTTCATCCGCTGCTAAGCAGATTTTGCATCTGCCAATTGGAACGAGGTGCCTGCGATTCAGCTCTTTTTCAGTCGGAAGGATACCACGTAAAACCCTCCACCAAAAGACCCGAACTTTAGGCAATGACTACTATTCGGGTACTGGAGCCTACTGTAAAAAGACGGAAAAATTCGTCGAGTGCTGCTGCCCGCACAATCGCCATGTCATAATGCTACCGAAATTATCAGTTTTTTGCTATAATGAATAAATAAATACGAGATCAGCTATTTGCATTTCTTTTCACTTCGTGATGAAATGTCATTTCACTAGTTTTTTAGTTATCTTTACTACTCCCTGTGCTGTGACAACTAGTATGGATCGGAAGAAGTAGTAAATGGAAGGGACACGGCGATTTGGCTCATGGGTGCATCTGCACCCATTATGTAATTTTTTTATTTTTTTCAGAATGTCAAAAAATTCTGAAAAAAATTCGGGTGTACATTACAACATGATGTGTTAGCACAAAAAAAAATAGGGTAAAAAAACTTTTTTTGTGATCTGTACAAAAAAGAGAAAAAACGGACGCATATATATATGTTTCGGTGTGTCCGGATTTGTCTTTTTTGCACAGGTTGTAAAAAAAAACTTTTTTCTTCACGTAACTTTTTGTGTCAACATGAAATGTCATGAACTGCATGCAAAATTTCTATTTGGAATTTTTTGACATTTCAAAAAATATTTTCTGGGTAGTATCTGCACTCACTACCCGTATTGAATATCCGTAAATGGAAGTTGGTAATGGTCATATGCCGCGATCAACGCTCATCGTCAGGAACATCCAGACCATCCAATCTCCTCAATGTACACTGTGTACATCCATCTCACCTCGCCCCACCAAACACATTTGAAATTCTCTTCCCGCAAAAAGCACCTTATTCGCCCAAAAATTGTGGGATTAAATCCCCATTTTATAAGTTATCCCTATTATATCTACTTATTCAATTCATAATAATAAGTATCGCGGTTTTGAATTAAGCTCAGCTCTTGCGGTATTTATTTTGAATCGAGTGAGTACTATAATTTGTTGCCGACGGCTCCCGCAAAATACTCCCTCCGTTCCGTGATGTAAGGCGTATAGTTTTGAGTTTTGAGGAAAATTCCAAAATATAAGGTGCATTGCAATTTATGGATAATTTTACACATCAAAAAATGAGTTTCAATGCATAACGGAGAGATTTAAAGGATTATTTTCAATTTGTGATTTTTAGGGACTCCTCTCTCCAAAAAAAATTCCAGAGTAAAATAAGTCCACCGTAGGCAAAATTCACACGTCTTAATATTCGTGCAAAAAATTATACGCCTTACATTCAGGAACGGAGGGAGTATGAAACTATGCGATGCAGACGCTAAAGACCAACGTCAGGCTCAGAATCCCCCTCAATCTTCCAGCATGGCGTCCTATATATACCGGGCTTGCGCCTTGTTGTCCGGCGTCTCGTTGCAAAATTAACTTTGCATGGAGCCGCCTCCCAACCAAGCTTGTTTTGGAAGGTACTCAGGTCGTGAATGTATTGTTGGTTCGCAGTAATCTTCAGGATGAGGAAGCAACTTGTGGATGGTGGCTTACATGGTGAGCCGCTGCTCGATCGATCCTTCGCGTGCACACGCACGATCGTACGGACCACCTGCTACGAGCATATTCTCCCAAAAGAAGAGCTGCTGCGAGCACAGTGTCCAGCCCTGCTTAACTCGGTCTACTGCTATATAAACCCATGCGCAGTTCCTACCACAGTCAGAAACGTACCAAGAAAAGCTCTCCTTCGATCGATCCCCATGGCTCCTCCTCGCGCCCCTCCATATGTCTCGCCGCTGCGGCTCGCCGTCGTCGTCCTCCTCCTCCTCCTGGTGCTGCTCTGCGGACGACCATGTCGCTGCGGTGCCGCTGAGCATGGCGTACGCGCGGGAAAGAGCGCGCGAGCTCGGCGTGGTCACCACCGGGGGAGCACGGGCGTCCGGACGACGCCGGGCTTCACGCTGGGCAGCACCCGTCTCTCGCCGTCTGGCCCGTCGGAGCGTCACAACGCGCGGACTGAGGACGCCGCCGACGTGGACGAGCGCGGTGGCCAGAGCACGCCGCCGCCGTCGCCCTGACCGCCGGACGTACGCGCGCACGCGCAACAACAGAAGACGGCCAGTGTGAAGCAATGTATCGATCTGTCTGTTTCACTCTCAGTGCTATGCTAGAGCTAGCTATCTTAAGTTGCTGTGTAAATTACCATATGTCCAGTTAATTGTTCGTACAAGAATCCTAGTATGAATAAATTCGTGTGTAATCTATATTAACTAAAATGTATCTTTAATTTATTTTTCCCAGCCATTTGCAATACACATTTGTTTGTATGTGTTTTATGTAGTGCTGTTTGATGGAGTGGTTGTTCAGTTATGTCCATTCAGGCAGCAGGCCTGATGCTGTCATGCTGTGCTGATGACTCCATCCTGCACTAGACAGATAGAAATACAGATATACATACACGAAGATATTGATGGTGAGGTAATGCTTATGCGTTGCACTAGTGAAACGCTGCACCCCGTGTTGGCGTGTCACTGGCCAGAGCTTGCATGCAAACAGACTCACCTGCTCCCACTGAATTTCAGCAGTTCCCAAACTGTATGCTTATGCATGCAATTGACCAGTTCCCAAACTGAATGTTTGCAACTGATGTTATGATGTTCCTGGGAATGAGTCTCGCTGCTCTCATGGCCATCCACACGGTTTACACCGGTGTACTCTGAGGCAGATGATTGATGCGGTATTGACATCGCCACTGAGATTCATTACATGTTTTCCGATGATCTAAATGACTGTTGAGAAATTCAGGTTTTTGGATAATCTAAATGACCTGGGATCCATGGTATATTGATATGAATATTTGCATTCAATCTGGAGTCGCGCCGGGGTCATGGCTGCTGGCAGTTGCTGCCTTAGGAGTGCATCATGGCTAGCCTGTCTGACAGTTCATAGACCACCTTCTCTTCTATGTCTTCAGAGATACCATTCTTCTGTAGAGTGGAAAACAGCAAAGCGAAACAGATTGACCATTAGCACGACTCCTGCACAGACAGAATTTGTGGCGAGAAAATTGACAGTGCACTGATAGTTATAAGATTCAGGGATGAATCAATGGTAGTATCGGCGCAGGTAGTACCAGTAGACCTTTATTCCCTTCGACAGCACAGCTGGAAGCACTGGTACTAGCATTCTCCAAGTAGCACCCCGAACATAAATTCTGAATGTTTTGGCCATTTTGATAAACATATGCATGTTTCTGCCCCTCTTGTGATATTGAGGGGTTTATGGTAGTTCCGACAACAGAAGATGCCGTAGCCCTCTTTTCATTGTTATAGTCTTGATTGCTTGTACCCTTTGATCTACAGACTCTTTCCCTGTCACATGAAGAAGAGTACAGAAGCAAGCAGAATAAGAAGAACCAGAGATGATTTTCTTCAGCTGTAAGTTTAAGCTGCCAGTGATTAACAATGATTCATGTACAAACCTTGGCAAAGATGCATGTCGTCTCCGAAGTGGAGTATTTTTTTCTCCTCTGCTATAGTTCTCCTCAAGATGCGCAAACTGCTGTCTGAAACGATCAACCCCGCTGCAACATGATAGTATTAGACTACAAGCAAAAGGTATCAGTTGTAAGGGGTAATAAACTAGGTTACACCTCCCAAGCAAAGTTTCTTATGGGTATACAAATCAAACTATTTCATTGTTAAGTTAAACTAGGTTACACCTCCCAAGCCCTAGTTATGTGTATGCTAAGCATCTGCATCTGCATCAGATAACAAAGCAACCTAACCTTGGATACAGGAAACTAGTCTGTTCTCCACCTTCGATATACTCATGAAGCATCTGTGGATGGTACTCCAAAATCTGTTTGCTTTCAAGGAAAAGAAAATCGAATATTAAGTTAGAGGAATATAGTCAGCCTAGAACATCAACTGAAGTGGTGGTTTTCTACCTCTCGATATATCAGGTCTCTTACATCATCATTTGTTAGCTTCCTTCTCTCAAAATCAAACTCAAGTTTTGAAATAGGATGTGTTGTAGGCTCACGTTCCAACTTAGCAAGTCCTCTAAAATATGGATCAGCTAATGCCTAGAATACATATGATATTATGCTTATGTACACATCAATTTTGGATCACTTAACATAAGAAAGAACCTTTAAAAAAATACATATACCTCTTCAGCTGTAGGTCGATCTTTAGGGTCAAATGCAAGTAAACGCTCTAGAAGACGCAGAGCCTCAGGATCAGCATTATGAAACTTGAGAGAAAAGGGTATAGGATTTTTCCTCTGCATGCCGATTAAATATGACCTGGACTTCTCATTGCGAATCTGGAAATGTTATAGCACATGTTAAGAAGTTTACTGTGCAATGGCAAAAGGCATGTGGTAAAAATAGCACAAATCTCAAACAGATTATAAAATATGAAACAATTTACTTAGAGAACTAACACACAAAATTCATGTGTTTGCGTGCAAGGTTTGGGAAAGTAATTCTTTAACACGTTGTATTGCATGTACAGAGCGCCAAACTTGTATCTGTGGCCAAGTTTATAGGTTCCACTTTTTTATAAACGAACAGTAGAACACCAGAAGAAGCAACAGTATGTTAACAAAAAAACTGGAAAATAGTGACTTGCGCGTACATATCTCTGTCCACAGGTGAATGGGTAATGTGTAGACATACCCGGGATAAGGTTTCGGAAGACGGAGTTCCAAGAAGATCTGTTATTAGATCTAATTGGTGCACAACATTCCTCCCAGGAAATAATGGTCTTCCAGTGAGAACCTCAGCAAATATGCACCCTATGCTCCAAATATCAATTGCTGGGGTGTACTGTCAGAGAAAATCAACAGTGTTCTTGGTGACAGCAGAAATGGTTAAAAACTCTCAAACACTATGCAAATAATGATGTGACAACAGCGTCCACTGCAAGAAGATAAATTCAGCAAAAAATATGAGCAGAGCAGTAGCTTAGCATGTTTACAGAGGGAAATGGGTGGCACTGTACTGGTCAAAATTTCATTCAGCATTTGGATAATTTATAGAAATGCACCTTATAAGAAAAATACCCTCATTCCCTGAGTGGTTAGACACTACAATACGTATGTTCACATTTGAAACTAGAGCTATATCTGCTACATAACGCTAACGCTTTTTAGCAGAAAATATAGTTGTAATCCTTATACCACTGTAACAGCTATACTATTTGTCTGGTTAATATGCACTGTTATAATTTAAGGCTACCCAAATAAATGTTACTGAATTGTCGGTTTTATAACCGATTAGTGTGGCAATTTCTAGTCCCCTGAAAAGAGATGTGTCTTGGCTAATGATAACCTTGTTTTAACCATGTATTATAAGTTTATAGCATCGTATACACGACTACAGGATTAGAATGATTCACACATTATCTATAAGTCAATAATAACAAGAAACACCGACATATATTTAATAATACAGAAGCCCTTTTTTTTCTTTATATATACAACACCGAGCTCAGAATTTGAAGACTAAACTTACTTTGGAGAAAAATGAGCCACATAATTCAGGAGCACGGTACCACCTTGTAGCCACATAATCCTTCAAATTGTAAAGCAAGCTAGGTAAGTAACTCCAGGAGGGGAAATCAATGATAATTATTTGAAACAGCGAAAAACATCTTACAGTCCAAAATATAGCTGAGGGAGCATCATTACATGACACGCGTGCAAGCCCAAAGTCACAAATCTTTAGTTTGCAGTCTGAATTGGCCAGTATGTTTTTCGGTTTCAAGTCACGATGAAATACATTAGCTGCAACAAGATAAACCATACATAGAAATTAGGAAAGTCAGACAGGAGTTTCATGAGCTTTCAAAAGCATTTGATGTGATAGTTGACTATAAGATAAATTATATGCGGATGGTTTTCCAACTAACCTGTATGGATGTACTTGAGAGCACGAAGAAGTTGGTACAAGAAGAACTGGTGATGCTGTGGAGTGAGGTCATCATTTGCTTTGATCACTTGATCTAGGTCTGACTCCATGAGCTCAAAAACAACATAAATATCTCTGAACTCCCTTCGGGTAGGGGGGAGCATGATATGCTTAATCTCAACTATGTTTGGGTGGCGGAGCAGCCGAAGAAGCTTGATTTCCCGCAGAATGCGTGTGGCATCCGAGACATGCTCAAACACGTCATTTATCTTCTTGATCGCAACCAGCTCCCCAGTGTGTGTATCTAAGGCGGCAGCAACTACTCCATAGCTGCCCTTGCCAATGACCTCTTGGATCTGGTACTGGCTTGCCTCCCCATATTCCGTGAAAAAATCCATGCCCAACGTTATCTAAAAGATCACAAAATTCAAAATGCATGATCAGAATATACTCGACTGGCAAACAGCTATGCAGGTAGAATCTTTTGTTTTAACTGTAAACAGCAGTAGGGGATCCTACTGCGGTATATTAAATGCAGGTAGAACCTTGAATTCTATAAATCTCTGAAGCGTAGTCAAGTTCACATAAAAGAAGAAGGATAATCCATTGAATCCAAATAAAACAAGCCAGGCCCTAATTAAGAAGAGAAAGAACACTACAGCAAAATTGTTATAACAAGTCACATTGTAACAGTAGTACAATAGTTGGGGGACAGATCATAGATGTACCTACAAGGGATTGCCAAATGGTAATATAGTAGATAATAAATCAATCGGAAAACAGGTATGGAAACAATTAAGCCAGTATATGGTATCATGACGAAGCAAATTTATACTGGAATAGCCCCTGCCTAATACTGGAGAAAAGGTCCAGAAGAACTCCTAGTAGGAGTTAAGCAATTACCAAGAAGGCAAGAACTAAACCGCAATAAGCGGGAACATATTATTCTGCACTGATAATGGACAAGTCTAGCAGAAGACAGATAGAAAAGTATGAGATCAACAAAAAAAAGAGCAAGCAGCACTGCAAAAAAGCTAAATAGAAGTAGTTATACAGCAGAATAACTCAACGAACAAGTATTTATTTGGAAAAATAACATCCATCACACAATCAAGCAAATGACCTCGTTGTCAAGCATTGTTAAGTTCAAGGTACACATATAACTTATAAGCACGACGCGTACTGGATTCGAGAATTATTTAGCGCGGATCTACTGAACTGCATAAGATAATTACTCTATAGCGCATGTTGAATTGGAAATGAATGAGTCCACACCAAGTTAAACAAATCGGTGGATAAGCAAATCGGGATCAAATCCGAAGTTTGCGCACCCGGGTCAAAAGGTGGTGTCTGCTCCCACAAGAAGCAAATTAAACAGGTGATTGGAAAAGTAAGCGGGTATTATTTGCGGTGACTCGGTTTAAGAGGGTGGGCCACGATCATGGTTTTTAAGGCGTTAAGGCGTCCTAAGGCGAAGTGGGGGCGCCTTGGCGCCTAGGCGACGCCTAGGCGGACGCTTTAGGCGCCTAGGCGCCTAAGGCGGTCGTTTTTCCAAGGCGGAGGGGGGGCGCCTTGACGCCTAGGCGGACGCCTTAGACGCCTAGGCGGACGCCTTTAAAACCATGCCACGATTGTGTGGGGTGGAGGATGGGAGGAGCATAGAAGGGCAACCAAGCTGCACTAGGGACTGGGAGGGTGGGGATAGAGGTAGGGGAAAGGGAAAGGGAAAGGAAGATATAAAGGAGGGTTAAAGTTGTCAAAAATTGTGGGCTCACGTTAATTTGTAATGGCGAGAGTGGCTCTAGTGCATAGTTCATGCTGTCCACGCAGACGCTGTATCAGGTCCAGCATGATTAAATGCAATTTACACCTTCGATAATGAAAAAATATATCAAACAGGAAACACATACTTTTTGGCATAAACATGCAACATCAAGATTTGCCCGTATTGCGAAGAGGAGCCAGCGCATAAATATCTTCGGGCCACCTAGTGTTAAAATACCAAAGAGGAAACTAGGGTTTATGTGATTTCTGTCATGTTTCATGCACTAGCCAACTATCCCAAAAGTCCGAACTGATGGAAAGGGTTAGTATAATCCACATATACTCTAACACCCCCTCTCACGTGTGACTCGGAGAGGCCAACACGTGCATACAAATCTCAGATGCCAAAGAGGAAACTAGGGTTTATGTGATTTTTGTCATGTTTCATGCACTAGCCAACTATCCCAAAAGTACGAACTGATGGAAAGGGTTAGTATAATCCACATATACTCTAACACCCCCTCTCATGTGTGACTCGGAGAGGCCAACACGTGCATACAAATCTCAGAGGTATATGCCTCGGCCAATACGTGGACTGAGGTATGGCTCAAGAGGCACATACCTCAAGAGGCATATACGTGGACACAAAGGGGGTTTGGTCCGATACCAAAGTTTGTTACAACTTGAATAAGAAAGTTAGATCTTTCGTCCAAAGCAACATCGGCGATGTGTACCTTCACTCAGCAAAAGGTTATGCAGTGTTTCTCCTTATGATTCTCATTTTTTTTCATTAACATCTAACTCTCTGAATGCATGTCATTAGCATCTGCACATATGTTACCTATCTTAGAAATCCTCTTTTCATCAACATCCTAATAACTTAGGTTATGTGGTGACAGCACAGCAAATGTTCATGGCCAGAAATCACCACAACCTGACACTAACAGGGCAGTGGTTACCCTGTCAAGTTGCAGCACAGAGCAACCAACTCATTGTCTTCCTTAGCATGCAACATGTAATCTGTTGCAATAGCACCTAAGGACGAAGATGCTCTTGTCATGGTATTTTGCACTTCCATGTAGTAAGAGTATGGGAGCTGCCCAAAATTGCATTCTATCTCCCATGAGGTCCAGTGTCCATCTAAACTGTCACCTGAGCTGTGGTGGGTCAAGATTCAATTGCTTCTTAAAATAGATAGCTAAGATAAATCGAAAGCCGAAGCAAGCGTTACTATCCCACTGTAAAAGGGATTTACTCCCAGTGCCTATCATGTAGAGCTCTACAGCTCAAAAGAAGATTTGAGCATCCAAGGGCATTTGAAGAAACAATTCAGAGATACTCAAATCACGAAATCAAAATGTTGACCTGTCAAAATTAGAGAGGCAAGAAGAACCGAGAATAATTGGTTATAAAACTTGTTCGATAACAAATTACCCCACATAAAGGACCACAAGAGAAAGAAAATATACGTTTAGGAGTTTGAACTGATCAATCAGGTACTGAAATATACGTTTAGAATAATTGGTTACAAATTACCCCACATAACTGATCAAAAATATCGCCATCAAACAAATGAACTCAATAGATTACAACAGAGAAACCACACAATCAAACAAGATTTTGCAGGAAGGTGGTCAGGGATAGTACCTTGTCTAAAAGAGGGCCTACTGAATGCTCATGGAATCACCAGAGATATCAACAAGGAAGCGAGTAAGATAACAGACGCCTAATAACTACGCACCTATGCTCTTTTCCCTGCAAATATCATGGCCAAGAAACTAACGCCCTCATCCAGACAAAGCAGTCCCTTTCTTAATGTCAAACTTAATAAATTTTGAAAGGATTTGGCTCCATGGACCAAGGTGTAACCCAAGAGTTCTTATTGGTGTAAATAGTTCCTGATGACAACATCAAAGTGATAAAGGACACCAGAGTTTTGCAGGGCCTACAAATAAAAAATGGTACATCAAGCTAGTACGGAGTACGGACTGGAATTTGCGACATCAAATAGGTTTGACCTGATGCACACAAAAAAAATATAGCAGGGGAAAGAAGACCACGAGCTCTACAGAAGAAACAAGAACTGCACCTTCCCGAAGCAAGAAGCTGCCAACACTAATCATGTTGAGGTTGCATAGTCAGATACAAAGAGCTATAGTAATTGTCAATTCTATAGAATAATCCTCATAGCACACATGAATGCAACAAGAATAGATTCATGCGCATGGACAGCAGAGCAGAGCAGAGCAGGAGACCAAACCTTATAGTATACCAACACCAGCAGCCACCTACAGGATGGCAATAGCTATACTAATTTTCCTATAAATATCATGACCAGTGAATTGGCATCCTTTTCCAGGCTAATAATGCAATCCCTTTATGAAGGTCAGACTTAATTTTAAAAGAATCTGGTGCATATCGACACATCTTATCGATGGAATCAGTCCCTGCCAACAACATAGAAAGGGACAAGGGGACGAGAGCTTTCACAAGACTATCCATGAAATAATCCAAATCAAACTAGTACGGAGGGAAATTACGTGGCATCAAATAAGTGTTTGACCACATGTGAAAATATAGACGGAATCCCCTATAAAAACAGAAAGAAATACAAGAAGTGCACCTTGAGGAGGCAAGTAACTGCAAACAAGACTAATACGTTTGGGGTTCATAGTCACATACGGACAGCTTTAACAATTGTCGCTTCTTTAGAATAATTCTAATGGCACGCATGACTATGGCTGTATGGCAAGAATAGATTCAAGCACATGGGCAGAGCGGGGACCTAAGCAGTAAGGTTCACCATATAATACCAACACCAGAAGCCACCTGACGAATAGCACCACTGCGAAAAACCACTTGAGTCCAACTACAAGAAAAGAAAACAGAAAACTGTGGATAAGAGAATACCTGCATGATCCTGGTTCGAAAGAAACAAAATATCAGTGTAGGCTAGAAACGCACAAGTTGCAGATTCTCGAAATAAGAACCCCGCAAACTATGCAAGGCCAGTACTGCATCAAACTATCAATTTGCACCAACTCCACAGAAGACAGGCCTCTGTTGCTTGTCTCATCGGTACGCCATGGAAATGGGGGTCACAAGCTGCAAAGCTTTACCACTACCGTGGAATAATCTGATTGACCAGCCACCTCAGCATGGCAGGGACAAGGTTGATAAATTTACCACAGAGATTAATCCTAGTAAAAAAAGGTGGGAGGAAATCAAGCAATTCACCCATCATTTCTACTGAACTTTCGGGTGAAAAGCCGGGGAGCATTGGACAATTCCCCGAGCACACACAGGAAAAGTCAACACATTGTCAACACGCTCAGCCAGTCGGCGGCATCGTGTTCGCGTGCATAAGAATCAGCGAGCACGACAGGGACGCGAACTCGACATCCAGGTCGAATCCAGCCATTTTCTAGAAGAAACAGATGAGCTTGGTGAGATCGAGGCGAGGTGGTTTCGACAGACTCACCAGCGTTCATGTCATGAGGCGGGCCGCGTCGAGCGGCCGCGGCGGCATGCCGTTAGGGGCGGGGATGGCGGTGGTTCCCGCACCGAGACCGGCGGTCAACGAGGAGGAGGGCGCCGAAAACGAAGGCGGGAGCGCGGGGTCGCCGGGGGCGGAGCCGCCGCCGACGACGAGGGGCGCTGCGACCCCCTCCGGGCCATGGCGCCCTCCGAAGACGCCGAGCGGCATTGGGCGGCGGGCTGTTCGGGACTGCTGCCCTCCCCTCGCCCTCCCTTCTTCTCCCCGCCGGCGTTCCCCTTCCGTGTATTTCTTCCTGCGCTCGTTGGGGGTTCCGAACTCGTCTCTCTCTCCGGCCTGAGCTCGTTGGTCGCTGCCGCGGAGACCTAAAAAAAAGGGCAAGAATGGGTTGAGGGCGAAGGGCTTTGCCTGATGGACGGATGTGATTGGTTTGTGCAGCCATTTTCTTTTTAGTCGTATATACCACTAGGCTATTATTTAACAATAACAACAACACTAGAAATGAAATGATATTCTCCGAACGACGACACTTATTAATGGCAATGACGAAACAAAAGATACTTTAATGACATTCTCAGAACGCAACAATAGTTTAATGGCATTTTAACAATTTCCTCATTGATCAAACTTATGCCACGTGAGCACGGGCGTGGGCTACTAGAGTGTCTTCGAGGACTGTAAAACTAACTTCACGAAGCACAGTGATGAAACTGAAAATACAGTCATTAAGGGTGCATTGTACTCTTTTTAAAATTTTGCCTAGCTTGTACTCACTTATTTAATTTAACGCGATCCCCGCAGGACCGAATTTCATTACCCAAATGATAACGAAATTACAGGGGTACGACAGCATCCAAGTGCAGGAATTTTTTTTAAAAATAATATTTTTTTAAATAGAAATTCGGAAAATAGCGCGCGTTTTCCAAAAATTTGGAAAATAGCGCGGCGTCGGCAACGGCCGGGCCGAAACCTGCCTTTCGGCACGAGCCAGGCCGAAACCTATAGGTTTCGGCACGGGCCAAGCCAAAACCTGGCTGATCTGCATGCGCGCCAGGCTTTCGCGTAACGGCGGGGCCGACAGGCATGTTTCGGCTCTGGCCGTGCCGAAAGTGGCATTTTCCATTTTTTTTTGTTTTTCCCGACTGTTGGCCCATATATTCACATTTCCCGCCACCGCTAATGTTGCCATTATTTTCCCGCTCATATTTCCTGGCACCGCGCATATTTTGGTTTTCTCGAGTAAATTTGTTTGCGGTCAATTGTTCCCGCTTTTTTTCTGCCGCCATTTTCCTCCCGCCCTTTTCCTACCGCCATTTTGTTCCCGCCCTTCTTCTCCCACCATTTTTCTGCCGTGCCTAATTTTCCCGCCAAACTTGCTCCCGCCTTTTATTTTCCCGCCAGACTTGCTCCCGCCTGTTTCTCCCGCCAATTGTTCTGTGCTCGTCCTATAAAAACCCCAGGAGGAGATGTCGAGTTCGTAAGTATAGTCCACTCACTCGAACATGTCGAGTTTTCCTTCGGATGGTAGTTTCCCGGCAGGAATGTCAGAACTACTTTTGCAGTTTACGGTCGATTTCAAGGTAGACAATAAGAAGATCCCATTCCAAGATATTGTTAGTCATCCACCTTATCTCCGTGAGCTATCAACGAAGCTAGTTAGGCATGGGTGGCCACGAAGGGACTCGAAGGAAATAGAAAAAGAACTTGTGAGACTGTATGCTAGGTGGCAGAAGAAGAAACTAACATATAGGAGTGAATCAGATATGTTGAGTGCTTTTCGTAAACTGATTTTATGGGTCGAGGAGAGCGAGGATGAAGATGATATCTTCATGCCGACTGAAGCGAGCAAGAAAGCTGCAGCAGCGGCGGCGGCGTCGTCGAAGGACAAGGGTGCTGCGTCGTCGAAGGGCAAGGGTGCTGCGTCGTCGAAGGACAAGGGTGTTGCGTCGTCGAAGGGCAAGGGTGTTGCGTCGTCGAAAGGAAAGAGTGATGCGGGAGGCTGCGTCGATGGTAGATGAATTTTCTTTTCTAATTTGCAGAGTACCATGTATCTTAAATTTATGTTGTGTTGTCGCTACTACCACTTTTCTTGTTGTCTGTGTAAGTTGCAATGTTTGTTTAATAATATGTCTCGTACAACTTATTTTCCTCTGATATGTCTCGTACATAGATAATATGTCTCATACAAACATAAATATTAATAAGTCTCGTACATAAATAATATGTCTCATACAAACATAAATATGAATATGTCTCATACATAGATAATATGTCTCATACAAACATAAATATGAATATGTCTCATACATAGATAATATGTCTCATACAAACATAAATATGAATATGTCTCACATAGAAATATAAATACGGATAGTAGTACATAGATAGAAATATGTCTCACAGATAGTAGTAGATAGTAGTATCACTCATCTCTGTGAGGACGTGTCCGCGTCTGTCTACGCGGTCGACGCCCGGAAGGTGACAAGCGTCTCGGAGCGCGGTGGTCACGCATCCCTCGGCCTTGCAACGGCTCCTCCTCCTGTGTCTGGGTTTCCTGCGTCGGGGGCGGCGGTGGAGTCTGGTACATCGGGTCGTCGTACAGCTCCATGTGTGCAGAGTCGTCACCCCCACCTGTACATGTAGATGTTACGTCAGTACTCCGTCTAGGTGGACATGATAAATAAATGAGAGTATTATAAACTACTTACGGATGTGGACCGGAATCTGATACATCGGCATAGCAGACGGGTTCCACACGTTATGTTGAAGTGGATGTATCCCGTAACCTTGCGACATCGCGAACTGGTAACCAGGCGGCATGCCATACCAGTACGAAGGCGGCATCCCGAGCCCGTACACAGGTGGCGCCTGCCACGTCAAACTACCAGGCTGGGTAGGATCTGGCTGCTCGTACATATGTGGCTGTGATGGACCGGGCTGGGAAGGATCTGGCTGGTGGGACGAACTACCATGCTCGTATGTAGGTCGTGGACGAGGAGTCTGTACTACTGTATGACGTGGTCGGGGGTCCTGTCGACCTGTGGAGTGACGGGAGGGTGATACCTGTGCATCCTGAATAAGTGGAGTCCGGGAGAGTGACTGCCGCGCGGGGCGCGGGTGCGGGGCTGGGCCGTGGCCGCAACGTCTGCACCGCCGGCACAAATAAGAACAGAGTACACACGTCATAGCTTGTCCTCCAGACGCTTGAACCAAGACACTTGTTGCGGCAGTGGGGCAAAGTCGGCAACGTCGCTCTGAATGTCTTGTATCAAGCCTGCCTGTTGTAGGAAAACAAAATGTTAGTGTCGATTATTGAGACATGCATTTACCAATATTAGTGAAGTACATACCGCGTAGTATCTGCTTCCCCCAATAGCCTCAAGTGGGTACATGTCCGTAACAGAAGGAGGTGGCAACTGATCAGGCTGGGACGTGGGCACTAAGCGAAGTCGAGTGGACTGTCTGTACGTCCGCAGATATAAGTTGAAATCATCTAGCAGAAATGGCTCATCCGGGCCATACGTTAGCCGTCGCGTTCGCCCATTCCGCTATGTACGGATTAAGTGTCTGTAGCCAAGATGGCAGAGATCTATCTCCTTGTCGCGACAATCTGAAACATGTAGGCGTAGTGTAATTATAAAAGTACATTCCAAATATCTTGGTGTAAACACAGTTGATTAAAAACATACCTGTGGATGTGCGGAGGAAGGGCGGGAACTCTAGCGGGAGGCTCCGGCAATTGTCGCTTGCCAAACTGTCTCATGACACGTTGTTGGGCCATCTCCTCCACCGTGACATCGAAAACAATGCGGGCTCGAGTGAACCAGTAGTTTTCATCCCTCCGGCACAAGCTAGAAATCCCGCCGGGGTATCTCGCCTGCACCCTGTCATGACGGTACGGCTCCCATATAACCTGATTGTCTTGCAATTGATCAAACTGCATCGTGAAGGACTCGTAGCAGTTTTTAACCTGCTGGCCCGCGTACCATCTCTGCAAATAGATAAACTAGTAAGTAAGTGATGTGCAAGTTTACCAAAATAAGAAGTTTGAAAAATTAAATGATGTGCAAGTTTACCTCTCTACGCGCCCACATACTACCAATAGTAGGCAAAGCGACTAGGTTTGTCTCAACGAGCCTGTACTCCCAGGGTGTAAGAGCGTCGACGTCAGGCCTACCGATAGGGAACCTCTCCCAAGACCATAACTGCAACAGTAGTGGACAGCCAAGAAGCGAAGCGGACTTCTTATTCTTCGTGCATGCCGAACACATAGCTCGGTACGTGGCGGCTAAGACAGCTGACCCAAAACTCCGTGGCACTATGTCCTCAACGTGATGTGCCTCCGCAATCTCTCGCGCCATATTGATGAAGCGCGCACTAATAGTGTCGACGTGGGAGTCAATGAACATTACCTTGCCGAACAGCCACAACAGGTATGCCTCCAGACATCTAGTAATCTGCGCTTCAGTCAACGCGGCATCCGGGTATCCTAGAACTCCAATCTGCATTGATCATACGAAACGAACTGAGTAAGTACAAGTTTGTTGATAATAAAAAATAAAACTCATAATTCTAACAGTCTTACCTGAAACTTGCTCAACCATGAAACCCGAGGACCGTGTCGCTGGTACTCTAAGAGCGGGTTTCCGGATGTATCCCTGCGAAACGTGCCTGCATTTCGTCACGCCAATTATCTGGAGCCTGTAAAGGACCTACGACCGCGCCCGCCAGTGGGAGACCCAACAGATATGACACATCCTGAAGAGTCGGTGCCATCTCTCCGCACGGGAAGTGAAAAGTGTGGGTCTCGGGCCTCCATCGATCAACTAAGCAGCAGAGCAGTGACCTGTCTGGGTTGATGCGTCGAGATGCATCAACCTGCACATCAATATCTGGGGCCCCGAGCTGATCTGGTGGAATATGTAGCCACTCCGCCGAGTCGCCTCAACTAGGCGCGCTATAGGTAAGAGACCAGACCAAGATAAACTGCAACAAAATTTTGTCGAACATAATTATTCGTCAGTGACCTATCATAAATTATTCGTCATATCGTACAACATAACAAAATAATCAATATATTCTCTTATACGTACCGATCAACCCAATCAGGGTGTATCATCCAGTTGTATGCTGGACCCCGCGTACGCAAGATCTTCGGTTTGTCACCACCCTCCCAAATCTTTGCACGATGTTTTCCATCGATCACCTCACTGAGCAACGCATGTGCAGCCATCTGTACAAATTAAAACATAAAAATTAACAAACATACAAATTAAAACACAGTTCGGGCACGTACAAATTAAAACATAAAAAATAACAAACATACAAATTAAAACATAGTTCAGACATGTACAAATTAAAACATACAAATTCACGTACAAATTAAAACATAGTTCGGACACATACAAATTCACGTATAAATTAAAACATAGTTCGGACACGTACAAATTAAAACATAGTTCGGACAGTACAAATTAAAACATAGTTCGGACATACAAATTAAAACATAGTTCACGTACAAATTAAAACATAGTTCGGACATACAAATTACAACATAGTTCGGACACATACAAATTAAACCATAGGGTACACACATAGAAATTGGAATGTAGTGCTAGCCACGTTGGCCACGTCCTCGGTTTCCTCGGTTTCCTCGACTTCCTCGACCACGCACAGGATCAGGAATGACTGCAGGATCAGGATCAGGTCCTAGGCCGTATTTGGGACAATACTTCTCTCTATGCCCAAAAAGATTGCAAAGTAAGCACTGTCTAGTACATCCACCAGCTTCAGACTCGTCCATATCATTCCGGATTCGACGCGAGTTCCGTCTTCCTCTGCCAGTTCTCATAAGAGCAGGATCCGGAATATATTCTCGTTCCATCTCATTCACCTTGTTGAAGTTGCCAACTACTCTAAATCCTGTCATCTCCCCGGTCCAAGTTTCAACCACAGCCTCTTTCATGTAATACGGAGAGACAAAACTGATTGGGTTCATCCCCAACTGGCCAGAAACAGCAAGGACATGAGAACATGGGAGGTGAAGCAGTCTCGGTTTGTTGCACGTGCACTCGCACGTTGGGGGTGCAGTAGCACTAATTATGACCTCATGGGTTTTCAGCTCACCCGCACCAAATCTTGAGGTTGGTAAGCGTACCTCGTACCTCGCTTCTTCATTACCAATACGAATCACCGTGTGCATCCGTGCCTTCTTTATCTTCTTGTCCATGTACTGTCTTATCTTGCGGCAATAAGGTGTGTTGGGGTAATACTCAATATGCTCGACGGCTTCACGACGTCTATCTCTGAAATACGTCAATGTTCCGTGCAAAATACCCTCCACCAGTGCTGTCAGTGGCAAACTCCTATTCCCTCTGAGTACAAAATTATACACCTCAGCTAGGTTGGTAGTCATGATGCCGTACCTTGCTCCATATTGGTCGTGCAACAGAGACCACTTCACGGGAGGCTCCTTCTCTATCCACTCTTCAAAATTTTTGATTCGTTTTCCCTTCTTTCTCTTCGTACCAGGAGGGTCAATTCCAGGCAAGTCACACAACCCAACAGGCTCTGAATCTGTCGTATTTGCAGTACCCTGTGTCGCATCACCCTGTGCCGCAGTACCCTGTGCCCAGCAACCTGGGCCGCAGCTACCTGCGCCGCAGCAAGCTGTGTAGCTACCGCTTGTGCCTGCGCAGCTTTCCTTTCCTTCACTTGCTGCCCAGTGAATTCAGTCAGTCTTTCCCACAGAAACTGATACTTCCTCTCTTGATTCTGATTGCACAGTCTTTTAAACAGATTCATCAGCCTTTTACTCTTAAAGCATGAGTAAAAGTTAGCGCCGAGATGACGCATACACCAGCGGCTCTGCATGTCAGTCCATGGTGCTGGTTCATCCTCGGTGGGGTGCTGCAGTCGCTTTATAGCCTTAAGCATACCAGGATGCCTGTCGTGAAGGATGCACACATTTGGTCGAGTCTTCACAACTGCCTTTTTCAATTGCCTGAAGAACCATATCCAGCTCTCATAATTCTCACCCTCGACGAAGGCGAAGGCAATCGGGACGATCTGCCCATTGCCGTCCACACCTATTGCGGTCAGGATCTGCCCCTTGTACTTGCCTGTGAGAAACGTGCCGTCCACGCAGAGCACTGGACGACAATGGGTAAAAGCTTCGATGCAAATAGCGAATGAGAAGAACAGTCGGCCGAATACACCATATTGAGGAAATTCCGGGAACCGTTGTAATTCTACTAAAGCATATGTGCCAGGATTCC
This sequence comes from Poa pratensis, assembly GCA_947311845.1. Classification (NCBI taxonomy): domain Eukaryota; kingdom Viridiplantae; phylum Streptophyta; class Magnoliopsida; order Poales; family Poaceae; genus Poa; species Poa pratensis. Next base: position 12,412,419 of record CAMZMU010000062.1, read on the forward strand.
TCTCCTTCAATGTGCTAACAAGACGAATAACATTATCATAAGAGTCATAGAAAGACCCAAACCTCTCCTCTAGAGCCTTCTGCTTAGCTCTCCAGGCCTTTCCGTACTTAATGGTGGTTTTCCATCTTGCGTGAACTGTATCTATGATGTGCTTTGCTACCATGTCTTTCTTGTTCACTATCTCACTGAACAAGAGACGTGCAATGAGAGTTGACGTTAGGTTTGGGTGATCTGTCAGCAAACTATTAATTTCACATGTGTGTGGCACGACGTCTGTCACCACCCACACCACGTCATACTTCGGCAAGTGACCATGCACCCGTGACGGACAACCAATGTCAACACAGCTCATTGTCAAATATTGCCTATTTGACACGTCAGTGCGGAAAACCCTTTGCGTGGACAATGCCCACTGAATCACGGCTTCCCTTAACTGTTGCTTCGTGCTGTACTGAGCCCCGATTTGAATGTTATTCATGTGGTACTCCCAGGACGATTCATGGACATCAGGCACGGCCGTGATGGCAGAGTTGTCCTGATTCCAGTAACTGGGAATAGGCACATCTTCATCATTGTTTTCATCAGAATCATCAGAATCAATATCTTCTGCGACGCCATCCTCGTCTTCCACCAATATCTCAGCCTGTACTGTACCTTCGTGCTCATCCGCATCAGCCTCCCCAATTTGGGCAGGTCCTGCTGACAGTGCTGGTTCATAATGAAGAGGAATTTCTGACAGTGATGGTACATAGCCAACAGGAATTTGAGCATGTCCTGCTGACGGTGATGGTTCATAGCCAACAGGAATTTGAGCATGTCCTGCTGACGGTGATGGTTCATAATGACCAGGCATTTGGGCACAATGCGAACTAGTTGCTTCACTAGTCTCTCCAGTCTGAACAGCACCGCCACCTATTTCAAAATTATTCTGCTTCAGAACAAACGACACTAGGACTTCTGGTTTTGTCCCTCGGCGTTTGCATGATGCTAGCCAAGAAACCCACTGATTTGTCCGATCAAGCGGCAACAACTCCCAGCGAATATTTGACCGGGATTTGGTCCATACCGACTGAATCCTAACAGTCCAGTAATTAGGATCATACCCAAAATTCACCGTAAAATACCACTGGACACCGCTGATTTTCACTTTCTCTGGCTCTGTCAACTGAATCTCCACATTTTCAAATTCACTAAGATCAACCCCTGACTCAGATGTACGGACTGTACCGGCACCGTAGTGCACAACAACATTGACCACTTCCATTACCTAAACAAATTTATTCAATCATTAAATACTCCACAGCGGATATATCTAAATATTACGACCGCCGAAAATAAATATGACGACCCCCGGTAAAATAAAGACTACTCAAAATATACAATACATCTAACCGACAACATACACTAATCCTGACACATCCACCGGCAAACTATATTAACATCTAACCGACAACATATACTAATATGACCACCTAAAATATGCCGACCAACTAAAATATTACCACCACCTAAAATATGACCACTAACTAAAATATATCTACACTAATCCACACATATGTCATGCATCCACCCTTAAATTATATTAACACTTAACCTAAAAAATCTAGAGATTAGGGTTTACCCTTGACGCGTGCGTAGCTCCCGCTGCCCGGCTTCAATCTAGCACCACCACCGCCGCACCACGCCTCTAGCTTCCCCAACACCGGCACACACCACCACTATCCACCATTGTTGACCACCATTGCTCCACCTCCACTCCCCCAAACGCCTCCACGAACAACTATCCCATCAGTAGATCGATGATGCCCTAACCCTCCTCTACTCTATTTCTTCAATATATGGGTTTGTGGGAATTTTTTTGAGCAAGAATCGGTGCTCTTTTTGGGTGGAAAACGGAAGGCAGAGAGGAAGCAGCAGCTCGGGCGAGAGGCGAGAGGAAGGAGAAGGCCAGGGTCGCGAGGGAGGATATCCCGTCGTGTTTCGGCACCGGCACCTGCTTTCGGCACGGGCGGTGCCAAAAGCGGCCAAAGCAGGTGGGCCGCGCCTGCCGCTGTGTCTGGCGACATGCAGGAGCTCCTTTCGGCACGGGTAGCACCGAAACGTATTGTTTCGGCACGGGCCACGCCGATGCCGCGCTAGATTCCGAAATTCTGAAAAACACGCGCTATTTTCCGAATTCCAGTTTAAAAAAATATTATTTAAAAAAAAATTCCAAGTGTAGAAGCTTGTACTCACTTATGACTTTGTTGTTGAACGCCTTTGAAGAAAGGATAACTATTGCCCATGCGGTGAAAAACAGAAACAAGTTAGGCAATGGAAGAATTTAGTTCACCTGGTCTCTTAAACGAGATGAAAAGAAGAAAAACACACAACAAAATTGATAAATACGAGTATATTTACGTTGGTAGTGTGCCAAAAGTCCAACTACAAGGAATTAAAATCCTTAGTTGCCCACACAACAGTCACTGCCCGAGAAATTTTGATACCAAATGGCACTCCAAGTATAGACTAGCCACAAACCAATCCACAGCAAATCGAGGCAGTATTCCTGCGGAAAGGCTCGTCTTCGAGCGATCGATCGCTCGCGCGATCCGCGCCACGCACGACGAGACGGAAAGGAGGAAAGGAAGCGAGAGGACTGGGTGGGTCCCACCACGTGCCTTCCCAAGCCACGCACGCACGTCGCTCCTTCCGGGAAAGCCACGCACGCACGCTCCATCCTTTTTCTCCCCACACGCAGACGCACGCGCTCCATCTCTCTCCCCAAGCGAGCGACGCACGCACCGACGGCGACGATCCCCATCTCTCCCTCCCCAACGGCGACGAGGGCCAGGCCGAGCCGGCGCCGCCGCAGCCGCGGCTGGCCGCGGCGGAGGCTGCGACGGCGAGAAGCAACCTTATCGCAGGGGGGTGTGGGCTGAATCGAAGCGCCGCCACCGCCATCTTCTTCACGACGGCGACGAGGGCCAGGCCGAGCCGGCGCCGCCGCAGCCGCGGCTGGCCGCGGCGGAGGCTGCGACGGCGAGAAGCAACCTTATCGCAGGGGGGTGTGGGCGGAATCGAAGCGCCGCCACCGCCATCTTCTTCACCGACGGCGACGAGGGCCAGGCCGAGCCGGCGCCGCCGCAGCCGCGGCTGGCCGCGGCGGAGGCTGCGACGGCGAGAAGCAACCTTATCGCAGGGGGGTGTGGGCGGAATCGAAGGAGCCGCCGCCGCCATCTTCTTCACCGACGGCGACGAGGGCCAGGCCGAGCCGGAGCCGCCGGAGGCGCGGCTGGCCGCGGCGACGGCGAGGATGAACGGTGGGGGTGGGGCGGTTCGCCACTTAACGGTGGGGGTGGGGGTGGGGCGGTTCGCCGTGCGGAGCTTGCCGTGGGGAGCGTGCGGTGCGGTGTTCATCTTCCTCTCTGTTTCTTTCCCTTTTTGGCAAAGCGCGTCGTTAATCTTTCCGGAAATAGGCTGTCGGAAACCGATCGACAGGTTCGCTTCGCTCGCGCGCGCAAGGTAGACACGCCCGTATTCCTGGCTCTCCAGGAGCAAAAGAGGGAGATCGGCCTGTGTGGAGTGGAAGAGAAGGTGCACAAAGGCCCAAATCAACCGGAAACACCACGAACCAAAGTGGCCATAACTTACAAACATTGCCGATTTCCCAGCACATGAATGGTTTTCACAGCTTAACAGCCCCTCAGTGCCTATACAAAACATCGGATCAGGGGCAAAAAAAATGATCCATAGTGCATTCTCAGAGAGCCTTTTTTAATGCACAAAACTCGGCAGCAGCTGATATTGTTTGCTAGATCAGCTGTGTGCCCGCTCTCTTAGTGCCGGGATCTGGATAACCGATGCAGAGCCTCTACTTCTTTGCCAGAGCGTTATGGAGCTTCTCGAAGATGGTGTGTCGTAGGATCTCTTTCGCAGAAGGCCGCCTCACGGGGTCAGGGTCCATCATTGACTGAAAGCACGCAGAAAGTGAGAGTAAGTATGCATACAGGATTTCCTGTCATCAGGCAGAGAAATCTTTCTGGAACTTAAATGCTAGAGTTTGTTAAGGTGACATGCAATTGCAAAAATGTGGCTATGTAGATAGACCATAGCTGTAATGTTGGAACTTTACAAACAGGAGCCTATCCGGTATCCTGGAAAGCAACTTCACAAGCACACAGCAAATGTTTCTTTTCTCCCAGAAGCGAATATCAGGTACATAGACAAACTAGAGCTATTAACAAGAGGGCTGCAGTAATACTCTTGACCCAAAGAATCCACTGAACTGAACTAAGCTAAAAGGTGAAAGAAGACCTCTCAGGAGATGCTTCCATTATATGATGGACATGAGCACACACACCAATGGGTTTTATATAGCTGGTGTTGGTTTTAGCAAGAGGATGCACAAGCACCACTAGAAGTGTTTGGGTTCTTGTGCATGCGCGCGAACAGTCTACAGAGTATCAAAGTAGCCAGCTACTATTCTATTATGCTACTTCTTCATCAGTTAGAAGACATAAGTAACATGTTTACACGAAAGACACTTTTTCTCTTATGCACAAATTTGAGCAGTGTAGCAGCAAATTTCAACCTTTTAGTTGCAGAAATAAAAAAAATCCGGCATTATGTCGTGTTGGGTTACTTGGGCAATCATGAATATTGTCAAGCACAGGGACTGGATTAAGAGCATTGCCTTCACTTTGAATGTAAAAGAAGGGATATAAAGATCTAAGTTGGTGGCGGTCTGTTCACCCTCAGAGATTGCATAAGTTGCCAGGAAATTAATTACTACAGTTATCATATATTATAGTATGTACTCCCTCCGTTCCAATTTAATTGACTTGCTATCCACCAAATGTGGATGTATCTAGACATGTTACATGTCTAGATACATCCACATTTGGTGGATAGCAAGTCAATTAAATTGGAACGGAGGGAGTAGTAGACAGATGCATCACGATCTTTTGAATAGTTAATTTGGTTGGTGTACATTTTGAGATGATTTTGTATTTACACAAAATCTGGAACTACGGTGATACGAGTGTTAAACAGCTCGTGCAATAACAGAATTTCCATGGCAATGCACAAGCATTTAACTTCCATAGCAAGTTAGCAACGTACAAGTATTTACCTAGTGTCTACAAAAAGGAATTGAGATACCTAAATATCCAAGATCAAGGGGAAACTATAGTAGAATAGTATCAATTGGTTGTCAGTCTACATACAAAATTGCAGGGCAAAAAAAAGTTAACAGCTGGAATGGGAAAGCCACTTGGTGATAATTTCATACCTTGATTAGACTCCGGAACTGCGTTGGGTGACCCGGAAGCAATGAAATTTTGCCTTCTCTGAGACTCGCAAACTGGGGTCCAGTCTCAGGAAGCGGAGTGCCTCTTATAAGCTCATAAACAGCTGCCCCAAGAGAAAAGATGTCTACCTTGTCAAGATGCTCATACTTATCATTCAACATTTCTGGAGGCATATAACGAGAATCTCCTTCTTCAATTGCCAAACTCCGATCAATAAGTGTAGCACAACCAAAATCTCCAAGCTTATAAACACCATTCTTGACATATATGTTATCTGGTTTCACGTCAAGGTGTGCTACGCCACGCCCATGAATGAAGTCCAAGCCTTTGCAGACCTTGTATTTCACAATGTTTATTTTCAATGTTAGTAGGTGAGGTGTGCATGGAAGATTGGCTATATTAATAGGTGAGGTGTTCACGAAAAATGCTACATGAATGGTTAACAGTAGATCATGAATCCAATAGTATTTTACATGATTTTGAAAAACTTATTTATAAAAAGATTATAATGATATCCTAGTTATATTATGACAGTGGGCTCATTTTGCTTTGCATTCTGACCCATTGACCAAGAAGAAACAAAGGGCAGCCCCGGTGCAGTAGCTCCCGCTTGCGCAGGGTCCGGGGAAGGGTCCGACCACTTTGGGTCTTTAGTACGCAGCATTTCCCTGCATTTCTGCAAGAGGCTGTTTTCAGGACTTGAACCCGTGACCTCATGGTCACAAGGCAGCAGCTTTTACCGCTGCGCCAAGGCTCCCCTTCATGACCAAGAAGAAACAAAAATAGATCAATAACCCAACCTGATATAACAGTTCCAGAGCATCCCCAAACTCCAACGGCTTGTCTCCGTTCATAGATAGGCAGCGGTCGCACAGTTCCATCTGGATATAAAGTTTATTGGTCTCAAACCAAGAGGTGAAATATCCAACTATGTTCTCATGGTTACCTGACAACACATGTTACTGGTGTTATAGCCATCTAAGGTAATATAGCTGAAAGGAAGAAACTAGTATCTGAAATCTAACTACCTAAGGCCACCAAAGTATGAACTTCCTTCAATGCTTGCCTCCTGCAACAAAAGATACAACATGCAGCATTAGTTAATCATGGTCTAGCTACTGAAGCAAGAGGGCTTCTATGAAGCTACCTGTCCATGTCGTTATGCAACTCCTTGATGCTCCGTTTTACTGCATACAAGCACCCCTCTATCCTCCTCAAAACTTTGAACACAACACTGAAGTTTCCAATTCCAATTTGCTGAAAATAAACATGTCCATGACCAAAAACCTCCACAAAATGTAAAACTGAAACCTGAACATTCACATATAAGCAATATCTACTGAGAGCATACCTCAAGTTCATGGAAATCAGTACGGTAGCGTGAAAGACCGTCAGCACCAATAGAGGGAGAAGCCCCTGCATATAAGAAATATATATGTTGGCTTGAGCACTGACAGAAATACACTGTTATGGACGTTGCTTGTTGAGGTTGAAATTACATGTGGTGATTACATGTTACTAGCCTAAGAGCAAGACTCTTAGCAGACAAGTCATGTAATTTGAAAGGATTCGAAATAAACATGTTTGAAAAACATAAAGCGCATAAATGTTACCTGATGATTTCCGTTGCCTCACGCAGAAAAGCTTATCATCTATTCGAGGATCAGTGTTGTACGGGTTCTTGATGCATGGCGGAGGCGTCACCTGAGAGCGCAGAACCCTTGCTGATTGAGGGACATAGCTACCTCTCTTCTGCGAACTAGGCTGCGCCATCTGTTCCTCCTCTGAATCATCTTTACTTAGAGCAAATCGGACCGGAGTCATGTCCTGCTCCTCCGAGTCCAAAAGGCCCGTGCACTGGTCTTTGGGGGAACAATCTGCAAGCATTGGCATTCGTTCATTGATAAATAAGATCAAGCACATCAAACTCGGAAATTTAGGAAACTGGATCTTGAGGCAGGAACATGATAGTGTATTCGGACCGGCCAGGAATCAGATTGAGGGGGTCACATTCTCACCTCGCTTGTACCTCTTGCTCCGGGCGACCGATTTCTCCGGAGATTTGGGGCAAGGGATGTTCTCCTGCAGATAACCCAAGCAAATCAGGCAAACAATGTAATCCCACCCCCAAAAAATAAAAATATCTCGTTTTTTCCTCACCTTATCAGCATCTAATCCGAATCCGCTCGGCAGCTGCGGCGCAGGGGGAGTGAGATAATCCGGGGTACTGCAGAACAGCGAGCGAGCAGAGGAATAGGGTTAGGCCTCGAGATGGAACCAAGAAAGAAAATAACACTGCAGCTCGAACCGGAGATGTACCAGAAGAAATCCTGGCTGAGGATGCAGCTGTCCCTGTCCTCCATGGGCACGTCCGCATCCATGGGCTGCGGCGGCGGCTGCGGCGGAAGGGGGGCGGGAGCCGAACCGAGGGACACCTCCTCGTCCAGGAGCTCCTCGAAGGGCTTGTGCGAGGGACGGGGGAGTTCGGCGAGGTACGAGAAGAGAGTGACGTGCTCTAGCTTCTGCGAGAGCTCCCCCGACGGCGAGATCCCGGCCGCCGCCTGCGCCTTGGTCGCGGGGGCCTTGAAGCGGCGGGTGGACTTGCTCCCGCCGCGCAGCCGCGGGGTCTTGGCGCTCAGCGTCGACATCGCCGGCGCGGATGGGTGGATGGATTCGAATCGGCGGCGGCGCCGGGGTTTGGCCTGGAGTGGGACGGTGGCAGGCAGTGGTGTGGGAAAGGGGAGAGGAAATGATTTTAAAATCGGGAAATTCTGAAATGGGAGGGAGCGTGGCGGGAGAAAGAGGTGGGAAGGAACGGGAGTAATAAATAAATAGAAATCATTTTCGCTGGGAACTCGTGTCTGTTTCTATCCAGATCCGGTTGCTGGGCCGAACTTGGGCTGGCCCGGGAGGAAAAGTGTCTTTCTCGCTGGATTGTTCTGCCGACTCGCCTCCTTTGTTGACCTAGGCCCTAAAAAACATAGGCCCAGTTTGGCCATGACATTTGGGTATTTTATTGGAACTAGTAGCTGTGTACGCACGTCTTCAGTGATTTTTTGTTACCAGATCAATAGATTCCACGACTAAATCGCGTAAGAATGTGCGAACAACATACAATCCACACATCTTGCATCATTTATTCAAAAATTACAGCTAATTCTGTTGTAAAATGTGTCCTCTGAACCTAAAGTCAAGTAGTAATCATAGTTAGTTTTCAAATTCTGATAAAACATAAAATAAAATAAGTATCATGATATGAAGCATACACGTTCGGGAGATTCACATACCACAAGATAAACCAATTATAAATTTTTAATATTATTTGAATAAAACCTTCAAAATCAACCACTGACATGACTGAACTATGTTTGTAAACACATATAATTAGCCGTAAAAAAGATCACCACACGGACGGACAGGTGCCCGATCTAAGATAAAAACGAACAACCCGAGCAAACTCCACTCGCTCTCATTGCTTATCTCTCTCACGGTATGACAGTACACGACCCGCCCCCTTCTCATCCCCCCGACGGTCCCCTGGCTAGACCATGGCGGCCATCGTTCACCAGCAGTCGCGCCCCTGTCGGCGCGCTGGTACATGGCGGCACCCCCTCCTCCCGCCGTGGCGCTGATACATGGCGGCACCCCCTCCTCCCACCGTCGCGTTGGGCCATGGCGGCCTCCCCAGACTTACCTTCTCTTCTCGCAGCCCGGAGCTTCCACCTACGGCTTCTACCTCGCGTCCCTTTTCCCTGGCGCTCTCGAGGCCTGCCACGAACCCGTTCGCTGCCACCAGCCTGTCCGCAGCCACAACTCCCTCTGACCGCCATGGATGAGCTTCGTCTCTCCAAGGGATCACCGGAACTGGCCACCGCGCTGCCTTGGAGGGATCTGGTAGGCTCCTGGAGTGGATACCAGATGCCCCTCCGCACCGTGCTGCCTTGGAGGGATCCGGCAAAAGGACACCTTTTTTCATCTAGTAGCAGAACACCATTAAAGCAAAAGAATCACAAGCCACAAATAATTTCCTCTGATCCACCAATACACTTTCCAAAAGATCAAGGACAATAAGCCCATGAGTAAAAACCCTTCCTAGAGGTGCCACCTCGCATGCCCTAATATTTTTCATCTAATCGACATGGGTTTGTTTAGCGAACGTCCACGGTGTGGTATGCTTAGGATGGCGGCCGTGCTCATGTTATCTTCATCCTCAATGGTATGTATAGTTTCTGGCTACCACTCGCCTTCGAAGCATTATGATGTGTTTGCGATGTAGCAAAGGTTGCTTGGAATTGAATTGGACTGGCAATTCCATTTCCAAGATGAAAAGGAAATGGGTTCAATTCGAATTTTGTTTTTGATCGATATTTATGGTTGGAATAAAGGTTAGCATATAATTCCAATTCCTATTTGGATGTATTAACCGTGGAATTTTAATGTTTTGTTGAGTTTGGACAATATAACTTGTGTACATGTATGACAAAATAGTATGTGCATATTTGGATATAGATATATTATTTTACACACATAATAACATTTCGAAATACTTCTTTGTCAACAATATACTTTTTCTTCTTTTGTTCTCTTCGGTTAATGTAAGCAACTAACTCATGTTGAAACATGATGAAAAAGCTTTTACAACATGAATTTCAGAGCACTGTAATACTGTAGATAGTTAACCATTGCAGAACATGTCTATATATCCGACCCGACTAAATAATTTATTCCCTCGTGTTGTGTGAGTGAAAGCTAACGTAAGTCTGTCTAGATCACTGGAAGTCGGGAACGGCTCTGCGCACTCTGAAGAATAACAAAAAGAAGCTAGCACGGAGATAGCTACTGAACGCAGGAACTGAACTGATCCAAATCGAACAAGCAGATGGCATCGGCCCTTGATCGTGCCTCGCCCACTGCTAGCCCATAGCTCTACTGTCGCTCTACAGTCTACACACCACCGCGTGAGTTCGCCGACCCGACGCTACAGCCTCGCCGACGATCTCCTTCCTCCCGCGTGGAGCAACGCGCATGTCCCCGGTGCGCTGCCGACGACCCTTGGGATCTCCTCTTCCGCCGCCATGGTTCATATAGCACGGCCGGATGGCCTTCTTCCTCGCGGACGGCGCAGCCAAGCTCCCTCATGACCCTCCCGCCGCCGTTTTGCTACGTGGCCAGAGATCTGGGGACTGGGGAGAGACGACCGAGGGAGGAGAGGGGGTCGAAGAAGGGCGGGAAAGAGGAGGTGCAGAGGGGAGGCCGAGGGGAGGAAGAGCTTGCTTACCAGAGCCGCCGTCGCCAGGTTCGTCTCGCCCGTCAGGCTGGAGGTTGAGATGTCGAGCGAGGCGCGGCCTCGTTCTATTTCCGAGCGAGCGTTTCCGAACGATTCCGACCTGCGCCAGGCAGAGTTTTCGTCTGCGCATGTAAATCGCTTGCGGGTTAGGGCATCTCCAGCCGCCCCCCCTAGAGGCCCCCCAAGAGGCCTTTTTAGCGCCGTGGCGGCCAAAAAGCGCCGGTTTTGCACCACTCGCCCCCCAGAAGCCCAAATAGCGCCGTTTCGGCGTTATTTTGCGCCGGCGCACCCAGGGGAAACCCAGCCCACTGGGTTCGGCTTGGGGGGGCGAAATGGCGAGAAAGGCGACGCGGGCCAGCGCTGTCAGCGACGTGGGAGGAAATGGCGCGGAACAGAACGCCCGTGAAGCGGCGCGCCCTCATCCTCTCGGCTCCCGCGCTGGTCAAAGGCTGCCGGAGTTAATGGCGTGGCCAGCGGCCAGTGAGCGCGCCGGTCAAAAGGCTGCCGGAGTAATGGCGTGGCGCGGCGCGCGTCGCTTCGGCGTCCAATCGAAGGCCACACGGCGCAATGGCGCAGTAATGTCACGCCACCACGCCTGGCCGCCGAGCTTTAAAATCCCCCATTCCTCGCCGGTCCTCCACACACTCGCCTCTCCCTCGCCTCTTCTCTGCTCTCTCAACCCTCGCCAGAGCCCTCCCTCGCCAGTGCCCAATGGCCGACGACGCCGCCGCCGCCAACGGATGGACCCGCCGCCACCTCCGCAAGGACGAGGCATGGGCGCTCTACCAGGCGGGGTACCCGTGCCCCCCTGACATGCGCGTCCCCGGCGCATCCGGCGGCCAGGGGCGTGGCAACTGAGCGCGGGTGGCATCCCCGTGCCTCCCGTCCCCGTCGGCGTCGAGTTCGACTACGCCATCGCCGAGGTTCGCGAAGCCCTGACGGAGGAGCAGGCCGCGGACCCGCGCTGGAGGGCGGAGGGCAACGACGCCTTCTGGCAGGCCTATTTCCAGCGCCGCCACGACCAGGACGTCGCCGACCGCGGCAAAAATGGCCAGGTGGAGGGCCGCCACAACTGCAAGGGGCGCAAGCGGTGGTGGGGCGGCCCACACCGCCGCCTCCAGTGGGTCCTGGACTACATTGCCGCCGGCAACGAGCCCCGGCTGACCATGCCGCCGAGGATCGCGGCGTGGACGCCGCGGCGGATGGGCGGCGCGTCCTCCTCCTCCGCCACTTCGTCTTCCTCCGGCGCGCGCTCGGCTCCAGGTACCCGCGCCGCGCCCCCCTCTGTGACCCCCCCCCACTCTCAACTCCGGCCGCCGCGTCCTGCGCAGCGGCGCCCTGCGCATCGACGAGCCTCGCCGCGGCTCCCAGCGCCGCGCGGCTTCTCCCCCTCGCTCCTTCTTGCAGCGCCTCGTCAGGGCCAAGAAGGAGCCCAAGCAGGAGCCGGAGCAGGAGGTGGAGTGGCCCGGCCTGAAGGAGGCGGAGGAGGCCTCCTTCAACACAATCCAGCCGGCGACGGAGGAATTCGCCGCCGACTGGAGCCTCCGCCAGTACACGGAGGCCGAGCTGGAGCGCCAGCGCGAAGCACTCGCCGAGCTGGAACGCCAGCGCGCGGAGGAGCGCCAGGACGCCAATGCGGGCCGCCGCCGCATTCCTCCTCCTCCGGTGGCGCAGGAGGTGGAGTACTACGTCCTCGACCCGAGTGACAGCGAGGAGGAGGACGACGGCTTCAGGCAGGCGCTGCTGCTGAGCAAGTTCCAGCGCGGCGACGGCGAAGGCCCGAGCAGGCCTCCCGGGGGCGGCTCCGACGACGGCTCCGGCGACGACGACGACGACTACGCCAAGGCGATCCAAGCCAGCCTGGGCCTCATGTAGATCGCCGATCGTCGAATAGAAATGTTTTTTATGTTTTTATTTTCGAATTCTGCCCTGTAACCGGCGATAATTCCGCCAAATATGAATGGAAATCGCCTGTTTACTTGTTCCGGCGTTTTTTGAATTTTTGGGCCGAAACTTGGGTTGGGTTGCGGCTGGAAAACGCGCCCCCCCAGGATCCAGATTAGCGCCGTTTCGCGCCGCGGCGGCCCAAAATAGCGCCGTTTTGGGCCCTGGGGCGGCGCAACGGCTGGAGATGCCCTTAGTTGTTATAGGTCAGATTCCAGTTGGGGGGCCGGATCGTGTGGCTCTAATTGGTCCGTTTTACGCTGTGTACGTTAGGCTGGGTGGACTTAGCAATGAATATGTTTGCTTGTTTAATAGTAGTAGAGATAATTGTTAGGAAAAGGTTACCCTTTTCAAATTTCAATGAGGATATCATTCTTTGGGGCGCGTTAACAGGAGGCGTATGAGGGAAGTGATCTAGAGCTTTCGATTCTTGTGGGTGGAGCGAGGTCGATTATAGCACGTTTCGATGAGTGTTGATCCAAAAAGGAGATGAAGAAGTATGCATGCCTGCATATACTTGTAATCGCTAAAAACATCGGTGAGTAATAATTATTTTAAGCATGGTATTGATGATTAATAACTATTTTAATTATGGTCAAAAAATAAGTAAATAAAGTTCAGAATGACACAATCCTCAAAGTGTGATAGAACAACACAAAGGTCGCGCTTGATAAGACAAGAGTTCCGCAGGGCGCCAAGAATTATTTCTAGTCATACCCTTCCATAATCGGTACTTCGGGATTATAATCCCCATTGATCTTTGAGCCCAACTTTGAACATAAACAAAATATAAAATATAAGACATAAAACATGTTTTGTTAGTTAATTTATGGTGAAAAATACTCTCAAACTTAGAGGAGGGGTCTTATAATCCCATATATAAGTAGTAAGGTAAGGCCTAACCACGGTATTAAGTTACAGGGTCCCGTGATTCCACCACGACATAAATTCAGTATTTAGAAAATTCAAGTCACTCTGACCTCCCCCTCCTTACGGTACAATGTGGCACATCCATGTAAGACCATAAGTGTGGAGTTGACATTCACACACTACAGTTTTAGAATTATTACAACTTAAGAATAAACATGACAATGGTCGTATGACACATCCACATCGAAATCATGACTAGGGCTTCATATGCTCTTGGGAACATAAAAACTACTCGCAATGGTGAAACATGGAAACGATCGCAATCATATGATATACAACACAATCTAAAAGAATATTGGCACTAGCAAAGAATAACACGGTCTTGAGCAATATCATGCAAACAACACTAAAAAGTTACTCAAGGTCCAATCTACATGCATTATGAGGGGCATGAAGTCGATGACAAAGAAATATTAATTGGTGTTGTTGGTTCAGATGATGCACATGGTGATGTTATGATGCTTCCTACGTCGCGGATCCGTTGGTGCCGACGCAGGAAGCGGTTCCCCCACTTGGAGGCAGCGGAACGACAAAACATGTCCCCTCTCGGAGTAGAAGACTTGGGGGTCCATTGTCGCTTCTTCTATCTTCGAGAAAATTAGGGCGTGCTTAGTCAGGTATGACGAAGGTTCACAAAAAAAGGCGTATACGTGAGACTTATGTGGGGCCCACACGCTACTTGGACGGACCAAATGTCAATTGTCGCCTGGAGATGGCTTGTGGGTCCCATGTGGCCTATCGGACCCCGCTCTTTCGACACATGACTTCTCTGTGGCGAAAAAATCTACTAAGTTTTCTCTGATTTAATGGGATTTGAGAAGTTCATGAAAATATAGTTAAATACACAAAAGGGCATGTTTTACATTCCAAGATTAAATAGTAATCTAATAGCAATTTTGTGCAAATATCCAATAAAATTATCAATATCAATAGTAACATTAAATTAAGCATCTAAATGGATAGGTATTTTTATGATGTATCGTATGTGGAACCTTTTTTTTTTTTTTTGCCTTTTAGAAAATAAAAATTGCACCTCACATACGTGTTGAATCATTTGCTCGAATACACATTAATTTCCATTTGTTAATATCTTAGAAATTAGATCCCATATTGATACATTTGATTTTTTGGCACATTGTGTAATTCACGTGTAGGGTGTACATTATCATACAGTACACCACATCGTGTCAATTTAAAGTGTCATGGTAGGTGGACAACAAGACATATACTATACATGGCGTGGTATGTGGACTTCATGAGCCATACGTTGTTATCACGGCAGCATAACAATTGTTAAAAATATTTAAAAGTTCATGCCCTCGCTGGGGTATAAAGACCCCAAAATTTGACGAGAGAGGATTATGTTAAACATTATCGTCACAAGTTTACTGATTTTAGGCTTGAGCATATTTACAATGTTTTTAATTAGGGTTTTAAGTACGAAGCACAATACAAGAATCACATATGATTAAATGTACTTTATTTGATACCATGAAATGAAGTTCTCTTAAACATGTTTATCAGATTGGGTACTCACACCCGTGCCACTCTTTTTTGGTGCCTTTATCAGGTAGTATAGTGATTGATCATTGTCTCCATTCAAACTTAGTTTATTTTTTATTTTCATTTTTTATCTTGCTGTTTTAGTACTTATGTTTTATACTTGTGCTATCATCGTTTATATCCATATTCCAGTCAAATATAAGCTTCCCTCAACTAAAGAGAGCATATCAAATTAATGTTATCTTGATGCAATGCAACGAGAAATAAATTTTTACGGGTAAACCAGAAGATGATCCATACGAATATATTCAAACCTTTACGGTGTTGTGGTTTGCAGTGAAGTTGGATGCATTCAAAGACGATGAACTAGAATTAGTATTTCTCATTCTCGTTGATAGGTCAAGCTAAAGAATGGTTATGCTTAAAACCTACATCACTTCAAATCATGGGAATGTATGTTCGATGCTTTTCACCAAAAAGCTTGTTTTATACTCCCTCTCTCCTAAAATACACTACGTATTTATTAAGTTTTACCATATATATAGAAGATGTTAGACTATAATACCGAGTAAGATATTATAGAAATATATATTTTATTTTGATGTATTGATATCGGTATGGTAATGTTGATCTTCATATAATTTTTTATATGTACTTGATCAAACATAGAAACCATTGCCTTTTGAATAAATTTATGTGTCATATATTTTGGGATGAAGAGAAGATATGCTAAAAAATGTTTGGCTGGTATAATTTTTTTTATGTATAACCTAAAGATGTTGACCCATACAAATATAAATCATGGTCCTATATTATCCCATCTGGCTGGTTGACTAGCTAAATCGGAACCGCTCCCAAGCCCCAGTAGTCTTGTGCTAAATCGGAAAGATTCGGTGGGGGAAGAGCAGAATGCAGGACGCATTCTTGTACGAATCCCTCCCAATCTCCTGCAAACTACATGATGCACACGCACAGCTCCAAACCGAGTCCAGTTCAGATCGAAAATTTCCCCATTCCAAACCCCACCTCCGTCCACCTTCCTCCCATCCCAACAGTGCTTCCGCCGGTGGTTCGTCGTCGCCGGCGCGCTCCAGCATTCACCAGCGCTGAGGGAAGGACGGAGAACTCTGTGCGGTTCTCCGTCCGTCGTCCTCCACCAGGGCTCGCGCCGGCGGTTTGTCGTTGCCGCCCCCATTCGCCACCGCAGCAGCAAGGGGTGCGACCTCCTAGCCGGCGACAATGCCTCGTCTCCGACCCGGTTCTTCCTCCAGCTCCGTCGCCAACGAGCTGCTGAACGAACTCAAGGATAATCTCAGCTCCGGGACGCTCTGGCCGGACCTCGCGCACCAACTGTTCGACAAAATGCTGCGTCAACCCGTCACGGTAACAACACGCGCACTCAACGGCTTATTTGTTGCCCTCGCGCGTGCGCCGCCCTCCACGACGTGCCCCGATGGCCCCGCCCTCGCCATCGCTCTCTTCAGGCGTATGAGAGCACGCCACCCCCTGGTGATCTCACCCACCGTATACACCTACAGCATACTAATTGAATGCTGTCACGGTGCACGCCGCCCGGACCTAGGGCCTGCCTTCTTCGGCCACCTCCTCAAGACAGGCATCACAGCAAACGTCATTATCTTCAGCGGCCTATTCAAGTGCCTCTGCGACATGAAGCGGATGGAGGAGGCTATGGACATGCTGCTCCACAGGATGCCCGACGACCAGCTTAATGTCATCTCCTACTCAGTAATTCTCAAGAGCTTCTGCAAAAACGGGAGGAGCCAGCGTGCGCTTGACCTGCTCCGGATGATGGCCAAGAAAGGAGCTGACTACTCCCCTGACACGGTCGCATACAACATTGTAGTTGATGGCTTGTTTAAAGAGGGTGAAGTAAGCAAGGCCTGCGGTCTATTCCATGAAATGCTGCAGCAGGGGGTTGTGCCTACAGTTGTGACATATAGCTCCGTTATTGATGCGTTGTGCAAAGCGCGAGCAATGGACAAGGCAGAGGTGGTTCTTCGATCAATGGTGCATAATGGTGTTCGACCAGATAATGTGATATATACTAGCCTGATCCATGGATATTCCACTGTGGGCCAGTTGAAAGAGGTCGCTAGGTTGTTGAAAGTAATGATAAGTCAAGGTTGTTTTCCGGATGTTGTTACCTGCAGCTCAATCATGGACTATCTTTGCAAGCATGGAAGAATCAAAGAAGCTGCAGAAATATTTTATTCCATGGCTGTGAATGGCCGAAAACGTGATATTGTGTCATATTGTATTATGCTTCAGGGGTATGCTGCAGAAGGATCCCTTGTTGATATGATTGATCTCTGTGAGTTGATGGCACAAGACGGAGTTGTACCGGACCGCTGTTGTTTCAACATACTGATTGGTGCATATGCTAAGTATGGATTGATGGATGTGGCTACCTGTTTCTTTGAAGAAATGTTGAAGCAGGGAGTGAACCCTGATGAATCCACATATCTAATTCTGATAGCTGCGTTTTGTAGAATGGGTAGGATGGGTGATGCTATGGACAAATTGAATGAGATGATTGCTACGGGAGTACCACACGACACAAATGTTTACATGCGCATGCTCGAGGGTTATCTTAGTCATGGTGATTTTGTGAAAGCCAAGGAATTTATCAGCAAAATGAAGTACAAGGATATTCATCATAGACCGCGTAAGGGTAATGGAAGAACATAGTTTCTTTGACATGGTCGTAGTCGTACATGCTGGTGAAAGGCCTGATCCTATTATCTTTACACCAATGATCGATGTGGCATAGGTGGAGAAAACATTCACCATTAAGAGTACTTGATGCTATGATATTTGTTGCCGTGAGGCCTAGTGTTATTATGCAGCACTTGCTAGTGGCTATTGTAACAATGGAAGGATAGACGAGGGTTGATTCTGTACAGAGAAATTTTGGGCAACAGAATTAAACTTACTACTTATGTGTGTGGCATCATACGACATGGGTGGTTATTCCAGTTGCCAAGATGGGAGAACTGTTGCTGCATTATCTCATATTTTGTGATCTTTGCCGCAAATTAAACATTTTTACGTGGTGTTTTAACTAACAAATTGATTTGATTGTTAAAATGCTCTAATTATTTAGAAGCTAAATGATAATTCAGATTGGTGCTTCAGTTTAGTCTTAGGTAAAGGTTGCCTGTTGGCATCAAAGTACACTAAGTAATTTCAATTATCACAAAGCGTTGTCCGAATAGATAGAGAATGCAGTAGAGCTGTAAATAAAATACCATTTTGGTGTATACATTTTAACCAATGTTCCTTTTATGTGATATTCACATAAGTTTGAATTAAAATAAAATGCTTATGTGTTCCTTTATTGCCAATAGTTCCCCGTCGAGTTAACTTTGCTGCTAGAAGGCATCCTGGATTTTATCTGCCAACGGGTGCTCTCGTTTCAAAACAGATCTCACCAAAGAGCAACTCTCAATTGCTACATTTTCTGCCCTTACATACCCCTTTTTGCACTTTGCTATAAAGGCTTGAAATTCTTACCGCATGATACTCCCTGACATGCAGAGATAAAGCACCCCTACTGGATAAAAACAAAGAGGGGTTGCTACCAAATGGAGCAACCTTTGATGATTGAAAACAATGTTATTTTTCTTTCTTTTTTTCCAAAACTCTACATGGTGACTTAGACCCATGTATTTATATTTATGCAACCACAGATTTGACCACGGTTCAGGTTACCTTTAACTAGCATTTTGTATGCGTTCTGATGTCTGTGTTTGATGCAGACTTGCTGCTGGCATGATGCCCTAAAAAAGATTGCTTGTGGCTCTAATCGCCTGCCCAAAAGTAGTTTGGAACCTCCACGCCTCTGTTTCTCTGGCTGCCTCAGGTTAACCGCTGACCTCTAGAATTGTTAGATATGTTTCTTGCATCTATGCATTTGCAGATTTTTTTTGCATGAAGATTGTTCTGTAGGTATCCACTTGTACGATATGTTTCTTTCGTTGATGTAAATAAATTATTACGTTGCTTCCTGTTTGACAACTCTAGCTGCTGCTGCTGCTAGATCAGTAGCTAGAAGTGAACAATTCTTGTTTATTCTTGTCCAAATCATAACTTAGGTATTTGAAGGGAGAGTTATTAGCACTTCATTGCAAATGAGAGTTTGATTGATGAATAACTTAGACTTCAATTTTACACTTGATATATTGCTCACTAAGGGCTCTCTTAAATTTGTGCTTATCTGTCGTACTCGTTGGGAAATAAATGAGAGTTTCTTTGTTTTTTTGTAAAATCAGTGTCAAAGTACGTCTTTACTGTTGAAGCGAAGGATTGGAATTTTGAAGTAAAGTAAAGATTGTACAATAGTTCAGTTGGCTTAAGCTTTGTGAATCTTAAACCTGCATTTGAATACTATTGCGAATAGCTTGTCCTCATTGCAACTCTTGATAGCACTGTGTGTTGCCCCGTTTGTGGTTTTGGTGCCTTTGTAGATTATGCTATGCTTAGTTAGATCATTCTGAGCAGCAGTAATCTCTATAGCAAAACTATTATTTCCATGTAATCCTTGTAATCAGCAAACTTGGTCACCACATATCGAGTTGTTGCACCGAATCGTTTTTCTAGTTATGTTTGGTGTTTGAAACCCCATTTGCACCCCATGCCTGGGATGCAGAATATATCAATAAGACATCTGTTTGTTTCATGTGGCTGTCATAGCTTAGATGTAGTGTAAC
Organism: Poa pratensis; assembly: GCA_947311845.1. Lineage (NCBI taxonomy): Eukaryota > Viridiplantae > Streptophyta > Magnoliopsida > Poales > Poaceae > Poa > Poa pratensis. The sequence goes on from CAMZMU010000062.1 coordinate 12,432,104, forward strand.
GGTTGTATATTGAAAATAGTCCATGGAGTGTATTCTTTCATCAAATGATGCTGTTATTCTTTGATTGCAAATTTTTTGATCCTATATATTTTTCCTAACTAGATCTTCTATGATCTGAAGTTATCATTGTTGAACCTGAAGCTTGCTGTTATTGCCGAAGCTGAACCTTTGCTGTTGTTCATGTGAAGCTTTGCTGTTATTATTTTGAGATGGTGGCAGCCGAATCAGAAGCGGTGTATCATTACTGTCTAAACCATCAATTCGTACCTGAAAAATATGGTAATGATGTTAACGCCATCTTAGCTCCTTTTTTGCCGTTGTCATTCATTGGATGGTTCGAGAAGCACCCCCAGTTAAGCTGCTAGGCTTCTGTCAGTGTGCTAACATCTGTTTCTGGCATGCAATTCTAGCTAGGTTTTCTTTGGCTTACTGCCCAGCTGCCGTGAAATGCCGTAGCATCTGACCCACTCATCAATTTTCACTGCCTGTGGGCAGGTGGTTACAGGAGAACCATAAGGACACTGACATGTACTACTTGACAAATGAAACTCAATCTGAGCGATGTATCCCAGATTTAGTGCTGTGTCTTGTGGGTAATATATTAGGGGATGAGAACATTTTAATGACAATGTGAGGGTGCATTCAAGTGTCATGGCAATCTTAACTATGCATTTACAAAACTGAGGTCGATGTATCTTTACACTGCAACAGCATGCTGGAAGCTGCTGCTTTTTTTTTTTTGAAACCAGTGCTTCTTTGCTCATGAGTTCAAGAGTCCTTATTTTGATTCCTTGTTATGCGCTGGAAAGATTTTGTGAAGTTCGAGTCCCGACGAGTGGTATATACTTTTTTGTTCCTGGAAAAGATTTACTTAATCATTTTCTCTGCTAGCTTAAACCTGGTGGTTCGTAGTGATCCAGAGGAGTCTGAATTCGCTGCAGCTGTTCATGGTTTGCACGTTTTGCTACCTACGAATGCTTGACCAGTTCTGCTTGAGACCATCTATGATATACAGTTTGTCGGGCTCTCATTGAGCAAGGAAGAAGATCCATCTTATGACACAACTATGTTCAAGAGGCAAAAAGCTTCTTATTATTTCTGCTGCCCATGATTGTGTAGTACCTTTTATATGTTGTGACTGTAACTCTAGTCCTGGTATAATGTAAGAGCATCTCCAGCGGGAGCACCCCAATTTTGCCCTCTTCGGAGCGTGCCGGACATGTGTGATGTGTCCGCCACAATAAGGGTGTTGCCCTAGTGGTGTCCCCAAAACAAAATAAAATTGACGAATGGAAATTTAATATATTTTTTTCAAATTTCATTCATATTTGATAATATATCAACAAAAAATTTGAATGGAATTTGAGGTGCGGCTCCTAGCCCTACTCGAGGCCATCCCAGCTGTCATCGTTGTGGACCACCTTGGAGGAGGAGGTGGCACGGCTAGTGGAGGTGTCGTCTCGAGGAGCACGGCTGGGGGACGCGCTGACGGACGAGGATGAGGCCACCATCTGCGTGGGCGAGTCCCGCTTGATGGTGGCCACCGAGTCGGCGAGCGCCAGTAGGAAGCCGGAGCTGTCGCCGTCGTGCTCGTTCCGCAGCGGGGACAACACGTGGTAGCCTGCCGGGATCACCTCCACCGACAGTGGCTTTGACTTGGGGCGACGTAGGTAGTGGTGGCCACGCGGTAGGGATCATCGTGGTGGCTCACGGTGATCGCGGATGACGATGCCATTGCGGCTGCTGCGGCGAGGTTGGAGATGGGGATGAGAGAGATGTGGGAGGTGGGTGGGGCGTTCTGTGGTGCGACGATGGATTTTATATGCGTGACGAGGTGAGCGGTGCGCTTGCATCCGCAAGGACGTAAGTGCATTTCGTGGGAACGCCGCGACGCCGACGCGTGGACTGGCGCGCACGGTGGTGCTGGTGTTAATGCGACACGTGCTGGCAGTGTGCCGCCGTCTCGTCACCTCGCTTCCCGCCGGCGAGTGCACGCCATTAATCGGGCAGAACGACCTCCTCTACAACCTTAGAAACACGGCGCCCCAGCTCTGTGTGTATGACGAATGAGGGCCGCCTACCGGAGGGAATGTCTAGGAATGTCCGGCACCCACGAACAAGCCCTCAAGTTTGGAGGGCCTCTCACACTCGGGAGTGCCGGTGGAGATGCTCTAATCTAGAAAGCTCTTGTTTCCAATAAAAACATATATTCCCCGTATCAAAATATAAGATATTTTAAATTTTTCATTAGTGACCACATATAAATTAAAACGAGTAAATCTACACACTAATACGTCTCTAGATACATCAGTATCAGAAAAATACTAAATAACTAGTAATATATTTTATATTTGATACAAACGGATTATTATTCACTATTGTACTGTGATTTTCTGTATTATTTTTGTATACTTCTTGATTGGGAAGGAACATACACTTATTTTGGGAGATTTCCCACGCATAGTGCACTTCCAAGGTTACGGGTGCCTACTTTACCAAAAAATCATTTTGGCTTGCGATTTATAGCGATCACTTTATTTTTAAAAACAATCAAAAATCAATTTATATGTTTTAAAAGTTTCCGAGAAAAAAATCTGGATGTAGTAAATGATGTATAATGGTAACGCTAAACTCTTTAAATTTTGTTCTACACAAAAATAATAAAATGTGATAAATTATGTAGTTTGAAAATATACACAAATCCATACCATTTTTATTTTTGTGTAGCTAAGAATACATACCATTTCAAATTGACATTCTACACGTTCGTACTACATCATTATGTAATATAGAAATTTTAAATTTTTTCTAAAAATATATATAAACATGGTTTTAAACTTTTTGAAAATAAAGCATCGCTGGAGGCGCGGCGTTGCCATAGTATACTCCTACTGAGAGCATCTCTAGTAGTAACCGTAAAACTTGGAACTGCAAAAGAAGTTTACGGTTCGCGGATAGCGTCTTTTAGGGGCTGAAAACAGCCGGGACGGATCAGACACTGCAAACACAAACTCTAAAAAAGCATATTCTGGAATATTCTTTAATTTTTTCCCCATCGCACTGTCTTCTTCGTGGAGCTCCTCAAATCCTCAAATCCGCCTCTCTCCGCAGCTCCTCCTCCTGCTCCTGCTCGTCTCGCCCTCGTCCCCGCAGCTCCAAGAAGATCAAGAAGAGGGCGGCCTCCACGAGAGCTTCCTGCGCTGCGTCTCCCGCCTCTCGCCGGACACCGCCGACCTGTCCGAGCTCGTCCACGCGCCGGCGGACCCCCTCCTACCCGCCCCTCCTCGCCTCCACCATCCAGAACCTGCGCTTCACCTCGCCGCGGACGCCGAGGCCGTCGCTGCTCATCACACCCAGGACCGTCGCCGAGGTGCAGGCGTCTGTAGCATGCTGCAGGGCCCACGGCCTCACGGTCCGCGCTCGCAGCGGCGGCCACGACTTCGAGGGCCTCTCCTACCGCGCGCTCCGTCAACCCAGCGGTCCCGGAAGCCGCCGGTTCGTCGTCCTCGACGTGGCCGCGCTCCAGCCTGGGGTCACGCTCGGGGAGCTCTACTACGCGGTGGCGGAAGAGAGCGGCGGGGCGCTCGGGTTCCCTGCCGGGATATGCCCCACGGTCTGCGTCGGCGGGCACCTCAGCGGGGTGGGTTCGGGCCCATGATGCGCAAGCACGGCAGCGGAAGTTTGCCGGATTCCGGCGAGTTCCATGGCGGAAGGTCACCGGCCGGTGCTGAATGTTCAGCCCGCCAAGTACTTTCACCAAATGCAGGGCCCCCTCGGTTCGGCGCCGAAATCCGCGAAAAAACCGTTCCGAGGTGCGGATTCACGGGCCCCCGCAAAATCTTTTACAGGCCGGTGAGTTTTGCGGGTTCTGTTCTTCGCGTTTTTGCGGTTTTAAATCCGCATCGGACGGTTATTATGCGGGTTTGCCCCTTTTGCAGGTTCTGCTAGAGATGCTCTGAAGCCAACTGGCTGTTCAAACGCCTCGGTAGTCAGTTCAGTAGAAACCCCAAATCAAGTGCAGAGGTTCGCTCACCTCCAGAAACCTCGTTGCGGTGAAGCCTCCAAATCAAATTCCCCAATCCCACCTCCGTCCGCCGTCCTCCTGCTACAGGAAGGCCGCTGCAGGAAGGCCGGGACCTCCGCACCCGCCGGTGGTTGGTCCTCGCCGAGGCGGGAGGACGGCGCCCACATTCACCGGCGCAGGAAGGAGGGAGGTATCCTAGGCGGAGGCAATGTTGCGCCTCCGACCGCGCTCTTTCTCCAGCTCCGTCTCCCCAAGCGCCAGCGAGCTGCTGACCCTACTACACGAACATCTGGGCTCTGGGACGCTTTGGCCGGACCTCGCGCACCAACTGTTCGACGAAATGCTGCGTCAACCCGTCCCTGTATCAGTGCGCGCACTCAACGGCTTATTTACCGCCCTCTCGCGTGCGCCGCCTTGCACGGCGTGCCCCGATGGCCCTGCCCTCGCCATCTCTCTCTTCACACGCATGGCCCAAGGTGTGATGGCACCAACCATTCACACCTACAGCATACTGATTGAATGCTGTCACAGTGCACGGCGCCCGGACCTAGGGCCTGCCTTCTTCGGCCGCCTCCTCAAGACAGGCATCACAGCAAATGTCGTTACCTTCAGTGGCTTATTCAAGTGCCTCTGTGACATGAAGCGGACGGAGGAAGCTCTGGACATGCTGCTCCACAGGTTGCCCGATGACCTGCCTAATGCCATCTCCTACACAGTAATTCTGAAGAGCTTCTGCAACGACGGGAGGAGCCAGCTTGCGCTTGGCCTGCTCCGGATGATGACAAAAAAAGGATCTGACCACTCTCCCAACGTGGTTTCATACAACATAGTTATCGATGGCTTTCTGAAGGAGGGTGAAATAAGCAAGGCATGGGATCTATTTCATGAAATGATACAGCAGGGAGTTGTGCCTGATGTGGTGACATATAGCTCCTTTATTGGTGGGCTCTGCAAAGTAAGAGCAATGGACATGGCAGAAGCGGTCCTTCGACAAATGGTTGATAATGGTGTTCAGCCAAATACAGTGGCATATACTAGCTTGATCCATGGATATTCCACTTCGGGCCAGTTGGAAGAAGTCGATAGGTTGTTGAAAGAAATGAGAACTGAAGGTATCATACGAAACCTTTTTACTTGCAACTCAGTCATGGACTATCTTTGCAAGAATGGAAGAACCAATGACGCTGCAGAATTATTTTATTCCATGGCTGAGAAGGGCCATAAACCTAATGTTGTTTCATACGTTATTATGCTTAATGGGTATGCTACAGAAGGATCCCTAACTTCTATGATTGATCTATGTGAGCGGATGGTAGGAGATGGAATTGTACCTAACCTCCATGTTTACAACATACTGATTGATGCATTTGCTAAGTGCGGAGCGATGGATGTGGCTATGCATTTCTTCGAGGATATGTTGAAGCAGGGTGTGAGCCCTAATGAAGTCACATTTTTAATTGTGGTAGCTGCGTTTTGCAGAATGGGCAGGATGTATGGTGCTATGGAAAAATTCAATGAGATGATTGATATGGGAGTGCAACCTAATGCAGCTGTTTATAGGTGCATGATTCAGGGTTATATTAATCAGGGTGATACCATGAAAGCAAAGGAATTGATTGCAGAAATGAAGACCAAGGATATTCGGCCCGTGGAAGGATAGCGGTAGAACACAATATATTTGACTTGGTCGTAGGTCCTTGTGAGAGGCTTGGTCCTAATATTATTAACTGCATGATCGACGGTAATGATTAGTCGCCAAGATGGAGAAAGAATTCGATGCACTTGACGTTGTGGTATCAGTTGACGTGAGGCCTTGTGGTAGTATGTAACAATTGTTAACGGCTGTTGTAAAATGGCAGGATCGATGATGGATTGATTGTACTCAGAAATGTTGGGCAAGAGAGTCAAAATTACAACTTATATATCTGACATCATACTGGGTGGGTCATTCCAGTTTCGAGGGTGGTGAATTTTTGCTGCATTATCTGAATAATAGTTGCAGCAAAATGTTTATACTGTTTTATGTGGTATTTTAACGTGGTTAAACTTCTCTGATGATTTAGAAGCTAAATGATAATTCGGATCGGTGCTTCAGGTTAGTCTTAGGTAAAGGTTGCCTGTTGGTGTCAAAGTACACCAAGTACCTGTGAATTATTACAAAATACTGTCTGACTAGATAGCTGATGCAATGGAACTGAAAATATAATGATTTATTTGTATGTACATTTTAACCCAACGTTCTCTTTGTTGACATGTTTCCAGTTGTGTTTACTTTGTTGCCATAAGGACTCCTGGATGTTGCCTGTTCAATGGATGCTCTCTATACATCATAGGTTTGTGAACATATCTCACCAAAGGGCAACTCTCATTTGGTCATGTTGTTTCCCTTGCATACTCCCTTGTTTTGCTCTAAAGGCCTAAAGTTCTTACTCTAATATTCTCTGAAAACAACACTTGTTTGCTATACTTGATAAAAATGGCAGAAGGATGGTTGCCATAAAATAGAGCAACCTGCGATGCTTGAAAACAATGTTACTTTCCCCCTGTATTTGTATTTATGCAGTCACATATTTGGCCTTGGTTCAGGTTATCTTTAGCATTCTGTACGAGTTCTGAACTCTTGTTTTGTTTTGAGAATAAGTTCTGAACATAGAAACTAAACTACTAAACTTCACTGCTTGTGACCCAGACTATCAGTTTGTCAGCTTAAGTCACGATGTATTAAAATCAGAACCAACTCTGAAGGGAACGCACCAGATCATTATCAACTTTAGTGAACCACTACTATACTCACTTTATAGCAGGCACAGCGAATGGTGTCAGAGAAGAAAAATAGTCACTCAGCTGTATTCAAGTATCAAGTTGATGAACTGCTTAAAGACCACTTATGATGTGCACTCGGGAATGCTAACAGAATGAGAAATCTTTGTTTTAGTGTTTGCATAGCTCAACCATTTGTCAGTGAGTGCCAAGAAGAGACGTTAACATGCAGATTACCTGTTGTCCATTATGCATAAAAAAAGGAGATTTTACAAACATGGATAATATTGCAGAAGTCTAGAGGAGGCTACCAAGTGCATACCTCTGAACAATTTATCTGGTGTAAGATGGCATCTTATTCGAGGATGCTCTGTTCAGATATAATCATGTGGCCACGTAGGAATACTAAATACAGAATCTAGTATTCTAATGTCATTCTGTAGACTAGTTCTGACTGCCAAATCTGCAGTGTGCTAAAGAAACTTCTTCCATGTGCTTACGATTCAAAGATATTAATGGAGGGTGCTGTTTAGGCAGCTCTGCTTCAGCAAGTGTATGGTTGTGTGCTTGCCTTGTCTCTTGGAACATCCTGAAGTTCTCACTGCCTAGCCGTCACTGATATACCTGCCTGCCTGCCTTTCTCTTCTTTCTGGCGCTCCTTTGAGTACAGTTTAATGTCTAGGAATAGTTTCTTTCCTATTTAAATTCCCAAATCATCTGTGTACCCATCATATGCTATTTTTACAGAAGTAGACAACCGAAAAGGTGTCCTGAAGTCTGAGAAGAGGGTTTAACTTGAAAGGTGCCAAGTTGCAGAAGCAGCCACATCTACACCGTGTGCGCCGAAGATATCTGAACACCGTGTGGTGGTGTACACCAGTGGCCGAGCGAACACCGTGCGGGCGTCAGGCATAGTCACAACAATCTCATCCGACACGGTGTTCGCTCATAGTCAAAATGAGCCAACCTCGGATGGGGCGATGAGTACTAGACATCACTGGGGTGTTTTGGAAATACTACAGCCTAGTCACAACAATCTCATCCGAGGTTGGATCGTTTTGACCCCGTGCGTATTTCTCACCAAGTTTCCCGACCATCCGATCACCCTTGTCAACATGAGTGTGACTGATCTGTACATACATGACGGCCAACCAGAACTAGTAAGTTTAATACCCATAAGATGCGTGGGGAACAAAAAAAAAAGGCACGATCTCAAGGATAGGCATACAACTGGCTTGATCCACCCCTGCCGGTTAAAGCTCCAACCTCATATCATGCGTTGGACTTGGACATTGTCAAAGTGCACCCGCTTCCAGATTTTGGCCAAATGCCACAGAGACGACATGTTCGTTATGCCGCATCCTACTTGATATGCCACCAAGATGACATGCTGCTGGAGGACGAGTCATCGGTGTTGCTTGAGCGTTCGCTGATGCTCGGGAAGCATCTCAACCACTCGAGCCCCGCCGCCGTGGCTTCTCGGAAATGGATGCGTCCACCATCCTTGTCCATGCTGCCGCGAATCTGGTGGTCATCCAGCTGGAGATCAGAGATGGTTTAGGTCTTGGGGAGATGGTAGATCCGACAGAGGTGGGATATGCATTGTGGTGGTAAGAGGAGGAGGAGGTGCTCGTGTGAACTGCCATGAACCATGTAACCTGGAAAGCCAGTCAATCTGAGCGTGAATAACGCTTCAAAACTGAGGGCTAAACCTGTAATCCTCATATAGTTGAGGGGCGATAGAACCTACTCTTCTCTAATTAAAATCTTTGGTGGAAGTATATGTTCACTATTTATCATCCTGCAAATGACTGTATATGATGTTTTTCTTTTTCACCTACATATGCTATCCGTCTTGTCACAAGAGCGGGCATCAATGTTTTCATCCATCTACACACTTTACAATATCAAAATTAATTTCCCCAAAAACCATTCAAAACTATATTTCGTTTAACATCTTACCTAGGATAATATTTGATAGTGAGCACATCGGAATAGTAGGAATGTCGAAAGTAACAAATGCAAGTAGAAGGTAAGAATCTCAGGATCATCTTTCACCTGTTTTAATGCCTTCAGATACAGAGGAGCACAGCCGATTTATTACAAAGATATATCTATGCACATGTCAACATTAAGTAGTATACAAAAATAGTCCTATAGAGATCACGAGTTATGATTGAATCGGAAGAAAAAGTATGTCGGATATGTGTTTGGAGTTGTGTTTATTACACTAGAAGTTAAGAGGTGAAATTGATTGAATGAATACTCCACCAGCCTTCTTCAACTGTGTAGAACTGTTTTTTGAAGCTTTGTGTAGAGCATAATTTCTCCTCCTATGTATACATTCACTTCCATCTTCACCTATATATATATATGATCACACTTTGTGTACTGCCGCACTCGTATGCCCACACTTCACATTTTCCCTTTTACAATATTTTGTTCTAATAACACTTCAGTATACACTAGTGCATGTATATCAGAAATTTCAAATCCCAACAAACCACGAGATCGACGATGATAGAATTCAAAACCAAAACGGGCGATGTGTCAAGATCAAACCCAGACCATTCATAGGAATAGGAGCCATCGGGAGAGAAACAACATACCGTTGGTATGCAGGATGTAAATACGTGAAGATTGTCTGGGTTACCCCATTGTTTGGGCAATTCTCAATGTTATCGCTTGGAACCAGCATCTCCCGTAGAGATTGCTTTACCATGCTCGAGAGCAGAAAAATATGATGAGCTAGCTTGCCTTGGAGGTGCATCGCCACCACAGGGACAAAAAGGAGATACATGTCGTTCACGATCTGCAACGGGGTCTCATGTAGTCTGGCTCGCCACCTAGGGTCTTAGAGATTCACTGAGGTACACTGCACCAACCTGTGGAGTCTGGGTCTGTTATGACCCATGATCGTGATAGTATGATCCTCTTTGGGGTCTTCCGCTGTGCTTGTACTCTGTTACTCCCTCCGTTCCAATTTAATTGACTTGCTATACACTACACATGTGGATGTATCTATACATGTAACATGTCTAGATACATCCATATTTGGTGGATATCAAGTCTATTAAATCAGAACGGAGGGAGTAGGACCCAGAACCACATTCGTCTCGGTTCCTTTGAGCCGGCTGCCTTATCAATTGTGTACTCGTGTCTTTTGGTCCCGCTCCGCCGGTCCACCACATGGGATCAACCAACCTCATATGCATCCAGCGAACTGGATTTATTTGCAAGCTTCGTCGACTCAAACTGAAGAAACAATCACCCAAATTGATCTGAATGTTGTCTGTTGCGTCAACGGCATGACATTGAACGAGTTTCTGTAGGTGCTGGATGGAACACAAGGCTCATTTCAGGTTCACACAGTTTATTGTCTCATGAAGCATAAATGAAGTCAGTCATCTGGAAAGATTTTTTTTTAGCGCATCAGCTAAGCCAACCTTGTGGACAACGGCAACTAATTACCATCAAATCCCCTGTTTTTCACTCTGGACTTGAGTACTTGACTAGAAACTTATATTTTGTTGCATCATGGAACCATGCCTTTCATTCTCTCTGTTTTCACTGTATTGTACGGAAGGATTAAAATAAAAAAATCTTTTGTCATGCTCATTATTTACATGGAGCAGGAAAATAAAATAGGTCATTAGCAAAAATTAAGATGACAATTGACAAGTGTAACCAATCTGTGACGGTAATGAGTTATACCAACACTGGATGCACAATTCAAATATAAATCAGGCAACTCGGAGCATGATTGAATGGCTCAAAAGTTCATGGGAGAGAAGAGTGCAAAAATGAAAATGAAATTACTAGCAGTCTAACACTGGATATAAAAGAGTATTTAATTGAGCTTGCATACATATGCAACTCTCACTCTAAACTCACGCGGACTATTATTGCACCACTAAACTTCCATAAGCAACTTGACGCCAAAATGGGTGGAGTTACGGAGGAGCCGTGGTTGGGCTGCTAGGAAAGTGTCTATAAGGGTCAGAAAAGTCTAATAAACAGAGCATGCAAATTTTGCAAGGATCAACCTCTCATGTTGCCTTTATTGCAGCTGTAAAATAGCCTTGAACTGTCTTAAGGTAACAGCAGGTGCGCCCTATGCCTTCTGTTAGCCCACCTCATGTCCTTTTCTTAATTATTATTTTTGTTTGAAAATGATATTAAAATATTAGCACATGCAACCAATTAACAAAGAGAACTAACGCAATATGTGCTTCTATAGTTATATTCATTACAAATAGCAATCAGGAATCGTGATTGAACTCGATCGAACAAGAAAACACTTCCTTCTACATATACATGCACTCTCATCTGCACCCGAGCAGATCATATATGGGTCTATCAACCTCAATATACCGCCACACTCGCCCACACTACACACTTCAGTTTTTTCGTCAGGGACTTCCCTTTAGAGTCTCTCTTGTTCTAATGACAAAGTGAGTATACATTAGTGTCTCGAATCCCACGTAGACACACAACATTACGATAACATCTAAAACCAAAATTGTCGACCCGTCAGGATAAAACACATACAAGGCGTGGGACTACGAGCCATCGGGAGAGAAGCAACCTACTCGTGGTGTGTATGGTGTGCACCCCTGGTTCTTGTCAGGACTCAGGATTACCTTGTTGTTTGGCTCATCCTTAACGCCTGGAACCAGTTCATATTCTCGAGCTTCCCTGACAACACTCAGCAGTCAGCAGCAGAGGAAGCCAATACGCTTGCCTCGGAGGTGCAGCCATAATCCGCCGTTCCCGTGAAGCACATGCCCATGAAGGAATATCCAGTCACTAAAGCACCTCTTCAAAACATTGTATGGCCATCATAACTTAGTGTAACCTATTATTCTAATTGCCAAATTTATATTTGCTAAATCGATTAAGAAAAAGATGCCTCTTGAGACTGAAACCCCACTTATTTTCCATCTACCTTCTGTCTCCTCAAAACATTTTTAAACTCCCATTCGCAAGCAATTCACTATTTTATTTGCCTGCCTTTTCTCTCCTTTATGGAGCTCATTATAAAATTCATCTCTAGTGATATTTCTCTATCTTGTTGTCCAACTGACTCGTGTACCGCGTCCTATGCTTTTTCTACAGAAGTTCCAAGGCCAAACAGTTTCGTAGGCCCAAATTTGCAATCCATGAATATTTTGAGCAAACAATCAGCAGAACAGAGCCGAATTCTAGCGTAATCATGGGCAAGCACCACAGCTCACTGCGTCTGCATCCCAGCTACATTTCTCACCTTGGATATTCAATGATATGGGAGCATCGGGATACTTCTAGGAACATATGAAAACACCACAACCTTGTCATTATTAGACCATAATTAATAGGTGGAATTGATGGAAATGAATTTTCAACCAACCTTTTTCCACTCTGTCTAACATGATTTCTCTTCGCCTCCTATATATATACAATCACTTCCATCTTCATCCAAGAAGATCCTACATATTACATCGAGCACACTCCGCTCGTACATCCCACACATCACACTTTCCTTTCATTCTTGTACTAACACTTCAGTATACACAAGTGTATGAGATCCAAGCTTTAAATCCCACACAAACAGAAGAGATCGACCGTGATAGAATTTAATACTGTACCTTAAACGGTTTCATGTGCCATGATCAAACAAGTAGAGTGCGTACGAATAGGAGTCATCCTAGAGAAACAACCTCGACTTTGTGAGCAGCATGTGCAGCCATCAAAGTACCAGCGTATCCATTGTATTTTAAATATGAAACAGAAGATAACCTGGTTAAGAGGCGTTGGTCAGGTTGTACTAAATGTGTGTTTTGCCATGAAAACGAGACTGTCCATCATCTTTTCATATCATGTTCGTTTGCTCGTAATATTTAGAGACTCTTTCATTTTACTTTTAATATATCGCCACCTGCTACCATTGCGAATATGTTTGGTTCGTGGCTTAATGGAATTGACTCTAAAACAAAGGCAATTATATGTATAGGCGTTTAACAAATCAAATGATATTTTGTTTAATCATATTGTGTTTAACAAATCAATTATTGCTTTGGTCAATATGGAACTGTCGAAATGATATTGTGTTTGACAAATCAAATATTGCTCATTACTTGTAGGTTATCAATAAAGGCAGTCTACTGAATCAACACTTGGTCCTTACTTCTATTTGTGGATCATAGAGCGTTTATGGATACCGGATGTACCTTCTGTCTCCACAAAACATTCTTAAACTTACATTCACACGCAATTCACTATTTTATTTGCCTGCCTTTCTTCTCCTTTATGGAGCTCATTGCAAAATTCATGTATGGTGATATTTTCTATCTTGCTGTCCAACTGACTCATGTACCGCGTAATATACTACTTCTACAGAAGTTCCAAGGCCAAACAGTTCCGTTGGCCCAAATTTGCAATTTAATTTTTTTTTTAGCAAACAATCAGCAGAACAGAGCCGAGTTCTAGCGTAATCATGGGCAAGCACCACAGCTCACCGCGTCTGTGCATCCCGGCTACATTTCTCACCTTGGACAATCAGTGATATGGGAGCATCGGGATACTTCTAGGAACATCTGAAAACGCCACAACCTTGTCATTATTAGACCATAAGTTAAGAGGTGAAATTGATGGAAATGAATTCTCAACCAACCTTTTTCGACTCTGTCTAACGTGATTTCTCTTCGCCTCCTATATATATACAGTCACTTCCATCTTCACCCAAGAAGATCCTACATATTACATCGAGCACACTCCGCTCGTACATCCACACATCACACTTCAGTATACACAATGATATCCAAGCTAGAGATCATCAGTCGTGGTTGAATTGAAATCTCAGATTAGGCAAGTAGTTAAGAGGTGAAATTGATGGACATGAATAGTCCACCAATCTTCGCCGAATGTGCAGCCAATGGTTTCTATTCTTCTCCTACATAAACCAGGCACTTCCATCTGCAGCCGAGCAGATCATACATGCACCGTTCAAACATCACATGCTACCGCACTCGTCCATATACTCCATACTACAGTACAAACTTTCCTTTTTCCGGCCGGAACATTCCATTCATAGTCTTTTTCATTCCAATAACACTTCAGTGCACACTTTAGTGGAACCTATTATTCTAATTGCCAAATTTATATTTGCTAAATCGATTAAGAAAAAGATGCCTCTTCAGACTGAAACCCCACTTATTTTTCATGCACCTTCTGTCTCCTCAAAGCATTCTTAAAAATTCACTATTTTATTTGCCTGCCTTTTTCTCTCCTTTATGGAGCTGCTTACAAAATTCATGTCTTTTTTATTTTATTTTAGATAAGGGGGTGCGGATCCCCGACCTCTGCATCCAAGAGATGCACACAGCCATCCGCAATTATTAAAGCATTCGAATATTCGGGTTTACAATTCAAGGATCACATAATGTGGCTACAAAAATCAGCCACTCAAACAGCAATGAACTATGCATCGATTCTTCTAGAATGAAGCCACCCAGACCGGTTGAAGATAGCCCGCACGACCGTCAGCAAACGGGTACACCCGGCATCCATAAGACCACGTTGGTCCGCCGGGAGTAGGAATGACCATAGGTGTATCCAGTAGCACGCCTTGTGAATAACCTGCAAATAATGGATATAATTCGTTTTGTTAAAGACAATATCATTTCTGCAATTCCAAATAGGATGGCCGCTACGCCAATCCGAATGGGAGACTTTGTAACTTTATCAATCCCATTCAACCATGTACCGAATATGTTGTTTATACTAGAAGGTGGGGATATATTAAAAGTAAAATGGACTAATCGCCAGATATCTCTAGCAAACGGACACTTTATGAAAAGATGCTCTGCAGACTCATCCGCATGACAAAACACGCATTTCTTACATCCTATCCAACGTCTTTTGGCCAAGTTATCTTTTGTCAACAACTCTTTTCTGCTAAGAAACCATAAAAAAATCTTAATTTTTAATGGGATCTTTAATTTCCATAGGTACTTACGCAAATACCGTGTATGTCCACTCATGAAATCTTCATAAAGAGACTTAACAGCGAACACACCATTATTAGTGAGAGTCCATGTAAATCTATCAGAATCATCTGTTAAGTTTACTCGCATTAATCTCTCAACTAATAAAAACCATGCATCTCTTCGCTGTCCTAGTAACGCCCGTCGAAAAGGTAGGTTAATAGGAACATCCCCAAGAACATCAGCCACCGTGCTGTGCTTATTTGAGGCGATGGCATAAAGCGACGGATATTCATGTTGCAAAGCATGCGATCCTAACCACGCATCCTCCCAGAACCGCACTTGTTCCCCGTTGCCAATCACAAAACGACATCGTTGGAAAAACTCATCTTTTACCTTCATTATCCCCTTCCAAAAAGGTGAATCAAGAGGTTTAGCTTGTACTTGAGAGATCGTCTTATCCCCCAAATATTTGGTAACTAAAATCTCTTTCCAAACCCCGTCCTCATTTAATAATATGTATAGCCACTTACTCAAGAGGCATTTATTTTTTATCTCCAAAACAACAATTCCCAACCCTCCTTGATCTCTCGGCCTACACACTATGTTCCATTTTGTCAGCCTATATTTTCGTTTAAGTTGATCACTTTGCCAAAAGAATCGAGAACGATAATAATCTAAACGTTTCCTAACCCCTTTAGGTAACTCAAAAAAGGAGAGAAGAAACATTGGTAAGCTTGTTAAAACCGAATTGATCAATACCAGACGATCCCCATATGACAACATCTTAGCCATCCATGCTGCCAATTTTTTTCAAACCGATCCTCTACTAATTTCCATTCCTTGTTTAAAAGTTTGCGATAGTGTATAGGAATCCCCAAATACTTGAAAGGTAGCGCCCCCAACTCGCAACCAAAAATACGGCGATACTCCTCCTGATCATCTTTAGCCTTCCCAAAACAATAAAGTTCACTCTTGTGAAAATTAATTTTTAAACCCGATAATTGTTCAAAGAATGCCAATATCAGTTTCATGTTCACGGCCTTCGCAATGTCGTGCTCAAGAAATAATATTGTGTCATCAGCATATTGGAGGATCGACACCCCCCCTTCGACAAGGTGTGGCACTAATCCTCCTACCTGACCATCCTCCTTAGCCCGAGCTATTAAGATAGCCAGCATATCCACCACTAGGTTAAAAAGTAAGGGAGACAACGGATCCCCCTGTCTTAAACCTTTGAGAGTCTGAAAATAATGACCGATATCGTCATTCACGTGGATTCCCACACTCCCACCCTGGACAAACCTAGCAACCCATTCGCACCACTGAGTTGCAAATCCTTTCATCCTTAACGTCTGTTGTAGAAACGACCAATTAACCTTATCATATGCTTTCTCGAAGTCGATTTTAAAGAGGACCCCATCTAGTTTCTTTCTATGCATTTCATGAATTGTTTCATGAAGTACCACCACCCCTTCAAGGATATTTCTGCCTGGAATGAATGCTGTTTGAGTTGGACGGATTACCCTACTCGCAATCGAGGTAACTCTATTTGTGCCAACTTTAGTGAAAATCTTGAAACTAACATTCAACAAACAAATAGGCCGATATTGCTCAATTCGGCTCGCATCCTCCTTTTTAGGCAGCAAGGTAATCATACCAAAGTTCAATTTGAATAGAGGCAAGTTTCCACTACGCAATTGGGTAAACATTGCCATCAAATCACTTTTGATCATACCCCAACATTTTTGATAAAATTCTGCTGGAAAACCATCCGGTACAGGTGCTTTATTATGTTCCATTTGTTTAATTGCCTCGAAAACCTCTTTTTCTGTAAAATCTTGGGTCAATATTATATTCTCCTCTTGTGATATTTGAAGCATATCATCTGTGATATCTTCGTCAAGCATAACATTATTTAGGGCCGGCGCCCCAAACAATTGTTTGTAGTACTCAGAGATATACGTTTTCAAATTTTCTTGCATAACAAAATTCATGTCTAGTGATATTTTTCCATCTTGTTGTCCAACTGACTCGTGTACCGCGTCATATGCTACTAGGGAAATGGGCGCGGCAATGCCGCGCTTGTGGAGTGAATGAATTTTAAATTTGGTAATGTGTATACTTTAATTTTTTGTTTTGTTTTGAGAAGTAGTGAATTTGAAAGAAGTTTGTGTAATGCTGAAATCCGTTGGAATTTACCGAAATTTGTTGGAATTAATCTAACTCTATAGTCGGAGGAAAATATAATTTGTGAACATTTATTAAATTCGATTTAAGCTCTATTCGTAATTGGGGGGGATTTTTTTCTTTTTCGGAATATGCATGTAATAAAGTATTTTAAAAATGTAGGTACGTAGTTAGAGGGAGTTAAGTTTTGTTATCTTTATACATGTCAAATAAATTGAATTGGTGAAATATGGTTCCATGTTGTCACAATTTTTTTTTGTTAACACCATAATCGAAGGGAATATATTGTGTGAGTTTTTTTTTCAAATTTATTCTATAATTAGGGGAAATTCGTATTTCGTATATATATTAACGGATTTGAAATATGAAAGTACGTTTGGTCTGAATTTATGTGGAGTTCTATTTCGAAAATTACAAAAAATTTGTATAATAGGAAAATAAAACAGAATGGAAAAAAATAAAA
The DNA here is from genome assembly GCA_947311845.1 of Poa pratensis. NCBI lineage: Eukaryota > Viridiplantae > Streptophyta > Magnoliopsida > Poales > Poaceae > Poa > Poa pratensis. The sequence continues at coordinate 12,449,505 of CAMZMU010000062.1, forward strand.
GGGCAGAGCTGGCCGCAGAGGAAGCAGTACAGCCCATCTAGAAGCCCAGCATCCCGGCCCAGTCCCACTGTGACGTCAGCGTGATGTCACAGCTGGCCGGACTCTGCCGCAGCGGCGCGGAGGACGCCGGCGTCGCGGCACTGCGAGTGGGGACGCGTAAGTGAGCGCGTGGGGTGCGCCTGGGTGCGGGCTGTCCATAGGTGGCGGCGCCGCCGGAGTTTGGCCACCGGAGCGTGGCCGGCGGGCGAAAAATGCGGCGACGGCCACCGCGCACGCCGGAGGCGATTCCGGGCGGCGCGCGGCGTGCCGGCAAACGGCGCTTGGCCAGGAGGAAGAGGCGGGCACGGATCTGGACGGGGAGGGGCCGGAGCGAGGCGGGCGCGCGTCGGCGGCGCCGCGGAGCTCGTCGCCGCGGGGAGGGAGAGGAGAGGGAAAAGGGAGTGTGGTGACGTTTTTCCACTGGTGCCCCTGGCTTTTGTGGAATTTGCTTGTTGGTCCTTCACAGGGGGTTTTCTGTAAAATTGCCATGGGTTTTCTGCGAAGCCGCGCGCCAAAATTCGTGTGGGGCGACGTGTCAGCGCCTGATTGGAAGAAATTGCTGGGAGGATCGGACGGTCGTCCTTTTCCGGGCGACGTGGATGGTGTAACTGGGAGGGAATCAGACCTATATATATAGAGGCATTTCTACGGAAGTTCCAACGCCAAACAGTTCCGTTGGCCCAAACTTGCAATCCATGAATATTTTGAGCGAACAATCAGCAGAACACGGAGCCGAGTTCTAGCGTAATCATGGGCAAGCACCCACAGCTCACTGTGCATCCCGGATACATTTCACACCTTGGACAATCAGTGGTATGGGAGCATCGGGATACTTCTAGGAACATCTCAAAACACCACAGCCTTGTCATTATTAGGCCATAAGTTAAGAGGTGAAATTGATGGAAATGAATTCTCAACCAACCCTTTTCGACTCTGTCTAACGTGATTTATCTTCGCCTCCTATATAGATTACATCGAGCACACTCCGCTCGTACATCCCACACATCACGCTTTCCTTTCATTCTTGTAGTAACACTTCAGTGTACACAAGTGTATGAGATTCAAGCTTTAAATCCCACACAAATAGAAAAGATCGAGCATGATTGAATTAAATACCTTAAACGGTTTCATGTGCCATGATCAAACAAGTAGGGTGCGTACGAATAGGAGTCATTGGAAGAGATGCAACCTCGACTTTGTGAGCAACATGTGCAGCCATGAAACTTACCATCCATTGTATTTCAAATATGAAATAGAACACCTCCCCACCGAACCTTGTAAGCTTGAATTCTTATTTCAACAATTTTAAAATAACTTAGTGGAACCTATTATTCTAATTGCCAAATTTATATATGCCTCTTGAGACTGAAACCCCACTTATTTTCATGTACCTTCTGTCTCCTATAAACATTCTTAAACTCCCATTCGCAAGCAATTCACTATTTCATTTGCCTGCCTTTTCTCTCCTTTATGATGCTCATTGCATGTCTAGTGATATTTTTCTATGTTGGTGTCTCAAACTGACTCGTGTACCCGTCCTATGCTATTTCACAGAAGTTCCAATGCTAATCGCGAAACAGTTCCGTTGGCGCAAATTTGCAATCCATGAATATTTTGAGCAAGCAATCAGTAGAACAAAGCGGAGATCTAGTTTTATCATGGGCAAACACACCCACAACTCACAGTGCATCCCAGTTACATTTCTCACCTTGGACAATTAGTGATATGGGAGCATCGGGATACTTCTAGGAACATCTGAATAATACCACAACCTTGCCATTATTAGACCATAAGGCTAAGATAGGTGAAATTGATGGAAATGAATTCTCAACCAACCTTTTTCGACTCTGTCTAACGTGATTTCTCTTCGCCTCCTATTACTAACTATATGAAAGGAGTGCAAATCCTCGGCCTCTCCGCGCTCGGGCTACTGTTCCTGCAACAGTGTTGAACAGTGTCCGTCGTGCCTTTTGCAAAAAAACCCTTGCGTTCTAACAAAAATTACAACTAGGTCCTTCGTACATATAGGCTGAGCCCTAACCCTAGATCGCGGGATCCTCTCATTTCCCCACCCGAGCTCGAGGCGGCGGCGATGACGGCGATGTGGTCTCCTCTTCCTCCGGCCCCCGCCACCGCCTCCGCGGCCTCCCCTCCATGTCCTCTCCCTTGCCTTCTTCTCTCCTAATTTTTGATGCCCCCGTTGTCCGGCCGGCGCGGCCGCAGGCCAGCACAGGCGAGCTCTTCCCGGCGCGGGCGCGAGCGATCTCTGGCCGGCACGGGGCGAGGTCCGGCGGCGCGGTGCGGGCGCAGGCCAGCAAGGGCAAGCTCCTGCCGGCGCGGGTGGGCGAGCTCCGGCCGACGTCTGCCTGCCGTCGCCGCCACTCACCTCCGCCCCTCCCGCTTCTTCTCTTCCACGGCGACGTGCTCGCGCCGCTGCTGCGCGTGGCCTCTCCATCCTCCTCCAGCGCTTCACGGGCGGGGCAGTCACCGGCTCACCACTGCTGCTCGAGCCGGTGCTCCGCCTATCGCCGTCGTTACAGAGATGGTGACGAGGAAGCCATGCTGAGGTACTTCGCCATTGATTGACCGGTTGTCAGCCCCCATTTTTTCTCCTAATCTCTGCAGTATCTCATCTTCTTCCTCCCTAACAAGCAGGGGGCCGTGGAGTAGCGCATCCAGCCAGTCTGTCGCCGGGAGGAGTTGCTGGTGGAGCTGGGGTGCCTGAGGAGCGCTGGTTGGCTCAGATTCGTGGTGGAGGGCGACGGCCAGAAGCACAACCACCCTCACGCAACAATATGGAGCGTTTTGACTCAGGTGAGCTTCTTTTTGCTTCAGTTCTTTCTTCTAATCCCTTTCCATTCTGATTTCTGATAGGTGTTTGCATATGGGATCTCAAAGTGTATACATAGCAGCATGGTGCGGAGGGGTTGGAGATCATTGGCAGTGACAGAACCGGGCGAGGCTGCTAGCCAGTTCGTCTCCGGCCGAACGACCTACCGTACAGGTTTCTTCTCTCTTTCTCTTCCTCTCTTTCCCCCAGCAGCAGCGTAATGAAAATTTCTATAACCCCTGTTGTATATGATGTTGTTCAATGCATGCTTGCATTAGATCGTCCCAAGCTTGTGGAAGGTTTGAAACATTTAATGATATATGATACTACGGTTATTTGATCAATGGAAGAATCCGATGTGCATATTATTGCTGGAACTAGCTACAGCTTATTTATTTTTTAAGGATATGCATGAAGACTTAATGGGTGGTGACGAAAATATTGTTACCCTGTTAGAATAATGAATAAATGGTGGTATCTCACTATGATTTTTTCATCATATCCAAGAAATTTATTTAACAAATCAACCTATTAGTAAGATCAATTGAAATGATTTCTTCTATTTTGTTCTTTGTTATCTTTGCTGTATGAGAGCTATAGAATTTATTTTGCCCCTTTTCATGTTCCTTCATGGTATAGTTAGCTTCGATAGGTGTATGACACTCAAATACATCAGGTATGATGTCAAACATTTGCTTCATTTGGTTAAAATATTTACTTAAAGTATTTGATTCTTGCAGGTTCATGAATAGTATCTGATGGATCTGCTCGCAGCTCTGGAAATAAACCTACCTCATCTATCTCTTATGTAAAAGAATCATTAAAGGTCAGACTAGATGAGGTTTATTTCTTTAGCTTCCTATTTGAATCAGTTTAGCACCGTGAGTAGAAGATTGGGCTAAAATCTTGCTCTTTGGCATGTAAAGGATGGACCTTCATGTTTTGCACCATAGTGCAAGTTGGGGATCTTTATTTTTGTTCAATAGAAATTACATGCAGCTATACAGTCACATGTTTCATAATTTGTGTTCACTACAGATTAATCATGTACTAATAAACTTTGTTATGCTGATTTGAGGCATTATTTGGTCGCCTTTTACACTGCACATTTTTTTACATATTTCATTAGCGTTCTGTTTGTTTTTCCATGTCAGCTTCTTGGTCAGCTTACCATAGGAGAATCGCTCCAGAATTTTGTTGATAAATGATTGAATACCCAATTTCTTCATTCCTGTGCCAAAAATCGTTTTGCCATCGACAAGATTTATGCTCTTTGCATCGAGGTAAACCCTTAGGATCTCTCTTTCGTTGTTCAACTGCAGCTAAGCTAACAGCTTTTCATTGATTTGTATTCCATGTCTTCAGATCATATAATTTCTCTTCTACTAAACTGATTGCACATGAATTTTCTTCTACATATTTTCAGATCATTGCTCTGTATATGCCTGCAGGAGTCAACTGAAGATTTCATGTTATTCAAAGTGCAAGATGCTGCTTTTTCTTCTCTTCCCTCGAATAATGGTTCATTTTCCAATTCCAGATAACTAATTGTTTCTTCCTTACCTATATCAGCAAGTCTCTCCACTCATGGTTGTGTTTTTAAGGTAAACTGAGTTCAGATATTTGTGCTAACGATTTTAGTTCTATATAGCTACATTGCAACGATGCCTTTCTTTGTCAGTTAGTTGTGTCACTTTTAGCTACGCGCAAATATCTCATTATTTTTAGTTTCAGTCAAAAAAAAAAGATTCTACTTTAATAGTATTGAGTTTTCATTTCACGTGCTGACTTTAAAACCATTTTTCAATGTTGTATCCACCTGCTTTTAAAAATATACTAGATAATTAACCAATTGAGGTAGTATATATAGTTTGCTTTTAATCTACAATATTTAATTGATTTCCCAATCTAAAAACCTTGAATGACTAGGCAATATTTCAGCAGGGTTTCATGGACACTATTTATGCCATTCTGGTTTAATATATATCATGCTGGTTTAATTGCAACAACCTACTATGTTATGATACTTAATACTTTTCTTGGGTACTAACTTTTTTTCGAGGATATGGTTATTAGGACAAATCTAGCCTGAAGGAAACATTCGCTATACTATATTTACCATGCAATGTGTTTGTGTATGTGAATCAGTTACAATGTTTGCTAGAATGTGTTGTTTAACTCTCTTATCTGTATGCAGTAAACTAAATGTACTAATGGAGTCAAAGGGTGGCAAAAAAAAGTTTAGCAGCAGTAGTTCCCTGATGTGTAGATGTATGAAGCTCCCCTCAGCTATATTAATGAGGACGTTCAACAAGCTATAGGTGCCAAGAAGTTGTTGCACGATGCAAGGCATTTTCTTTGTGGTGTTGGTATCAGGTGAGCACACTTCAGGCTGTGGCCCTTTTTGTGCTTCTGATTTTGTGCAGCCTAGCACTATTCTACTATAGGTTCTATTTCAATCATTGCTTTTTAATTAATGTTGTAAAATTAGCACGAGATTGTTTCTTTCCTTTGAGAACAATTTTTTTTCACAAAATAATTTTGGCTAGCGAGGATTTGTGTGTTCCATGATTTGTATATATCCATGTGCACCCCTTTGGATCTAATCTTCTTTCTTTATTTTTGATTTCTTTTCCTTCTTCTCATGGTTGTTTCTGTTCTTTTTGTACTCTGTTTTGGCCTGGTATTAATGCTCCTTTGGGTTCCGTGTTGCTGGGTTTGGTTCATTTCCTCTTCTACGCCTCTATTAATTGTTCTTTTTGCCTCCTTTTCTTTTTATTTGTTTTCCTTCTGGTAATTAGAATTTGTGCATCCCCGCTTTCCCTGTCCTTTTTGTTTTGATCTATACTACTTATTTTTATTTGTCTCTGGGTTTGTTTCTGCTTGCTGCTTTCTTTTTTCCATCTTTCCTTTTCTAACTTTATGATCTTGCAGCTTGTGGTGTTATGGTTTCTTCATTTTTTACCTCACGCAATTGTAGTATTCTTGGTTTTTTCTTAAAGGTCGTCGCATCGTTGGAGATTGCTACTTCAAGATTGATGTTGTTGCTGGATTTGGGAATATGTTACCTTGCTGGTAAGGTTCGGAATCTCAAAGAAAATACACTGATAAAGTTTGATCTGCGGTTTCGTGTGCTAGATGAGTTATGTGTGTGTATGTTACATGCAGTTGTAGGTGTGAGCTATATGTGTTTTATATTACAGAAATTAGTTTGTTCTTTGTTAAGATAATTTAGGTGGCTTGAAGGTGTGATCTAGACCTTGATTATATTATAGAAGTTGGGTTGGTCCTGATTCAGATGATTTTTTTTGGCGTATGCCTAGACTGGTTTATGGTGGCGGTAGGTCCTTTAGAGTGGAAATTGTGGCTGATTAGTGCCTACATCCGCGTGTCGAACTGTATTTGCTTATATTATTTGTCTCTGTTGCTTATCCAACTAAAAGACAATTGCTTGAACACCAAAAAATATGCGGTATAGGCTTTGGCTACATAGGTCAATTGGCTTCCGTGCTGTGATATGGTGTACTTTTTAAAATAGTTTTAATGTCCTGCGGGTCTTCCTGTTCTTATATTTGCTCTTTGCTGTTGCTTTATTTACTGGCCCATGGTGGAAATTAATTATGATTAGTGCCTACATCCACATGGGATTTTTTTCTTTTGGTTTTACCCATATAAGGACTATCTTAAGTTTAGTATATTTTGGTTCAGTGTGATTATGGAAACAAGATAGTTTAGTTGTTAACTGGTGATTATCTGACAGGTTATTCTTCTGTTCTAGCTGTGTACCACGTAGCTACCTTTTAGATGCTTCATGTGAATTAAGATTGCTAGCTTTGTGGTTCATTTTAGTTATGGAAACACAATAGCTTTGTTGTGATTATCCTGACAGTTTATTCATCTGTTCTAGCTGTGTGTCTATCTGTCCTTGCAGGTCATTGGACTCGCTTTTAGATGCTTTACGTGAATTTGGATTGCTAGATTGTTATTTATCTCAGCCTGTTAATTGTTACATCGCTACGTTTCTTTTCTTAATATGGGTCACAAAATCACGTTCACTTTTGTTTCTTCCAGGTTTGTTGCTACTGTGAGCCCGACGCTATGTTTTTCTTTTTCGTTTGGTATAAAACTCTCTCCGCTCTGTATTTCCTTATTGTTGGTTGTGTGCTGAACACAAAGTAGCATTGCCTCAGAAACATTGACAGTGATGTCCATCTCCGGCTGTGTGTACCTGAAAATTCCTCAGTAAAGAAAGCCTTTTCCTCACCTCTAGGCTTTGTTAAAGTTAAAGATAGTTGAGTATTTTCTAGCCAATTAACTAAAATGTATACCCTATATATTTTTCGACATGAGGAACCTCCTTGGTTCCATCATCAAGGCCGCGGCGTGACGCCGCGCGAAATTACACTAGTATATATAAAGTCACTTCCATCTTCACCCAAGAAGATCCTACATATTACATCGAGCACACTCCGCTCGTACATCCACACATCACACTTCAGTATACACAATGATATCCAAGCTAGAGATCATCAGTCGTGGTTTGAATTGAAATCTCAGATTAGGCAAGTAGTTAAGAGGTGAAATTGATGGACATGAATAGTCCACCAATCTTCGCCGAATGTGCAGCCAATGGTTTCTATTCTCCTCCTACATAAACCAGGCACTTCCATCTGCAGCCGAGCAGATCATACATGCGCCGGTCACACATCACATGCTACCGCACTCGTCCATACTCCATACTACAGTACAAACTTTCCTTTTTCCGGCCGGAACATTCCATTCATAGTCTTTTTCATTCCAATAACACTTCAGTGCACACTAGTGCATTCAAATTTCACGTAAACACGCGAGATTATGATAACATTTAAGACTGAAACAGCCAATGTATGAACATCAAACACATAGGTGTGTTGGAATAGGAGCCATCGGGACAGAAGCAGCCTAGTCTTTGCGTGCGCGATGATGTGAATTCGTCAAGACTGCCTAGAATACCCTGTTATTTGGGTCGTCTTTAGCTGTGTTTGTTTGGAGCAAGTTCTGACAGCAGAGGATGCTTGACCACCTCGACTAGCAGAGCAGGGATATAAATTCGCTTGTCTCAATGCTGCAACTGCAGCACGCGCCTGACCGGTGATCTGAGGCCAAGTCGCTACTGACCGGCCAGAAGTGGAAGCACATATACTTGACCACTCTGACTCTTCACTTTGCCGCTCACGGATGCGCACGCGGGGATCTTTCTAGCGAATGCGCATGGGCTCGAGGTCTCGCGGATGCTCCCCGATTGATGATCTTGGTAGTGCCGGAAACTTGCGTGGTGCCCGTACGTGCCCCACACCAGTAACACCTTGGATCCTCCCGAGTTAAATTAAGGGATTGTTAGGCAAAAGTAAGATCACAAGTGTAACGAATCTGGTCTGGATAATATTATTATTTTTTGTTTTGAAAAATGGTCTGGATAATATTACACTACAGGAATGGCCAGTTGTGCCGACGGCCATAGTCTGTGCCGACGGCCATTTATCGGGGCCGTCGGCACAGGTGCGTAACAGGACCAGCCGTCGACAAGCCCGTCGGCACAGAAACGGCCGTCGGCACATATAATCTATCCCGACGGTGGCCGTCGGGACAGAGGAAGCTGTCGGCACAGAATATCAGGTGACGTCGACGGCACTCTGTGCCGACGGCAACTATACCATTTTTATTCATTTTCATGTATATTGATACACCGAATAGCTATATGTACAGATTCGCCTAAAATAGCCATAATGTTTTTTACCCTAATCTTCTTTTTTATGTATCTATTTATTACTCTCAATTAAGTTTAATATGTTTTATTCATATTCTATGTACATAGCTACGCCGAATAGCGGTTTCCACCCACATAAAATAACGTCGCGAATAATTGTCTATACCGGAGCGTCGGAACCCCACCAAAAGCTAGGTTGATGCATACCATATGTGTACAAGTGTTTTGGGTGATTCAAATGTCCAAGAATCTACCCCGGTGTTTGACCGGCTTCACCGGCTTCACTTTCTCTCTACCAAGTGTGTGGACTTATTGGTGAAAACTCCCACTTCGGACGAAACGAGGGCAATCTTGTAGAAACTTGTGATAAAAGTTGGTTTCCCATGTGCCTATGTCCCAACCTAACACAACCAAGCAAAAAAGTCCACTGGGCTACCCCCTTTCGACGCACGTCTATGGGGGTAGACTAAAACGTTAGGGTTTTTCCAGCGGATTCAGGGTTTCGCCGAAGCGGGGCCCCGGAGCGTCGGAACCCCACCCAAACCTAGGATGTGCCATACCATATGTATACAAGTGTGTTGTGTGTTGTAAATGTGCAATATCCTACTCCGGTGTGTGACCGGCTTCACCGACTCTCTAGTGAGTTCCTGCACTTAGAGGTGAAAACTACCACTTCGGACGAAACGGGGGCAATCTTGTAGAAACTTGTGATAGAAGTTGGTTTCCCATGTGCCTATATCCCAAACTAACACAACCAAGCAAAAAAGTCCACTGGGCTACCCCCTTTCGACGCACGTCTATGGGGGTAGACTAAAACGTTAGGGTTTTTCCAGCGGATTCAGGGTTTCGCCGAAGCGGGGCCCCGGAGCGTCGGAACCCCACCAAAACCTAGGATGTGCCATACCATATGTATACAAGTGTGTTGTGTGTTGTAAATGTGCAATATCCTACTCCGGGGTGTGACCGGCTTCACCGACTCTCTAGTGAGTTCCTGCACTTAGAGGTGAAAACTCCCACTTCGGACGAAACGGGGGCAATCTTGTAGAAACTTGTGATAAAAGTTGGTTTCCCATGTGCCTATGTCCCAACCTAACACAACCAAGCAAAAAAGTCCACTGGGCTACCCCCTTTCGACGCACGTCTATGGGGGTAGACGAAAACGTTAGGGTTTTTCCAGCGGATTCAGGATTTCGCCGAAGCGGGGCCCCGGAGCGTCGGAACCCCACCCAAACCTAGGTTGATGCATACCATATGTCTACAAGTGTTTTGGGTGATTCAAATGTCCAATAATCTACCCCGGTGTGTGACCGGCTTCACCGACTCTCTAGTGAGTTCCTGCACTTAGAGGTGAAAACTCCCACTTCGGACGAAACGGGGGCAATCTAGTAGAAACTTGTGATAAAAGTTGGTTTCCCATGTGCCTATGTCCTAACCAAACACAACCAGGCAAAAAAGTCCACTGGCCTACCCCCTTTCGATGCACGTCTATGGGGGTAGACGAAAACGTTAGGGTTTTTCCAGCGGATTCAGGATTTCGCCGAAGCGGGGCCCCGGAGCGTCGGAACCCCACCAAAACCTAGGTTGATGCATACCATATGTGTACAAGTGTTTTGGGTGATTCAAATGTCCAATAATCTACCCCGGTGTGTGACCGGCTTCACCGACTCTCTAGTGAGTTCCTGCACTTAGAGGTGAAAACTCCCACTTCGGACGAAACGGGGGCAATCTAGTAGAAACTTGTGATAAAAGTTGGTTTCCCATGTGCCTATGTCCCAACCAAACACAACCAGGCAAAAAAGTCCACTGGCCTACCCCCTTTCGACGCACGTCTATGGGGGTAGACTAAACGTTAGGGTTTTCCAGCGGATTCAGGGTTTCGCCGAAGCAGGGCCCCGGAGCGTCGGAACCCCACCCAAACCTAGGATGTGCCATACCATATGTATACAAGTGTGTTGTGTGTTGTAAATGTGCAATATCCTACTCCGGGGTGTGACCGGCTTCACCGACTCTCTAGTGAGTTCCTGCACTTAGAGGTGAAAACTCCCACTTCGGACGAAACGGGGGCAATCTTGTAGAAACTTGTGATAGAAGTTGGTTTCCCATGTGCCTATATCCCAAACTAACACAACCAAGCAAAAAAGTCCACTGGGCTACCCCCTTTCGACGCACGTCTATGGGGGTAGACTAAAACGTTAGGGTTTTTCCAGCGGATTCAGGATTTCGCCGAAGCGGGGCCCCGGAGCGTCGGAACCCCACCAAAACCTAGGATGTGCCATACCATATGTATACAAGTGTGTTGTGTGTTGTAAATGTGCAATATCCTACTCCGGGGTGTGACCGGCTTCACCGACTCTCTAGTGAGTTCCTGCACTTAGAGGTGAAAACTCCCACTTCGGACGAAACGAGGGCAATCTTGTAGAAACTTGTGATAAAAGTTGGTTTCCCATGTGCCTATGTCCCAACCTAACACAACCAAGCAAAAAAGTCCACTGGGCTACCCCCTTTCGACGCACGTCTATGGGGGTAGACTAAAACGTTAGGGTTTTTCCAGCGGATTCAGGGTTTCGCCGAAGCGGGGCCCCGGAGCGTCGGAACCCCACCAAAACCTAGGATGTGCCATACCATATGTATACAAGTGTGTTGTGTGTTGTAAATGTGCAATATCCTACTCCGGGGTGTGACCGGCTTCACCGACTCTCTAGTGAGTTCCTGCACTTAGAGGTGAAAACTCCCACTTCGGACGAAACGGGGGCAATCTTGTAGAAACTTGTGATAAAAGTTGGTTTCCCATGTGCCTATGTCCCAACCTAACACAACCAAGCAAAAAAGTCCACTGGGCTACCCCCTTTCGACGCACGTCTATGGGGGTAGACGAAAACGTTAGGGTTTTTCCAGCGGATTCAGGATTTCGCCGAAGCGGGGCCCCGGAGCGTCGGAACCCCACCCAAACCTAGGTTGATGCATACCATATGTGTACAAGTGTTTTGGGTGATTCAAATGTCCAATAATCTACCCCGGTGTGTGACCGGCTTCACCGACTCTCTAGTGAGTTCCTGCACTTAGAGGTGAAAACTCCCACTTCGGACGAAACGGGGACAATCTAGTAGAAACTTGTGATAAAAGTTGGTTTCCCATGTGCCTATGTCCCAACCTAACACAACCAAGCAAAAAAGTCCACTGGGCTACCCCCTTTCGACGCACGTCTATGGGGGTAGACGAAAACGTTAGGGTTTTTCCAGCGGATTCAGGATTTCGCCGAAGCGGGGCCCCGGAGCGTCGGAACCCCACCCAAACCTAGGTTGATGCATACCATATGTGTACAAGTGTTTTGGGTGATTCAAATGTCCAATAATCTACCCCGGTGTGTGACCGGCTTCACCGACTCTCTAGTGAGTTCCTGCACTTAGAGGTGAAAACTCCCACTTCGGACGAAACGGGGACAATCTAGTAGAAACTTGTGATAAAAGTTGGTTTCCCATGTGCCTATGTCCCAACCAAACACAACCAAGCAAAAAAGTCCACTGGCCTACCCCCTTTCGACGCACGTCTATGGGGGTAGACGAAAACATTAGGGTTTTTCCAGCGGATTCAGGGTTTCGCCGAAGCGGGGCCCCGGAGCATCGGAACCCCAACCAAAACCTAGATTGGCTAACCTAGTTGTGCCATACAAATACAGCTGTTTATTTTTTATCTTTACATTTGTACAGATAATGGAATAAAAGAAAAGGATTAAAAAAAAAATCTACTCTGTGCCGACGGCAAAGCCGTCGGCACAGGTCTTGGACCAGCAAAAAAAGAAACCCACCCGAGCGAGCGTGCCCGTTCATTCCTGGCAGCCCGAGCGAGAGGATAGGGTTCCTCTCACCCCGCCCCAGCGCCGCCACCACGACCCTGCCGCCCCGCCGCCCCCGCTCCCCGCCGCCGACCGGCACACCACCGCGCCACCACGACCCTGCCGCCCCGCTCCCCGCCGCCGACCGGCCCACCACCCCGTCGCCCCACCCGCTCCCTGCCGCCCCACCCGCTCCCTGCCGCCACCACGACCCTGCCGCCCCGCCGCCCCCGCTCCCCGCCGCCGACCGGCACACCACCGCGCCACCACGACCCTGCCGCCCCGCCGCCCCCGCTCCCCGCCGCCGACCGGCCCACCACCCCGTCGCCCCACCCGCTCCCTGCCGCCCCACCCGCCGCAGCGCCGACTCCCCCGTTCCCCTCCTTCCTGGACGCCGTCGACCAAGCTCACCACCCCGCGGCACCACCTCGCCGGCCCCGCCTCCGTCCATCAAGGTGAGGACGATCCCGGCCGATTATTCTGTTTTTCTATTCTATTTCCTGTTCCGAATTTGTTTCTCGGTTTGTAGATGCTAGCTAGATGGATCTGTAAATGGATGTTAGTGGTGTGTTATAGTGTTAGTGCATCCTATTATATGCTTGCTAGATGGATCTGTAGATGCTTTCTGGATGTTTGCTAGATGCATTTGGTAGCTGTTATATGGTTCTTGTTTCACTGATTGCTAAAATGTTGTTGTTAGATGCTTGATGTATCTTGTTTCACCACATTGAATAACTCTGTCACATGGTTCTTGTTATATTTTTTTATCTATGCTTCGTTGACTAACCCGTGTATCAAATGCTTTTACTTAACTAAGTATCATGTCGGAGCCGGAGCGAAAGTTTCGTGGTGTTCATCGGAGACCCACGAAGATCCCGACTTGGGCAGCTCAGATCACAGTGGATCACAGGAAGATCCAGCTTGGTACTTTCAGGTGCCCGTGGCAGGCGGCCCGCGCCTACGACTGCGCGGCGGTCCAGCACTTTGGGGCGAGAGCGATCCTCAACTTTGAGGATGAGCGGAGCGTGGCGCATGTTAGCGCCAGATGGCATGAGGATCGCGACGAAGGCCGAGGAGAGGGAGCACCGGCAGGCAGAGAGGCTGCTCAGGGCGCGCCACCAGCGCGAGGAGGATGACCCCTTGGTCAAGGATCTCCTCCTTGATCCCCAGGTGATGGCGGTCCAGTACCAGGTTTTCAGCGAGAGCCGGCAGCAGCGCGGGCAGGGCGAGGCCGGCCCCTCCGGCACGCAGCAGCAGGGCGAGGACTCTAGCAGCAGCCTGTCCTCTTGTTGGGACCGCTTGGACGACGCCACTGACACCGGCGCGAGTCGAGTTTAGGATGTCTATCATCCTACCTGTCGTACTACTAGACTTATCTTGCTACCTGTTGTACTGCTAGACTTATCATACATGCTACCTATGTATTATTGTGCTACTTGTCTATATGTGTTATGTTTAGCTAATATGGTTACATCGTTCTGTGGTTTATTCTGTTTTATGTTTAATTATTAGGTAAAATGGAGGGATATTTGCTTATATATTTCGATTGTTTGTACTTTTTAGATGACGTAGCTTCCCGCCAGCCAGCACCGTCGGTCCCGCGCGTCGTCGCGGCTTCTCCAGCTGAGGAGGGGCCGCCTCGGTGCCCTTTGTTTTGTCGCCCTCTTCCGGAGCACGTCCTCGACCTTCTCCGGCCACCGATCACGCTTCGAGGGTATAAATCTTTCGCCTCTCTTGCTGCATAGGTTTATTTTGGTCTAGATCACCAAGTCAGTCGCGTAACCCGAGTCAGATCCCATCCGGAAGGGTTACAAATTTATAAATATGCAGGATTGTCCATCTTTGCATATTTATAACCGTAACACTTCCGGGTTGTCCTGTTGGACAGTCCGAGTACGTGTAGATCGGGTCGTGTTCCATGTTCTACCCCTTCCTGAGACGTAATTTCGGCAGCACCTCCCTGTTGTTCTTCGGATGCACACCCTCTCGGCTTGACAAGCTCGAGACGTGTATTCTGAAGAACAGCGGGGAGGTGCTGCCGAAATTCCGTCTCGGGTCGGGGTAGAACATGGAACACGGCTCGATCTACACGTACTCGGGCGGGATAGGCCCTCCTATTAGAAGTGTAGGTGAACCCTTGCATGATGTAAAGATTAAAATTTGACCGTAATTAATCTGGTGACACTAAATCATTTTATTATTACTTGGTGCATATTAAAAGACTGCGTGTTTTTCGCTCCCAATAAAGCAGAGGATGGCTGATAATGGGTGGATGTACAGTGGCCGTGTCGATAAGATTAAAAGAACAGAGGAGTGGGAGATGAAGACCAATATATTAGTGAAGGAGTTAGGGCGTGGTTCAAAGGCAAAAGGAGTTCGTGGAAGGTGCCCTTGCACTCATTGCAAGAATCGTGACCGTCAAGGAAAGGAAGATATGACTAAACATCTTTGGTTGTATGGGTATACGCCTAACTACGTCACGCATGTCAAATTTGATCAGTACGAACGTCTCAGAGTTGGGGTGATGCGGCAGCGGATCGATGGCAATGAGTACGATGGGTTGAGAAACATGCTAGATGATCACCATGCTGCTTACATGCCGGATTCGCCACCTCCACAGGAGGAACAGGAGGAACCGGAGGCACCGGATGAACCGGAGGAACCAGAGCCAACCGCGAAGGCTTTCTATGAGACGATGGCCTCGGCTACGAAGCCTCTATACGAGGGTGCAAACCAGAGCCAGCTCGATGCCGTAGCTCAACTACTAAGTGACAAGTGTCAGTTCTCCACCACCCGTGCAGGCTTTGAAGCTAATCTGACAACATCTGGTAACATGTTGCCCAAAGGGCATTGTCTGCCAAAATCCATGCACGAGGTGAAGAAACTATTGGGATCGCTCAGCATGGATTATGAAAAGATTCATTGTTGTCCAAAAGGATGCCTGTTGTTCCGGAAACAATATGCGAATGACAAGTACTGTAGCCTTTGTGGGGCCTCTAGGTATGAGGAGAAAACGCTGCCTGATGGTCGGAAGAGCAGGGAAAAATCCCTGTGAAGGTTCTTCGGTACCTCTCATTCATAAAAAGAATGCAGCGGCTTTTCATGTCCGAGGAGTCTGCCAAACAAATGACTTGGCACAGGAAAGGGAAGAGATACGTCGACGAGTTAGGACGGGAAAGGATGGGACATCCATCTGATGGTGAGGCATGGAAGAACTTCGACTTGAAACACCCCCTTAATTCAGCAGATGCTCGGAATGTCAGAATTGCAATAGCAACAGATGGGTTCAATCCATTTGGGATGTCGACTGCGTCGTACAGCTGCTGGCCCGTGTTTGTTATTCCGCTCAATCTCCCTCCTGGGGTACTAATGCAAAGGAAGCACATGTTTCTGTCGCTGATCATTCCAGGGCCCGAATACCCGGGGAAGAATTTGAGTGTCTACATGCAACCGCTTGTGGATGATTTGCACCACTCATGGCACAATGGGACGTGGACATACGACCGAGCATCAAAGAAAAACTTCTGATGAAAATTTGGTTCCACTATTCCATGCACGACCTACCCGGGTATGCCCTATTCTGCGGATGGTGTACAGCTGGTAAATGGCCATGCCCAGTGTGCAGGAACCAACTTGAGTTCCTTTGGCTAAAGTCAGGTCGCAAGTATGTCGCGTTTGACAAGCATCGACAGTTCCTCGAAGGAAGGCATCCTTATCGAGAAGACAAAAAAAACTTCACGAAGGGCATAGTTGTGCGTGAAGAAAAAGCGATACCGAAGTTCGATGGTGCAAAAGTTGATGCCGAGCTACGTGCTCTCGTGCCTGCTGAGGGATCTATCCGAAAATTTGAGGGTATGGTGTAACGCACAACTGGACTCATGTGGCAGGCTTAACGCAGCTAGAGTATTACAAGGACCTCGAACTTCCCCATAACATCGATGTGATGCACACCGAAAAGAATGTTGGAGAGATGATCTTTCACACAGTCCTGAACATTCTAAGAAGACAAAGGACAATGTGAAGGCTAGAGTTGATGTTCAGAAGCTCTGTGATAGGGAGAGATTACACATGAGCCTCCTAACCCTCGTCAAAAAAATTGGTTTAAGCCAAATGCCGACTACTGCCTTGATAATATCCAAAAGAAGGAGGCATTGAAGTGGCTCAAAAACATCGCCGTGATGTTCCCTGATGGTTACTGTTCCAATATAAGTAATGGAGTCAATCTTCTTACATCAAAAGTCACTGGGCTGAAGAGTCACGACTATCACATATGGATTGAGCGGTTGATGCCGGTGATGCTTCGAGGGTATCTCCCCGATAGTATCTGGCGAGTGCTTGCGGAGTTGAGCCATTTCTTCCGCACGCTCTGTGCGAAACAGATATGTCCCCTGATTATTGCGAAGCTGCGTGATCTTGTGCCGGAGTTGCTATGCAAGTTAGAGATGATCTTTCCGCCAGGCTTCTTTGTTCCGATGGCACATCTCGTTGTGCATCTCGCGAACGAGGCACTCTTGGGTGGACCGGTGCAGTTTCGTTGGCAGTTTTGTATTGAGAGAGAGTTTAAGTACATTCGAAACATAACTGGAAACAAAGCTAGGATTGAAGCATGCATAGCTGAGGCAACAATACGACAGGAGATGGCAGACGCCGTGACAACGTACTTTCCCGATGAAGTTGCCACTATGCATAACCCGGTCACTCGGTACAATGTCGACGAGCCCAAGAATGACCCCAAGCTCCTCCTCTTCCAATGTCCCGGTGGCAAGGCCGGTGCCGGTGAAAATTGTAAATTGACCAAGGAAGAGAAGGATTGCATAATGCTCTATGTGCTTATAAACATGACGGAAGTACTCGATTTCATGAGGTAAATGGTGAACAAATTACTTTGCAACTAGTAACTCAGTTTCGGTCTAATACGTATTTTCTCCTTTTAGCAATTCCAAGATGAATACTGGTTGGGAACGGTGGATCCCGATCCCGCGGAGCTGGACACTCTTCTGAAAGAGGGTGCTCACGGAGGAAAAAAATTTGTGTCTTGGTTCATGGGAAAAGTAATTTCTAACGTGTCCCTCTTACCTTGCAATATGTGACTTGTCCCTCTTATTACACGTAACTAATGCACAAAACAATTTGAACCGTACTTGTAGGGAGCTGATCCCAACGTTGAGATGACAGATGAGCTGAGATGTGTTTCCCAAGGATTTAACCGTACCGTCATGAAGTATGAGAAGTATGATGTGAATGGGTTCCGCTTCCATACAGAGTATCACCAGAATAATCGTCCTGGAGCAAAAACTGTAAATACTGGGGTCTTCACCAAAGGATCCAGAGGAGCCGATGGAGCCAATTACGTAGATTACTACGGAAGGTTACAAAACGTATACGAGCTGACGTTCAATCGTACGAACATAGAACTCAAGCTCGTTGTGTTCAAGTGCCACTGGTTCGACCCATGCACTGGACCACATGGTGGACAGAGAAGTGAGCCTTCCATTGGGTTAGTTGAAGTTAAGCCTTCAACCACCTATACCGGAGCCGATGTCTATATTGTGGCTCACCAAGCCAAGCAAGTTTATTATTTGCCCTACCCATGCCAGAAAGAGAACCTCAAGGGCTGGGAAGTCGTGTTCCGGGTATCCCCACATGGTAAGCTACCCAGGCCCTCCGACGACGATTACAACAACATTGACCCTAAAACATACGAGGGAATTTTCTATCAAGAGCAAGAGGACTTCGGGCACTTTGACTTACAAATAGGTGGTCTCGAGGAACTCGAGAACAATGCACACACTCGTGGTGAGTCAGTGGTCGATCTGAAGGACATAGATGTGCTCTCGAAGTTTCATGCGGAAAATGACGACGATGACGAGCCTGGCGATGAGCTTCCGCCCTACTACTCACGTGATAGTGATAGTGATAGTGAGAATGAGAACCGACACCCTGATGAGGAGAGTGATGACGATAGGTATTTATTTTTGGTATCTACATGTTATTATGTCTTTTATTCTTTAGTATTTATTTTTTGACATGCTTCTTCATTGCATTATGTCTTTATGCTTAGTGTCTACATTTTATTATGTCTCGATGCTTACTTGTTTTCTCTTTCTCAATGCAGTTGATTGAACAATATGAGTCAGGGCAAGGAAAGCGCTTCTGGTGGTCCTTCTCCCGGTGCTACGCCGATCCGACGCTCACCTACTATCAGCCGGGGAGATATGGGGTTCACCCTGTCGCCGTCTCCGCAATAGATGTAGGGTCTTGGGCGTCTAGACATCTAGCTATATATGTATGTATCTATTTGATGATGGTCCTATGTGTGTATCTACTGATGATATAGCATTTTGCTTGATGATATATGGAGCCATTGTGTGATCTTGTTTGTGTGAATTTGTCGTGATTTTTGATTATTTTTTCTGCTATTTTGCTGCAAAAAACGAGCTGCTGGATAAAAAAAATCTGGGCACACCTGTGCCGACGGCAATGCCGTCGGCACAGACCCTTAATGTGACCAAATGGTCACCTGTGCCGACGGCAATGCCGTCGGCACAGGCCCATCCCGGAGCGCCCAGCAACCTCCACGTGGCGATCTATGCCGACGGCAATGCCGTCGGCACAGGCCCATCCACCTCGACCGGCCTGTGTGGGCCCCACATGCCGCTGTGCCGACAACCTAGGTGCCGACGGTGCGTTTCTGGCCGTCGGGAAAAGCTGTGCCGACGGTTTATACCTGTGCCGACGGCCAGGTGGCTGTGCCTACAGGGTTCTATGCCGACCACCCTGTGCCGACGGTGGCCGTCGGCATAGGTGTGTGCCGACGGCATTTGGACCTATGCCGACGGTCTGCGGCCGTCGGCACAGGTGGCCATTCCTGTAGTGTTATTGCACAAGTATTGATGCGTCAACAAAATGTAATGTATTGTCGTCTTTGCATTCTCAGTTCATGGATAGGTCCAGTGTTTATAAAGCAATATTCAGTCACTAAAGCAGCTCTTCAGACATATAATAATATGGCCATCAGAAACTAGTAGCACGTTCTAATGCCATTATGAAACCTGGTATTCTAATTGCCAAATTATATTCAGCGAAATCGATTAAGAAAAAGGTGTCTCTTGGAGGCTGAACGGTGAACCCCACTTTTTTTCATGTGCTTATAATTTCAAGTTATTAATGGAGGCTGCACCGTCAAAACATTCCGAAATTGCCATTGCCTAGCATTCACTATCACATCTGACTGCCTTTCTCTTCGTCCTGGAGCACATTTGGGTACATTGTGATTCTGGGAATAGTTTTTTCCCTATTCTATATCCCAACCGGTTTGTGTGCCAATACTGTACTACTTTTATAGAAGTGAACAGAAAAGTTGTCCTGACTATGAGAGTCTAAGAAGGTTAGAAGGATTTTGAATTGAAAGGCAATGCAGCTCAACAAGCCGACAAGTGTTCGTCGTCTAAACTCTGAACATGACAGAACGTTGTCAAACATTAATGATTTGTGTATGTGCTAAATATCCTCTAAAGATGCCATTATTTTTCAAGTACCACATAGACATAGCAATCTATGATTATGAGCAAACAAGGAGAAGAAGAATGGATCCGAGTTACAGAAGCACCCACCTCTAGCTGTGCATCTCCCTTTACATTTTCCACCATGAAAATCAGTGATATGGCAACATCAGGAAACTATTAGAAACATCTAAAACACCAGAATTTACCGCAGTTGCAAGCTGATGGTATTATCAATAAAATTATACGAACAATGAAGCTACACATACGAATGTACTTGTGAGTGAAATCAATGGAAATGAATACTCCACCAACCCTTTTCAGCTGTGTAAAACCCGATTTTATTCTCCTCCCATATAAAGTCCCTCTATGTTCACCCGAGCAGTTCTTATATACATGGATCACTGTTGAACTGTTATGACCCATGAGGCCCAGCCCACCTATTGACCTAGAAGAGGAAGGAGCAAGAAGAGAGCATACATGTATCCACATGCTCAGCCGCCACACACACCACAAGAAAGGATGCTCGAGCTCCCAGGATGAACTAGGGTTCAGAGGTAAATACAACATGGTATCAGAGCACGGGTTACTGGCGGCGGCGGCGGCTGTCGCGGAGGGGAGGAAGGCCACGTCGTGGGTGGCCGCGGAAGAGGGGGAAGTTGGCAAGGATTTGAACGCCGAGGCTGAGGTGGCCGCCGCCGAAGCAGAGCCGCGGGATTTGGGCGCTGGAGCTACTACTGCTCCCAGGGACGTGGAGGTGGAGATAGAGACCGTGCAACAACATGATTCGGGCGCTAAAGTCGTCATCCCAGGTGAAGTCCTTGACGCGGGATTGCATAAACAACAAGTTCAAGTTACCCAAGCTGCTGTAGTGGAACAGCCTCATCTGGTTGCCGGGGCTGCTCCTGTAGAAGTTATTGATGCAGGACTGGAGGAGGAGGCTGTGGAAGCGCACGCTGATGAGGTGGAGGAGCAAATTACTAAAGTGGATCAGCACGAATTGGCTGCAGAGGTGGCTCCAACAGAAATCCCCGATGTGGTAGTCGCAAGGAAGGGTGAGGAACTGAAAGAACAATCTTTGGAAGAAGTTGTCCATCAGCATGAAGAAGTTTAGAATAAGGAGGGAGCTCAATGTGAGGTCGATCCGGTTGATCAGCGCATGACAGAACGGTTCCCAAGGGAGCTCCTCGCTGTCATGTAGGAGGCGAGGCACGTCACTGTGCGGCTGCGCATGCTACAGTAGCGAAAGGAGGCTGCGCACATCGTCGAGCTCGAGAGGTGTTTCCAGGTGCTCGACGGGCTCATTCAGAGGACATCGATGGTTGTGTCCTCATCTGGTAAAGAAGGGGCTAGCTGCTGCGGGCAGGTGCCTGAGAGGGAGATGGCCGGTGGTGAGGTCATGGATTCGATGTGACCTGTTGATGGATGTCTGTGTGAGGTAGAGGTCATTAAGGAGGAGAAAATGGTAGCGACGAGCAAGGAAGTAAAGGAAACGGGCGGAGAACCGGCAGCGACTGCTCATTTCATCTGTACCAATGAAGGTAGCACTGAAAAGGCCAATATTGCTGCTCACAGAAGTGATACAGAATGGGTCCTTGACTCTGGTGCATCTAAGCATGTTGGGGGTAAATTTTGTGTGTTTGAGCCTTACAATATGCATCCTCCTACTCACAAGGGCACTATTCAAACGGCTGATGGTACAAAATAGCCTGTCGTTGGGGTTGGCACAGTAAAATGCACTTCGGATATCTCACTATCCTCAGTTTTGCATGTGCCAGCATTTCCTGTCAATTTGGCCTCTTTAAGTGCACTGATTGATCAAATTGACTGTATTGTGAATTTTGACAAGTTTGGTTGCTTGATTGAGGAGCGACAAACAAGGCAGGCAATTGGGTCTGGCACCAGGCGTAGGGGACTCTGGTATGTGGACCATAAGGTGCAGCCCGACTTGGTGTGTGCTGCGATCATGGAGGACAAGGAGAAGCAGGCGATGATACATCATTGTAGGATTGGGCACATTTTTTTGACAAGATGAGTAGAATATTTCCGGATGTTATGTGCGGCATAGACAAGAGCGAATTACAATGTGATGCTTGTGAGTTTGCAAAGCATACAACGATATCATATGTGAGTAGAGGACTTAGGAATATTTCTCCGTTCATGCTTATTCACTCTGATGTATGGACTTGTCCCGTGGTGTCTGTTAGTGGTGCAAAGTACTTCGTGACCTTGACTACCACTCACGCATGACATGGATTTATCTGATGCGGCATAAAGATGAAGTGTTTGACTGTTTTCAGAATTTCTATGCTCTTATCAAGACTCAGTTCAGTGTGCAGGTGCAGCCAATGAGAACTGACAATGGAACTGAATATGTGAATAACAAGTTTGGAGCTTTCTTGTCAGAGCATGGCATTCTTCACCAAACTTCATGCCCAGACACTCCACCCCAGAATGGAGTTGCCGAAAGGAAGAACCGCCACATTCTTGAAGTTGCTAGGTCTCTTATGTTCATCATGAATGTTCCAAAATTCTTGTGGAGTGAAGCCGTGATGACAACAACTTATTTAATTAACAGAACTCCTTCAAGGATATTGGGTATGAAGTCCCCGTGTGAGCTACTGTTAGGAGAGAACAAGTTCGTGGTTCCACCAAAATTATTTGGTTGCACATGTTTTGTTAGGGATCATAGACCAGGTGTGGAAAAACTGGATCCAAAGGCTGTGAAGTGTATCTTCATTGGGTACTCTCCTGGACAGCGGGGTTATAAATGTTGTAATCCTTCAGAGCGAAGAACTTTTGTCAGTATGGATGTAACCTTCGGGGAAGGTGAGCCCTTCTATGATGAACCGACTGATCTGAGTCTGTTGTTTGAGGAGCTTAACCACCTATACTCTGTGGTAGATGGTCATGAGGGGGAGAAGGTTGTGTCACGTACTCAAGATGAGTGCAGTAACACTGATGATAATGTGCAAGTTCAGGTCCGGCCAATAGTGGGTACAATTCAAATTGGTTCTCTCGAGGTTCCTGTTCGGGATCGTTGGCCTCAGAATCTCCTCGTGTACTCTAGACGGCAGCCACATGTGCAGGGGGAGCAGCAAGACAGTCATACAAGCTCATCTGACACTGCGGAGCAGCAGGCACATGTGCAGGGGGAGCAACAAGGTGATGCTAGCTCATGTGACACACTGGATCTTCCCATTGCCTTGAGAAAAGAACCACGAGCTAAGGCATGAAAGCCTCCTAAAAAATACAGGGATGAGCATGATACTATAGTGGCAAGGAAGGCTCTTCAAACTGTTCGGGATGACCATGACATTGGAAACTTTGTGTCCTATGAGGCTTTGTCTCCTTCCTATAGAGCGTTTGTTGCCTCTCTACAAACTGTGTCAACCCCAAAGGATTGGAAGACAACAAAACAAGATCCAAAGTGGCGTGAAGCAATGATAGAGGAGTTGGAAGCATTGAAGAAAAACAAGACGTGGGTGCTAACCACTTTGCTAGAAGGGAAAATGGCAGTGAGTTGTAAATGAATCTATAATGTGAAGCAGAATCCTGAAGGGAAGGTAGAACGGTACAAAGTCAGATTGGTCGCTAGAGGGTTTAGTCAAACTTATGGAACTGACTATGATGAGACGTTTGCTCCAGTTGCAAAGATGAACACGGTAAGAATATTGGTTTCATGTGCTACTAACTTTGGGTGGAAGTTGCATCAATTAGATGTCAAGAATGCCTTCTTGCATGGTGACTTGCAGGAAGAAGTGTACATGGAGATACCACCAGGTTTTGGTACCTCAGAGACAATGGGAAAGGTATGCAGGCTGAAGAAATCCTTGTATGGACTAAAGCAATCGCCGAGGGCGTGGTTTGATAGGTTCAAATGTGCTGTTGTGGTATGGGGTATGGTCAATGCAATGGTGATCACACAGTGTTCTACAGACACTCTGATCAGAAAATCACCATTCTTGCAGTTTATGTGGATGACATTATCA
The DNA here is from genome assembly GCA_947311845.1 of Poa pratensis. Taxonomy (NCBI): domain Eukaryota; kingdom Viridiplantae; phylum Streptophyta; class Magnoliopsida; order Poales; family Poaceae; genus Poa; species Poa pratensis. The sequence goes on from CAMZMU010000062.1 coordinate 12,473,446, forward strand.
TCACTGGAGATGATCAGGAAGAAATAAAGAGACTGAAGGGGTGTTTGAGCAAGGAGCTTGAGGTAAAGGATTTGGGCAACCTAAAATATTTCCTTGGCATAGAAGTGGCTCGGAACGAAAAAGGAATATCGTTGTGCCAACGAAAATACACCTTGGATCTCTTGAGTGACATGGGCATGATGGGATGTCGAGCAGCCCCCACCCCAGTTGAACAAAATCATCCAGTGACAGCACAATCAGGTGATCTAGTGAATAAGGAAATTATCAGAAACTGGTTGGGAGGTTATTGTATTTGTGTCATATGAGGCCTGACATTACATACGCCGTGGGTGTGGTGAGCAGATACATGCATGAACCAAGAAGTGGACATCTTGATAGTGCACAGAATCCTAAGATATTTGAAAGGGACTCCTGGAAAGGGGTTGTGGGTTGCAAGGAGTGGACATCTTGAGGTGGACGGGTATAGTGATTCTGACTGGGCTGGTTGTCCAGATGATAGAAGATCAACGTCCGGCTATTGTGTGTTTGTAGGAGAAAATTTGGTGTCATGGAGAAGCAAGAAACAAACAGTTGTGTCTAGATCAACAGCAGAAGCTGAGTATAGAGCTTTATCTGTCAAAAAGATTGTATATTCTCAATTCGCAAAGCATCATATATTTATGTGAAGTTCAGTATTACACAATATAGCGAAACAGAGATCAAATTCGGACCGAAGAAGAAAATACATGTAGTTTTAGTAAGTCAGATATTTCTTCGGACATCTGACCTGAGATTAGATGGGAAGTAAAAAGGTGATATCAATGTAAATTAATAGTCCAACAGACTTCTTTAAATGCACATAAAATAATTTATCTTATTCTCCTCTATATAGAGTCGTTTCCATCTTCGCCCAAACAGATGATATATGCATCGGTCACACTCCACACACATCGTCAGTTCGACACTCCTCCGAACTTTACACTTCTCTTTTACATAGTCTTTCATTCTAATCACAGTTCATAACATATTCAGATCCCACATACACAAGATGTTGAGATATCATTCAAAACGGTGACGGTCGATCGATGTCCAGAAAAGAACTTCGGTTGTGTCGGAATAGGAGGCATCGGGAGAGAAGCAGCCTACTCTGGGTGTGTTGACGAGCATCCATGTGAGAGATGACCTACTCGCATGTTTGTTGTGGCGCCTGTAATTCGCCGAGAAGGCGCAAGCCTTTCATCGGGCACATCATCCTCTCGATCGCTTCGTTGATACTGGCCCTGGCATCGAACCAACGATGAGGAGCCAAGTGCACAGTTGGCAGCTGTGTTATCCTACATGCTTAAGATCGTGCCTGCAGTTTCTGGTACGCTAGCTGGACATGGTGGAGATTGGAGAATCGCTTTAGTGAGATCACCGATAATCCGAGTCCTACTGTAAGACCCATCTAGCGTCCCAGGAATCAGGCCAGAACGCCGCAACAAGTTTCAGCCCCGTCTCCTCTCCGAGGAAGATTTCCTGGATGTAAACGGCTCTGCCGTCACCCTAGAACGTTGATGCGTATCTGAAACCGACCAACTCCCCGCAGCAATTCACGAATATGTCCCTAAGTTTCCCCTCCCTATACCTCCATGAGTAGTCTAGGGTTAACAATCTGGTACCAGAGCCTCAATCTGGACCGAATTTTCCTCCACCCACCCACCCACCACCGCACTCGCCAGTTCATGAGGAGTCGCACCATGTAGTGATGGAGGTCGCGAATTTCACCAGCCAGGAAATGTTCCACTACATGTTCAATCTCGTTGAGGAGTAGAAGCGCGCCACAGCTTCGCGGACGCGCTCGCGGAGCGGTGCAAGGCCATCACTGACGCGTTGCTGGAGCAACAATGTGTCACCGTCAACGCCCTCACTGATCTCTGCGCTGACCTCAGCGACATCTAGATGCGTTGTCCCCAACCCCCGCGACTACACCCAAGGGCCAAGGCGGTGTCCACACTTCTCGTACTACCCTTTGTTGCCGCTAGTTACTAAAGACGGCGTTTCTTGTTGGGACTTTAAGCCATGCTTGTTGCCGCCAGGTACTTCGCGTGGCGTCTCATGGAGATATTAAGTCGTGCATGTTACCGGCAGGTGCTATGCATACTGTTTTTTTTTTTTGCTAAACACAGTACAACGTAAGCGCTCATATACACGCGCACACACTCACCCCTATGAACGCACGCACACTGTACCCCTATGAGCACCTCCGAGAGACCGAGTCGGCGGGTCGAGTTTTGAGATTGACGAAGTCACCACTAGCGCCTCGCTGTCGACGGGACGTCGCCTCCCACTGAAGAATATTCCGCCTTAAATGAGAAACACCAGCGTCAAACCTGGGGTTTGAACTCTGGTGGGCCGGGGGTACAACCACCCTCCTAACCATCTTACCACAAGCAAGTTCTCTCTATGCATAGTGTTTGTTGCCGATGAGTCAAGTCATGTTTGTTGCTATTGGTCGAAGGTGGTGTTCCACTGAGTGGAAGCGCTCGGTCTGGGACGTCCCAGTTTACTCTATCTCCATTAGTGGATCAGGCTAGCAAGATATCATTAGCCGATCAAGTGATGATGGTAGTAGAGGTGGCTTCGGTGACGAATATGTGAACTCCGGTGGAAATACAATATTCCTAATCAGTCAGCATTGTGTGTGCCGTGTCCTTATTGAAGGTGCTGGCTCGAATTTTAACTTTGGGGATAAAATTTGTGATCGACCTCGTCATCATAAACGCAACTGTGGTGATCCCTTTTGAAGACCTGGTCTAGGAGTTGTATACTTTTTGTTTGTTTTGATCGTTTACCATAGTCCATAGGGTTGGTGGTAGACGGTGGAGTCACTATCGCGACATGTAGTCTCTGGATCTTTTATGGGTCTATTTTGTCTAGTTTTGTCTTGCTTTTAATAACCGGTTTCGCTAATTCTGAATTGAATCAGAATTAAGTTATAGATCATTTGAGTCCGGAACTGTCGGATTTGCGTTGTGTGCGCATTATGAATTGTGTGTGAGCTTGCAGATGATATTTTTTTCCAGTTGCATGCGAGGTTGCATTTTCAGTTCCAAGTGCGTTGACGCATAGAAAAATGATTCAACAATTGTAAATGATGTTCACAACGCACAAAGTTCTGAATGAGAACTAGTCGTCACAGGCTGCCTACACAGAGGATAGGGGTTTATTATCATTTCATAAAAGATAAGTCTTATTTGCTTTAATGCATTAAACTAGACCAGAAGTTAATAGGTGAAACTGATGCACATGATGACATGAATACTCTACCAACCTTCCAATGTGAGAAGAAGGATTTATCTTCTCCTCCTATATATACCAAGCATTTCCTACATGCATCGGTCACACTCCACATACCGCAGCACTCGTCCATATATACTACACTTTTCTTTTTTAGCGGGGACTTTCCCTTTCTGTCTTTCGTTCTAACAGGACTTTAATAAACATTATTAATAATCGATCCGTCACGATGATGGATCAAACACATAGAGTGTGTGAATAGGAGACATCGGGATAGGAGCAACCTACTAGTGGCTTCTATGATGGGCATCTACTGGCAGGATTGCTCCATTAGTAGGCTCGTTTCTCCCATGGTCAGGACAATGCACCAGTCATCCTCACCCAAGGACGACTCCCGTCTGATGATCGAGATATGCAAGCATGCACTTGCCTGTTGGTCGCACCAACCATGCTAACAGACTGACACCTTGCAACATCTGTATTATATACAGTAGCAGAATTAATTCATTTTCTACATCAGGTATGAGACGTGTGTTTGGCAGGAGACAATTTGGTCTGCATAGAAGCGGTAGGCAAATGAAGTGAACTGGATTCACGATTGCAAGGTCCATAGACTGAAACTGAAGCGAAAAGCACCAAAATTGTTCTGAATTTCATGTGTTGATTAATGGCATGGCATTCGAGAAGTTCTGCAGGCATTATTGCACCGAATTTAGGATTTCATCAGACATAAATGTAAAGTCAATCATCTAGAAATTAGGAAACATTGGGTCCATCAAACAAGCCAACCTTTTTATCAAGGGCAACCGACTACCATGCCCATTTTTTCACTCAACTTTGACAACTATTGCATCCTGGCCCAGTTGTTTGATCATCTCTTTCAACAATGGTGTACAAAGGACTAAAGTGAAAACCTTATGCAATGCTCATGATTTCCAAAGAGGAAGTAAAAGTAAACAAAACGAGAGCTTGATTGGATAGTTGATGTACCTAATTCATCAGAAAAGATGATTACAAAAATGAAAATAAAATTGCTATTATTTCATACACAAAGAAAGAATTGAACTGGGCATGCACACACATGCAATTTTGCAATCCATGAATATGCTGAGCAAATAATTAGAAGAACAGAGCCAAGTTATAGCATGATACCAGGGTAAGCACCCACGGCTAACTGTGCATCCCATCCTAGTTATATTTCCCACCATGCACAATCAATGACACTAGAGCATGAGGAAATTTCTAGAAACGTATGAAAATACCACAATGTGCTGCAAGCTGATAGTATGATCATGGCATCAGTAGTACAAAAAAATGCAGCTCCACGTAGCATTTCGCACCAAGCAAGCTGACAGGCTGACACTGTAATCAAGCATCTAAGAAGGGCTACCGCCTTGTACCTTTTGTGATTTATACAAAAGAAAATTTATCCATTCGTTACATCATATATGAGACCTTTTGCAGGAGATAATTTAGTCTGCTAGAAGAGATATGACAATAAATGGAACTGGATTCATGATGTAAGCTTCATAGACTGAAACTGAAGTGACAACACATAAAAACTGATCTGAATGTCATGTGCGTCAATGGCACACTATTCAATAGGTTTCAGTTCATGTTATTGCAAATAGTTTATGGTCTCACCAATCATAAATTGCACAGTTATTCATCTAGAAATTAAGGAAACAGTTGGTCCATCAAAGGCAACCGAATACCATGCCCAATTGTTCACTCTTAACAACTGATACCTTGTTGCGTCCTAACGAGGTGTGTGATTATTTCTTTTTAACCGGTGTACAAAGGATTAAAGTGAAAACCTTATGCAATGCTTTTTTATTTCCATAGAGAATGTAAGTGTAATGAATACGTGACTGGTTATATAACACTAGGTAAGCAACTGGAAGTTTTTTTATTAAATTGTCGATGTACAAAAATCACCGGGAAAGAAGATTGCAAGAATGAAACATAATATTACTAGTACTTCATATAAAAATGTAATAATTGAGCTTAGCGTGAACACACATACAAATTTCACATGAAGTTGCATTATTTTCTTACACCAAACATCAAGTAATCAAGAGTTAACTAGCACCGTCACTATTGTTACATATATCGTAACTCGAAAACTTGCATGGAAAATTCTGAGAAGCAACAAACATGAAAATATGGAAATAATATTTTCAATCCCCTGACAACGTGCAGAGAATCAAGGCTCCATTTATCTCTTATGCAGAGTCCTAGAGTAATCTCTGCTATATAGAAAATTACGTTGGACATAAAAAATTAGTGCAACTGTGTCACATGATTGAACAACTAGCTCGAAAAAGTCGCCGCCATCACCAAACAAGCAATGCTGGACCATCTATATTTTTGATACAATATATTTTTTGTTCCTGACTATAGGCCTATCTGGAGCGAGCTAACTTCCAAGTGCCTCCTACTCCCATGGGAGAAAGTTCCCCCTTTCTTATCCAACTCCTTGGACCGCTATCTTCAAATTGGTCCACCAGAAAGAGTAGTTCTAGAGTTTGAGCGCGCGGTAGCATTCGAGCTGAGGGTGGCATCATGGTGAGCGAATGTGATGCGAATACGGCGAAAAAGAGGAGCCTTTAAAGACACGAGTGGTAAGAGTTTGCAAATGAATCTTAACTGCTAGCCACTACATTACAACGATCCTATTTGTCAGTTTTTTCAAATGTGCAGAAATTGATTTTTCTTCTCCTCCTACATATACGTGCGCTTCCATCGGCAGCCGAGCAGATCATATATGCATTGGTAAAACTCCGCATGCTGTCGTCCTCGTTCACACTTTAAACTTTCCTTTCACAGGCAGGCATTCGTTCTAATAACGCTTTGGTACACACTGTATTTACAAATCCCACGTAAACACGGAGAGACTATGATAGCATTTAGAACCAAACGGTCGATGTTGCAAGATCAAACATGAACAGCGTGTAGGAATAGGCGCCATCGGGAGAGAAGCAACCTAGTATTCGTATGTATGATGTGCAAATGTCAAGATTGCAGGGATTGCCCCATTGTTTGGGTCGTCCTTAACCGCGTCATTTGGAGCTAGTTTCAATACTCAAGGTTGCTGAACAATGCTGCCACGCTGACTGGTAGAACATATTGGTCAAATCGTTTGCCTCAGAGATGCAGCGCCAGCAGCAGCAGACCAAGAGGAGGTGCGGATCTTTCATCGTCTTCATGATCATGCCGTCCATCCTGTTCCTGGTGGCGTGCTGAGCGGTGTTTACTTGTGGAGGAGAAATCATATGTTCGGGTCGAGTAAGTTGCTCTTTTCTAGCTCGTAATGCCGTGTGACGCAACCTGGTGGGAACTATTATTGTGAGGTAGTGGGAACTACACCGTGTTATGAACCTACTGCTTCATGATCTTTTGTAATGGTCACTGCCGTCCTGAGTAATTTTGTTCTTTCCTAGGTTGTAACGCCGTGTGATGCAACCTGGTGCTTCGGCACTTAAAATATTGTCTGATTGTCTCGGTTTACGTCGAACTGAATCCATGGTTAATATATCAATGAGCAGACTCTGGATCCTACTGTAGTTACGTTGAACTACAACAATCAGCAGATGAACAGAGTCGAGTTCCAACATGATCACGGGCAAGCATCCACGGTAAACTGTGCATCCTAGTTACATTTCCCACAATGGACAATCAGTGATATGGTCGCACCAGCAAGCATCTGAAAACACCACGATGTGTTGCAAGCTGAGGGTATCACTATCATCATATATCAGTAGTAGAAACAATACTGCTGCGCATACCAGTTCGCATCAACCATGCTGACAGACTGGTAGTAATCAAACCTCTAAGAAGGGATACCATCTTGCAAGATCTGTATGTTAGAATATGACCAGCCGGCCGTGCCGGCTGCTGCTCATCTTGGCGTCCACGCCAAGCCTTCCTTCATTGGATCTCATATAGATGGCAGGACAGCTCACGTACATGGTAGTTGTTGGTAAACTGATTGTAATCTGATTGATGTAACTTGTACTATATATACGTCAATACAACACAGACGAGGCTAGCGATTGCAGCCCGTATTATTTGCGATTTGCATGGTATCAGAGCAAGACGCTCCTCCCTGTTTTCTTCTCCTCTAAACCCTAGATCGATTCCCTCCTCAGCCACCATGTCTCCTGATGAACTCAAGACGCTTGAAGCCGAGCTCCAAAAGCGCGACAAAGAACTCAAGGCCCGCGAAGCCGAGCTCGCACGCCAAGTTGAAGCGGGCAAATCACACGCGGATGGTCCTCCTGCCATCTCCTCCTCCAACTACGTCGCCTCCATCAAGACGCATGTGCCCATCACTCTGGACCTCCAGGATTCCAACTACGCGAAGTGGCGTGAGCTGTTCCTCGTGGCTCTCGGTCGCTACGGTCTCACCGCCCACGTCCTCGCCGACAACGACGCCACTCCCTCCGACACCTCGCCAACCTCCGAGTGGGCGCGCGACGACTACACCGTGCTCTCATGGATCTATGGGTCCATCTCCCTCGAGCTCTTCGGCATCATCATGGCGCCCGGCTCCACCGCTCGGCAAATCTGGGACACCATCGACAACCTCTTCCGCGACAACAAGAAAAGCCGCGCGATCGCCCTCGACGCCGAGTTCCGCAACACTCCACAGGGTGACATGACCATCTCCGAGTGCTGCGCCAAGCTGAAGAATCTTTCCGATGCCCTCGCCGACGTCGGACAAACCGTCTCCGACGAGACCCTCGTCCTCACCCTGCTACGCGGCCTCAACGAGCAGTATGCACACCTGCGCTCTTTCCTTCCGTTTCAGGCGCCGTTCCCTTCCTTCTTGCAGACCAGATCGGCGCTCGTTCTTGAAGAGGCTCAGAAGAAGACGGATGCCAAGAATGCCGCTGCTATGGCACTTTGGGCAAGCGGCAATAGCATCATCCCAAGCGCTGGGGGTGAGCGTGCACCACCGGCCGGAGGCGCTGGACGCGGCAACTCGATTCCCTTCAACAGCAACAACTACCGCGGCGGTGGCGGCGGCCGCGGACGTGGACGTGGCGGGCGTGGCCGTGGACGCGGTAATCCATGGATGTTCAATCCGTGGACTGGACTACCCACTCGTGCCGGCCATGCACAACAACCGGCGCCGTCCCAGCCTCAACCGTGGCAGCAACGTACATGGCGTGCTCCAGCGCCAGGGCTTCTTGGCGTGATCCCTCTCTCTACCAGAGTCTCGCGGGAGCTCTCCAGTACGCCACTCTCACTCGTCCCGAAATAGCCTATGCCGTTCAACAAGTTTGCCTTCATATGCATGATCCTAGAGAGCCCCACTTCCATCTAATAAAACGCATTCTTCGATACCTCAAAGGTACTCTCCATCACGGTCTTCTCATCCACTCTTCTTCATCTCATTCTCTCACTGCCTACTTGGATGCCGATTGGGCTGATGCCCGGACACCAGACGTTCGACGTCGGGTTTTTGCATGTTCCTAGGTGATAACCTTATTTCTTGGTCGTCACGTCGCCAGACTACAGTTTCACGATCAAGCGCTAAGGCTGAGTACAGAGCTGTTGCAACGGCAGTGGCTGAATCTTGTTGGGTCCGCCAATTACTACATGAGCTTCATCGACCTATTGACAGTGCTACCATTGTCTATTGCGACAGCGTCAGTGCGGTTTATCTTTCTGCCAACCCGGTTCAACATCGTCGGACTAAGCATATTGAGCTAGACATTCACTTTGTTCGCGAGAAGGTTGCTTTGGGTGCCGTTCGTGTTCTTCACGTTCCCTCGTCTTCTCAGTTTGTGGATATTTTCACCAAAGGATTACCGACATCATTGTTTCAGGATTTTAGGTCCAGTCTTCACGTCGTTGCTCTCCCGAGTTCAGACTGCGGGGGCATGTTAGAATATGACCAGCCGGCCGTGCCGGCTGCTGCTCATCTTGGCGTCCACGCCAAGCCTTCCTTCATTGGATCTCATATAGATGGCAGGACAGCTCACGTACATGGTAGTTGTTGGTAACCTGATTGTAATCTGATTGATGTAACTTGTACTGTACTATATATACGTCAATACAACACAGACGAGGCTAGCGATTGCAGCCCGTATTATTTGCGATTTGCACTGTACTATATAGGAGAAAAAAATCCATTTTCTACATCATATATGAGAGATGTTCGGTGGGAGATTATTTCTTTATAGGCAAATAAAGGGTACTGGATTCACCATTGGAAGCTTCATAGACTGAAACTGAAGCGAAAAGCACCACAAAATCATCTCAAATTCATGTGTCAATGGAAGCATTCAACAAGTTTCAGCAGGCGTCATTGCACATAGTTTATGATCTCATCAAATAATAGTCAATCATCCAAAATTTAAAAACATTCCAGCCTTCAAACAAAAGCCCAGTTTTTCACTCTGAACTTAAAAACTGATACCTCGTTGCATTCTGTCACCAGGCTTTTGGTTATCTCTTTTTAACTCTGGTGTACAAAGGATAGAGAAAACCTTATGCAAAGATCATAATTTCTATATATATAGAGAGAGAAAATAAAGTAATCTGTGACAGGTAATATCGACAATGGGTGCACAATAAAAGTAAAAAAAATTGGCATGCAACTTAGAGCTTGATGTAAATAAGTCACCGAAAAATAAGATTGCAAAATGAAAATAATTTTAATAACACTTCATATAAAGAAGAACTGAACCAAGCATATACACATGAATGTTGCCATGCAAAGTAGTATCTTATTGCACTAAACATAAATTAGCACAGAATAACCAGCACTGCGACTATTGTTCTAATGGGCATGCACGGAAAATTCTTGTTCCAATACTTGCGCAATTATCAGCGACAGAGATCAAAATCCAACATTAAGCCAAAGTCATTTATTCATAACAAGGCTATTTATTCAGTACAGCAGTACATAATGGAGTTCACTCCAGGAGGGTGTTGACAATGGATTTTACGCTGAGCTTCTTGAGGTAGTGTAAGACTGACCACAGCCAACGAACATTACAGGAGCTCCAGATGCATAAACCATGGATTTACTGTCGATGTTGCCACAAATCTAGTGGTCATCAAGGTGGAAGTAAGATAAGACTCTGGAGACGGTGGTTCCGACGGAGGTGGGACGAGGAAACGAGGAGGCGAGGTTCGGATCTCATGCAAACTGCAGTGTGCCATCTAAACTCAAAAATCAGTCCAGCCTGGCCCCAATACTGCTTCAAGTGTGAGGATGGACCCAAATTACCCGGTTTTAAATGTTTGGTGTTTTCTTTTCTCCAGTTAAAAAGTGAGGACCAACCCCATACTCGTCATACAGTTTATGGTGATACAAATATACATTTCTATAATTAAAATATATGCTAGAAGTAAGTGTCCACTGTCTATCATCTTCAGGTGAAAACATCCCAATGCATGATATTTATCATCACCAGAGGAGGCATCAATGTTTTCTCATCCAAAACTAGTGCAAGCAGTAGGCAAGAGTCTGAGGATCACCTTTCACTGGTTGCAACCTCTCAGATTCTCAGACAAAGGAGCAGTACCAATTCATTACGAAAAAGGTGTATATTTATGTGTAGGTCAGCATTAAGTAGTGCAAAAAGAGTCAAATTAGATCATGAGTTATGATTGAGCCAGAAGAAAAGTCAGATATGTGTTGAGACTTGTGTTTATTAAACCATAAGTTAAGAAGTGAAATTGATGGAAATGAATTTGTTAGATGTGTATATGTAGTGGCCTAGTGCCCCCAGTGTACTGTAGTTGCTCACACCTGTAACATGGTATCAGTCCCAGGTTCTCCCGCGCGTCGCAACTCCGCGCCGTCGCCGTAGCTTCTCCCGCCGCTGCCGCCCTTCTCCGTCCCGGCCCCGGCCGCCGTCGCCCGTCTCCGCCCCGGCCGCTGCCGCCCGTCTCCGTCCCGGCCCCGGCCGCCGTCGCCCGTCTCCGCCCCGGCCGCTGCCGCCCATCTCCGGCCGTCCGTGGCCTGTCGAGGCGCCGCTCTGCTCCGGGCCGGCCGCCCTGCCGCGCTGCCGCCGCCACGGCCCGTGGCCTGCCGCGCCGCAGCCATCACCGGCCGTCCGCGGCCTGTCAAGGCGCCGCCCTGCTCCGGGCCGGCCGCCCAACTCCGGCTGCTCCGCGCCGGCCGCCGCCATCTCCGGCCGCTCCGCACCGGCCGCCGCCCTGCTCGGGCCTGTCTGCCCAGAAGCCGCCCGTGGCTGCTCTCCTCGCTCTCCACCGATCCGTCGGGCTGCTGGGTCGATCTCGATCCAAATCGTGAGTGTTGACTTCCTGTGAAAAAAAAAAAAAAAGAGAAAAAAAAAATCAAAAAAAAAAAAAAATCAGAGAGCCCGCGATGTCCTCTTCGGGCTATGTTGCTGTTCCTCGGTGCTCTGTGATCTTTGATGGCACAACTACGCCGAGTTTGTGGGCTTTATGCGCATCCACATGCGCGGCCTCATGTTGTGGGGCGTTCTCTCTGGCGAGGTCTCTTGTCCGCCATGCCCGTTGCTCCTGTGACTCCTACTCCACCGGTGCCACCTGTTCTTGCCGCTGATGCTTCTCAGGCTGATCGGGATGCTGCCAAGGATGCTGATGATCATGCAGTTGAAGCCTACGACCAGCAGGTATCGGATTATTCTGAGTCCCTTTCTATTTACCGGGATGATCTGTCTGTTTACACTCAGTGGTGCAATGATGATGCCCGTGCTGCTGCTGTTCTCACTGCTAGTGTTCTGCCTCAGTTTGCTTCTGAGTTTATGGGATTAGGCACTGCTCCTGCTATGTGGACTTATCTTTGTCAGCGCTATCAGCCCTCTGGTGATGCTCTCTACCTATCTGTGGTCCGTCAGGAGCATGATCTTCAGCAAGGAGACTCTACTGTTGATGAGTTCTACTCACAGTGCTCTGCCATCTGGCGTCAGCTTGACTCTCTGAGGACCGTTGTTTGTGGTACTTGTCGCTGCTGTCAGACAGTCAGGTCAGCTTGGAGTTTCAGCGTGTCCATGAGTTCCTGTCTCGCCTCCGTCCTGAGTTTGAGGCTCGGCGTGCTCACTTGCTTGCCCGTGGTCGACGTGTTCCCATCTCAGAGGTACTTGCAGAGCTTCGTGCTGAGGAGACTCACCTCCGGTCTGCTGGTCTGCTTGTGGTTCCCACTGTGCTTGCTGCCCGTGCTCCGATGTCGTCTGCTCCACCGCTGCTACTCACTCCACCACGGGGGGTGGGTGGGCGGCCCTCTGCAGGGGGGGCAGGTCTCGCCCGTTCTGTGATTATTGCAAGAAGCGGGTCACCCAGAGTCAAATTGTTTCAAGAAGCAGCGCGACATGGGTCGCTCCTCTACTACGGCTCCAGCGCCTTCGTCTGCACAGTCCTTCACTGCCCAGGACATTGCCCAGCTCAAGCGTATGCTGGCTTCCTCTGGCTCTTCCTCGACTGGCACCGCTGCCTCGCTGACTACTTCGCCACCACCGCCTACACAGTCAGGTACATCTCCGTGGGTTCTGGATTCTGGAGCTTCCTTTCACATGTCTTCTGATTCTTCTGCTCTGTCTTCTCTTCGACCTCTTGATTCTCCTCTCAATGTTCTCACTGCCGATGGCACACCTCTTCCTGTTGCTAGTCGTGGCACTCTCTCTACTCCGTCTTTCTCTGTTCCTAGTGTTTCTCATGTTCCCCGTCTTACCATGAATCTCTTTTCCGCTGCTCAACTTACTGATTCTGGCTGTCGTGTTATTCTTGATACCGACTCTTGCTCTGTTCAGGATCGTCGCACCCAGGTTCTAGTTGGAGCTGGCCCTCGGCGCCGTGAGGCTCAGGGCCTTTGGGAGGTTGACTGGCTTTGTGTTCCTTCCGCTGCCACCACACCGCCAGCTCGCATGCTCTTGCTGCCCCTCCTCTGCGTCCTTCCAACAGTGGCATCATCGACTTGGTCATATATGTGGCTCTCGCTTGTCCTCGCTAGTGCATCAAGGTGTCTTAGGGTCTGTCTCTGGCGATGTATCTTTACATTGTAATGGTTGTAGACTTGGCAAACAGACTCAATTACCTTATCCTACGAGTGAGTCAGTCTCTCAGCGTCCTTTCGACTTAGTTCATTCTGATGTATGGGGTCCTGCTCCCTTCGATTCGAAAGGTGGTCATCGCTACTATGTTCTATTTATTGATGACTTCTCTCGCTACACTTGGCTCTATTTTATGAAATCTCGCAGCGAGGTTCTCCCTATATACAAGCGATTTGCTGCCATGGTACACACCCAGTTTTCCACGCCCATTCGTGTCTTTCGTGCTGACTCGGCTGGTGAGTATATCTCCCAGATGTTGCGTGGTTTTCTTGCCGAACAGGGTACTCTTGCCCAGTTCTCTTGCCTGGTGCTCACGCTCAGAATGGCGTTGCTGAGCGCAAGCATCGCCACCTTCTTGAGACGGCTCGTGCGATGATGATCGCCGCCTCTCTTCCACCCCACTTTTGGGCTGAGGCTATCTCCGCATCCACCTATCTCATCAATATCCAGCCTTCGGCTGCTTTGCAGGGTGGTATTCCTATGGAGCGTCTCTCTGGTCGTTCTCCTGACTACTCCGCTCTTCGCATGTTTGGGTGCGTGTGCTATGTTCTTCTTGCTCCCCGCGAACGCACCAAATTGACCGCTCAGTCGGTGGAGTGTGTTTTTCTTGGCTACAGTGATGAGCACAAGGGCTATCGATGTTGGGATCCTGTTAGTCGTCGGCTACGTATTTCCCGTGATGTGACTTTTGATGAGTCTCGTTCGTACTATCCGCGTCCTACTGCCTCTACCTTTTCGGTTGAGGATATCTCCTTCCTTATACTCCCGACACATCTCCTCTGTGCCCATATTCCTCCTCCTCCACCTCCACCTCCGCGAGTCCCACTGTTTCTGATACACCTCGACACCACCCTCTTCTCCTCCCTCGTCACCTACCTCTCCACCTACTCCTCTAGTGTGCCCTCCCCTTTCTCCCTTTCCTCTCCACTACACTCGTCGCCCTCGTGTTGAGGATGATCCCTCTGCATGCCCTCTACTTCCGGAGCGCCACCTTCCCCGTGTACACCGGTTCATAACCTTCGTTCTCGGACCTCATTACGGTCTCCTGATCGCTATTCTGATTCCCAGTACGGTCTTTCTGCTGTTGCTGAGCCCACTTCCTACCGTGATGCCATGGCTCAGTCTGAATGGCAGCTTGCGATGGCTGAGGAGATTGCTGCCCTTGAGCGCACTGGCACGTGGGATCTTGTTTCCCCTCCTCCCGGTGTTCGTCCCATCACATGCAAGTGGGTCTATAAGATCAAGACTCGCTCCGATGGTTCTCTTGAGCGTTACAAAGCTCGTCTTGTGGCTCGTGGCTTTCAGCAGGAGCAGGGACGCGATTATGATGAGACATTCGCTCCTGTTGCCCACATGACCACTGTTCGCACTCTTCTCGCTGTGGCTTCTGTTCGTCATTGGTCTGTGTCTCAGCTTGACGTCCAGAATGCCTTTCTCAATGGTGAGTTGCGTGAGGAGGTTTATATGCAGCCACCACCGGGGTACTCTGTTCCTGATGGTATGGTTTGCCGTCTTCGGCGCTCTCTCTATGGCCTTAAACAAGCCCCTCGCGCCTGGTTTGAGCGTTTCGCTTCTGTGGTGACTGCCGCTGGTTTCGTGCCTAGCGACCATGACCCGCGCTGTTTGTCCACACCTCACCTCGTGGTCGGACGCTCCTCCTCTTATATGTTGATGACATGATCATTACTGGCGATGACTCTGAGTATATTGCCTTTGTTAAGGCCCGCCTCCGTGAGCAGTTCCTGATGTCAGATCTTGGTCCTCTTCGCTATTTTCTTGGGATTGAGGTTTCTTCGACTTCTGATGGCTTCTACATCTCCCAAGAAAAATATATTCAGGATCTTCTTGCTCGCGCCGCTCTTGGTGATGAGTGCACTGCTGAGACTCCTATGGAGCTCAATGTTCAGCTTCGTGCTACCGATGGTGATCCCCTCACGACCCGACACGCTATCGCCATCTTGTTGGGAGTCTTGTCTATCTGGCTGTCACTCGTCCAGACATATCATATCCTGTCCACATTCTGAGTCAGTTCGTCTCTGCTCCCAGTTCTGTCCACTATAGTCACCTTCTCCGTGTTCTACGATATCTTCGTGGCACGATCTCTCGCCGCCTTTTCTTTCCTCGCTCCAGCTCTCTCCAGCTCCAGGCCTACTCTGATGCTACGTGGGCCAGTGATCCTTCTGATCGCCGCTCGCTGTCTGCCTATTGTGTTTTTCTTGGAGGATCTCTCATTGCCTGGAAGACGAAGAAACAGAAGGCAGTTTCCCGCTCCAGTGCAGAGGCTGAGTTGCGAGCGATGGCTATGTTGACGGCTGAGGTGACCTGGTTGCGATGGTTGCTAGCAGACTTTGGTGTTTCTGCTGCTGCACCGACTTCTCTATTGTCAGACAGTACCGGTGCCATCAGCATTGCGCGTGACCCGGTGAAGCATGAGCTCACCAAGCACATCGGCGTGGATGCCTCCTTTGTGCGTGCTGCTGTGCAGGATCAGATTCTTGCTCTTCACTATGTGCCCTCCGAGTTACAGCTGGCGGATTTCTTCACGAAGGCACAGACTCGAGCGCAGCATGGGTTTTTCCTCTCCAAACTCAGTGTTGTTGACCCACCATGAGTTTGAGGGGGGGTGTTAGATGTGTATATGTAGTGGCCTAGTGCCCCCAGTGTACTGTAGTTGCTCACACCTGTAACAGAATTCACCGCCAACCTTCTTCAAAGTATGTAGAATGTGATTTCTCTTTCCCTCCTATATATAGTCACATCCATCGTCACCCGAGAAGATCCCATACACATCGAGCACACTCCGCTCGTACATCCACACTTAACACTTTCCTTTCGGTCTTCTAGTAACCCTTCAGTATACACAAGTGTATGATATCCAAGATTTAAAATCCCACCTTAACAGAAGAGATCGGCGATGATAAATTTAAGACCAAAACCGTTCATGTTTCAGGATCAAACAAGTAGGGTGCGTATAAATTGGAGTCATCGGAAGAGAAGCACCCTAGTGTTGGTGTGTACCGTGTGCGTCCATCCAATGTGCATGTATTACCCCGTAGTTTTGGGTGTACCTATCACCACCATTCAGAAGCAGTTCCGGTCGAGCTTGCTTGACCACGCTGACGAGCATAACAAGTTGCTTGACCAGGAGTCCACGCCTCAGAAGCAGCATGGCAGAAGAACCAAAGAGGCGCAAGACATTCAACTATCTGGTGGAGGTGCTGCAGGAGGATCCATAGCCAGCAGTTCTGTTGGGGTTCTGCCGCATGATCGTGCCACACACCACGAACCCATCAAGCTCCTCAGGTTCGCCAAATATATATGACAAGCATAATGAATCTGGCCTGGTTAATATTGCACACGTTATGGGGCAAAGAAATGCAACGACGCATTCGAGGATGCTTGGCTCATGGATATCCATGTCCAGTGTCGCATATTCAGTCAGAAAAGCAACTTTAAGACATAATATGGACAGCAGAACCTAGTATTCTAATTGATTCTAATTGCCAAATTTACATTCTGCTAAATCAACACTGCTAGTTATCTGGGCTCTAGAGGAAAGCACCCACAGCTAGCTAAATCAATTATATGAGCAAATAGTAAAAGGAACATACCCAGGTTATAACACGATCTGGGGCAAAGCACCCAGCTCTACCTCTATATCCAGTTACATTTCATATAATGGCAATCAGATGATTGGCAAATAATAAATGTAGTGACAAATAATAATTGATTTAGCTAGCTCTGTATCCAGGAAACTTCTAGAAACATCCGAAAACACTACAATGTGTTGCAAGATGAGAATAGCATCATAACATCAGTAGTAAAAACAAATAATGCAGAAAACCATGCTGACAGACTGACATCTCGCAACATCTGTATTATATAGCAGAATTAATTCATTTTTTACATCAGGTATGACACATGTGTTTGGCAGGAGATAATTTGGTCTGCATATAAGCGGTAGGAAAATAGTGAACTGGATTCGCGGTTGCAAGGTTCATAGACTGAAACTGAAGCGAAAAGCGCCAAAAATTGATATGAATTTCATGTGTTGATTAATGGCATGGCATTCAAGAAGTTCTGCAGGCATTATTGCACAAAGTTTATGATTTCATCAAGCATAAATTCATAGTCAATCATCTTGAAATTAAGAAGATATTTGGTCAATCAAACAAGCTAACCTTGTCATCAAGGGCAACCAGCTACCATGCTCAGTTTTTCAGTCTGAACTTTGACAGCTGATCTTATTGCATCCTGGCACCAGTTGTTTGATTATCTCTTTTCAACAATGGTGTACACAGGACTAAAGTGAAAAGCTTATGCAATGCTCATGAGTTTTAAAGAGAAGGTAAAAGTAATCAAAACGATAGCTTGATTATAGTTGATATACCCAATTCATCAGAAAAAAAGATCACAAAAATGAAAATAAAATTACTATCAGTTCGTATACAAATTTGCAATCCATGAATGTGATGAGCAAATAATTGAAAAAATAGAGCCAAGTTATAGCACGATCCCAGGGCAAGCACCCACGACTAACCGTGCAGCCCAGTTATATTTCCCACCATGGACAATCAAATTAGGCCAGATGTTAAGAGGTGAAATTGATGCGTATGAATAGTTCACCAACCCTCTTAAAATGTACAGAAGATTATTTCTCTTCTCCTCCTATATATAAATGCACTTCCATCTGCATCCGAGCAGATCATATATGCATCAATCAACCTCCACATACCGCCCCACTCGTCCACACTATGCACTTATGTTTTTAAGGGATTTTCCTTTAGAGTCTTCTGTTCTAATAGCAATTTTGTATACATTCAAATCCCATGAAAATACACGAGATTATGATTGCACCTAATACCAAAATTGTCGATGCGCATCAAAATCAAACACATGCAGTGCGTGGGACTAGGATCCATCGGGAGAGAAGCAACCTAATCGTGGCGTGTATGATGTGCATCCATCACCACTCTCAGGATTACCCCGTTGTTAGGCTCCTCCTTAACGCCACCGTCTGGAACCAGCTCATACTCTTCAACGATCATGCGGAGGTGCTCCAGGATCCATGATTCACTATAGTGCAGTCCTCTTGAGGATATTCCCCATGCCAACTGCCGCACACCAGTAACCCCTCTGCTCCTGCGAGTAAAAAAGGTTGTTAGCCAAAATTAAGGTGACAAATGCAATGCATATCTGACTGGTAAAGAGTTATACTGACACTGGTTATACAATTTTAAGTAAAAAGGTAACGAACTGAAGTCTGGATAATATAGTCTGGACGAGGTAACCAAATGCATATCCAAGGGATGCTCACAGTTCATGGGTAGCCCTGTCGATTGTGCATGAACGAATATTGAGTCACTAAAGCAGCTCTTCAAAACATAAAATGGCCATAAAAATCTAGTATTAGTATATTCTAATGCCATTCTGGAAAGTATTCTAATCGCCAAATGTACCTTCTGCTAAATTAATTAAGAGAAAAAATGACTCTTGAGACTGAACACCACTTCTTTTTCATGTACTACCTTGTTGTCTCCTCAAACATTCTAAAATTTCCATTCCAGTCTTCACCATCATAACTTGCCTTTCTCTTCTATCCGAGGCTCATATTACAATTTTATGTCAAGTGATAATATTTTCTATCTTGATTTTCCACTGATTCTTGTAGCCATCCTATGTTATTTTTACTGAAGTTCCAAGGCCAAGCAGTCCCACTTGATCCAAATTTTAAATCCATGAATATGTTGAGCAAACAATAAGCAGAACAGAGTCAAGTTCCAGCATGATCACGGGGCAAGCACCAAGGCTAACTGTGCATCCCAATTATATTTTCCCACCATGGACAATCAGTGACACGAGAGCATCATGAAACTTCTAGAAACATCTGAAAACACCACAGGGCGATGCAAGCTGAGAGTGTCAGTAGTAAAAACAATGCAGCTGCACTACAAACAACGTGACTATACATTACAATTTGCACCAAGCCGACAGTGTAATCAAACCTCTAATAAGGGCGACCATCTTGCAACATTGTATTATAAAGAAGAAAATTAATTCATTTTGTACATCATATATGAGAAATGTTTGGCAGGAATGTAGTCTGCATATAAGAGGTACACAAATAAGTGAAGAATTCAGGATTGTATTCTCATAGACTGAAGCTGAAGCGAAATGCACCAAAACTGATCAACAAATAGTTATGATCTCACCAAGCATAAATCCATAGCCAATCATGTAGAACTTAAAAACACTTGGTCCATCAAATAAGCAAGCTTTGTGGTCAAGGGCAACTGACTACCTCTCCTAGTTATTCACTCTGAACTTGCAACTGATATATTGTTGCATCTGAGCACCAGGTGTTTGATATATCTTTTAACTCTGTTCTATAAAGAATTGAAGTGTAATGCTTGTGGAATGATCATAATTTCCGAACACGAAGAAAGTAAAAAAAGGTGTCAACCAAAATTAGGTGACGAGGGTAATGAATATGTGTCTGCTAAAGGGAAGCAGCTGAGAGTCTGATTGAATAGTGGATTTACAAAAGTTCACCGGAAAAGAAGATTGCAAAAATGAGAATAATATTACTAGCACTTCATATAAAAAAGTAAGAATTGAACTTAGCGTGTACACACATGCAAAGTTCACATGAAGTTGCATTATCTTCTTGCACAAAATAACAAGTGGCCAAGAATTAACTATAACTGCTACTATTGTTACATGTAATCTTAACTAGCAAGTAAACTCGAGCCTGATAAACATGCATGGCAAATTCTTAGAAGCAACACACAAAAAAATCTTAGATAAAGTAGCAAAGCATGAAACACTCACATAATTATCAGCGACAGATCAACATCCAACATGACCACAAAGTCATGGGAAGTTTAAAGAGAGCAAGGGTATACCTATGTAGTAAAGAAGTACATATCGGAGTTCACTCCAGGAGGGTCCAGATAAATACACCATGAGCTGCTCCAACCTTGTCGTCAATGATGTCAAACTTGGTGAGCAGGATCCCATCAATCGATCTAGCAGTGGACAGTCTGGCTGAACTTAGTAAGCTGATCAACAACATCGTTTCCCACCAGCGCTTCTTCAACAAATAAAACCAGATCCGGGTTATTGAGATTGATGAGCTTGGAGAGTGCTCTCATAAGTGGCTCATTGTCCTACATACGCCCAGCGGTGACGACAACAACAACATCAGATTCATTTCAAGTGGCTTCCTGAAATCGCGCCCTTCGCCACTACGGCTGGATCCATTTCGTATCCTTTCTCAAATATAGGAATCTGAAAGCAGATGCTCAACGGCGCCAAATCTAAAGGTGTCACATGCTGCCAGCATGACAGTGAGGTCATGTTGAAGAAGCCAATACGCAACCTTTGCGAGGTTGGTGGATTTCCCGGCCTCATTCACCCCTACGAACACCATGACGTATTATTCTAACAAAAGCACCTTCCGTAGTTGCCTGAACAGAGGAGGATATCCGTGTGAAGGATCCGAGCTTCTTTTATAGGAGGCTAGTTGTAACCCATTCACAGAGCTTCTCCTCTGCCACATTCTTGGTCATCAAGAGCTTGAGTGCAGGTTGCAGATCAGACATCTCCAGAGCCGTACCTGCAATCTTCCGAAACATTGAGGAGAACCATCCAGTCTTTCATGTGCTCTCGCGGCTTCATGCTCTTCCCCTGGTTGACAGCTAACTCTACTATTATTACCGCACGTCAGAGCAATCCTTTTCAACCTACTCAGATCAAAAGCCGCATTGTTGGCACTCCTTCCACAACACCACCACTGAGATTTCTCTTCCACGACACTGAAGCTACCATCCGCTACTGAACTGTCCCTCCCAGAGTCATCACTAGCCTTCCCACTCTGACCACCACCACCATGGGGATGGGGGACGCGATGAGATGGACCTGGATCAGGCTTCACGGGGATAGAGAGCGGACGCGACGCGCGCGCCTCGGCTTCGACATGGAGCTGGCAGAACCTCGCTCCGAACTCGTGTTAGGACGTTCAACGCTGGTGGTAGATCCGGGCAGTGGCGGACCCAGGTATTTGTCGAAGCCTGGGCGCGAAACAAGATAACTAAATTTTTTCTCGGATGATATACGAATCACATGAAGCAAATATTGTTTCACAACAGTTCTAAGGCATAAACACATATAAAATAGTACAAAACAAGTTCAGAAGACATTCAAATGTTCATAAGTTCGCAGAATCAAGTGTTCACAAATTTACTACACATTTGAATGTCCATAAGCTAACAAAAAATTCAAATATCCTATGCGATAATAGAAGATATGCTAGCAATTAGGGAAAAAAAAATCCAAGAAGACTTAGGAAACTCTGACGATCGATGACAAAAGTTGAAGTGTAATGTTATCATTTGATTTTTTGATTTTGAAAATGGTTCTTTTTTAATTTTGGTTCCGAACCGAAAAAATGGTTCCGAATGAAAAAAGTGGTTCTGATTTTAAAATGGTTCCTTTTTGAAAATCGTTCCGAACAGAAAAAAAATGGTTCCGATTTTTGAAAATGGTTTCGAATAAAAAAATGTTCCCGAGTTTTAAAAATGGTTCCGATTTTTCGAAAATGGTTCCTTTTTGAAAATGGTTCCGACTTTTGAAATGGTTCCGAATGAAAAAAATGGTTCCGATTTTTAACCTGTTGAAAAAATGGTTCCGACTTTTGAAATGGTTCCGATTTCTGAAAATGGTTCTGAATGAAAAAAAATGGTTCCGATTTTTCGAAAATGGTTCCGAACCGAAAAAATGGTTCCTTTTAGCATATGGTTCCATTTTTTTAAATGGTTCCGAACCGAAAAAATGGTTCTTTCTTGAAAATGGTTCCGAACCAAAAAATGGTTTCGGTTTAAAAAAAGTTTCCGATTTTTTCAAAATGGTTTGATTTTAAAAATGGTTCCAATTTTCAAAAATGTATCCTTTTTTAAAATGGTTCCAAACCAAAAAATGGTTCTGGTTTAAAAAAATGGTTCCGAATTTTCAAAATGGTTTGATTTTGAAAATGATTCCGATTTTCAAAAATGGTTCCTTTTTCGAAAATGGTTCCGAACCGAAAAAATGGTTCCTTTTAGAATAGGGTTCCGAACCAAAAAAATGGTTTTGATTTTTGAAAATGGTTCTGAATGAAAAAAATGGTTCCGATTTTTAAAGATGGTTCCCTTTTGAAAGTGGTCCCGATTTTTTTTTAAATGGTTAAATTTAAAACGGTTCTGGTTTTTTAAAATGGTTTCGATTTTTAAAAATGGTTCCTATTTAAAAAATGATTCTGATTTTTAAAAATGGTTCGAACCGAAAAAATGGTTTCTTTTAGAATATGGTTAGGAACCGAAAAAATGGTTCTGATTTTTTTTAGAATGGTTCCTTTTTAAAACGGTTCTTTTTTCAAAAAATTGTTCCAATCGAAAAAATGGTTCCGATTTTTTAAAATGGTTCTTTTTTAAAACATAAAAGAGAAAGGGAAAAAGTGAAACAGAAAAAAGGAAAACAAAAAATAAAACGGAAAAAGAAAAAAGAAAGATAAACGGAAACAATAGAACGGTGAATAAATAAAGTTCAACTAGAGCTTGTTCGTAGCACAGCGGATTTGCTCTGTTTGCTTGTAAACAAGGGCGCTGGTTCGAGCCCTCAATGTTGCCATCCTTTTTCTTCTATTTTTCTCAGTAGCGAGGCTGGGACTATAAATGGGCCGTCGCGCTTTGCTGGGCCGTCGCGTCGAGGAGGCGTACGCAGGCGAGTCGTACGATACGACTCGCAGAAGGCGACGTATAGGGCCACCCACGGCGGAAACCTCGATTGATTTGGGTGGCTGCGGCGACGAGAAGTGGATACCGATCGCGGGAACGGAGCCTAGCTTCATGGGCCGCATTATGGAGCGGCCCAACAAAAAAGCACAATTTGTTTCTCTTTCAGCGCTTTCAAGATCTGTTTATCTCAACATTTTGAATTCTGAACAAATTTCATAATCTGAACGTTTTTAAAACTTGATTCCAAATTTGAATTTATTTTGAACTTGTACATTATTTCAAAATATGGAAAGTTTTTAAAATTTAATGTTTTAAACTTGAACATTTTTCTAATTTGATTTTTTTTTAACATTTTTCAAAACCTGCAAAGTTTCAAAATCTTGAATTTTTTAAATTTGAATAATTTTTATATTTTCAAATATTGAAAAAAATTCGTGTTCGGTCATTTCAAAATCTGAACATTTCCTTAAAATCTGAAACTTTTTAAAAAAATATGAACAATTTTTTAAAATAGAAAATAAACCAAACAAAACCGAAACGGGCCAGCCCACCAGCGCCCTCGCTTCAGGCGGCACGACGCCGCCAAGGAGCGATGTATAGGATTTGCTGTATGGTTGGGATTAGGCTATGTAAACACCCTGACTTGGAACAAAAGGAAAAAAAAAGAACCTGGCCTAGATTCGGACGCTGTGTTTTAAGGATACGACACTATTCCTTGATCTGAAGCGGTATTTTTTAAAGGTTCACACGAGCCCGGCTTCGAATTAACAAATTGGTCAACCGGCCAGGACCAACACCAGCCACTAGTAGAAAAAGGACCTTTGGTCCTGGGCTTTAGTCCCCATTAGCTATTAGTCCGGGACTAGAGGGGGCAGCGTCAACCGTTCGCGTGGCCACGAACCCTTTTATTCCCGGGTTGTAATACGACCCGGGACTAAAAGGGTTCTGGCAACCGTTCGCCTGGCGCGAACCCTTTTAGTCCCGGGTCGTAATACGGCCCGGGACAAAAAGACCGAACCGTTTGCCTCCCAAGCGCTTTGGAAGTTGTTCTAATTCGGGAGGGATCAGAAACAGAGAGACATTTGCTACAGTACAGGCTCTCTTCTTCCTCTTGCTCTCCTCTCTTCTTCCCCAATCCTCCACCATGAATCCAATTGGTATTCAGTTTACTGATGTGTCAACACCATGCAAGACCCTTCTCGATGTCGCCTACACGAACGACTGCGCTAGGGTCCCGGGTCTTCTTGCCGATTTGAAGCAATGTCATGACGAGGATGAACACAAGTTCCTTGGCCTTGATCTCGAGTACACGGCCGATGGACGAGATGTTGCCGTCATCCAACTTGCTCACAAGAACCATGTCATGGTCTTCCAATGGTCAAGGTAACACGAACTTCTTGTAGGATAGGAAAATTGCATAGGATATATAGCAACGTGTGGCCATTTGAATCCTATTGGAAAGAGAACTTCTTTTGATTCATAGGATAGCAAAATTTCATAGGATAGCAACGTGTGGCCGTTTGAATCCTATTGGAAAGATAGCTTCTTTTGATTCATATAGGATAGCAAAATTTTCTAGGATAGCAACGTACGTGTGGCCATTTGAATCCATTTTTTCATATAGGAGAGAGCTTCTTTTGATTCATATAGGATAGCAAAATGTTGCAGCGATGTTTAACATTTGTTCCATTTTTGTTGTTGCAGTAGTGTCAAGCACTGTCCAGAACTCATGGATTTCCTTGTCAACAGCGGCGTACATTTTTGTAGCGTTGATATAACGAATGACAAGATCAAGATGATGAGCACCTGGGGTATTGAGATACCAGCTGACTGCCACATTGATCTCCAGGACTTGATCCAGTTTCGGTATCCCGAGAAGACTGGGATGGCTGATATGGCAGCCGTCTTGATCGACCCGGAGTACGCTGGTATGAAGAAAAAATTCCCCAATAAGCAGCCCAAGTTCTGGGAGAAGAACCAACTTGACAGGATCAACCTTGATTATGCAGTAATAGATGCATACGTTTCATTCGAGTTGTACCGCAAGTATTCTTCGGAGGACGAGTAGATGGGTGTCTGTGTCTCTAGTAGTATGTGCATAAACATGTGAATTTTAATTTCTGCCAGAAATGAATTTGAATTTCCTTTTTATTCAACTTGGATGGAGCCAATTTGAATTTTCTTTTTATTCAACATTGCAAATGAAGTTACATCGGATGGAGCCATTTCAACCTTTGCTTTATTTAATTTTAGCAATTTAATATGGATGCTCATGATACATGAATTTTAAGGGTGAACCACTAGTTATGAATTAAGTAATAGTCCTATATATACATGATGGAAAATATGATATGGAAGTCATATTTGAACTTATCTCATTTTTCTAATCAATTTAGACATATTATTTATCAATTTTCGATTTACGGATTTGTAGATACGAATTATTCAATATTAAATAGAAAAGGCAAAAAAGAATTATTATTTAAATTCAAGATTATTTGAATTCAAGATCATTATTACTTTTTTTTTAACTAAATAATTGTTTGTTTTCAACCTTTGCTTTATTTAATTTTAGCAATTTAATATGGATGCTCATGATGCATGAATTTTAAGGGTGAACCACTAGTTATGAATTAAGTAATAGTCCTATATATACATGATGGAAAATATGATATGGAAGTCATATTTGAACTTATCTCATTTTTCTAATCAATTTAGACATATTATTTATCAATTTTCGATTTACGGATTTGTAGATACGAATTATTCAATATTAAATAGAAAAGGCAAAAAAGAATTATTATTTAAATTCAAGATTATTTGAATTCAAGATCATTATTACTTTTTTTTTAACTAAATAATTGTTTGTTTTCAACCTTTGCTTTATTTAATTTTAGCAATTTAATATGGATGCTCATGATGCATGAATTTTAAGGGTGAACCACTAGTTATGAATTAAGTAATAGTCCTATATATACATGATGGAAAATATGATATGGAAGTCATATTTGAACTTATCTCATTTTTCTAATCAATTTAGACATATTATTTATCAATTTTCGATTTACGGATTTGTAGATACGAATTATTCAATATTAAATAGAAAAGGCAAAAAAGAATTATTATTTAAATTCAAGATTATTTGAATTCAAGATCATTATTACTTATTATTTTTTTTTAACTAAATAATTGTTTGTTTTCAACCTTTGCTTTATTTAATTTTAGCAATTTAATATGGATGCTCATGATGCATGAATTTTAAGGGTGAACCACTAGTTATGAATTAAGTAATAGTCCTATATATACATGATGGAAAATATGATATGGAAGTCATATTTGAACTTATCTCATTTTTCTAATCAATTTAGACATATTATTTATCAATTTTCGATTTACGGATTTGTAGATACGAATTATTCAATATTAAATAGAAAAGGCAAAAAAGAATTATTATTTAAATTCAAGATTATTTGAATTCAAGATCATTATTACTTATTATTTTTTTAACTAAATAGTTGTTTGTATTCACAAAATAAAGACGTGCGACATCATAGTTCAAGGGTTAACTTGATTGACAGCATACTATTGTCAGTAAAACAATATTTGTTTCTTGGAAGCTGAGAGGGAAGGAACTAAGAAGTTAAGCGTGCTGAGAGTGGAATAGTCTAATGATGGATGACCGACCGGGAAGTGTCACTAGAGAATGAAAGGAGAATGATTAGAGTTAGAAATAATAGAGACTAAAAGAGAATGATTAGAGTTAGAAATAATAGAGACTAGATGAAATCTAAAATCAAAAAAAAAATGGGTGACCCGGAAGTGTCACTAGAGAATTAGAGAGTGAAAGGAGAATGATTAGAGTTAGAAATAATAGAGACTAAAGTAGAATGATTAGAGTTAGAAATAATAGAGACTAGATGAAATCCAAAATAAAAAAACAAAAAAATAATATTTAGTCCCGGGCGGTATTACGGCCCGGGACTAGAGCTCCCCAGCTCCGCCGCGTGCTGCCGCTGCCATGTGGTGGCCTCTGGTCCCGGGCCGTAGCAACCCGGGACTGGAGGTAGTGGGCTTTAGTCCCGATTTCACAGTCCCGGATGCGAATCCGAGACTAAGCCCACTACGGCCCGGGACTACAAGTCCTTTTTCCACTAGTGAGCGACCAACAATACAAGGAGTTGAAAGAGCAGTTTACAACTCAACACACACCAACAAGCACAAATAAGACAAAATTGAACAACTTGTGGATGACGCTGCCCACTACACTCGGAGCCAAGAATAAGTGGTAGGCTGGTAGCCAAAGGAAAGCTAACTGCCGCGGGGCGGATCAAGATGGTGTCTACACCTTCTGGTGGGAAGAAGAGACTCCTTCCTTACCTAACCGAAGAGGGCCCCTGCCCTCGTCCTAACTCAGAGGACGCCGCACCGTCGACAAGAAGAGGCGCTCACCCTAGAGCGAGGAACCCTCAACGTCCGCACGAAGGAAGAACATCATCCCACCTGCACGCAGCAGGCAACACGCCAGCTACAACACCACCACCCATGAGCACTCAAACAAAAAGGTAAAACTATCGATGGAGTCGAACGAGAGGACATATCACCAAGACCTCGCCATGGTAGCAACGATGGACCGGGTTCTCAGTCAACGGCCATGTCACTGGCACCAGGAAGGGGAACCCAATCCTCTTCTGCCCGGGATCGAGGGCGTCGTCCCGCTATGGACGAGCTCCACGCCGGAACGCACCACCAAAGAAAACATCAAACCTGAAGGAGAAAATACTCGCCACGTCGCTAAAACTACATGAGTGCCTAACACCGCTGGCACCAAAGGCACCACTCACCCAAGACCACGAGATCGTCAAACGTCATCTCCAAGGAGAACATGACGCGCTTAATGACGACGACGCCCAATTCATAGAGGAATTTGAGCTTTCTCTCGGAAGGCGTAAAGGGTGGGAGGGAAGGTCCACAGCTTCTCCCCCAAGGAGGAAAGCGGTGTTGCCATCGCCGGGACGTAGCAGCCGGCCAGGGGTATCCCCATACCCGCACCTACACCACCAACATCTTGCCCAACGCGGACGATGACGACCGAGTTCGCCGTGCCACAAGGGGGGCGGGGAGGAGTGAGCTATAGAGGGGGAGGTACCGCATTGTTAGATCTGAAGCCGGAGCTAGAGAAGAGCATGTGCCTCACCGCTCGAGCAACAAAGGGACACCGGCAGCCGCGACTGCCGCATGTTGCCTAGAGGCCGTCGACTTCACAACTCAGGGTCGCCGCCCTTGCGACCGCAGCCCACCGCAAGAGACTCGTAACAGCGAGATCCTCGCCGCCATCGCCACTAGCTCCTCGGGTGGTAATCAGGGAAAGGGAGAGGAGAGGATGACGATTACAGAAATCTAAATTGCTGCCCGTGTCATCCAATCGGACGACGCGGGGCATTTTGGTCTCCTTCCCTTGGAAGCAGATATCGATCACAATAATGAATCGGAAAACTGGGTGCTAGATATGTTGGATGGTTTTAGGGAGAGAGAATTTGTAGCACCCGGGCACCGGTGCTCACGAATTTTGAAAAATTCAGAAATAGTAATTTTTAATTCCAAAAACTAACAAACATTCCGTTGATGCCTGTGCTCACGAGTGTTGTACGTACTCCCTCCGTTCCAAATTAGTTGTCTTCAATTTGCCAAAAAGTGGATGTATCTAGACGTTATAAGTATAGATACATCCACTTTTTGGCAAATGGAAGACAACTAATTTGGAACGGAGGGAGTAGTATATTTCAGTGAAGTTTTGGTGAAAAGGTCATTTTATTTTACGCTATAGAAACAGATTGTGGCATGTAGTAAAAAAATCTTATTTTGACAGAAAATTATCGTTTTATGTAGCCCAAAATACAACATATTTATTTTAAAAAAAATTAGACTTCAGAGTGCTATCTACTTCTCGGAAGGAAAAGGAAAAAGTCCAAAACAAACCCTGAACTTGTAGACGTTAGCTAAATCAAACCTCCAACTTACAATCCCTGAAATCGACCCTGAAATCCCGAATCCCGGTCTATTTTGAACCCTGGGGTCATTTGATTTAGAATTTCGCTGACGTGGCATGTCAAAACCAGGATGTTGACTTGGGCTGTCATATTCTGTCAATCTTCCTTCCAGTTTGTGGCCATGGTCATCGCGTCGCCTCCCCGTTCATCTCGGCCGCGAGGGCCGAGGGGCACGCTGCCAACTGCTTCATGACCGAGTGATTCGCATCGAGATGGCTTGGGCAGCAGCCCTACATCGACAGAGGAGGATGAAGTTGACGAGCCAGAGCTCGCCGGAGAAGCGCAAGACGCTCGCTGCTCGACACGCTTGCCATGGAGGTCTCGAGCTTGGCCACACGCAGGCATTGCCGCGGCTGCTGCGCCGTGGAACAACCTCTCGCAGCGCAGCGGTGCCGCCGCCGCCTCCAATGCTCGCTGGCCGCCGGACTCTGGGGCCGCGTCGTCGCGCCACCGGGCCATGTTGAACTACGGGATGGCCGCAGTGACGTCGGGATGGACGTCGGCGTGCCCGCGGCGAGGACGCGGAGCGGCGTGCCCGTGGCAATGTCGCGCCTCCAGCCCCGCTCTTTCTGCAGCTCCGTGGCCAGAAGCGCCCACGACCTGATGAACGAATTGAGGGATCATCTTGGCTCTGGGACTCTCCGGCCGGAGCTTGCGCACCAACTGTTAGACGATATGCTGCGTCAACCCGTCCAGGTATCTGGGCGCGCAATCAACGGCTTATTTGATGCCCTTGCGCGTGCGCCACCCTCCTTCGCCTGCCCGGATGGCCCTGCCCTCGCCATCGCTCTCTTCATTGACATGGCTGGAGCAAGATACCATCATGTGAAGGCACCCATCACTCACACCTACAACATACTAATTGAATGCTGCCACAAGGCAGGCCGCCCGGACCTAGGGCCAGCCTTCTTTGGCCGCGTCCTTAAGACATGTATCACAGCAGACATCATCACCTTCACCAGCTTATTCAAGTGCCTATGTGACATGAAGCGGACAGAGGAGGCTCTCGACATGCTGCTCCACAGGATGCCTGACGACCTGCCTAATGTCATCTCCTATGCAGTAATTCTCAAGAGCTTCTGCAACGACGGGAGGAGCCAGCGTGCGCTTGACATGCTCCGGATGATGGCTGAAAAAGGATCTGACCACTCCCCTAACACGGTCGCGTACAACATTATTGTAATCGATGGCTTCTTTAAGGAGGGTGAAGTAAGCAAAGCATGCAGTCTATTCCATGAAATGCTGCAGCAGGGGGTTGTGTCTGATGTTGTGACGTATAGCTCCATCATTGATGCATTGTGCAAAGCACGAGCAATGGACAAGGCGGTGGTGATTCTTCAATCAATGGTGCATAATGGTGTTGCACCGGATAGTGTGATATATACTAGCCTGATCCATGGATATGCCACTTTGGGCAGTGGAAAGAGGTTGCTAGGTTGTTGAAAGTAATGAGAAGCCAAAATGTGATGCCAAACGTTGTTACCTGCAGCTCAATCATGCACTATCTTTGCAAGCATGGAAGAATCAAAGAAGCCGCAGAAATATTTCATTCTATGGCTGTGAATGGCCGAAAACGTGATATTGTGTCATACTGTATTATGCTTAAGGGGTATGCTACAGAAGGATCCCTTGTTGATATGATTGATCTCTGTGAGTTAATGGCACAAGACGGAGTTGTACCCGACCGCCATTGTTTCAACATACTGATTAGTGCATATGCTAAGCATGGATTGATGGATGTGGCTATCTGTTTCTTCAAAGAAATGTTGAAGCAGGGAGTGAACCCTGATGAGTTCACATATCTAAATCTGATAGCTGCGTTTTGCAGAATGGGTAGGATGGATGATGCTATGGAAAAATTGAATGAGATGATTGCTAAGGGAGTACCACACGACACAAATGCTTACATGAGTATGCTTGAGGGTTATCTTAGTCATGGTGATTTTGTGAAAGCCAAGGAATTTATTAGCAAAATGAAGTACAAGGATATTCATCATAGATCTATCAAACTTGGTGGAACCGATGCCTGTTAGGGCTCGGGTTTCGTGTTAATATAGCACCGGGAATAGCCCCCGAAGGCGTATACATATGGGCCGTATATGGTTGGTGTACTACACCATACCATATACGGTATGATATTACATGTTCCAATACCCTCCCTTAATCTAAACTCTTACAAAGGTTTAGATTACGCTTGAACTCATCTAACTGTCTTACAGGAAGTGCTTTAGTGAAGCCATCAGCCACTTGGTCCTTGCTTGAGATAAACTTAATTTCTAGATGCTTACTTGCTACTCTCTCACGAACAAAATGATAATCAATCTCTATATGTTTGTGGTGGAAGAGTCCATGGAAGCAGCGGGCGAATCAGGGGGTGACAGCTGGTCGCTGTCGCTGGCATCACCATCTTCTGGAGCGTCATCATGGGCAGCTGCAGCGGGGCTGGGCGTATCGGTGGGCGACAGCTGGCTGCTGTCGCTGTCTTCATCAGTAGCATGTGGATGCGGCGACAGGGAGCTGTCGACGGCAGAGCCATGTGGAGACGGCTCGGAGGCCACGCTCGGTGAATCAGGAGCAGGAGAATCTGCTCCGGGATCAGCTCTTGCATGATCCGAGGCAGAATCAACATCGGAGGCAACAAAGGATTCGTCGTTTTCTGCATGGGTATGATCTGCATTTTGTGTACCATTTGCACTCATTTCTTCACCATTTTGCACCAGATTTTCAGCAGCATCATCTTGAGTATCCTGGACATGATTAGTAACAGGAACATACGGTAAAGGCATATGATCATCAATTTGTGCAACCCCATGAGTGGAAGAAGTAGGTAGGAGCAAAATATCTTGTTTGAGGCGTCTACCGGCATTTGGATTCAAGGATGCAAAAGGAAAAACTTGTTCATCAAAGACAACATCTCGAGAAATATAAACTCGGCCAGTGGTGGTATCCAAGCATTTTACGCCTTTGTGAAGCGGGCTATAGCCTAAAAAGACACATCGTTTAGAACGAAAAGCCAATTTTCTTTTATTGTAGGGACGAAGGTTAGGCCAACAGGCACAACCAAAGACACGAAGGGATTCATAGTTCGGCTTTGTGTGAAGAAGACGCTCAACAGGAGTGTCAAAATTAATGACCTTGCTTGGAAGCAAGTTTATGAGAAATGTGGCTGTGAGAAAGGCTTCGTCCCAAAATTTTAAAGGCATAGAGGCATTGGCAAGCAAGGCAAGACCAACTTCAACAATGTGGCGATGTTTTCTTTCAGCTGAACCGTTTTGTTGATGTGCATGTGGGCAAGAGACATGATGAGTGATGCCAACCTTTTGAAAGAAACTATTCAGTTTTTCATACTCACCACCCCAGTCAGTTTGCATGGTGATGATTTTTGTACCAAACTTGCGCTCAACAAGTTGTTGAAAGTTAAGAAAAACTTGATAAACATCAGAACGTTTCTTAAGCAAATAAATCCATGTGAATTTGCTAAAATCATCGATAAAGCTTACATAATAAGTGTGCTTGCCAACAGAGGCTGGGGCAGGGCCCCATACATCAGAAAACACTTGTTCCAAAGGAACAGTAGAAACACTAGTGGACATGGGATATGGCAACTGATGACTTTTTGCTAGTTGACAAGAATCACAAATGTAAGGATTTATTTCTGGAGAATGAGCTAGTTCATTTTTCCTAAGAATTTGCTGTACCACAAATGAAGAAGGATGCCCTAAGCGACGATGCCACGTAGAAGACGAAGGCTTTATTGTGATAAAAGCATGCTTGGATGACCCCGTAGAGACAGGGACTAAGGGGTAGAGACCACCATGACAGGGACCCCTAAACAGAATTCTTCTTGTTGCCTGGTCCTTGATCAAAAAGAAATATGGGTGAAACTCAAGAAAGACATCATTATCAAGTGTAAGCTTGTGTATGGACAACAAATTTTTAGATGCATTAGGAACATGGAGGATATTTTTGAGATGCAAAGATGTATGTGGGGTATGCAAAATTGAATGACCAATATGACTTATGGACATACCGTTTCCATTTGCCGTGTGCACACGCTCACGGCCCTGATACTTCTCATGTGTAGAGAGCTTGTTTAGCTCTCCGGTGATGTGGTCGGTGGCCCCGGTGTCGCCATACCAGTTGGAATCAACACCATAAGACGCCATATGTGCTGCTTTATCATCATGCTCACCATCGCTATCGGAACCATCTTTCTGGTACCGCCACCAACAATCAGCAGCGGGGTGACCGTGAATTTTGCATATTTGACAGGTGATATCAACATATGGCGTCGGAGCACGATCAACACGAGTACGGCGACCACCATCATGGCGTCGGGTGTCACGGCTGTCACGGCCTCCATCACGGCGTTGGCCTCCATCATTGCGGCGAGGACGATCATCACGTCTGCCACCATCAGAACGATCACGGTGATCACGGCGGCCTCGATCATCGGATCGACCACCTCTGTCATCATAGCGGTCATAGGAGCGACCACGCCTGTACTCATACTGATCTCTGTAATCTGAACGTCCACCTCCAGCTCCGCGAGATGGAGGATCAGGGCCACGCCTTGCTGCATTGGCAGAGGAGATGAAAACATCACCATCTTCAACCTTGTGAAGCTGATCAAACGCCTGGAGCTGACTAAACAGATCTGTCAAGGTGGTGTTTGGGTTGGCACGAACAGCTGTTTTGAGTGTATTGTAAGAATCTCCAAGGCCATGCAGGATGGACCAGATCAGCTCATCATCATCTAAAGGCTTACCAGCAGCAGCGAGCTCGGAAGCTATGGTTTTCATCTTAGCAACATACTGTTCAGCAGAGAGGTCACCTTTCTTTGTGTCGTTCAGGGCAGAACGAAGCTGCTGCGTCCGGGAGCGGGACTGGGTGGTTGTGAGCTCCTCGAGCGCCTTCCAAACAGCAGCAGCAGTGTCGAGGCCAAGAACATGAGGCAAGATTTCAGGCGACACAGCATTAAGGAGGTACCTGAGAACTTGTTGGTCACGGGTGATCCAGGTGACATAGGCCGAATTCTCGACCTTTATTTTCTTGCCATTGGTGTCTTCCACCTCGAGCTCTTCCGGAGGTTCAGGCTCGAGTCCCTTCACAAGGTTCAGAACACGGGCACCACGGAGAGCAGGGATCACAAGGGCTTTCCAAACGAGCGCGTTTTCGCGCGTCAGGAGCTGGGCAGGCGGCGCTCCAAGCGCGGCGGCCAGATGTGTCAAGGACGACGTCGATGAAGAGGCCATCAGGAGTCAGCGGCGGCGGCAGGTGATCGCTGCGGCGGCGGCTTGGTGTCGTTTGTGTTGTAGGTTTGTAGGCGGCGGCGGCGAGAAACGCGGCGGTGGCTTTTGTAGCTGTTGGGTTGTAGGGTTTGTAGGGTTTGTAGGCGGCGGCGGCGAGGAACGCACGCGGCGGCGGCTTCTTAGTTTTTGGGTTGTGGGGTTGTGGATCGGCGGCAGCAGATGAACTGCGGCGGCAACGATGATTATCTGCGGCGGCGGCGAAAATTTTGCTTGCGGCGGCTAGGTCGGGGAAGAGGGCAGCTCTGATACCATATCAAACTTGGTGGAACCGATGCCTGTTAGGGCTCGGGTTTCGTGTTAATATAGCACCGGGAATAGCCCCGAAGGCGTATACATATGGGCCGTATATGGTTGGTGTACTACACCATACCATATACGGCATGATATTACATGTTCCAATAAGATCGAGTAAGGGTAATGAAAGAACATAGTTTCCTTGACATGGTCGTACGTGCTGGTGAAGGCATGATCTTATTATCTTTACACCAATGATCAATGTGGCATAGATGGAGAAAACATTCACCATCCAGGGTACTTGATGCTATGTTGCCGTGAGTCAAAATAGAAAAAGGCTTAATATGTTTTCTGTTGACATGATTCCCAATTGAGTTGACTTTGTTGCCATAAGGACTTCTTGATGTTGCCTGGTGACAGATGCTCTATCACAGGTTTGGAAACAGATCTCATCAAAGGACAAGTCTCATCCGGTCTGGTTTTTGCCCTTACATACTCCCTTCTTTTTCCATAAAGGCTTGAAGCTCTTACTGTGTGATATTCAGAGATTAAAACTCGCATTCGATATACTTCATAAAAGAACAACAGACGTATGGACTGTCATAAAATAGAGCAACCTATGGTGCTTAAAAGCAATGTTAAAATGATAACTTAAATCCCCCTGTATTTGTTTCTATCCAATCACATAATTGACCTTAGTTGGTTATGTGTACCATTTTGTATGAGTTCTGAACATTCTGATGCCTTTGTTTTATACAGAGTTGCTGACCAATAGCAATACATTTGACCGTCTTATATTAAACCGCCAAAACGTCTTATATCAAGAAACAGAGCTAGTGCTAAATTTCACCTGCTTGCAGCCCAGAATAGCAAAATGTTAGCTAAATGCACTATGTATAAAAGTCAGATGCAACTCTGAAGTGAACACATCAGATTATTATCAACTTTATCCAGTTTTGAAGGTGGGGCCCTGCATCTGCATGTATTATACGGCTGTTGTAATAATTATAGTTGACCAGCTCACAGCATTACTATGGTACTATCTAACTCTCACGATTAGTGATAAAACTAGGGTTTCTTTTCCTTTCCATTTCTAGAGTTGAAAAACAAAGAAGGCATGACCTAAAGCCCACTAATTGCTTATATCTATGTTGTTCAGAGCATATAATTTGGAAAATATCATCCTCCATCTTGAAAGCCTGAACTTTCTTGCCCCACACAACCTTGAACCAGAGCTCATGCCTTTTATGTCCCCTTTCAAATCATCAGTCACCAACTAGCTCGCCATCATGCCTTTCAGAAGGGTGGCTTGCACCCTGACTCTATTTTTAATTTTCATTTTTCTACTGAGATTTGAAGCTTTACTAGTTTGGCTTATTTATCTTGGAAACACTAAAATAAAATTTACAATATCAATGTTTCTGAATTGAAATTTCCAAAGTCTTTGATCAAACTGTTGCCATTGTATGTTGTTGTTTTTGGAAGAATACTAGGAAAAATAAGAAGAAGAGTTGGGTTGACGTGCTGCCGCTGAACATAGTTTGCACAAATCACCCTCATGCAATTTCTGTCTCCAGCTGTAGAGGAAAAGTTGGGAGGCATTGAGGCAATGGCTTCAAAACGAAAGTCTTGCGTCAGCAAGAACGTCGACAAGTTGGAAGTCATCTTATCTACACCGTGCAAGCTGTGTACTTCTTTTAGTACTGACGTGCTGTTAGTCATGGTGCTGCTAATGTGTGCTCATTAGCCAGCTAATGAGAGAGAACTAATTAGCTTTTTGACTTGTTCAATGTTAACACTATGCCGGCCTATACAAACATAATAGAGACATGGATTCGCACCTAGAGTTAACACAGATTGTGCTTGATCCGTGCAATATTTTTGGAAAGGTTTTGCATGTGCAATTGATTGGCGATCAACACCGGGAACAATGGCGGCTCCCATGCCGTAGTTGCTGCTTCTCTGCCGCTGACGCCCCACTTCAAGCTCGTGCTCAGGCTGGCAGCAAAGTTATGCTCGATCGCAGAAACTTCTATCTATGTTGGCTCTCTCAGTCCTAGAAAGGCTGGAACTCTGGTTTAGAGAGCCTGAAAATGTGTAACAGTATATGCATAAGAAAGACTAATGTATAATACTCTCCACTGGACTGCAGGTTTCCTAAGTGTACGTCGACAGTGAAACCAAAGCCCGGACCCTGGCTTCACCGACAGGGCCTCAAACCACTACATCTCTGTCGATTGCATGAGTAACCCGGCACTCTCCAAGTGCTTCTACAACATGCGCAGCTTCCCCGGCGATGTGAGCAACTCCTACATGATCCGGTCCCTGGTGTCCGGGCTCAAGTACCTCATCCGCACCGTGTTCATGTACGACATCTACGATGGCGTTGACAGATCGCCCATGTTTCACATCTACGTTGGCTTCAACTTCTGGATGACCATGAACATGTCACGGGTGACATACACCTGGTTGCGAGGAGGCCATGGTCGTGCATGTTTGCTTAGTGAAGACCGGTGCCGGGGCGCTATTCATCTTGTCGATTGAGCTCAGGTCGCTTATGAACAAACTCTATCCACATGCCAACACGATGCATGCCCTGGCTCTGCTCAGCAGGCTCAACCTTGAGTGTGTGCACAAGTATGTGTTTTCGTTGTGCTTTGTACTGCATATTTTCAAAATTATTTGATGTAACATCTTTCTCCTAAGCCAAACTTCTCTATATTTGGCCAAGTCTATAGAAAAATGTGCTCACCATCTATAACTTCAAATGTACGAAAATAGTTTTTTTATATAAATTTAAGAAAACTAATTTGGTGTTCTGGATGTTGATAAATATTTTTATAAAAGTTTGACTTAGGATAAAACAAAAACTCCAACTTAATTTAGAATGGAGAGAGTATTTAATAAAGAAAGGGGTCTATGTCTTGAGAGCTTTAATTCCTCTAGTGGTTAGTTTTCCCCTTCATGAATCATGTACTAACCATAAATCAATTTGTTTATTCATCAGGTACCCTTATGACCCACAAGATCGACTATGGCTACCAGTGGCTATCCCGACAGAATATACCAAGATAACAATGTTAAAAAGGTGCAGAGCTCAAACGATGACCCTTTCAAGCACCAGCAGAGGT
This sequence comes from Poa pratensis, assembly GCA_947311845.1. Lineage (NCBI taxonomy): Eukaryota > Viridiplantae > Streptophyta > Magnoliopsida > Poales > Poaceae > Poa > Poa pratensis. Next base: position 12,511,259 of record CAMZMU010000062.1, read on the forward strand.
AATGCAGATATCGATTACTCCCTAGACTGCCTCCAAGAACATAGAGCTCGTCTTGGATGCTCAGCTCCAGCCCAACAAGCCATCACCAGGGTGCATTGCCATCCTGCACTTCGCTGAACGGCGTATCCTCAGAAACAATGCCGCGCGACTGTTCTATGTCAAGGCCAACGGCAAGCGATGGTAGCCGGAAGCTTACTAGCCAACATACCTATACACCGGTGTCATCTGTGATACCATCGACCTGACCGAGACAACCCCTTCAACATATCCATGAATCCACCGCAGGCTCGTTATGTCCACCACCAGTGTTGGGCAATTTGGACACTGTTAACCTCTGGACGAAACTATAACACAAAATGAACCTCCCGCGAAACTATTTCACGCATCTAACTCTTTTGGGTAGCGCCTCACGATCGGGCGCTACACTTACACAGTGTAAAGCCTTACGATCAGGCTTTACACTCCTGATTGTAAGGCGCTACACTGTGTGAAGCCTTACCGTAAGGCGCTACACTGTGTAAGTGTAGCGCCCGATCGTGAAGCGCTACACAAAAGGATCAGAAGCGTGAAATAGTTTCGCCCGAGATTCATTTTGTGTTAAACTTTCGCCCAGAGGTCAACAGTATCGATTTTGCCCCAGTGTTGACATAGATTCCCTGGACGGTAAGTTCTGATATATGAGCATAGTCTCCAAGATACAACCTTCATATATTTTTTTAAGTAGTATATTATAAATATCTAATGATTTCTTTTAACAAATCGAATAGTTTTAAATAACCGTTAAAGATAGAGAAAATTTGACTCCATGCTTTCTAAACATCATGTATATTGGAATAGTGGCGATAAGTTATACTAAAGAAAGTACACGGGCTATGTTGTTCTCGGGCTGGTGTTTTCTCTCACCTAGCTACTCTCACGAACACACACTGTGGAGTGGATCGATCAGCAGTGCTGGATGGTCACGTACTAGTGCAACTGAAGCTTCATTGCTTGTGTTCTTGTTGCCTTACAACGATGGGTACATGTCCTATTTATAGGACTTTACAAACCGACCTACTAGAAAATATCTACTCGCTTCTACTAGCTTCTACTGTCTTCTACAATGTACTACAATCTCTTTTACTCTGGAGACTTCTACTAGTTACTAGCTTAGCTACTAAACTACAGTAGTGAAAACCCCACTAGGTGGTAGATATTTCTAGAATGCACAGGATTATTCCAACAATCACCCACCTAATCCTGATGCGTTCACTTGTGAAGCCTAGCGGCCACGGACTCGACCTGGCGCACACACGCCGGTCGCCACCGCCACAGACACAACCTGGCACTCACATAGGCCGGTCGCCACCACCACGGACACAACCTGACGCTCACATACACCGGTCGCCACCGCCACGGACACAACCTGGCGCTCACATGCGCCGGTCGCCACCGCCACGGACCTAGTAAAGGCCCGTCTCATCGTCAACTTCGGTTAGGAGCGCCTGCTCCTTCTTTGCCTTCCTGCAGTCACGGACGAAGTGACCACGAATGCCACAGTTGTGGCACTTCCCGCACCTCCTCCTCACGCCTGAGGCCACGCTACTTCCACCATCGTCGTCGTGGTCGTGGCCGCCGCCGTGCTGACGTCGCCGTGACTCCCACTGCTCCGTCGTAAGCAGGAGCTGGCCGTCGCTCCGTACGCCGCCGGCCTGCGCGCGTCGCCGTGAGCGTTCCTCGAACGCCTTGAGCCTGCCCAGCGCCTCCTCGAACGCCATCGTCTCCACGTCACAGAACTGCTCGATCCTGGCCACCGCGGGGTACAGTCGGTCAGGCACGGTGTCAAGGAGCTTCTTCACCATGTCGGCATCGCTGAGCGTCGAGCCAAGACCGGCGAACCTCGCCACCATGCCGCCGATCTTGCCGGTGTAGTCGTCTAGCAGCTCCCCCTCTGCCATGTACAGCTTGTCGAACTCGCCTTTGAGAGCGGAGAGCCGTGCCTTCTTGACGCGATCGGCACCGACGAACCTCGTCTTGAGGCTGTCCCACACCTCCTTCGCCGTCTTTTTTGTCGACACCTGCATGAGGATGTCCTCCCAGAGGCCCTGGGCATCGAGGATCGCCTCCACCTTGATCGCCCAGACGGTGTAGTTCGCCGACGTCAGTATCGGACAGGAGAGCGACACCGTGCTCCCCCCAACGCCTGCGCCTTGCGGAATCAGCGCCATGGCTCTGATACCAATTGTTGTCCTCGGGCTGGTGTTTTCTCTCAGCTAGCTACTCTCACGAACACACACTGTGGAGTGGATCGATCAACAGTGCTGGATGGTCACGTACTAGTGCAACTGAAGCTTCATTGCTTGTGTTCTTGTTGCCTTACAACGATGGGTACATGTCCTATTTATAGGACTTTACAAACCGACCTACTAGAAAATATCTACTCGCTTCTACTAGCTTCTACTGCATTCTACAGTGTACTACAATCTCTTTTACTCTGGAGACTTCTACTAGTTACTAGCTTAGCTACTAAACTACAGTAGTGAAAACCCCACTAGGTGGTAGATATTTCTAGAATGCACATGATTATTCCAACAGGCTAGCTCGCCGATGATTAAGAACATTGTACGTTGTGTTGAAAGCAATAAAGCTTTCCATATTATCTAAAAAAATCCTTCTGAAAACTTGGACGCATAATAACAATGTCTGTCATCACGGTGATCAAGGAGAGATATCAAGTGCTAAATAACAGGATGGATGACCCATGTGTTCGCAAGACTATGGCGTGGGTTGGTTGACTATTTAAGTGGTTTATCTATACATAATATTGACTATTTATGTGTTACGTGGGTTAAAGGGAAATTGAGCCCCTTGATATTGCTTTGTAGAGATCTGTCCCACAGTGACCTGAGGGGTGATATAAAATCTCTTTTGGCAAATCTCAAGGCTCTGCAGTACTTGTAAGTTCGTGGCAGCAGTATTTATCTAGTTTGGGCTTGTTTGTAGTTTTTTCAGGATACAACCAAAAAAATGATCCTGGTTCATATCTAGCAGGGATCTTTCAAACAGTAACTTGAAAGACTCAATTCCTTCTGATCTACACAAAAGACTTCAAGATTGGTCCATGAATTTAAGGTTGATCTCCCTATTTGATTTCACCCAACATTGTGCGGTGTAAATTTTATTAAACATCATCATTTCGTATTTTGGTAGATATGAAAACAATCCAGACATTTGCACCGGTGGCAGTTGATGCAAAAAGAGTAAGCTAGTCATCTGCAGAGTTGTCCTATTAGTTGTGATTATGGTGTTAGTTCTGGTGGCAGTATTAACCTCTTTTTTGGAAACGAGCAGTACTAACCTCTTGCTTGCTAAGACGGAAAAAGCAAGGTGAGCATCAATGGTCTGTGTTCCGCATCTGTACATGAATATCAGTACTGGTCTAGTTTGGCAGCAAAGTTTTTCTAAAACCGAAGTATTCTAAAAACCACCTGGGCATCATATACTAAAGTTTCAATAAACCATAATTTGTGTTTTTTCTGTTTTGAAAGAAAAAAGAGGTCTTGGCCTCTTTTTCTTATACTGTAAGAAAACTAACGTATTCAGATACTATGGTGTATAAACCTGCAGTTATAGGTAAAGCCAAACACATCAAAGTATTTCAACCATCAAACCATGGTATTTTCAGAAACCATGGTATTCTTAAAGTACTTAAAAAAACTTTGCTCCCAAACGCACACCTAATGTTTATTTTCCTCTCACCTACGAAGAATCAATATAAATAACTCTGTGAAATCACACTGTCAGGTGAACAGAAGTACAATTGAGATGATGAGCATAGCTTTAAGAGAGTGCCAACAATTGATGGCTGCCGGTCATTCTCAATCTTAAACCTACCACTGTCATTCATTGGTCCTTTTACGGATGTGTTGTTTCAACTAGGGGTATCAGAAATGCCAAGAACTATCTAAGGAAATGCCACTCCTCCAAACAGGTCCTCGAAGAATTTTACATGTTTCAGAACATATTTTCTGCCGAGCTAAGTGCCGATGTATCGATGTTCAGACAACTGAACTGTGTCATGTTAGTGTTGAGATGTTTTATTTTTCTTGTCTGAAAGTTTTATCACTGTTCCGTGTCGGATATATTTTCTGGCCTTTTGTTCACTAGTCAAAAAGAACGCATTGCACATCATTTTTCTTAAGGAATACACACTGTACATCATTTATTGCTCTAGTTGCAACTGTAAGTATTTTAGTTGTACACCAATCGTTGTTGCACCGAAAGGGGCGCCCTTGACACCAAAGAAGAAGGGTCATTGCATATTTGTCGGGGCAACAAGGGATGGGAACGCTCTATTGTGCAAACTGTGATAGGAACGATCATAACAAAGCATAACAGGCGAAGTGTCAAGTGCCCAACCCGCAAGGTTCATTTTTGTACGCTGCAAGCTGGTAAGTACGCACGCAGAAAAGTATTGCTAGTTGTGTTTGTGTCTATTTTTAATTTTCATTTTTGTACTGACATTTGAAGCTTTAATAGTTTGGCTTATTAATCTTGGAAAAACTAAAATAAATTTTACAATATCAAAGTTTCTGAACTGAAAATTCCAAAGTCTTTGATCGAACTATTGCCATTTTATTTTGTTGTTTTTGGAAGAATCCTAGGAAATTGAGAAAAAGAGTTGGGTTGAGGTGATGCCGCTGAACACAGTTTGCACAAAACACCTTCAAGCAATTTCTGTCTCCAGCTGTAGAGGAAAAGTTAGGAGGCAATGGCTTCAAAACGAAAGCGTTGCGTTAGCAAGCATGTCGACAAGTTGGAAGTCATCTTATCTGCGCCATGAAAGTTCTGTACTTATTTTAGTACTGACATGTTGTTAATCATGGTGCTGCTGATGTGTGCTCATTACCCAGCTAACAAGAGAGAATTAAATTAGCTTTTTGACTTTTTCAATGTCAACACTAATGCCGACTGGGTTATACAAAAATAACAGAGAAATGGAACCACACCTAGAGTTAAGACATATTGTGCTTGATCTGTGCAATTTTTTTTTTGGAAAGGTCTTGCATGTGCAATTGATTAGCAATCAACGCCGTGAACAATGGGCTCCCATGCCATGCTTCCTACTTCTTTGCCTTGCCGCTGCTGCCACGGGCGGCGTACTTCAAGCTCGTTTCCAGGCTGACAGCAAAGGTATTCTCGATCGCACAAGCCTCTATCTATGTTGGCTCTCATAGTCCTATAAAGGCTGGAACTCTGGTTTAGAGAGCCTGAAAATGCGTAATAGTATATTCATAAGAGAGACCTTTTTTTTAGATTATATTCTTAAGAGAGACTAATGTGTAATACTCTCCACTAGACTGCAGGTTTCCTAAGTATAGACTGCGGCTACCTGGGGCCCTGAGCCGTCGACAGTGAAACGAAAGCCAAGGAACAGTCGATTGCATGCGTAACCCGGTACTCTCCAAGCGCTTCTACAACATGCGCAGCTTCCCCGACGGTGTGCGCAACTGCTACCTGACCTGTCCCCTGGTTTCCAGGCTCAAGTACCTCATCCGTGCCATGTTCACGTACGGCAACTACGGCGGCCTTGACAGATTGCCCATGTTTCACCTCTACGTTGGCTTCAACTTCTTATTGACCGTGAACATGTCACGGCTGACATACACCTGGTTGCTCCAGGAGGCCATGGTCATCGTGCCAGACGACCACATGGATGTTTGCTTGGTGAAGACCGGCGCCGGGGCGCTATTCATCTTGTCGAGCTGAGGTCGCTTATGAACAAACTCTACCCACATGCCAAACCGATGCATGCCCTGGTTCTGCTCAGCAGGCTCAACCTTGGCGTGACTGATAGTACACGGATAATCAGGTGAGTGTGTGCACACGTATGTGTTTTCATTATGTTTTGTACTTCATATGTTCAAATATTTTTTATGTAGTATCTTTCCCTAAGCCAAACTTCTCTTTATTTGACGAAGTCTATAGAAAAATGTGCTCACCGTCTATAACTTCAAATGTACGAAAATAGTTTTTTATTCTGATAAATCTAACTAAACTAATTTTGTGTTCTGATGTTGATGAATATTTATGTAGAAGTGCGCACACTTAAAAATGTTTGACTTAGGATAAAAATAAAACTCCAACTGATTTAGAATGGAGAGAGTATTTCAAAAAGAAAGGGGTCTATGTCTTGAGAGCTTTAATTCTTCTAGTAGTTAGTTTTCTCCTTCATGAATCACTAACCATAGAAACAATTCGTTGCTTGATCAGGTACCCTATCCTTATGACTCACACGACCGATTATGGATACCAGTGGCTACCCTGACAGAATATACCAAGATAACAATGTTAAAAAGGTGCAGAGCTCAAACGATGACCCTTTCCAAGCACCGGCAGAGGTAATGCAGACATCGATTACTCCCCAGAATGCCTCCAAGAACATAGAGCTCGTCTTGGATGCTCAGCTGCAGCCCAACAAGCCATCACCAGGGTGCATGCCATCCTGCACTTTGCCGAACGGCGTATCCTCACAAACAATGCCGCGCGACTGTTCTATGTCAAGGCCAACGGCGAGCGATGGTACCCGGAAACTTACTCGCCAACATACCTATACACCGGTGTCATCTGTGATACCATCGACCCTGACCGAGACAACCCCTTCAACATATCCATGAACCCACCGCAGGCTCAACGCTCCCACCAATTCTCAATGCTTTTGAGATCTTCTCCATCATGTCCACCACCAATGTTGGCACAGATTCCCAGGACGGTAAGTTCTGATATGTGAGCATAATCTCCAAGATACAACCTTGTATATTTTTTAAGTAGTACTTCATAAATATCTAATGATATAACTTATATTTAACAAATTGAATAGTTTTAAATAACCGTAAAGATAGAGAAAATTTGACTGCATGTTTTCGAAACATCATGTATATTGGAGCAGTGGCGGTAAGTTATACTAAAGCATAGTAAGGATGCAAAAACGGGACCCATTTGTCCCCTTTTTCTTCATTTGTGCATAGGTAGTACAAAATTTTAGTCCAAAAATTTGTACTAGCTATGCATAAAATAGGGGAAAAGTTGGACAAACGGTCCCGTTTTCCATCCCTAAAGCATAGTACACGAGCTAGCTCGCCGATGATTAAGAACATTGTACGTTGTGTGGAAAGCAATAAACCTTTCCATATTATCTTAAAAAGTCCTTCTGAAAACTTGGATTCTGTCATCACGGTGATCAAGAAGAGGTATCAAGTGCTAAAAATGGGATGGATGACCCATGTGTTCGCAAGACTATGGCATGGGTTGGTTTGACATGCAGCTACAGCGTTTCCAGCCCTCACTACTCTGTAAGTGGTTTATCTATACATAATATTGACTATTTATGTGTTACGTGGGTAATGTGAAATTGAGCCCCTCGACATTGCTTTGTAGAGATCTGTCCCACAGTGACCTGAGTGGTGATATATAATCTCTTTTGGCCAATCTCAAGGCTCTGCGGTACTTGTAAGTTCGTGGCAGCAGTATTTATCTAGTTTGGCCTTGTTTGTAGTTTTTTCATGATACAACCAAAAAAATGATCCTGGTTCATATCTAGCAGGGATCTTTCAAACAGTAACTTGAAAGACTTAATTCCTTCTGATACTACAGAAAAGACTTCAAGATGGCTCCATGAATTTAAGGTTGATCTTCCTATTTGATTTCACCCACATTGTACTCGCTAAATTTCATTAAATATCATCATTTCGTATTTTGGTAGATATGACAACAATCCAGACATTTGCACCGGTGGCAGTTGATGCAAAAGAGTAAGCTAATCATCTGCAGAGTTGTTCTATTAGCTGTGATTATGGTGTTAATTCTGGTGGCAGTACGAGCAGTACTAACCTCTTGCTTGCTAAGACGGAAAAAGCAAGGTGAGCATCAGTGGTCTGTTCCATTTCCGCATATGTTCATGAATATCAGTACTGGTCTAGTTTGGCAACTAAGTTTTTCTAAAACCGAAGTATTATAAAAACCACAGTATTTACATGCCTGGGCATCAATTACAGTTTCAATAAACCATAGTTAATGTTTCTCTGCTTTGAAAGGGAAAAAAAGGTCTGGGCCTCTTTTTCTTATACCGTAAGAAAACTAACGTATTTCAGATACTATGGTATATAAAACTGCAGTTATAGGTAAAGCCAAACACATCAAAGTATTTCAACCATCAAACCATGGTATTCTTAAAGTACTTAAAAAAAACTTTGCTCCCAAACGCACACCTAATGTTTATTTTCCTCGCACTTATGAAGAATCAATATAAATAACTCTGTGAAGTCACACTGTCAGGTGAACAGCAATACAATTGAGATGATGAGCATAGCTTTAAGAGAGTGCCAACAATTAATGGCTGACAGTCCTTTGTCTCTTCATTCTCAATCTTAAACGTACCACTGTCATTCATTGCTCCTTTTACGGATGTGTTGTTTCAACTAGGGGTATCAGAAATGCCAAGAACTATCTAAGGAAATGCCACTCCTCCAGACAGGTCCTCGAAGAATTTTACATGTTTCAGAACATATTTTCTGCCGAGCTAAGTGCCGATGTATCGATGTTCAGACAACTGAACTGTGTCATGTTAGTGTTGAGATGTTTTGTTTTTCTTGTCTGAAAATTTTATCACTGTTCCTTGTCGGATATATTTTCTGGCGTTTTGTTCACTAGTCAAAGTGAACACATTGTACACCATTTTTTTTGTGAGTAGCACATTATACATGATTGATTGCTCTAGTTTCCAACCGTAAGTTTTTTTAGTGGTACACCAGAGAAGAAGGGTCACTGCATGTTTGTCGGGGCACAACACGGGACGGGAACGCTCTATTGTGTAAACTGTGATAGGAGCGACCATAACACGGCAAAGTGTCTAGTGTCCAACCCGCAACATACACTTTTTGTGCACGCACGGAGGAGATTTATGAGATACACTTACGAAATGGGGGGCAGGCAATGGTTCCAGTTCCACTGTCTTCGCTGTGACACCCCTGGTCCTCATCGCTGGTTCTTCGCTTGAGCTCAGTCACTAGAAGCGGCAGCTGTCGTGGCTCTTCTCGGGTCGCAGCAGCCCAGGCGAACCCTACCGCGGCAGCTCCAGGAAACAATTTCCCTGTCGTGGCAGACAAAGGCGTAGCTGCGGCAGCCTCAGCTCTTGTTACGATAGTCTTGGGTTGGGTGTGTACTCCGGTCATCCAGCATCAGCATGCTTTTGTTGTGTCACCCATGTTCTCCGATGTAGCAGAACCGTTGCTAGCCACGACAGCTGGTTTAGGGGATTGGATTTTGCTTGTACCATACTCGACCCTCCGATTCGAAGCAGGCGAGATAATGTGGCTACAAACTCAATTACGAAATATATCAGCCCACATATTCGAATCGGGACCATGATGAACTCGGAACGGAAATAAAAATAACTGGACAAATACTCTCCTAAGTTGAGAGTTATATTTTTAGCAGAATTTCAGAAGGATTTAAGTTTTTGGCCTTGCAACAGACAATGAGTTAAGAAAGCAGAGACATGAGACTAAAACCCTAGCACTCGAAAATAATGAATGGTAAACCATCACTTAGCCGGCGATAGAATTCATGTATAGCTAGATATGCTCGCCAATTAAACTCAGTAACTCAATAGATGCACACATGACCAGATTGGTCTTGGCTTTTAATTCAGAAGTCAGATTATCCGTTTTGAAGCCATCGGTTGTCCTAATTACTTTTCGGGAAGCCATTTCAGATTCAAATATCCTCAAGAGTCGAATTATTTTAAATCCTGCTCTACTTAACAGTCGGATTAATTTAAATTCATATATGAATTGTCCAATAAAATAAAATCGCAGAAGGAATCAAGGCGTTTGTATCGTTACTGAATCCCGTCGGCCCAGGGCCTGCTTAGGCCATGGTGGTGCTCCCCACGTTGCAACCATTCTGCCGCGTTAAAGAAACGACAATGTGCCACATATTTGGCGTTTGAAATAAGTGCAATGCATATATATGAAAACATGGATCACATAAAAATGATTGACCAATCGAGCAAGGTATGACAAACATTAGTTTAGGAGTTACTCCATACAAAACTAACCTCTCTTGATGACCAAGTAAAAAAAGACTCTCTCTCTCTCTCTCTTTTGACGGGAACACTCGTGTTCCATTAATACACGGCTAAATCGCCGGTCACCAAACGGGTTACAGAACGAGGATAGCTCGAAGTCCACTGAGAGAATTCATCCTGAGCTACCCCTAAACCCAAAGCTGCTAATTCATGCGAAGGCTGATTACAACCCATTGGGATAAACACAACACGTGCATCAATAAAATTGAAACGGAGGCGATTTTTCATATCCTTAATGAGAATGCCAAGAGGACCAAGATCATGCTCGGAGGAATTCATCGCAGCCTTCAGATTTAAAAAAAGACTCTCTTGATCATGGCACCATCAAACAACGGAAGGAAGCAGACCAGAAATCTCAAATACTACAAGGGGCCGGAGCCGGATGCTAGAATTGCGCGCGAGGTGCTGCTGGCGACAGATTCGTTTGGAGAAAATTTAACAGTGGGCCGGCCCATGTAGAATTTCGACGGAGCTGTTTTGCATGGGCCTGTTAGGATCTTGACGGAACACGCAGTTTGACCTTATGAACGCGATCAAAGTCATTCAGCCGCAGACAAAATGTGCCTCGATCTATCTAATCTAATGCTGACGACGTTATTCTCCTTGGTTTGGTGTACAGTTTGGCGTGTGTCCTTATCTTATCTGTACTGAATTTGGCCTGCCCGTATGGCCGTGTCTCCGTATATATGCCAACGCTCTTACAACGGAAATAATAATGTAGTACTCCGTAGTACTGTTCCTTCCCGGATCGCCCCTTTGACGAGCGCGCGACTGCTCGCGCGGTCCGCGCAGGGCGTGACGCGTGGGTAGGCCCCACCCACGTACGTGGCCTCCCTCTTCCTTTCTTCCTCCACGGGCAAATCTCTCGCCCCGTTCCCCATCTCTCCCCACGTTCTCCTCCTCTCCCCAAATTCTCTCTCCTGCATCCCTTCCCGACGGCGACGAGACGGCCACCGGCGACGGAGAAGGTGCCGTCGAGGATGGAGCGAGGCGGCAGCCGAGCAATGGACAAGTTCTCAGGCCGAGACGGCGCCGGCGACGCCGCGCCGAGGCGCGGCGGAGAAGGCAGCCGTCGAGGATGGACTTAACGGGATGGGGTGGATCGCCGGAGCCGGAGAAGAAGTGGGTGCGGGGGGTTTAGAGGGATGGTCGGTAGCGGTGCCGGACCGGCGGAGGTGGTGATTTGAGAGGGCGGGGCGGCGAGGCGGTCGCGGAGCGCCGCCGGCCGCGGGCGGCGGAGGCAGGCGGTTAGGCCGGCGGCGGCGGCGGGGGCGACCTCACTGACCTCACTGGTGCACGGCGAAGGCGACCACGGTGGCGGCTCCGTCGACGGCGACGACGGGGCGAGCTTGCTGGTGCACGACGGCGACGGCGGGGCTAGCTTGCTGGTGCACGACGGCGGCGGGAGCCTCTCGGGACGGCCACGTGCGCTGGTCGGAACGCCATGTGCGCCTGTCGGAATTCGCGGGAGCGCTCGCGCGCGCGCGTAAAGTAGCCACGCCCCTTCCTTCCGTGGACGAGACCGTATGTCAAAGTGACCTTGGAAGCAACGAGCGGCTTGTACAGTTCCAAGACATTCACCTCATCACCTGAGTGTGAAAATACAGATAAAAGTTGTGGGGGCTCGCCGTCTATCTTGCGGTACACTAATTCTGAGCCGGCTACAGTGGATGACATAAAATTGAATAGGTAATCATGAAACTGAAGCTACTGGATCCGGCGATTCACAAACTAAATAGCTAATAAGCAAATTGTAGCTACTTGATTCGGCATTGTACAAAATTGAACATTAAATACTTACACAGCCCACTTGTGCATAGCATCCGGTGAACTTGTTAATCTCGGCGACGATGCATTGCCATCTATGGCGGAGAGAGGCCTCATTGCGGAGTACTTCCGAGTTTGCATTGAACACTTGACAGATCCGGCCCCAAAATTAAACATTGTGGTGGCACTGTCCGTCTTGACCTTCATCCGGGTGGACAACCACGCATTGCACAACAGCTTATCATTGCTCACCGAGTACATAATCCCTCTTGAAACGACCTACGGATTCAACAAGTTCCTACATTACGCATCCTACTAGTTGCTAAATTCTACAATGGTGGAAGAGAGGAACATACCTGTGGAGGAGCCACCACTGTTCCGTTGGAGGCGGCTGTGGAACTGCCCGCCAAGCCGGAGCACAGAGCCGCCGCCACCGCGCGGCTTCATTCTCCGCCGTGGGGCAGCTAGCCACCTCCTCCCCCTTCTCCACGAATGCATCCCAGTGCAGCTCAGCCCCAGTGAACGCAGATCCGCTGCCGGAGCCGGCCATGGGTGATTCAGCTGACGGAGAAGAGTGAGAGTGGAGTGGAGTGAAAAGGGGACCAGACGAGAGTGAGAGCTAGGGTTTCTTCCCGGTGGGGAATGAGTGGATATAGGTAGGGTTGCAGCGGGCCGTTTCTGACGTGGTGGCCTGTCCAGGCGCGTCCGGACCGCCCTAAACCCTCCCCGCATATGAGCTGGGTTTGGTGTTTGCCGGACAGCCCGGGCGTTTGGTGGAGGCGGTGGGTGCTAGTTTTCAGTCCAAATCCTGTCCGGGCTGCCCGCCCGGACGTTTGGGAGGGTATGAGGGCCATGGTTGGAGATGCTCTAATCTCTTCCTTTTCCTTTCACCGTTTGAACATTCCAAGATCAACGTTCAAGATATCGCTTATCGTTTACTACTCGGTTGGTCTCAGATTAGAGACTAATCTCTTATCAGCCTATTAACCGGTTTTTTCGGTCGCCTATTTATTGGTTAGTTTTTTTTTGTATATGTCAACTTCCGACACTAAAAGTTCTAAAATATGCTTTTCAAACATTACATTGGATTATTGCATATAATGCTACATTGATTCCTTTGTTTTGAATCAACAAAATGGGTAAATTCGAGCTAATGTAAAGTCTACAAAACTATTGTCCGATAAATCGGCTGTCAGGCCGATAAATCGTCGGTAAGTAACAAAAATCGGCTATCGCCGGAGGTGTGGCCTTGCCAATCTCGTCCCCGTCGACGATTGGTGGCCTGCTACGCGCCGTGGTCTAGGGAAGGCTCGCCGCAAAGGCTTCGACAGCTTGGTCCTCCTTGTTGTCTGGAAGCTTTGGCTAGAGCGCAACGCGCGGATGTTCGATGATAACCCCTCCACGGTGCATACCGTATGCGCCAGCATTGCCAACGAAGCTCAGCTTTGGAAGCTGGCCGGCGCAAGAGGGGTCGCGACCCTCTGGAGACAAGAGGTCTCCCTTTAGTTGTCGCCGTTTGTCTCTCATGGCACCTCCCCCGTATGTTCTACTCTATGTTCTTCCACACCGCTTTGTAAGGGCCTTTTGGCTCCCCCATGTACTTGTTCTCTTCTATCTAGTGATTTGATACGCGAGGCGTATCGGGAAAAAAACAAAAATCGGCTGTCAGACCGAAAAATCGGCGCCAGCGATAAACTCGGCAGATATGATATAATCTTATCGGTCACCCAACGATTCACACGATAAATCGGCCGATTAATTGGCATATCGGCCAATTTTTTGAACATTTTCCAAGATATACTTGGCTTTGCCAATTCAAATTCGTTCTCTGCTTACGAATAGAAAGGACTTTGGCTTTGCTTCATCTCAATCCTACGGTAATTCTTCGCTTAGCATCATGCCAGCTTAATGCAAATGCAAGGGCACGTGCCGCGCGCATGTTTAATTGTTAGGTAGGCTGTGGCTGGTTGTTGGTACCTTCAGGCTTCGTTCGGTTAGCCCCTTCCCCGCCGGGATTGGTTCCCAATCCCCGCCGAACCCCGTGGTTTCGCGCCGACCGGGTTTCAATCCCGGGCTCCTTCGTAAACGCGTTCGGTTAAACCCCGCCGGGGTAACACCCCGAACCCTGTGAAATACACCGGGGATCCGATCCACGCGTTCCACCTCGTGGATTCTACCCTCGAAAGAAACGAAACGGTACTCCTCCGTCGCCCCGACCCTCCTTCCTCTCGCAAAAAATTGGACGCAGCGGCGAAGATATGTGATCGAGATGATGGACGTGATGGAGATCTAGCCGGGGCTGGCGCGCATCTGCCTGGACGCGCGGGCGGCGGGGGTTTGCTCCAGCGGCGGCGGGCGCCTTGATCTGCCTCCTTGGAGGCGCGGGCGGCGGGCGACGAGCGCCCCGATCTACCTCCCTGGAGGCGCGGGCGGCGGGGAAATGGGCAGGGCTGGCGATGGGGGGACTGCTCCGACAGCAACGGCGGCCGGAAGTCTGCTCCGGCGACATAATCGAGCTGGATTGCGATGAGGAGAAAATGTCCTGTAATAACCGAACAACGCAGCAGCCTTGGGAATTGAGAGAAAAGGGATTTGGGTGGAGGGGAGGGACGTGGATCACCCAACCCCGTGTGGGTTAGTTCCCAAAGAACCGAACAAGGCCTCACGGAGTTTGACTAACGCCGAATGGAAAGCTAGTTTAGTCGCAGGACACATGTACTCCCTTGCAACTGTTGCTGTTTCTCCATGTGGGCCTCACCGAATTTTGTTGGAAAATTCAGAGCTTTTGTTAGGTACGTATAACTGTATGCCGACGTACGGCCGGCCGAAAATTTATATGATGGCAGAGGTGTGACGTGGATCATCTATTTACTGGTCAGTTGCCAGAGTGCACATCATCGAATAAGTTAAAATGCTTGTATCAGTTAGACCTTGTTTGTTTATAGAGTTTTGTGTGAATTGATGGGATTATCGCAGTCTAACCCCAAATCCCAACAAATTTCTAAAAAATTCGTTTATTTTTAGTGTATTTAATGGGTTTTATCCCCACTTTTCGCCACAATTTCCCAAACTCTAGTGTATTTTCTTCATTACACAAAACATTACCACTACCTAGTGGATTGCGCATATTGGGGATTTGATTGAATTGGGTGAAACTTGGGGTTTCACCCAATCCCTATGGGGATTATCCCCACTAATTCCCACAAATACACTAGAAACAAACAGAGCCTTAAGGATAAATTATGAGAATACCAGAAGTAAAACCTGATACTGCAAAATCATGAAATTTTAGGTCCTACATAAATAATATAGTATCAATTTTCCAGCAAAAATGATATAATTGAGCCGTTAAAGAAAGATCGGCTAATTTTCAGCCGACCTTAATTCTCAATCAGATGTCCTCATCAAATTTCAGTTAGTACAACTCATGTACATCCCACGACAATTAGGAATTTTTTCACTTGCAAGCTATGTGCAACACATCTGCTGTTGGGAGAATTTTCAGCTGCAACCCACCTGCAAGTTGCAAAATCTCAATTGCAGCTTGTGTAATTTTCAGCTGTAACACGGTTATGGAGTTGAATAAGAGTTAACTTAATTCTCATTGGAATTCTCCTTTGAATGAGAATTAGCAAAACCGTAATGTGAACTCAAAGCATTCCGAGTCAATCTTCAAATTCACTATATATGCATCTTTTCTTGCAAAAACAGCAAAAGCATCTTACAAAAAACACGTCAGCGACGATGCTATGAATCAAACTTCCGGCAAAAGGTAAATAAATATTGATGATTCAAACAACTACTGAGTAGGTAAGACAGATTATCTGAAGCTGCGGCCGCGATTCGGAAATGATGGCTCCAAAATGCAAAACAAGCTAGGTGACGACATGCGGTCCCCAATCATCTTCTCTCTCCTCTCTTTCTTATGCCCGCATATATCCGTCGGACGCATGTTAATTAACCACCGCCAATTACTTCATGCACGTCGACGTTAGCATTTTGTCCTAGGGGAAGGGACACAGCCACACCACCAGTATCTCGTCACCAAAGCGAAAAAAGGCAATAGCTATCTGCATGCTGGTTAACAAACTAAGCAAAGCATCAGATTTGAAGTACAGTAGCAGATATTTCATCAGATTAATAACTACCAATTGCACATGAAAAAAAAAGAGAGTTGCCTTGCAAAAAAAGGACGAGCCCCCTGCCGTTGACAAAAACGACTGTACCGCCATCTTGAGATCAATAAGCATTTTATTTTTGAAATTATTACATGTGAATTTTCTCTCTGAATTTGAAATATCCTTATTATGACATGTGTAAAGTACCTGAATTCAAATCTTTATATTTGAGTTTTGAGTTTAAATTATTTGTGTGAAGAATGAGATAAGATAAGAGAATAGATTTATCCAGTGATGAATCCTTCGTCTTATCCCCTTATAATTGAAATGTTTTGTAAAATAAATAACCCAAAATATAGAGTATCAGTTTAACTTAACACTCATCGACTAATCAGTCCCTGACTTGTTTCCAAACTCTCGACTTTAGACTAGTGTTGATCCTAAATTTATCCCAAATTTCATATGCATGAATGCAAATGCACAATTTCTAATCTCTACATTCGTGGTTTCTAAGACTACATGTTCTTTCAAGTTTGGCATAAATCATGAGATTAACAAATACATATAGAAAAAGGAGAGTTTGCATAGTTAACTAGAAAAACCAGACTAGGCCCCTGCGAATTTATAAAACGATGAAATCAACAAATAAAACATAGAATTTACACTGAGGGTGAAGAATTACAATTTATACTAAACTTTTATATTTTGAATTAATTTTTACACACTACAGTTAATGAGTATAATGTTATTTTTTTTATTTGGCATTACCACATTGAAGTGTTGCTAAATGAAACTTGTATTTTTATTTGTTAAAAAATATTATATTTTAAATATTCTCGCGTTGTGTTTTACTTTGCACTATATTTCATAGCATATATTTGTCTTGAATTACTTTTGTGACAACTGCACAAACTATATAACATACACATATTTTTGGCAAAGATCTCTAAACTGTACGACTTAACAAATACATTAGTAGCGGTTTCTAGCGTATATTTACGTATAACTTTTACTCCCTCCGTCCTGGTTTATAAGGCATCTACGTATTCCTAGGTCGTGAATTTAACTAATATAATATAAATTTTAAAATACAAAAAATATACCATTAGATTTTTTTTGTATTTTAAATTTTATATTATATTAGTTAAATTCACGACCTAGGAATACGTAGATGCCTTATAAACTAGGACGGAGGGAGTATTAAACCTTCTGAGCATAATTAAATCGAACTAGTTTGGCATATAATTCTTCAGTGGTTTTGTCATGGTCAAACGAGCCTTACAGGTTAAAATGGATCCATCGATAAGTTCACAAGTGGGTGCATGTTATGTAAATGTACTGAAATAAGACCACCAGTTCACTTAACAACGTACCAGCTTCAGTGGCGGAGCTTCACGGGGGCCAACCTGGGCCATGGCACCCCCAACATTTGTGCAATTCATACAATTAGTAGTGGTGTTAAGACCAAAACATTGTGGATTAAGCATCATAATCGTTATTAAATGACTTAATTAACCTTTTAGCCCCTCCTTATTTTTTGTTCAAGCTCCGCTACTGACCAGCTTAAGGCAAGTTGCAAAATGGCACGTGCCGTTGAATCGATCTGGCGACCGAGATTTGGAGCGAAAATAGATGGAAAAAGGGTAAAAGGGAAAGTATTGTGCGCTTCGACAAGTGAACCGTGTATATGCTTGTTAGGCACGCTGTAGCTGGTTCTTGGCTGGTTCACCAGCGTTTGTTCTAGAAGAGACACGGATGATCACCTGTCTCTCATCACCAAAGCGAAGAGGCTGCCCACCATTACCTTTTAGGGCGGTCAGCCGCTGGCTAGCTAATTGACAAATGAGACAAGCAATGTACTGTACGTCTATAGCAGATTACGGTAAACTATCCCGTTTTGCGAGGGCCTGTCGAGGAAACAATCAGCGGCGCAGCGGCCAGATTGGTTAGAGTTGAAATTTTAGTTATCCCTCTGACAGCAGTGTTCACCTGAACCCACCAGAAGCTGAGCTGCTACCTCTCGATTGATCTCGCCTGAGATGGATGTCAGTCAATAGTCATACACTCATACGGCCCGTAGGCCACCCGTACGTCTGCTTTTGCATCTGGTGGATACCCTTTCACTGTTCGCGATGGCCGGGGCGAAGTTCTCCACGAACACCTGCCGGCAATCCACCCATCATTCAAAAAAGGATTAAGTATATTTTTCAAGTCCAAATCTCACCTTGCGGATAACATTCATCCCAAACTCGAAAATCGGATGATTTGAAACCTGAAATGTATCAAACCGGATGAATACCTCCTGGTAGTGGTTTTGCTCGAATTTGGGTGGTTTTGAGTGGAATTTGGGTGGTTTTGGGCTTTGAAGGCCTCGCTGACGTGGCGGTGACGTGGCGACTTGTTTAACGCCGTTACTGACATGTGGGCCAGATCCTCATTGATGTTGAGAGCCCTACACTGGAACCTTGAGTCGGAGGACTCGTCCTAGAGCTTCGCGTCCTGGATCATGAAGCAGGCTTGCCCGAGCCTGACGAGCTCCATGGAGATGTAAAGCGAGATGGGTATCAAGATCTGGAACACGATCACCGCCATGAGGAAGTTGAACATGAGCCAGCAGTCCTCGGCCATGGCGTGCGCGCTCGCGCTGACCGGCCGGACCCGCTGCGTCAGACGAAGAATGTCAAATCCCCGCCGACGCTGCCGGCCATGGCGATCCCAGCGCGCGCGTCAACGTCAGATTTTGACCGGAAGACCAGCGAACACGGCGAGCACTGCTGGCTTCAAGAAACAGGGGAGGGGCAAAACAGAGCAGAGGAATTGGCAACGAAGACCGGAAGGGAGGGGTGGTTGGGTTGAAGTGGATGTCCGGGTGTAACTATGGTGCCACTGACAGGTGGGGCCCACGCTCAGACAAAACGCCCGTTATTTCCGTCACTAACGTCTGATGTCACGTCAATCCTCAAAACCGTTCAAACCGTCTAAAACCAGGCCAGGGTTCAAATCATCCGGTTGGGTACAATTCAGGGTTCAAAACATCCGGTTTCGAGTTTGGGGCGAATGTTCTCCGCAGTATGAAACTTAGGGGTGAAAAATATACTTAATCCGTCCAAAAAAAAACGTTTTAGGCCCATGGGTACTGAAAAGTGGGCCGGGCCTTTCTTTAGAAAGCGCTTTGCTGCGGCCTGCGGGCCCCGTGCCCGAGTCGGGTCAGCGGTCAAGCAAGTCGTGCCTACCAGTCTCTCTCACTCTCCTCAGCTTACGAATAGAATGCACTTTGGCAGCTTGGTTTCACGCATGTATAGCAGCTTTTTTGTTTGACTAACGGCGATCGAAAGCTAGTTTAGTCGCACTACACATGTGTACCTCCCATGCGTACTGTTCCAGGTCACTCTTCTGTTCGGCGGGGTTTGCATCCAATTCAATCCATGTGGATGTGGTACGGTCGTGCGTGCCTCACCGTCACCGAATTTTGTTGACAATTTACTGCTGCTGTTAGGTACGTCTGCGTACGTGTACCTGTATGTCGACGTACAAAACCGCGTGATCGATCTTCGATGCTACGAATCAAACTCCTGGCAAGCAAATTTTATGACGATACATGTGGGTGACTTTTTTGGCTTATGAGTATGCATAAACCGGCTTATAGATTCCGGTGGGTAGAAACTGTGGTGGGGAGAAGCTACTAGAAACTGATTGGAGACTTCCTTTGGGTTTCTAAATTGTTGCTTATTTGTCGTGGTTGTTGTGAGATGTCTATAATGCCCCTAAATTTGATATGCAAGTAAATAAAGCAACAATATCTTACCGTATGCAAGTTTTTTTAGTGGTGATTTCAAAATTACAATAATCAATGTCCAATTCTGGAGTAGAAGTAGTCAAACAAGTTCAAAAAAATTACACCGAAACAATAAAAGTGAGCATTTTGCATACGACACACTTGGTCTAAACTCCTCTCACTCTACATACATGCATCTTGGAATACACATACATCATACGGAGTAATTTTGTTTGGATATGGATAGTAAACCACAAGTCATCAGATTGAACTTGACCAACAAAAAAACTGATCACACGAGTTTAGCCACGAAAGAGATGCATGTTCTCTTCTGACATTTCATCAAACAAGTGCAGCGCAAAATCCCTTGCTGGAGCTTGACAGACAGCGGAGGTCCTGGTCGGAGACAGTAGTGGAGGAAGGCGGTGAGCAGGAGGTCGATAGTGAGCTGCTGGCCGAACAGCAGTTCGTCGGCGAGGTGCCTGGTTAGTTGCCACTGCGGAGGTACGCACCTCGTCGACGGGAAGCTCTGCACCGAGCACGAGTGGCCGAACAGTTCGTCGGCGAGGTACCTGGTTAGCACTGCATCCATGGACGGGGGGAGCCAACTGGGGGGGCATGGCTGGCGGCAAGGTCCCTTGTTAGCACAGAGCTGGCGGGTGGACATGCGCAATGGCCGGGGCGAAGTTCACCACGAACACGGAACACATGCCGGCAGTCCATCTATCAGTAAAAAAAAAAGCGTTTTAGGCCCATTGCAAACATAAGGAGCACTGAAAAGTGGGCCGGGCCTTTCTTTAGAAAGTGCGTCGCTGCGGGCCCCGGCCCTCAGCTGCCCCTGAGTCAAGGGTCAAGCAAGTCGTGCCTACCCGTCTCTTTTCCGGGAGCGCCTATATGGCGCGGTACGCGAAGCTTCTTTTTTTGAGAGCCTCGCGGTACGCGAAGCTAGCGTCGCGTACACTTCCCTTTGCTTCGACGGATAATGGGCCAGGCGCCCAGGCCCAGTTACTGTGGGAGATTATTTTTTTTGACTGCTTCGTTCGTTGCTTGGACTGCTTCGCTTCTTCGTTGGTTTTTCCGCCGCGACTGGTTCGAATTTAAAAATTTCATCGTTCGACTGCTTCTCGTTGGGAAACATGTTGGATTTTTTTATTTTGGCGCTAAAGCGTGAACAATTTTGGAACCAATTCAAATTTCCGAACCAATTCAAATTTTGGAACCATTTTAAATTTTGGAACCAATTCAAATTTCGGAACCAATTCAAATTTCGGAACCATTTTGAAGTTTTTTTTTTCATTTTTCGTTTTTTTCTTGTTTCTTTCTTTTTCCAGTTTCTTTCTTTTTTCCTGTTTCTTTTTTTAACCGAAAAAATGGTTTAGAACCGAAAAAATGGTTTCTTTTTTAAAATGGTTTCGAACCGAAAAAATGGTTCCGAACCCAAAAAAATGGTTATTTTTTGAAAATGGTTCCGAACAGAAAAATGGTTCCGATTTTTGAAATTGGTTCTAATTTTTAAAAATGGTTTCGATTTTTCGAAAATGGTTCCCTTTTGAAAATGGCTCCGAACCGAAAAAATGGTTCCGAATGAAAAAAATGGTTCCGGTTTTTCAAGAATGGTTCCTTTTTGAAAATGGTTCCGAACCGAAAAAAATGGTTCCTTTTTTAAAATGGTTCCGAACTGAAAAATGGTTTTTTCCTGAAAATGGTTCCGATATTTGAAAATGGTTCTGAATCGAAAAAATGGTTCCTTTTTTAAAATGGTTCCGAACCACAAAAAATGGTTCTTTTCTGAAAATGGTTCCGAACCAAAAAAATGGTTCCGATTTTTTAAAATGGTTCCGAACAGAAAAATGGTTCCGAACCAAAAAAATGGTTCTTTTTTTAAAATGGTTCCGAACAGGAAAAAATGTTCTGATTTTTTAAAATGGTTCTGATTTTTTAAAATGGTTCCGAACCGAAAAAATGGTTCCGATTTTTGAAAATGGTTCCAAACCGTAAAATGGTTCTTTTTTTAAAATGGTTCCGAACCGACAAAATGGTTCTTTTTTTTAAAATGGTTCGGAACCGAAAAATGGTTCCTTTTTTTAAATGGTTCCGAACTGAAAAAATGGTTCTTTTTTTAAAATGGTTCCGAACCGAAAAAATGGTTCCTTTTTTAGAATGCTTCCGAACCAAAAAATGGTTCCGAACAGAAAAAATGGTTCCTTTTTTAAAATGGTTCCGAACCAAAAAATGGTTCCTTTTTAAAAATGGTTCTGAACCGAAAAAATGATTCCTTTTTGAAAATGGTTCCGAACTGAAAAAATGGTTCTTTTTTGAAAATGGTTCCAAACCGAAAAAATGGTTCCGAACCGAAAAAAATGGTTCCTTTTTAAAAATGGTTCCTAACCGAAAAAATGGTTCTTTTTTTAAAATGGTTCCGAACCGAAAAATGGTTCCGATTTTTGAAAATGGTTCCGAACCGAAAAAATGGTTCTTCTTTGAAAATGTTTCTGAACCGAAAAAATGGTTCTGATTTTTGAAAATGGTTACGAACCGAAAAATGCTTCCGATTTTTAAATTTGGAACCATTTTAAATTAGGAACAATTTTTAAATTTAAAACCATTTTGAATTGGAACCATTTTGAAGTTTGAACCATTTTCGAATTGGAACAAATTTTTAATTTTGGAACCATTTTCAAATCGTTCGACTGCTTCTCGTTGGGAAACATGTTGGATTTTTTTATTTTGGCGCTAAAGCGTGAACCATTTTGGAACCAATTCAAATTTCCGAACCATTTTAAATTTTGGAACCAATTCAAATTTCGGAACCAATTCAAATTTCGGAACCAAGTCAAATTTTGGAACCAATTCAAATTTCGGAACCAATTCAAATTTCGGAACCATTTTAAATTTCGGAACCAAATCAAATTTTGGAACCAATTCAAATTTCGGAACCATTCTAAATTTCAGAACCATTTTTAACTTCGAAACCATTTTAAATTTTGGAACCATTTTAAAATTTCCGGAACCATTTTAATTTCCGAAACAATTTTAAATTTGGGAACAATTTTAAATTTTGGAACCATTTTAAATTTTGGGACCATTTTAAATTTTAGAACCATATTAAAGTTTGGATCCATGCTAAATTTTGGAACCAATTAAAATTTCGGAACCATTTCAAATTTCGAAACCATTTTAAATTTCAGAACCATTTTACATTTTGGAACCATTTTAAATTTTGGAACCAATTTGAAACCATTTTAAATTTTGGAACCATTTTAAATTTTGGATCCATTTTAAATTTCGAACCATTTTTGAACCATTTTATATTTCGGAACAAATTTATATTTTAGAACCATTTTAAATTTCGGAACCAATTCAAATTTTGGAACCATTTTAAAATTTGGAACCATTTATTAATTTCGTAACCAATTTTGAATATGAAACCATTTTTCAAATTTGGAACCATTTTCAAATTTAGAACCATTTTTTAATTTCGTAACCATTTTTGAAAATGGAACCATTTTTCAAATTTGGAACCATTTTCAAATTTAGAACCATTTTTGAAAATGGAACCATTATTTTAATTTGGAACCATTTTCAAATTTGGAACCATTTTTTAATTTCGTAAGCATTTTTTAAAATGGAAACATTTTCAAATTTGCGACCATTTTTTGAAAATGGAACCATTTTTTAATTTGGAACCATTTTTTAATTTGGGACCATTTTCTAAGAATCATTATTAAATTTGGAACCATTTTCAAATTTGGAACCATTTTACTTAGTTTGCACTGGGATGATAAGTATATCGTATGGATCTAAAAGCGAAGGATGGCAAGATCACATTATTAACAAGGTGCAGGACGATTCTGGACCGAACTAAGTAGATAATTTTTTATTGTCACGAGATGCTCCACCCCACGGCTAAATGACAGAGAACATAACTAACACACTAGTAATTCGCTACATGAAAGTGTACTAAAATATGAAAGAGGTTACATGGTAATTCCTTTTCTGAATTGCTTCCTTGAATAATAGAGCAGCCTGACTGAATTCAGTACTAAAACATGAAAGAGGAAAGGATAAAACATATTAAGCAAGTCATGGTATTGGCAAAATAAAATAATGGAAACAGTTCTCCCCCACTGAGCAAGATTTCCGTTGAAATCTTCATACATAGGCTTGCTCTGCTCCGCCTCGGTTGAAATTTGGCCTTCTCGGGCTGATGCAGTGCTAGCACATGAAACAACAGATACAATCCGCTAATCTGGTGCCTAACTAGTATTAAAATCTACCTCCACAGTTAGGATCTATATTATTTCCACATATGCGACATTACTAGTTGAGAGATGCATAAAGGCAGAAGATTAGATTCGCCAAGACATTAGCCTTAAAATTCAAACAAGATCGAGGCAGGACAGGTGACTGAATGTTGATACAGGGTAGGATAGGAGAAGGAAAAGTAACCTGAACGTCCTCGCCGGCGACGCGGAGGTTGTTGAGGATGCGTTCGAGCGGGTCGACGAGCTTCCCCCACGCCCTTCTCGAGTGCCTGGACCTGGAGCTCACCCTCCTGCAGTCAAACCAACGAGTCATGTCAAATCCAGACAAAGACCATTCCGGCGAGCTCGCCCTCCTTCCCGACCACCGACGGAACAGGAGAAGTTGCCTAGGATCGTACAGATCTACGGGGAGCTGTAGAGGATGCGGCCGCATGAGCTTCGCCGGAGATCGATGGCGCGGCGTCCGTCCGGAGGCGTTGGAGGAGGGAAGGAAGCGGTGGAGGAGAGAAGAGGTGTTGGAGGTGGGGAGGATGCAGAGGTGGGCTGCACGACGGATGGGCGGCGCGGCGGCAAGCCGGACGAGAGCTGGGCAGCGGCGCACTTCGCCATGCTGCGCGTCGGCGGCGATAACTGGGCCTGGCCCAAAACCTGTCGGGGGGTACGCGACCTATATAGGATTTGCCCTCTTTTCCCTCTCCTCTTCTTCTTACGAATAGAATGGACTTTGGCTCGCTTAACCTAACCCTGCGATCATCCTTGGCTCCGTAAACATGCATGTATGTCCCCTTAATGCACGTGCATGTTTGTTGGGTACACGCAGTTTGACTAACGGCAAACGAAAGCTATAGTTTAGTCGCAGGACACATGTGCACTGTTGCTCCCGATCGCCAGGTCACTGCAGTTCTGTTCGCCTGTTGGTTTGCATCCGATCCATGTGGTACGCGTACGGTCGTGCGTGCCTCACCGTCACCCAATTTTGTTGACAATTTACAGCTGCTGTTAGGTACGTACGCGTACGTGTACCTGTATGTCGACGTACAAAGTCGCGTGATCTGCGATGCTACGAATCAAACTCCTGGCAAGCAAAATTTATGACATTCAAACAACTACTCTAAAAGTATAGATAAATCCACATTTGGATAAATGGAAGTTATCTAATTTAGAACGGAGGGAATAGGTAAGATAGTTTTTCTCGCCGAAAAAAAGAAAATTGGTAAGACGGCGTCTGTGATTCGAACGCCAAAGAAGACGGATTATCTGAAGCTGCCGTGATTCCGAAATGATAGGTTACAAAAGAGCAAACACACAAGGTGACGAAATACGGTCCCCAATCATCTTCTCTCTTTCTTCTTATGCCCACATATCATGTTAAGTTAGTTAAGCACCGCCAATTATTTCATGCACGTCGACGTTAGCATTTTGTCCTACGGGGAAGGGACACCACCGGTATCTCGTCACCCAGGAAAAAAAAGGCAGGCGCATGCGACCAGGGGGTGGCATCTGCGTGCTGGGTTAACAAACCAAACAAAGCATCAGATTTGAAGTACAGTAGCAGATTGGCAGATATCATCAGATTAATACGTACTAATTAGCAATCGCAGCTGGACGTGGAGCTATGCCGCACGCGACCCACGTTCCCGACCCCGCCGCCGCACCCACCATCGCGCCCACCTCGCCGCCGACAACTCTCCAGTGGAGAGCGGCGTTCTACTCGCGCGACTACGAGGACCCCCACGCTAGGCATGTTGGTTTCGTGGAGCACAACACTCGCGGCCATGTCATCCTCCTCAATTCGTTTGAGGAGAAGATCGGATCCATTGATCGAGATCCATGGCGGGAAATTTCCATTGGAGCAGTGCTCCGTTTCGAGCGATACACGGCGCTGATTGGGCCACCATGTGATTTGGAGGTTAGCAGATCATGGCGATCGGTCCGTCGCACACCGTCCTTTGCACGCGTGTGCGCTGTGATTCACCTTGGGCCGGGCCATCGACAGAAGCCACCCGAGGTCGCACCAATGGCGGATCGGGGCCCCCATGACACAACACGGAACGGTGTTGGCCTGTCGATACAGCCTGAAGTGAGCAAATTCCCAAAATCCAATTTCAGAGCTAACCCTAAATCGGGTTTCTGCAAAATCGTCTTCGTCCCTGCTCCACCTTCACGTCCGGCCCCTCCTACCACCAAGCCCCATCCGCGCTGGTCTAGCAGCATCTCCGGTGATCGCCGCTCCTTCGCGCAAGTTGCGGCATCTCCGCCAATGAACAGGCGGTTCGGAAATCAGAGGCGGTCGCCGCCGCGTGGATACTCAAGGCCACCACCGTATGGGTATCGTCCGAGACAAGATCCGGAGGCGGAGCGCAGAGAGGAAGCGTGCCGTTGGGAGGAGCAGAGAAGGCGGGACGAGGCGTGGAGAATCGAGGAGGAAAGGCGCCGCGAAGACGATGCCAGGCGACGCGATGAAGAAGACAGACGCATAGCTGAAGAGAGGATAAGGCTGGATGAGAGGCGCCGTCTGGAAGAGGAAAGACGCAGGGCAGAGGCATCTCGTACCTCGGAGAAGCTGGCCCGGGAGAGGGCTCTGCTCGAGAAGAAACGCAAAGAAGATGGGGAAGCGGCTCTCAACAAGGACAAGTGGGCACATCGCCCAGAGATGCAGGCTGGAGGCTCGGAATCAAACGCAACCTCCTCAAGGTCTGAGATTCCCCCACCGATTTCTGACCGCAATATCAGTCTTCGAGCTGTAAGTCCTTCGATCCCAAACACCAATCCTTCATGCGCACAGCCAATAGTTGCTCCTGCTAGGTCTAGGGTTCAGGATACTGTCAAGTCTGTGTCTGGTGCGCAGATGGGGTCCTCTGTACCTCCATCTGAACCAGTTCGATCGATAGTAGCACCCTCTGGTAATGTGATCGATTTGACAAACATGTTTACTAGTAGATGTGAGAACTGCGGAGGCAATCACCATATCAATGTGTGTCAGGAACGGGACCCTTGGGAATATGTTGCTCCCTTCTTTGGATGCTCTGATTTTGATCAAGGTTTCTCCTCCATTCCTGCGATAGAGTCTGATGTGCAACCTCTAGATCAGTTAAACTATGCTCAGATATCAGTTGAGCAAGGTGAAGTGACAAGCAGGGATATTGAACATGAATTTCAAGTGTGGGCTGAGTCTATGAAGTTTAATTGGAGGTTTTACGTGAAGACTGTTTCTGATAGTGTGTTCACAACTCGCTTCCCCACAGCAAAAAGCATTGAAGACCTTGCACACTTTGGGAAAGTTTTCATGAAGACACGGCCAGAGGCAGTTATAAGAATACAGAAATGGGCTGGAGATATTGAACCATTCGCAGTGCTTGAGGAGAGTTGGTTTAGAATCAAGGGTATACCGATGAAATACAGGAACAGGTCTACAGCCTTTTATGTTACAAGCTTGATTGGAAAACCGCTAGCTCTGGACAAGAACTATCTGCGCAATATGGGTTTCGTTCGTGTCAAGGTTGGTTGCATTGATGTGTCTCTGGTACCAAACACAAGGGTGGGAGAGATTGCAAATGGGTTATATGAATTCCAGTATACCAGAGAACTGGTGGATCCCAATATCAACCCCAACAATCATTATGGTGCTGTTGTAAATGACCAGGAGGAAAACGGCCAACAACATACTCCAAAAAGACAGAGGACAGGTGAAAATGGTGGTAACAATGGTGGTTCTCTTTCTGCTCCTCCTAGAGTGGGAAACAACCATGCTGATAGACAGAACACCCAACAGAGGGGAGGGGTTGAGCATAGTCCTATTGACATGCACAAGGGAAAGAATGTGGTTTCTGCGAATGATTCTATCAACAACTCCGATTCGTTTGGTGACAAAGTTAATGCTTACTTTACTGGTGCTGGCACAAGCTATGTGACACAAATGGGGTACCAAGATGATATAAATACTCCTTTCCCGATTCAACTTCAGGTGCCTGGTTTTGTTGAGCTGCAGAAATTAAATGGGCCTATCCCAGATGCTGAAACTTCTGACAATGCTAATGACATTTCTTCTAACAACAACACGGATCCCAAGTTTCGAGATTTTGTGAGTAGTTTGCTCCATTCTGGATCAGATAAGAATTTCACCCTGCAACAACAATATTCTGGGCTGATGGATACTATTCCTGAAGAAGGTGGTCTTTCTGGTAATGCAACAGATGGGGAAGAATCTGAAGAGAAGGTGGATTATGATAGCAGCAGCTCTGAAAAATATGTTGATACTTCATACTTTGATCAGTCTGAGAAAGCAAAAGTTGACACAGTGATGGCAGGAAACGAAGAAGAAAGCCGAGTCTGCTCTCAAGTGGTGATCCAGACAGACAGCTCGCAGCCTGAAGTGGAGCTAACGCAAGAAGAGGTGGTTACACAAAGAGATGGCACAGTGGCGATGGATAGAGTGGAAGCTCCTACAAGAGTAAGCTCCAGACTGGCCATCATGCATGATAATAACACAAGAGTGGAGGACAGGGCCATACATCAAGCGGCGATCAGGAATCTTGAAGGTACAAATCTTAACTCACATAACTCCTTTGCTGTTTTAGATTCAGATGATATGCATAGTAGAGCTTTAGAGATGGGTGTAGATCCTGCTACTTTTAGTCTTGAGAAAATTGATATGATGAAAGATTTAGAAATTGCTAGACATACAATTGTTGCAAAGAAAAATAATGTGGCAGCAGAAGCAAAAGAGAACAATATACAGGTTGCACTACTGGGCTAGGGTGAGGAAGAAGTTGACAATGATGGCTTTACTCCGGTGGTGTCTAAAAGCAGGAAAAAAGGGATCAGGGCTGCCCGAAAGCTTATTGTGGATGGTCTATCCTCAACATCTGATAGGTCAGTTGGAGGAGCACAATTCTGTTTTAGTGCTGCCTCGGTGAAGGTCAACAACAACCACCCTTTGAGTGGTGTTGTTGCTGGATCCAGGGTGAGAAAGAAAAACCCCAAATATCAATGATAGGAGCCTCATTAAATTGCAGAGGTGTGGGAAAGAAAGGTATGAGTGTGTTCTTGTCAGATTTTATCAAAGGTCAGGAGCTGGATTTCATTGGCCTTCAGGAAACAATTAAGAAGGATTACTCTGAAGCCTTTTTTAGGAGAATTAATCCTTTGAATCAATTCTCCTGGAAGTGGTCAGCCTCAGCAGGAAGAGCAGGTGGTATCCTGGGTGGTTTTCGTGCCTCCCGCTTTGATATTGTGGACTCAGTCAGTAGCAGGTTCTTTGTTCAAGCCACTCTGAAAGATCCGAAGATAGATAAGTCTTGGGTTTTGGTTATAGTATATGGAGCAGCGCAAGAAGCTGACAAAGAAGAGTTCCTGACTGAACTAAGTCAAGTCTGCAGCAATCAAACGCTGCCATTGCTGATTGGGGGTGATTTTAATTTGATCAGATCGCCTGCGGAAAAAAACAAACCTGTTTTAAACAGGAAGTGGATGGATATGTTTAATGCTGTGATTAACACATATGAGATGCGAGAGATTTATATGACAGGTGGTAGTTTTACCTGGTCAAACAGTCAAACTTCTCCTACTCTTGAGAAGCTAGACAGGTTTCTGATGTCACGTGATTGGGAACTTCTTTTCCCTCTAGTGATAGTTCACAAACTTTCGAGAGAAATGTCGGATCACTGTCCAATTGTGTTGGATACTATGGAAGGTAGAAAGAAGGAAAATAGAGAATTTCGGTTTGATAAAAGGTGGATCAAGAATGATGCTTTCCTTATGAGAGTATCTAAAGCTTGGTGTCGACCAGTCAGAGCCAAAGATAGCCTTGATTTGTTTCAGAAGAAGCTAAAAAATGTAAAGAATGACCTAAAGGGGTGGGGAGCTAATGTCAGAGCACAACTTATGCAGAAGAAAAAAGCAATTGTTGTGGAATTAGAAGACCTGGAGTTGCAAGAAGAAACTGCTTTCCTCACAGCAGATCAACTGAGGAGGAGGAATGTGATTCAACAGGAACTGATGGAATTGTTTGACCAGGAGGAAGAATACTGGAGACAGAAATCTGCTGAGAATTGGTTGCTCCAGGGGGACAATAACACTGAATTCTTTCATAGAATTGCGAATGGCCGTAAGAGGAAGAAAACCGTTTTCTCTCTGCGCAATGGTGATGAAACTATCCAAGGCACCCATCACCTTGTACAGCATGCCACAACTTTCTATAAAGAGCTTTTTGGCCCTGCTCAAATCCTGGCAGTTAAACTGAGACAAGATGTCTGGTCAGAAGAAGAAAAAGTTTCAGTAGAAGATAACAATGTGCTTGATGCTGCCTTTTCTGAAGAAGAGGTTAAGCTGGTTGTCGAACAGATGGAGAGAAATAAAGCTGCGGGTCAGGATGGTTTCCCCATAGAGTTTTATCAATCATGTTGGCCCATCATTAAACATGATTTGATGAAAATCTTTTGTGATCTACATCAAAACAAGATCTCCTTGGATAGAATTAACTACGGGATTATCACCCTGATACCAGAAGGTGACAATGCGGATGTCATCCAAAAGTTTCGACCGATTTGTCTGCTGCAGGTCTTGTTCAAAATCATTACAAAAGTTTTGACTAACAGGATGGATGGTGTGATGCAAAAAATCATCCACCCTGTCAAAGTGCTTTTATTAGAGGGAGATTCATTCATGATGGAATCTCGCTCCTACATGAAATTCTGAGAGATGCCAAATTTAACAAGCAACATGGCATTGTCCTGAAAATTGATTTCGAGAAAGCATATGACAAGGTTAACTGGGAGTTCTTGTTTGACTGCTGTAAGAGCAAAGGTTTTAGTGAACATTGGATGACTTTGTTGAAGAAAGCGGTTACAAATGGTACTCTTAGTGTGAAAGTGAATGATGAAAGAGGCCCTTATTTCGGTAGTTTCAAAGGTGTTAGGCAAGGTGATCCACTGTCTCCCACTCTCTTCAACATAGCTGCGAATTGTTTGTCGAAGATGATCTGCCTAGCTAGAGATAATGGTCTTTTTGAGGGTCTTGCTGATAACTGGATAGTAAATGGTTGCTGCATTCTTCAATATGCTGATGATACGGTTCTCCTGCTAAAAGATGATATGGAAGGTGCTCGAAACCTTAAGCTCTTGCTTTATATCTTTGAAGCAATGTCTGGTTTAAAGATAAACTTTGAGAAAACAGAGGTCTTTCTGATAATGTAGGATGAAGGAAAAATGCAAGAGTATGCTGATTTATTTAACTGTCAGAAAGGTGCTTGGCCTATGAAATATTTGGGCACTCCAATTTCTGCCAGACGCAATACAGTAGCTGAAATGAATTTCGTTGAGGACATTCTTAAGAACAAAACTGGGGGCTGGATGGGTGGTACGATGTCGATTGCAGGGAGATATACAAAGGTTGATGCTTGCATGGCAACCGCGGTCTGTCTATCAAATGGCACTGAGGCTCTTTCACAAGACAAATATTGCTGGGATGGAAAAGCAACTAAGATCGTTCTTTTGGGCTGGAGGTACAGGGAAAAGGAAAATCCATTGGGTCAAATGGAGTCTGCTTAGCAAACCCAGGAAGAAAGGTGGTTTGGGGATAAAGAATCTCACTCTGTTCAACATTAGCTTGATGTGTAAGTGGTGGTGGCGGCTGGAAACAGGAGAGGGACCCTGGCAGGACTTTGTAAGAAAAAAGTATCTGGGAGAAGCTGGCATTTTTGCGGCTAAGCATAGGGTCTCTGATTCGGCCTTCTGGTCAGACCTTTTGCATGTTAAAGATGTTTACTTACAGGGGAGAAAAATGGTGGTTGGTAATGGACAACAAACTCATTTCTGGGATGATGCTTGGTGTGGTCAGATATCCTTTAAAGACAGATTTCCAGAACTAAAAGACATTTGCAATGAATCTAATATCACTGTTGCTGCTGCGGCTGGTCTGAGATGGAGACTAACTTTTAGAAGATGGCTTCCTACACATCTGCAAGAACAGCTGAGATGTCGGGGGGCTACCCCGAGGTAGGGTCATGATAAGGAATAAACAGTGTCCAAGGGTGGACCAAGATTTATAACAACCGAGTTAACACGGCCTAGAAGAGGCCGAGGCATATTACTAGAGTAATCCGACATGTCTTGGCCAGAAGGGGCCGAGATATAGCGCTATAAACCGAGGTAAGGCCAGGCCCAGAAGGGGCCGGGTTAAGCTAACCGAGGTACATGGACCGACATGAGAGTGTCGGTATCTCCGTGTATTTTACTGTATGCAGGAACTCTCCGAGTTAAGGAGGAGAGGCACTCAAACATTCCGAGATATACAAGTCGAGTTAAAGAGAAGAGGCGCAAAGTCAATGCCTCTGTCACATCCCGCCTGATACGGGAGCGTGGCAGAGGATAAGGTGCAGAGGATAGGGATAAGCTGACCAGCATGCTTATCTCTGACACCAGGGGAGCAGAAGACGAGGTAACACTGGGCTCGAGGCACTGCATGTCCCTGACAGAGGCCACAATGATGACCAAGAAGCTGACACATGCGTGCGTGTCGGTGGCAGAGGGGGTCATCATGACCTTGAGGTTGACTCGGAAGTGACATCTACAGTGTCGGTTTTGGACTATAGTGTTTGGACCATAGTGGTTACACTGTAACTCGGTCACTGTAGCTCGGCTACAGTATGTCGGTTAGGGTAACTCGGGTGAGGCCTATAAATAGGCCTCCACCCCTCCTGCGTGAGGGACGGCTGAGAGATAGACTTTTTCCCCCACTGCTAGGCTTTCTCTTCCTTAAGAGCTAAGCAAGAGCTGAGAGCATACAGCTCGAGGAACACCTCTGTATTTGTGAGTTACCAGTGATATATTGAGACAGACAGGTAGGAGTAGGGGTTTTACCTCCTCACGAGGGCCCTGAACCTGGGTAGATTGTTGTGTTTGCAGTGTTCTTTGTGTGCGCTCCTTAGCGCGCTAGCCCTCCCCGGTATCACCAGCGTCCATCGGCCCCAACATAAGCCATCCTATGGCATCTGCCGTGTTCACGCCACGACAGTTGGCGCCCACCGTGGGGCCAGCAGCGGCGCTGGCTGGTGTGTTCATCCGGACGGGTTCCATCATCGACTCCGGCGAGCGCGTCGTCTCCGGGCTCATCTGCAAGCTCGGATCGCTGAGCTTCATCAGCGACAACGCTGGCTGCCTCGGCGGCAGGCCACTCCCGAGGAATGGCTGCCTCGTCACCTTTGGCGCGTTCGAGGTCTTCGTCGCCACCGAGGTTGTCTGCAAGTACCCCGCGGAGGTGCTTGTGGCAGAAGATCCCCCTGCTGTCAGCACGACTCGCAGCCGAGGTTTCACTAACCTCAGGAGCTGTGCCGAGGTAATGATGACAGGACCAGTGGGTGGTGCGGGCCGTGGCAATGCCGGCGATCCCGCCGACAAAGCTGCCAGAACGGCGAAGCCTCCGCTGGAAGGAGATGTGAACCTCCGAGACCAGGCCGGGGCATCCTATGTGCCGGTCAGACCAGCCCCGCTGGAAGAGATCATAGAGAAACTGGCTGTGCCGGTAACTGACGAGGTAGATGCTGTCCTGACAGCAGCCGAGTTAGAGGTACAGCGCCAGAAGCTGCATCAAGAGGCCATTGAGGTGGCCGAGATAAAGAGAGATTTCGGGATAATACTCCGTGAGTATAACCAAGCTCATGGGTTTACTCCAATAGCTACTCACCGTAAGCGCTTAGATGAAGTGCGTCAGAGGGGCAAAGGCCTCAATGCTGAGATTGACAGAGATGGTAGATCTAGTTCTAGTAAGACTCCTAGTCATGTGTCGGTGGAAAAGCCGATGTATAGCTCGCCTGCTAAAACTCTTAGAGCTGCCGAAGCAGCAAGAGCCGAGTTGTCTGGCTTATCCGGAGAAGCTCTCCGTAGACAGCAAGACCGAGTTAATGAGCTAGTAGCTGTGGCAACCCGGCAGAATGAGGCCTGTCTCAAAGGCAACACAGCTGCAGGTGGGTCCAGGTTAGTTCACTCGGCCAGAGGAGCGTCCAAGGGACAAGCTTCATCACCGCATGTCGGTGGAAGCCGTGACCGGAGCGTAAACTCTGGTAAGAACAAGCAGATGCAGACATATGACCCGGTGCAGGCCGGGAAACAGTTAGTTGTGCAGGGCAGTGTTAGCCGGGGTAAAAGTTATCCCGGTGCGGGCAATCCCGGTGCCGGGAGAGGTAACTCGGCTGGCCGAGGTTATCCACCTTTGAATCCTATGCAAAGCCAGCCTCGGCAAGAGCCGAGTGTCGGGCGTCTGCAGCAGCCACAAGGTGTTGGCCATGCGGCCAATCGTTATGATGATGGTTACTCGGCTATGGAAAGAGCTGGGTATCCGAGATATGATAATGCATTGGGATCTCGGTTGGGACCTCGCCAGTTGTCCGCAAATGATGCGCGGTACAAGTTGGATAGAATTTATATGTCGGAGATGCTGGAGGAGCAAGGTCCACCTGGCCCTGCATGCTTTGGACCTCGGATCATGAAGGAGCCACCAGTGCACCACTTTCAGTTGAACCGAGGCGCCAAGAAATATGACGGTAGCACTAAGCCAGAGGATTGGCTGACAGATTATGTGTCAGCAGTGCACATAGCAGGGGGAAACAGACGTTGGGCGGTGAGATATATCCCGCAGATGTTGGAAGGGCCAGCTCGGATCTGGCTAAATAACTTGAGAGAAAACAGCATTGACTGCTGGCTGGATTTTGAAGATGCCTTTGTTAGCAATTTCTCCAGCACCTATAAGAGGCCTAATCGCCCTCAGCAGCTTGCCATGTGCAGGCAGAGAGATGATGAGAATGACCGAGATTACTTAACTCGGTGGAGTACTATTCGCAATTCCTGTGAAGGGGTTGTTGAAGCGCAGGCCATCGCGTTTTTTGCTCAGGGATGCCGACATGGCTCTATGCTATGGCAAAAATTGCAGAGAGAAATGCCAACCACTCTGGCCGAAACAATCCGGATTGCGGATAGCTATGCGTTGGGTGATCCAATGCAGCCAATGTTGAACTCGGTGGAACCGAGTAAAAAACACTCCGGTAACAGTGGACCAGGGTCAAGCAGGCGAGGTGACCACCAAGATTATGGGGTGAAGAGAAGAGAGGACCGACCGGATCGTCGGTATGGGTCAAACCAAGTTGCTGCTGTTAATCAAGAGCAGCTAGATGCCGGTAATAGTCAGCGGCAGAAGAACAATGGTCCTGCTTGGGGTCAAAACCAAGATGGGAAGAGGCAGTTTGGGGGCCAGCAGAAGCCTTGGGAGGATAAACCTAGGTTTACCTATGAGGCAATGTTGGATGGGCCTTGCAGTTATCACACTCATGATCCTCGCAGGCCTGCTAATCACACAACCCGGCAGTGTAGTTGGTACCATCGTGCATTGAAGGAAGGGGGAGGATCCGGAGCATGCCAGCAGTGGGAGCACCACAGAGATCTCCAGCACAGAGGCCTGTACCGCTCACCGGGGCAAACACTATCCCGGTGAATGCACCTACTCCGAGGCCTTCAGCTTCGAGGCCTATAAACCAAGTAAATGTCGGAGGCAGTAATGGCAATGCTGGTCCCAGCCGCCAGGCAGAGTATCGCCAGAGTGATTACAGAGAGGCTCATCAGAGTTATGTGGTCTTTGTGACCGAGCCAACAGACAAGCAAAGCCTGCATCGGCGTGCGATGGAGGTAAATGCAGTTATGCCAGCTGTGACCAAGTTCATGAACTGGGCAGATCAGAAAATCAGTTGGAGCATAGATGATCATCCTCGGATTATGCCAAACCCGGGATGTTATGCTCTGGTTGTGGATCCGACATTCATTGGGCCCACCATAAATGTCAGGTTCACCCGAGTTCTCGTTGACAATGGGAGCAGTATCAACATCATGTACCGGGACACCATGGTAAAGATGGGTATATCAGCAAACATGTTACAGCCAAGCCATACGACATTCCATGGCATAGTGCCAGGCGTATCATGTGCGCCTATGGGCAAGATTTGGGTTGATGTGTTGTTAGGTACCAAGGACAACTGCAGAACAGAGAGCATTGAGTTTGAGGTAGTGGATCTCGAGAGTCCATACCATGCTTTGCTCGGTAGGCCAGCCTTGGCCAAGTTCATGATATCCACTCATGTGGGTTACCTCAAGATGAAATTGCCAGGCCCCAATGGCATTATCACTATCTCGGGGAATTACAAGCGTTCCATGGAGTGTGCCTCGGCAGGCTCGTGCCTGGCCGAGTCTCTGATCATAGCTGCTGAAAGAAGAGGATCCATGAAGTGGTTGCGCTGGCCCAGTCAGCTCAACTCGGTATGCCGGGTATGGCTAACCCGGAGCAAAATGCGGCATTCCAGGTGCCCAAAGAGACAAAGAAGATCAATGTTGACCCGCGTTCCCAGAGCACCATGCCATCATTGGAACCGGGTTAACTGAGAAATAGGAAAGCGAGCTCAGTCACTTCCTCCGTGAGAATCGAGACATCTTTGCATGGTCAAATCATGACCTGCCAGGTGTTCCGAGGGAGTTGGCTGAGCACTCTTTGTTTGTCACCGGATATGAAACCGGTGAAGCAACCGATGCGCCGTTGGGCGGATGAAAGGAGAAAGGTGATTGGCGATGAACTGGCCAAGTTACTCGCAGCTGGGTTTATCATGGAAGTGCTGCACCCGGACTGTTGGCTAACCCGGTCCTGGTAGAGAAGAAAAAGGATGAACTTTGGTGATCAAGATATGGCGCATGTGTATTGATTTCACAAACTTGAATAAAGCATGTCCAAAGGATCCATTCCCGCTGCCTCGGATTGATCAGGTGATCGATTCCACAGCCGGGTGTGAGCTGTTAACCTTTTGGATGCTTATTCTGGTTTTCATCAGATACAGTTGAATCCGGTTGATCAAATAAAGACTGCTTTCATTACCCCGTACGGGGCTTATTGCTTTCTTGTTATGACTTTTGGGTTGAGAAATGCTGGTGCTACATACCAGCGTTGTATGCAAAATGTTTGCATGATCAAATAGGTAAAAATGCGCAAGTATATGTCGATGATATCGTCATTAAAACTAAAGAAAAAGCCACGCTAATTGATGATCTTACCGAAACATTTGCAAACCTGAGGAAATTCCGGTTAAAGCTTAACCCAGATAAGTGCACCTTTGGTGTACCAGCAGGAAAATTACTCGGTTTCCCGTGTCAAGCGAGGTATCGAGGTAAATCCGACAAAGATCCGTGCTATTGAGAGCATGAGATTACCGAGATGTCTCAAAGATGTGCAGAAATTTACAGGTTGCTTGGCTTCTTTAAGTCGGTTTGTTAGCAGACTGGGAGAAAAGGCATTGCCTTTATACCAGTTAATGAAGAAAAGTGATAGCTTCACGTGGACCCCGCAAGCAGATGCGGTGTTCACCGAGTTAAAAAAGATGTTGGCAACTGCACCGTACTGGCCTCACCATTACCCAAAGAGCCGATGTTGCTCTATATTGCTGCCACAAACCGAGTTGTTAGTGCTGTAGTGGTGGTGGAGAGAGAAGAAAATGGTAAAACCGTGCAAGGCCGGTATATTACCTGAGCGAGGTGATCTCGTTGTCCAAGCAAAACTATCCTCATTACCAGAAGATGACCTATGGTGTTTATATGGCTGCCAAGAAGTTGAAGCATTACTTCCAAGAGCATTCAATCACAGTGGTATGTGAAGCTCCTATCTCGGAAATCATTAACTGCAAAGATGCAAGTGGCCGAGTAGCCAAGTGGGCCATAGAGGTGTCCCCTTACGCACCACATTATGAGAGAAGAGATACCATCAAATCTCAGGCACTGCCAGATTTCTTGGTAGATTGGGCCGAGATGCAGTATGAACCACCATTGCCTGACTCCAATTACTGGAGAATGCACTTTGATGGATCCAAGACAAAGATTGGTCTGGGTGCCGGAGTAGTTCTTACCTCACCAAAGCGAGACCAGTTGAGATATGTGCTGCAAATTCACTTTGCGGCATCTAACAATGTGGCCGAGTATGAGGCACTTGTTCATGGGCTCAATGTGGCCAAGGAGATTGGTATCGCCGGATTGAGTGCTTCGGAGACTCGGATCTGGTGGTGCAGCAAGCCTCGGGAAACTGGGATGCTTGGACGCCAATATGGCGTTATATCGGTTTCATGTGCAGAAGATCTCGGGTTTCTTTGAGGGTTGCGAGTTCAAGCATGTGCCTCGGACGGAAAATGAAGCTGCTGATATATTATCCAAGCTAGGTTCATCTCGGGATCCAATTCCACCCGGATATCCTTGGAGCATCTCAGAAAGCCATCGATAAAACCCTCACCAGAGTCCGAGTCAATCTTTGTCCCGGCAAAACCGGAGCCTGGAGCTGCTCCCATGGATTGATGTCGGGTGCATCTGGGAAAACCCGGGGACTGATTGGCTGATCTCGGGGACTGGTTGTGTAATGTCGGAGGAGGCAATGTCTGTTCACTTCATGGATGTGGATGATCCGTTATTTCCTGTGCATCCTGTGCCGGAATGGGCGCAACCTATAATGGCCTATATGACAGATGGAGGTTTGCCGAGCAATGAAGTTGAGGCCAGGCAAATACAGAGAAGATCCAAGCTTATACCATCATCAATCATGAGTTTATAAAAGAAGCGTGACCGGGGTGCTACAGCGCTGTGTTGAGCTGCAGGAAGGGCAAGAAATGCTCTTGGAGATTCATCAAGGAGAGTGTGGCCATCATGCTTCATCAAGAGCCTTGGTGGCTAAAGTATTCGGCATGGGTTTTATTGGCCCAATGCTTTGAATCAAGCAGAAGATATTGTCGAAAGTGTGAGGGATGTCAGAGATTTGCTAAAAAATCCACTTGCCAGCTTCGGCACTCAAGACAATCCCAATCACTTGGCCCTTTGCTGTGTGGTGCCTAGATATGGTGGGAGAATTCAGGCCAGCCCGAGGTAACATGACTCATATGCTGGTAATGGTGGACAAGTTCACCAAGTGGATCGAGGTGAAGCCAATCCGGAAATGTGATGGACACCGCAGTGACCTTTTTGAAGGACATCATTCTGAGATATGGTTATCCCCATAGCATTATCTCGGATAATGGCACAAACTTTGCTGTGGGAGAGTTTGCTCGGTTTTGTGCGATAAGGGAATTCGGTTGGATATAGCCTCGGTGGCGCACCCGAGGCAAATGGGCAAGTGGAAAGAGCAAATGCACTGGTGCTGGCCGGCATAAAAGCTCGGTTAATTGAACCACTGTTGAACTCCGGGATGCTGGATAGAGGAAATACCAGCAGTACTGTGGGGTCTAAGGACCACACCAATCGCTCAACTGGCTATACGCCATTTTTTCTGGTCTATGGAGCAGAAGCAGTCTTGCCGACCGACATAGAGTATGATGCGCCGAGAGTGGCGTTGTACACTGAAACCGAGGCAAAAGAAGCTCGGGAAAACGGTGTTGATTTGCTCGAAGAAGCAAGAGAACTGACCTTGTCCGGTCAGCAATATATCAGCAGAATCTCCGACGCTATCATAGTCGGAAGATCAGCCCTCGAGTGTTCCAAGAAGGGGACATGGTGCTCAGGCTGGTGCAGCGCACTGCAGGCCGACATAATTGTCACCTCCGTGGGAGGGACCGTTCATTGTGAGCAAGGCTCTGCACAATGATTCATATTATCTTATAGATGCGCAGAAACCCATGAAGCACAGGAGGGACAAATCGGAGAGGAAACCAAACGTCCCTGGAATGTAGCTCTACTACGACCCTTTTACTCATAAGGGCGCAATGTATGTATCTCGGTTTCTTTGAATAAAGTGTTGGCACTCCGAAACGTAACTCGGGGACTGCCTTTTGTATATGCTTGTGTTTTTATCTCTTTTTATCCGCGTTGTTTATATGTCGGATGATTTTTTGACCTGTTTCAAAGCTCAAGTAATGTATGCTATTTTGTTATGATCTTGTGACTCGACTGACGAACGCCAAAATGGCAGTCAAGAGCAAGGTTATGGTTTGTAGTAAACATGAAAATGAACTCGGGGACTTGGTTCGAAAATGATCCGACATATGTTGTTTACTAACCCGGTTTTTGTATGTCGGATGACTCTGAATCTTGCCTCAAAATTTACAAGTACTGTATGCTATAATTTTGATCTTGTGACTCGACTGTCGAACGCCAAAATGGTAGACAAGAGCAGAGGTTACTAAGTATAGTAAACGAGAAAGTAAACTCGGGGACTTGATGAAAAGTGATCCGGCATTAAGCCGTTTTCATTTAGAGGTAGCAAGGCAAAAGTAGCACGGCGAAATATTTAAAAATATATTTACATCTGCCGCTTCGACATTGGCAGTTGGGCGAGCTTCAGCCTCGGCCTCCTCGTCAGACTCGGTTTCTTCATCATCCTCGTAATCTTCATCGTCGGAGTATGCTGTCCCAGGCACAAAATGCCGGGTCTGAGCATAGCCAGCCATGAAGGAGGCAGCCTCCTTGCGACGCTCGATCATCGCTGGGTCTTCAGTCCATGGAGATTGGGCGCGTAAAGATCTCAGAGTGCTGACGTCTATTTCCTCATACCAAGAGAGCACAAAGGTTAGGGCTTGATCTGCTCCGGCACGGGCTGAGGAGGACCTCCACTTGCGGAGTCTTGTCTCGGCGGTCAGCAGGGACTTGGATAGATCAGCAACGGAGGTCAGAGCTTGTGTTCCTGGCCATAGGGCGTTGAAGACTCGGATGGCAGCACTTAGAAGCTCGGTTCCAATGGATTTCAGTGGAGAAATGCGAGCGACCAGAGCTGTCAAGTGGTCTTCCATGTCCCATTCATCCGGGATAGGGCCAGCCTCGGCTCTCTTGTCCCGTGCCTTGCGGACGGTGTTGATCGCAGCGGCTTTGGAGTGGGCAAATTGCTCTGAGGAAAGGAAAGCTGTTACCGAGTTAAATTGCATGACGGCATATTTCTAATGTCGGCAGCTGCAAGACAAATGAAGAGAGAGGTTGAGGGAAACTCACTGTCCATCTCATTGTTAATGCGGGTGACCGTGGCTAGCCACCTGTCGCACTTAGCCTTGAGAGCGTCAAGCTCTTGCTGTGCCGAGGTGTACCGAGACTCGGTCTGCCCAAGGAGCTCCTGCTGCTTCTGAGTTTGCTCATCCCGCTGCTTCAGTGTCTGCTCCATCCGAGACTTCTCTTTCTGGACCCGCTCAAGTTCCTTTTGGAGACGAGACACCTCGGACTTCTCTTTTTCAAGCGCATCATTGTGCGCGTTGTCCTTGTGCCTCATCTCATCCTGAAGTTGCTTGTGTGAGCTCTTGAGCTTATTGTGAGCAAGCAGCAGCTTCTGGAACACTGAAGTTCGAGCATTGGTGCAATCCTGAATAAAGCAAAATGTTAGTATGATTTTTTGAAAAGTTGGGCAGAGTAAAGGTTGACCTGAGTCTCGGGGACTGAATGTCGGTTTTTTGGAAGATTTTGGTGAATTTTTTTTGGGAAGATTTGCACCGAGTGATCTTTACTCGGATGAGTGTCAATCACTCAATCCGAATCTCGGGGACTGGGGATTATACAGTAATAAAGTGGTTGCAAAGAAAAGAATTGTGACCGAGGGAAGTTTACCTCGGTAATCTGGCTGGCGCGGAGAGTCGCAACCTGCAAGTTATGCATGGACTGCGCGATCACGCTTGGTCCTGCGGGATGTCGGCTGGCCGGATTTGCAGAGGAAACCTCGCCAGTGTCGGCGGCGTTCCAGTCCATGTAATATTGCTTCTCAGAACCCAGACTTTGGCCGCTCTGGGTACGGAGCTAAGGAAAATCCCAATTGCCAGTGGATACTTTGGCAACAGCAGTGCTGAGTGCTTTGTGGGCCTCTGTTGTAGTGGGAGTGAGCACAATTGTCTTTGCCGGGTCAATAGGTTGTTTCCCGAAGACCACTTTGCTCGGAGAAGCTGTTGCCCGAGTTGTCAACTCGGTGGATTTCGGAGTGGATTTCGGTGGCGGCTTGGTGAGCTGTTTTTGCTACGGCTGCTGCTTCGCCTGCTTTTCTTGTTGCTGTTGTTGCTGCTGCTGTGGCTGCGATTGTGGCTGCGGGGGCTTCTGCTTTTTTGGTGCTGGAGGTGGCTGCTGATCTGGGGCTGGCGGAGTCTCGGTCTGCGCAGCCTCGGAGGGCGTATTATGGGCACCTGAACCAGTATCTCGGTCGAGGGCCGAGGTATCTGGGACTTCTTGGCCATCTCCAGTTGCGGTATCAGAATCCGGCAATATTATGATGGGCGGAGTCTTGTGTGCTGGAGCTGGGCTAGCGGCTCCAGTGTCGGTTTGCTGAGAGAGAGGTGAGCGCATGCTGGATGCACTCTGGCGTACTTCAAGGGTGACCCTGTATAGAGAAAAGAAAGGATGTTATCCCGGGAAAATGTTGTCTCGGCTAAAAAAGGAAAGGGAGCTAAAACTTATGTCGGCAAAAGATATCTTACCCTTCTGTGACTGGAGGCAGCTTCTTCTTCCGAGGCTTGTCACCCGGTTTCTTCTGCATCTTCTGCCTGTTCGCGGCAGCAGGAGGGGGTGTGGAAGTCTCGGTGTCCGAGGTGCCGGTACGTTTGCGAGATGCGCTCGCTGGGGCGCTCGTGGCAGCAGGGCCCGAGCTTGGAGCTTGGCCTGCCAGGTTAACTGTTGCCGAGGATTTTGGGTAAGCATATTTGAGAGGGCGAGCTTCAAGTATCTCAAGAATTTCAACATCATCGTCGTCATCGTCATTACCCGGGCAGCGGCCGGGATCGGCATATGGTCTTCATCGTCCGGGTCCTCTACCTCGGCGGTGGCCGGGGCAGGCAAGTCCTGGCCCCATGTGGCAGAGGGATCGGCTCCATCCTCTTGGACTTGTCGATCAAAAAGCTTCAAAACAGAGGCAAGGAAACCGAGTTAGTCCTGAAGCGTGGTATATTGCCGACATAAAAGTAATGTCGGCAGGCAAGTTGTGTCGGTCAAGGCGGCATGTGTTTTACTTGAGCTGGGAGGTTATCTCTGTCATGGGGTTTTTTACCCCATGCCCATTTCTCGGGCATTGTTGTCTTGGCGATGGCCTTGACGTGTTTCCTGACCTCGGCCTTTGTCAGCCCGTGAGTGCTGTGCCGGGTTGGGTCATATCGGCCACTCATGTGGCAGATCTTGTGAACTCTCCGTTGGAGGGGCGAAACCCGGCGGCTGATGAAAGTCCGCAGGAGGTCATCCGCCACCAGCCCTTCTCCTTGCCAAGTGATGACGAACTCGTGGATACGGTTGATCTCGAGGTTCGTCTCCTCGGGATTGAAATCCCAGTTGTGCTGCTCTGCAGGGGTGCCGAGTACAAATTCCGGCAAGTTGAGCAGATCGGCATTCGCTGGGCTCTTCACGTAGAAGAAGGTCCTTTGCCACTTGTGGCAGGATTCCAGACCATGTATCCGAGGAAAGATGGAGGATCGCCGGGGTATAATAGTGGCAGCTCCGCAAGGGGTCAGCGCCTTTGGGAGCGTCTTGTTGTTCTTGTCCGGGATGCTCTGCTTCCGAAGCTGGAAGTACTTGGCCCACAGATCTACTGTCGGCCAGAGACCGAGATAAGCCTCGGAGAAAGCGGCGTAAGCCGAGAGAGTAGTGATGGCGTTGACGGGAAGGTGGTGTGGTTGAAGTCGGAATTTGGTGAGGAAGGCGCGGAAAAAAGGGCTCGCTGGAAGTCCGAAGCCACGCTCAAAGTGCGCAACAAAGACTACGCGCTCGCCGGGTTGCAAATCTGGCTCGGTTTCGTTTCCCGGAACCCGGCATATCACCTCGGCGGGGATGCGGTGGGTTCGAACTAGCGAATCTATCTCGGCTTGATTGGTGACGGAACCCTCCCATCCGCCGCGATCTCCTCTCCTTCGCCCGTGTTGGCGGGATCCAACATCTCAGAAGGTTACTGAAAGGAAGCAAAGTGTAACCGAGTTAGATATCTCGGAAAACCGAGTATCAGAAGGGAAAAAAGAAATGTCGGCGGGAAACACAAATCTGCGTCTTAGTACTTTGCGGGAAGATCTACGGAGAAGGGAAAAACAGAAAATAAGTGCAGGACAAAAGGAATGAATCTAGAGGGACAGTGTAAGAAGCTAGTACAAGCCAAGCTAAAACTATGGTAAAGAAGATCCAAAACAGATCTGTAGGGGAGAAGCTAGAGGTTAACCGCAACGGCGGTGAGCATTCTCATCAAGAAGTTCAACTAGTTCATCGAAGAAGATGAACGTGTTCATCGCGGAAGATGAACACGTTGGTGCGGCAATGCAGGAGGAATGAATCTCACTGGAGAAGGGCGCGGTGCGTCGTTGATGAGGTGGAGTTCGGCGGCGCTGCAGTGTCTTCTCAAACTCCGGTGCGGTGGCGCTGTTCTCCTTGCGCAGTAAGCTCCGGTGCGGCGGAGGCAGTAGCGCGGGGAGGAGCTGTGCGGGCAAGAGGAAGGAGAAGAAGTGGCAGTGGGTAAAAAGGAGGAGGGGCCCCCGCTCCCATATTTATAGGCAGGGGAAGGTGTGCGGTTTGCGCATTTACCGCACACGTTCTCCGGAGATGGCGCGGATTTACTGCGCATAATAACCGCATGGCGCGGTGATAACGGACACACCGTGGGCCACGGAGTGGTAACTGGCGCGGTTAGTAGAGCAGTAGTGGGCACGGGATTTCAGGGGCCGCGCCGTTTTACGTGCGCTGACCTGGTCAAGGCACTCAAGTGCCTGATGGACGTGACAACTCAGTGAGCTGGGTTGACGTGGCTGGCGTGTGGGCAGGGACGTGTCTGTC
Organism: Poa pratensis; assembly: GCA_947311845.1. Classification (NCBI taxonomy): domain Eukaryota; kingdom Viridiplantae; phylum Streptophyta; class Magnoliopsida; order Poales; family Poaceae; genus Poa; species Poa pratensis. The sequence continues at coordinate 12,556,066 of CAMZMU010000062.1, forward strand.
CACGCACGGTTTTCTGAGAGATGTACAGAGTTTTATGGCCACGTGTTGTGGTAAGATCTCGGAGGAGATCGTGGCCAGACCTTGGATAAGATTTAAGGGAATCTCTTGTGTTAGAAAGATCGACATAAGAGTGAATGTCGGAAACAGTTTTGAGATGAGATTCTTGATGCCTGAAGGGGACCGACTTTCTAGTGTCGGATGTTTGGTCTGGTGAGTTTGATTTTGTTAAACTGCTGTGGTCCTTCATCCAAGGTTGTAGGACCGCACCAGCTTCGGGGACTAATGTCGGGGGGCTACCCCGAGGTAGGGTCATGATAAGGAATAAACAGTGTCCAAGGGTGGACCAAGATTTATAACAACCGAGTTAACACGGCCTAGAAGAGGCCGAGGCATATTACTAGAGTAATCCGACATGTCTTGGCTAGAAGGGGCCGAGATATAGCGCTATAAACCGAGGTAAGGCCAGGCCCAGAAGGGGCCGGGTTAAGCTAACCGAGGTACGTGGACCGACATGAGAGTGTCGGTATCTCCGTGTCTTTTACTGTATGCAGGAACTCTCCGAGTTAAGGAGGAGAGGCACTCAAACATTCCGAGATATACAAGTCGAGTTAAAGAGAAGAGGATAAGGTGGAGCGTGGCAGAGGATAAGGTGCAGAGGATAGGGATAAGCTGACCGGCATGCTTATCTCTGACACCAGGGGAGCAGAAGACGAGGTAACACTGGGCTCGAGACACTGCATGTCCCTGACAGAGGCCACAATGATGACCAAGAAGCTGACACATGCGTGCGTGTCGGTGGCAGAGGGGGTCATCATGACCTTGAGGTTGACTCGGAAGTGACATCTACAGTGTCGGTTTTGGACTATAGTGGTTACACTGTAACTCGGTCACTGTAGCTCGGCTACAGTATGTCGGTTAAGGTAACTCGGGTGAGGCCTATAAATAGGCCTCCACCCCCTCCTGCGTGAGGGACGGCTGAGAGATAGACTTTTTCCCCCACTGCTAGGCTTTCTCTTCCTTAAGAGCTAAGCAAGAGCTGAGAGCATACAGCTCGAGGAACACCTCTATATTGAGACAGACAGGCAGGAGTAGGGGTTTTACCTCCTCACGAGGGCCCTGAACCTGGGTAGATTGTTGTGTTTGCAGTGTTCTTTGTGTGCGCTCCTTAGCGCGCTAGCCCTCCCCGGTATCACCAGCGTCCATCGGCCCCAACATAAGTCATCCTATGGCATCTGCCGTGTTCACGCCACGACAGTTGGCGCCCACCGTGGGGCCAGCAGCGGCGCTGGCTGGTGTGTTCATCCGGACGGGTTCCATCATCGACTCCGGCGAGCGCGTCGTCTCCGGGCTCATCTGCAAGCTCGGATCGCTGAGCTTCATCAGCGACAACGCTGGCTGCCTCGGCGGCAGGCCGCTCCCGAGGAACGGCTGCCTCGTCACCTTTGGCGCGTTCGAGGTCTTCGTCGCCACCGAGGTTGTCTGCAAGTACCCCGCGGAGGTGCTCGTGGCAGAAGATCCCCTGCTGTCAGCACGACTCGCAGCCGAGGTTTCACTAACCTCAGGAGCTGTGCCGAGGTAATGATGACAGGACCAGTGGGTGGTGCGGGCCGTGGCAATGCCGGCGATCCCGCCGACAAAGCTGCCAGAACGGCGAAGCCTCCGCTGGAAGGAGATGTGAACCTCCGAGACCAGGCCGGGGCATCCTATGTGCTGGTCAGACCAGCCCCGCTGGAAGAGATCATAGAGAAACTGGCTGTGCCGGTAACTGACGAGGTAGATGCTGTCCTGACAGCAGCCGAGTTAGAGGTACAGCGCGAGAAGCTGCATCAAAAGGCCATTGAGGTGGCCGAGATCAAGAGGCCATTGAGGTGGCCCGTGGGGATCGCGTTGTCATTAGCAATCGCATATGGAAAAATGAGAGTTGCCCAGTTTAATTAGAATACCCGGAGGATCGATGCACCTGCCAGGTTGACAGCACGTCTAAACCGACGAATATAACATGTTCTCGGACATACTGACAAACCAAAGGAATTGCCAAAGAAATCCCCGCCGCAACGTGTCCTCCCTACGACGACTGGTTAACTAACCAAGCAAGCAACAATAGCAGATTGACATGAACTAATCTCGCGTACGTTGCGGCCACCGACGGAATGCTCAAATGCCAGTTTGGAGTCCAACGCAGAAATTTGTTGGGTTTGTGTTCTGATGATGTATGTAGTGTACTTAGATCGTGCATGTTTTATAAGTCTGGTCTTGTCAATAACTTCATCTTATTTGGCAGAAAACAACAAACATGTTTCCTCCTCGTTTAGAAAATGTTCAATCGGTATGACTCTACGACTCGTTTGTTATTCATACCTTTCATGTAATCGTGAACTTCAAAAAAAGTCTGGCTCATTTTCGAAATAGATTTTTGCCCCGTTTTATATATAAACCAACACTTTTCAAACCATTATAAACTGATGAGAAAAATCATTTTAAAAACATATTAAAGACAATATAAAAATATATTTACAAGCCATACCCCCAAGAAATCCCCAAAACTAGCCTAGCTAGCTATTTTAAAAGGTACAAGTCAAGTGAAACTTCAATGTTTTGTATTGGTAATTAAGTGGCTACCATTTCCCTAGCTAGGCAGCTAGCCATCCAGATATAGTCTCAAAATGGTCAATTGGGTAGTCTAATTTTGGCTTGAAATTAACCAAGTAGCCTGCCGATTTGATGTCTCCATGTGCAAAGCCAAAAAAGTCAGGCGATGCGAGAGGCCATCTGCATGCTGCTTAACTAACCAAAAAAGGCAACAGATGTATCATTAGCAGATTGGCAGATATCATGAGATTAATAATTATGGAGAAATGAGAGTTGCTTAGCTTAATTAGAATAACCGGAGGATGCCCTGCCTGGTTGACAGAACGTCCGAACCGACAAATATAACATGTTCTTGGACATACTGACAAACCAAAGGAATTGTCAAAGAAATCCCCGCCGCACCGTGTCCTCCCTACGACTGGTTAACTAACCAAATAAGTAACAATAGCAGATTGGCATCAACTAATCTCACGTAGATTACGGCCCACCGACAGAATGCTCAAGGGGCAGTTAATTTGGAGGCCAACGCAGGAATTTGCTTGGTTTTGTCTTCTGGTTGTGTATATATAGTGTACTTAGATCGTGCATGTTTTGTAAGTCTGGCAGCATCGTCAGTAAACTTCATCTTATTTGGCAGAAAAATGCAAACATGTTTCCTCCTGTTTTAGAAAATGTTCAATCGGTAGGACTCAGCCTGTTATGCATATCTGTCATGTAATCGTGAACTACAAAAAAAAATCTGGTTCATTTTCGAAATAGATTTTTGCCCCATTTTATATCTAAACCAACACTATTCAAACCATTACAGACTGATGAGAAAACTCATTTTAAATACATATTAAAGACAATATGAAAATATATTAGAAGCCATACCCCAAGAAACCCCAAAGACTAGCCTAGCTCACTTGCCAGCCAATAATTTCATGTGTTGTGTGATGCTATTTTAAAAGGTACAAGTCAAGTGAAACTTCAATGCTTTGTATTGGTAATTAAGTGGCTACCATTTCCCTAGCTAGTCATCGAGATATAGTCTAAAAATGGTGCCAATTCATTGGGTAGTCTAATTTTGGTTTGAAATTAACCAAGTGGACTGCCGATTTGATGTCCCCATGCGCAACAAAGAAAGAAGAAGCGTTAATTTGTCGATGTGTGTCTTCATAATCCAAAACGGATCCATCCATTAGCAAAACAATGTTTCTCGCGCTAAATAAAATTCTCATTTTTTCTGAGGTTTTTGTACATTTATTCCCCGCGTTTCACAAAGTTCATTCGGTAGGCTCGGTTGTTATAATGTTATTCATATTTGTCATGTAATCGTCAACTAAAAAAAAACAATTTTCTAAACAGATTTTTGAGCTGCTTTGTAGATGAACCAACAAGATAAAAGTCACTGAAAAAACTCTTTTGCAAAGCACATTAAAGACAATATAAAAATACATGAGAAGCTACAAAAAAAAAAAAAAACCGAGACAAGCCTAACTAATTTGCCAGCAAGTAATTTCCTATGTTTTGTGATGCCATCTTAAAAGTGCAAGTCAAGTGAAACTTTAATTTTTTTATTGTCAATTAAATGGCTACAATTTTCCCGTGCTTCTCTTCGAGATACGTATAGTCTATAATGTTGCCAGCGCATTGGCTAGTTTAATTTTGGCTGGAAATTAACCAAGTAGCCTCCCAATTTGACGTCCACGATGTGCCAAAAGACAAGTTCCAAAGAAGGCTTTTTGCCTTGCTTAACAAAAACAATGTTTCTCGCGCTAAATAAAACTCCCATTTCTTGGTGTCCATTTTTACACAAGCTTGCTGGTACCTCGGCACACACAAAACCCGTGAGGTTTTTGTACATTTACTCTTCTCTATCGGTCCCGACTGCACTCAAATAGCGTACACATACACACGTATAAATCCATCTTATACAACCCAATTCCCCAAAAAGGCAAAAATAACCAGAGAGAGAACACTCAACAGTGGGTCGGACCATGTCCTCCATGGCGGCCCAGCCGGAGCCGGTCAATGGTCCACCGTGTCGTGCCCACCCTCTCTTCCCCCACCACTCTGCTTGCTTACGAACGCACCACGACGGCCTAATCCAAGCAATTATTCGACTCGCTTAACTACATGCCGCAAGAAGCATTCCGATTCTTTATTAGCAGCCTCGTTTAATCTGGAGGTCAGGTCAGGCAGGTCCATCCAGATCCAGCTCGGCTTCAATCTGCCAGCCAGTTCGCTCGCTCGCCACGAGAAAGTTTCAGAGCATCTCCTCTCTCTCTCTCTCTATCTGGAAGAGTCTTCCTCCTCCTGCTCCTCGGCGCCAGGGAGGAAGCAAAGCCGAACAAGCAAGAAAGGAAGCTGCTTGCTTGCTGGCCCGCCGTCCAGATCTAGCTGGGAGGAGGGCGGAGATGAAGGCGTCGCTGCGGAGCCGGCAGGAGCCCCGGCGGGTCAGCAACGGGGTCATCATCGCCGCCATGCTGCTCTCCCTCTGCGTCCTCAGCATCGTCAAGGCCAGATACTGCTCCACGCCCTTCGGACCCGGTACTTATTCTTCTCGCCTGAGCTTCGGCTGTTCTTGCTGCTTTCGTTTTGGAGCGGGCGAGCTGATTTGTGTTGGAATGGCTGCAGGCAAGCCCGAGGACCAGCTGCAGGAGCAGATGAACTCAAGCATCAGGATGGAGACCGACGACGAGCCAGCGCCCACCGCCAAGACGGCCGGAGGTCAGCAGAGCTTCCCCTTCCTCCCCTGTTCGGATCGATTGGCAAATTAATTCGAGCTAGGTAGAATCGATCGATTGCTGATTTTGGGTACGAAATGTTGCTAAAATTTGTTCCTTTTCTTGATTGGTTTCAGAGGAGGAGGAAGAGGACGTGGAGGAGGAGGACCCGGCGCCCAAGGTCACCGAGGCGGCGGTCGTCTCCAGCGGCGCGGGCAAGAAGGATAAGGGTACCAAGACGAAGAAGAAGAAGCCGACGTGCTTCATGACGAGCAAGCGGTCGGAGCGGTGCGAGGCGACGGGGGACATACGGGTGGTCGGGAACGACTCCGTCATCTACATCGACTCCTGGACAAGGAGTGGAGGACCAAGCCGTACGCGCGGTACCACGACCCGTGGCCATGTCCCACGTCCGCGAGTTCACCCTCAAGCCCTTCCCCTCCGGCGCCGCCGCGCCGGCGTGCACCAAGAACCACTCCGTCCCCGGGTTCGTCTTCTCCAACCGCGGCTTCTCCGGCAACCTGTACCACGACTACACGGACGTGCTGTTCCCGCTGTTCCTGAGCACGCACAAGTTCAACGGCGACGTGCAGTTCTGCTGAGCGACATGAAGCCGTGGTGGGTGGGCAAGTTCAAGCCGCTGTTCCGGCAGCTGTCCAAGTACGAGGTGGTGGACGTGAACAACGACCTGGAGGTCCACTGCTTCCCGCGCATCGTCGTCGGCTCCGACTTCCACAAGGACATGGGCATCATCCCGTCCAAGTCCACCGGCCACGTCTCCGTGGTCGACTTCAAGCGCACCCTCCGCAACGCCTTCGGCTCGAGCGGGCCGCGGCGTCCCGCGGCGGCGCCACGGGCACCGGCAAGCCGCGGCTCCTCATCATCTCCCGCAAGAGCTCGCGCCGGTTCCTGAACGAGCGCGAGATGGGCGCCGCCGCGGCGGAGATGGGGTTCGAGGTGCGCATCGCGGAGCCCGACCAGCACACCGACATGGCCACCTTCGCGCGGCTGGTGAACTCCGCCGACGCCATGATCGGCGTCCACGGCGCCGGGCTGACCAACATGGTGTTCCTCCCCGCGGGGGCCGTGCTGGTGCAGGTGGTGCCGTTCGGCGGGCTGGAGTGGCTGACGCGGTGACCTTCAAGGACCCGGCGGCGGACATGGAGGTGACGTACATGGACTACAACGTGCAGCTGGAGGAGAGCTCGCTGCTGGACCAGTACCCGCGCGGCCACCAGGTGCTGACCGACCCCTACGCCGTGCACAAGCAGGGCTGGGACGCGCTCAAGGCGGCGTACCTCGACAAGCAGAACGTCCGGCTCGACCTCGACAAGTTCAGGGCCAAGCTCCGGGAGGTGCTCGCGGCGCTGCCGGCCGCATCGACGACGACGTGAGAGCCCGATCGAGGTCGGTCGATAGGTATAGGTTCGGTGTATATCTATCCGTTTCGTGTCACCCCTTTTGCCTTCTTCGGTTAACTTGATTCTTCTTGATTTCTTCTTCCTCTTCTTCCTGTGGCAAGATTTCCATTGATGACGAGCAAGAAGTTGTTGTTACAGAGCCTGCCCAGCAAACCCTTTTTGTGATTATTGGTTGCTTATATTAATTAATTTACAAGAGAAAATGTCAAGAACATGGTCTGATTTAGCAACAGCAGGGATCAGCTCAATTGTATTTTGACCAATGGCTATGGATCTTCTTCCCCATTTTGTCCATCCATCGATTTCATCTGTTCCTACTACAGATCAATCGTGCTCCAGGGTCAGAGCAGTGACATTTGCACTAACTTATTCACATCGGAGAAATTTGGTCAGGCGATCTGGTCAGGGGAGAGGAAGATTGCGACTTGGCGAGCACCTTCTCCGTGTCAAGCTGGCCGGGAGATTTGTCTGTTTGGCAGGATCCGATGGCAACGCGTGCCGCGAAGTCGTGAAGTGATTTCGTAAGCCGCCGATGTGTTCGGTTAAAGTGGAAAATGAACGGAAGGTTTGGCCGGTTCCTCCGTCCGGCGGCCCGCCGTGGTTCGCCGCCGCGTCGCTTTCGAAGAACTGGGCGCTGCCAACTACTGTACGAGCTACCTCCGGACCCCCGGCGTGCCCGGGCGCCAGCGTCACCTTCATAGTGACATCGTGAAGCGACGCTAGCTGAAGGATGCTACAAGCTTCGAAGGTGTCTATGGAAGAACTGTCAACGGCCGCCGTGTGCCCGTGTCACCGTCTGATCTTCCTTTTCTTCGCATTATTAAGTTACTCGATCTTGACCTGTACGGAGAGCCTGAGGTCTCTGCCGTCGATAGGGGAATAGGATGGGCGCGTTTGGTTGCGCGCAACACCTCCAAACAGCCCGGCCAGATGCAAAAATAGACCGATTGGTTGGTTTAACAAGGCCACGATTGTGGCTTTTTTTTTAAAGAAAAAGAGTATATAATAATATAGTGGAGATATCAATTACATCCAGCATTTGCAACAACAAAATGACCAAAAGTATTACAGATACACATAGACAAAAGACAACAAGAAGAATAAACTTAAAAAAAAAGTCCCGCTACGGAGTTACAATCCTTGTAGCACCAACACAACCACTACAAAAACAACATCTAATGTTCAAGCTCTCCAAAAGCAACGACTTCAAAAGGGAAACCGTGCAAAAGAACATGAGTTTTCACCCTGAAGATAGTCCCACTCTAAAAAAACAGTGCCTTCTGAAGGTCATTGCCAGGCACAACCAATTAGGGTCAGCCCTTAGATTTTCACCCTGCGAGATACGACTTTGAACTTCACCAATGTTTTCGCCCCCACATACATAATGCTGCCACGATTCATGAAACTCAAAGTCAGTTCCTCATCGACGCAAAGCATCTGAGCACCACTGTCAGTCCTGCGATCTCAGCATCCATGTCCTTCCCCACCTCTGACTTCATCATGGATTATCCCATGATGCCAACCGAGCAGAGATTCACGCCGGTTCCTCGCGACGCGACCGAATCCCACCCGATCCGCAATCTTTAGGTCATAACGCCCATGCAAGATCTAGGAACCCAAGCGTTAGGCCGCTCTTCGTCTTGGCTTGATTTGAAACCCTAAGACTCCATCTTTATTTATGCCAAGCTAGTAGCCCCCACGCCATCCGCCGGCACCCTGTTGCATCTACCGCTTGAAACCCCACCGGTGAAGGCCGACATCGAGGAAGAAGACGACAGAAACAGGGACGATCTTCCCCCGGAACCGGCGAAGATACCATGCAGCAAGGAATCCCCGCCACCGGTGCTCATCGCGCCGCCGTGGAAAGGACCTCCGCCTCCAAACTGACCAGGGGCGCCGCCCTGGCCGCTGCTCGAAGGCTCGGCAACCTCGCCGCCCCAGCAGCTTCGCTGCCTGCCTCCAAAGCCCACCCCCAGACCACCGTTCGGCGGCTGGGCCGCGGCGAGGGCCGGCTGCAACGGCAGCTCGAGAGACCGGCGAGGGTTTATGGACGTTGTGCCTAGCCAGCAGTAAGTTAGACCTAGCAGGTACCCTCGATTTGGTAGTTCCCGTGGAGTCAAGCCTCAACGTTGCAAAAGTTGACGATGCCACCCGCACGGGAGGGACCCATAAGATGGTGTGAGATGCCGAAATTTTGGCAAGGCTTTGTGCCACACATCCTTTTACCTCCTCCTCTATTCGATCGCCGTCCGTCATAGATAAAAAAAATCCCCCAGCGACCGGATCTTCACTAACGGCTCGTCTCCTTTCTCTCTACCATCGGATCCGTGACATTGTCTCCACGGGCGGCAAAAGCTCGAGAGCATGGCCCTGGTCTTCCGTGGTACCTTGTCTCCGTCAACTCCGGCACCGGATCCGCGACGTTGTCTGCACGGATGGCAAGAGAGCTCCACTCCACTGCTCTCACACAGCTCTTATGGCGCAGGTAAGAGCATCTCCAACAGCAGTGCAACGGGTCGGCACGCTAATTTTTTTTTGCAGCGCCGAAATTGCGCTTTAGCGCTCGTCGCGTATGTTTTGCTTTAGCAGCAGCGCTAAAGTTAGCGCGGCGCAGCCCTAATTTTTTTTCTCCAGTAGAGGCGCTTAAATTCCACGGCGCGTGCCCGGCGCAAACAACATTCACATCAAACAAACAAACCAACCGAATCAAACATACACGAAATAAATCAACATAAATAGTTTAATTATTTATTACAACACAAACAAATAGTAGTTCTTGAAACAATAGAACAAATAGTTAATTAAACAACAGGAATGAAATAAACACACAAATTCAACTCAATGTTGCCCATTCCATGTCAAACACCTTGTGCGCGCGGAGGTTTCGGGCGCTGGTCGGCGGAGGAACAGCGCGCTCGCTGGCGGCGAGGAAGGATATGGAGAAGGAGTGGCAGGGAAGCGCAACTCACCGGAGGAACTGCGCTGGCGAGGAAGCGCAGCTCGCCGGAGGAAGCGGCGGAAATGGAGGTGGCGTCGAAGCAGCTGCCGGAGGAAGCGACCTGCCCCGCGGGCGTACGAAAGGCGACGCGGAGGGGGGCGATCCGCGAGCGCCGACGGCTGGCCTAGTCGCGCGCCATGGTCGCCAGCGAAGAGGGGAATTGCGCCAGCGCTGGAGGCTTCAGACCTGGTGGTTGGTCAATTCGCGCGAGTTTCTTTTTGCCCTCGCGCGCCGTAGCCGCCGCCCCATATTCAGCGCAAGGAGTACCGCTTGGGCCAGCGCACTGGCCATTTTTTACCGTGCGCAGAATTCTAGCGCGGCTGCTATAGACGCCGTTTCGGGTGCGCGCGTCATATCGGCCGTTTTTTGGGCGCGTGGACTGTTTTGCGCTGCTGTTGGAGATGCTCTAAGGTTGTGTATGTCTGTTCTAACAGGTAGTGGATAATCTGTAGAGTCGATTTTGTATAACGACAACCGGTACTAATGTAGATCCATATTGTTATGAAGATGGGTTGACTTCAGCGCTCATAGCTATCGCCCAGGCATGGATCATACTCGTTGGCTGAGAAGAAACTCTTATATCCAATTTTGCAGTGATTTGCATGATCGTAGTTAGGCTGAGAAGCAACTCGATAGCGATACGTGAAGCTTCCTGCCGATCCGTGATTGAACAAGAGCAAGAAATAAGAGCACAATTCGATGGTACCAGTAGCCGGCGTGGACAAGGCACCTAACCTGGCCTGTTCTTGATCACTAGCTAGGCTTCTTCTCTAGCCCGGGGTTGTCTCTAAATGTGGGACACGAATACACGATCTTACTCGAGCCGTTGCCTTTTATATACGGGATTACGGGTGCAAATAGTCTAGAAATATATGATAAATTGATGACCGTGTCTGGCCACCTAGTGGCCGTATCTACGTCCATGATCTCGTCACAAGAAACTATAGAGTGATGTGTGATGAAGCTCAACGACCCTCACCTACCAGAGAGAAAGGGCCATGGCCCATGGTGTCATCGCCATCAGCTGAACCGTGCCCGGAAGAACCACTGCGATATGCCCCTTGTCAGCTTAACTCTCTTTATAACATATATGGAGGCTCATGCTCAGGCTACGGCCTGTTATAAACGATAGGCAAATAAACGATTAAAGCGAAAGTAGACCAACGGGATACGTGATTTAATGTGAAAAATCCCTCCAACAATGGAGGAGAAATAACCACGAGCGTCAGCCTACACAAGTTCACTGTAACGGGTGAGGTTACAAATGCCGGGAGTTACAAAATGTGACATATCCCAACCGACGGCTTAAACGATATATTTATATGGAGGCAAAACCCTAAATCAGTGGTAGTCCAATTCAGAAACGATCCGTACCGTACGGCCCAAGCCTTCGGCGATGGGCTCCGCTCCGCTTCGAAGTTAGCCTTTATATTTATATGAATTTAGATCATGCTCCCCTTCATTTTATTGAGAGAGAATAGGGCCAGTCTCAGAACTTTCCAGACTTTCTTCACTTGCTTTCTTTATGCCTAAAGTCTAATGAATTGAGGTTTAGTAAAAGCCATTTCATTGATCAGAAAGGAAAACCAAACCTGTAAGTAACCATACGACAACAAGACCAAGTTTTTCTCGTCATCGTCGACAGCAACTATATATTTTGCCTTGTACTATCTTGCATTATACCACTCTTTCGGATTATACAATGTTTGGACATTCAAAATAAACTTACTAGTTACTACTACCTCTGATCCGGACTAATCGTTGCAACCTACACAAATTTTGCGACGGTTATTCCGGATCGGAGGAGTAACTAGATATAATGAGTAAAACTACACACTGAAATGTGTCTAGATACATTAAAAAAACAAAGATATTTTATAATTCGGAATGGATGCTTAAAAGGGTCATAGAGACCTGGTACAGTTCACAAAAGGTGCATATATCCCGTCACACAAACAAATATCAGGACAAATGCTGTGAAAACTTATGACCCAACTTTTATCTACACACCGAGAAATAAAAGACAAATTTCACTACAAGATTTTGTGGATTTTCAAGCACCTAGAATAAACATCAACTGAGGGGTTAATTCCAAAACTGTACGCAGACTGTTGGAGACACACAGGATAGTTTGATCTGATCCTCTAGCTGAAGAACATGTGAAAATGTGTCAAGCAAGAGTACTTAAAAAGTAGGTTAAGATGGGGACTGAACATAGCGCGCTTCCATCAATACAGGATGGTAAGGAAGCAAAGTGCAGTGGTGGTTGAACTGGTTTCCACATTGTAGGTGTTGGTCTTTCTGACGAGGGGGAGGGAGGACAGAGCACCAGGGAACCACCAGCTCATGCACTGCATGCAAATTAGCAGAACAAAAGATCTTGATTCTTAAGAAATGGAGGTCTTACAAGAAATGGAGGTCTTACTGACTAGAATCACCTCGGCGGCTCGGCATGCCTGAGGTGGTGAGGTGGTTCTCCACGAGCCAAAGAGGACCATGTACATTTTTTCTTTTGAAATGAGACCGGATCAAAATGATGTCCAGAGTATTTTTTCATACATTTATTCAACATAGACTTACAAATAAATTACATCGATAAATCTGAAGCCACCCGCTGCCGACATTTGTCGTTATAGATTGGGTGGCCATGAGTGGGGCTATTATGACCTCAAAATTCGCTGGGTACCACCCCTTGAAACTGCGGGCGAGGGAAGCTTTGCCGCCGCCGCCATACCCTCCTCACCCGGCTTTGCTCCTCGGCGATCTGGCAAGGAAAGGGAGAGAAGTGGTGGCGGCTGCTAGACCACTTTTGTTCCGCGAGAGCCTTCCTGGAAAGCGTGTTCCCAGGGCCGCCATATGTAATTATTTGATGATTTGGGAAGATTCCAAAAAGCAGATGGATGGGATCAGATGGAGATGACAGTGCCAATGCAACCGACAAACAGGGGCGGAGCCAGGATTTAGGCATAGGGGGGCGATGCACCGATGAAGCAAAAATAATGTTTGGTGTTCATATAAGCTACTAGATTTTTTCTTCTTAAATAACCTCGAAGATGAAACTCAGCCGAGTCAATAGCAAACACATGAAAATTTAGAACGGTAAATGAGTTTAGCTAGTCATCAGTCATGCATTATCTTACTATCAGGATTTTATGTACAGATCATAGATTAAAAAAATGGTAGATTTTCTACTATTCTTGTACCGGGCTTGACTGATAAATCGTTGCTGATATGAGCAACTAGGTCTTACATTTTGCACATAAGTACTCAAAGAAAAGTACAGTATAGCAGTTGGCATGACCGCATGCTCCATACTTGAACAAATAAGCTATAGGAGCACCGCTAGAATCCATACCCTGTTCTGGTAGCGGCTGACGATTCGTGTAGTATGCAAGCGATGGCGGGCTCCATGGCAGATCGACTGGAGAAGATCAAATCGATCTTTATCATCTTTTAGGGTAAATAGACGATTGGACCTTGTATGGGCCGGACTGCCGGAGACAATAGGCTTGGCCTTTCCCTCAAAAAGAATGAGGAGCTCAGGGAAATAAATCATGCTTGGTGGGCTTCGCTTCGTTGCACGGGCCTGAAGCAGTAATATTGTGATTATCTGCGTCAATTATCATGTAATAGTACCCTGACTGCTACTAATACCTATGCTGCATCATTAGGTGGGGCGAGCCAGCCAATAGGGGGGGGGGGGGGGGGGGGGGGGGGTTAGACCCCTGCTAGCACCCCCTGTCTCCGCCCTGCCGATAAACCTCAGATGCCGGGCCGGCTAGCGCCATAGAATGGGGATTAGATTATAGTTAGGGAGATTAATGACAATAGCATGACACATGGATTCTGGGGAACTAATTGCACACTTCGGTTTGTTTTTTGTACGTTCGAAACCTTGCGTGTTGGCAACCTGCAAACTACTCAGAGTCCATCACCTTTCGGACTTCTAGCACAACCATTTTGGCCTTGCAGGATTTAGATGGGTCTCACATGCACATGGCAATAACAGACTTCTTCTTTTTGAACTTCTGCCAATAACAGACTGCTTGACACTGTGTGGAATTTGCCGGAACTTTTCTCGTGACACTTGTACATTTTTTTTTTGCGAAACACAATATAACACAAACGCTCATATACACGTGCACACGCTCAACTTTATGAAGGTACGCACACACACCCTATCTCTATGAGCATCTTCGTAATACCGAGTCTTGAGATTGACGAAGTCACCACGGGCGCCTCGCTGTCGACGGGAACGTCGCCTCCCACTGAAAAATATTCCGCCTAAATGAGAAACACCAACGCCAAACCTGGGGTTTGAACTCTGGTGGGGTGGGGGTACAACTACCCTCCTAACCATCTTGCCAGAAGCAAGTTCTAATGACACTTGTACACTGTTTTCTTCTCATGCGATGTCTGGTTCGATAAACCGTTCATAATCCGGATGTTGCCAAGAGTGGTCATTATTTTTTTGTTGCCGATTCATTGATCACTTTGGCAGGGCCACTTCTTCTTTTCTGTTGTGTGATGGGTTCATACTTGAAATCTCAAAATTCTTCTTGACATTACGTCGGTGCATAGAGAAGTAATTGGTACCTTCTTTGTATTAATAAATTCTCTTTTTTTAAGGATACGTCCAAGCGGACGTATCGGTTTCAAGAAGGAGAGGCCAAGCGGCCGTTACAACGCGTTTCGGCACATGCGCCGTGAACGCCAATCCACAAAAAAACAAAAGGGATCACTCGTCAACCCTCCACCTGTTTACGGGTCCTAAGCTACCCCTAAACATCCTCGCTGCCCTCCACAGGTCAGCCTCGGCTTCTACCAACCTGATGGCAGTCGCTACCGAGGGAGTGTGACCCTCAAAGACCACACCATTCCTATGCCTCCACAAGCACCAGCAGATCAAGTTGATCGCCGTCCACAAGTCTTTCTCATCGTTATCTCCCGGCGTCTTGGCCGGAAGCCAATCCACTAGACGATCATCGGGGTCAGGGACCCAATCCACTCTCCCCCACCTGCTCAAGAAGGAGTGCCACACCACTCTCGAGAGGACACAACCAAGGAGAAGGTGGTTTATGTTTTCTTCCACTTGGTCGCACAACGGGCAAGCAGTCGGTCTAGGGAGCCCTCTCCGCTCCAAGCGGTCTGCAGTCCAACATCTGTTCTTAAGCGCTAGCCAGAGGTAGAACTTGCATTTGTTTGGAGCTCGGGAGCTCCAAACCTGCTGTGCTCCGGCCAACCCGATCTGGCCCTCAAAGAAACCTTTATAGGCTGAGCGAGCTGAGTACTTGCGGCTGCCCTCCAAATCCACTTGAACTCATCCACGACCCCCTCATTCAAGGTGAATCCCGCCACGCTGTCAGCTAAGGATAGCAACTCACGGATCTCTCGTGCGTCCAAGTCAGGCGAGATGTCATCCAACCATCCACCTGCGAGCCCCTCCCTGTCTCGCCGGGTGCAACGCGCGAGCTTCGGCACTTTCAGGAGGAGGTTCGGAGCCATATCTTTCACACGCCCACCAGGCAGCCACCTGTCTGTCCAGAAAAAGGTGGAAGCACCGTCACCCACAACTGAAGTGGTGGCTGCCTCAAAAAGCTGCTGCACCACACGGGGGACTTGGATGTTGAACTCACTCCAGGGGTTGGAGCTGTCCGTCCTGCTAAGTCAAAGCCACCTTGCCCTGAGAGCGCGGTTCATCAATCGCAGGTTGGGAATACCAAGACCCCCCAAGTGCTTGGGCATGCAAACCCTCTTCCACGCCACCAGACAGTGGCCTCCACGGGCGTCCTTGCGCCCAACCCAGAGAAAGCTGCGGATGATCTTCTCAATCGCCACCAGGGTCTCCACAGACAAGTCAAGAGACATCATGGCGAAAATAGAGATCGAAGAGAGGGTGGTCCTAACAATCTCAAGACGCCCTCCACGATTGAGGAGCCCGGCACGCCATCTAGGAAGATGGTTAGCTATACTGTCCACTAGATACTGGAGCTGAGCAGGCGTCAGCTTCCTGAGGGAGAGCGGTAGGCCCAGGTAGCGCAGCGTGAACGGCAGCAGCGGACAGTGCAACTCTCGAGCTACCAACTCTGCCTCGGCCTCTCCACAACGGATCAGATGCGCCGAGCACTTCTCTAGGTTAGCCCTCAATCCGGACACCAAGCCAAAATCGTTGAGAAGTCGGGCGAAGACCCTGAGATCCCTCTCCAAGGGCCGGAGGAAGGTCACCACGTCATCAGCGTAGATAGACGTGCGGTGCCTAAGTCCCGTGTCAGCCAAAGGCGACAACAATCCACAGGCTGTAGCCCTCTCAATCAACAGATGCAGGACCTCCATGATTAGAATGAACATCTAAGGTGAGAGTGGGTCCCCCTGCCTTAATCCACGCCTGTTGAAAATCTTCCCACCAGGATGACCATTGAGAAGTACCCTAGTGGAGGCCGACGACAGGAGTGCACAGATGGTTGGGAGCAGCAGGTCTCCGAACCCCATCTTCCTCAACACCTCCAGAAGGAAGGCCCAGCTGACCGTATCAAATGCCTTCGTGATGTCAAGCTTCTAGAGGACGGCTGGAATGTTCGAGCTATGAAGCTTGCGCGCCGTACACTGGACCATCATGAAATTATCATGTTGGCACCGTCCACGCACAAAGGCACTTTGGTGCGCCCCCACCAGCTGCGGAATGGAGGGGGCCACCCTGTAGGCCACTACCTTTGCCACTAACTTGGCGAACCCATGAATCAAGCTGATAGGGCGAAACTCTCGAACTTCCTCCGCACCCACCCTTTTGGGAAGTAAGGTGATCAGCGCTTGGTTGACCGAGCTAAATCCACGGGCGCCACGCCGAGACAAGGAGTTGAAAGCCTCCATGACATCCACTTTGATGATCCCCCAAGAAGCCACATAGAATCTATTGGAGAACCCATCCGGCCCCGGGCATTTGTCAAGCGGCATGCTCCTGATGGCGTTCCACACTTCCTCCTCAGAGAAAGCTAGCTCTAAGTGGGAGAGGTCCACAGTGGGCAGCTGTAGGTAGTCTAAGTCGAAGGAGAACGGCCGATCCACCTCCGTCCCGAGGAGGTCATCAAAGAAATCATCCACGGCTTCGGCCTTATCCACATGCTCAGTCTTCCTGACTCCATCGACCATGAGGTGGCCAATGAAATTTTGACGCCGTCTATGACTTGCATGCATGTGAAAGAACCTCGTGCAGGCATCGCCCTCTCGCATCCAAAGAACCCTCGCTCGCTGCCTCGCCATGGAACGCTTCAGGGATGCCAACCCAAGAAGCTTCCCCTTTAGGGCTCTCCTGAGCCCCCTCTCGGCCGGTGAGAGGGGACGGGACTCCATGGCCACATCTAGCCTCAGGATTACCTCATTGGCTATCAGTATCTGCATCTTGATGTTGCCAATGAACCTGCTACTTCACCTTGCCAGACTCTTGGCCGTTGCACGAAGCTTGAGATCCAACCTCTTGAAGGGGTTGATCTCTGACCCACTGAAGACCAAGCCTCCTGCACTACCTCCAGGAAACCCTCCACCTTTGTCCAGAAAGATTGAAATTGAATCTACGCCCCACCTGCAGATCTGGGGCCAGGCTCAGCACTAAGGGGCTGTGGTCAGAAGGTCCGGAGGAGTTTGCCGTAAGAAAGGCATCTGGAAAACGCTCCTCCCAATCCACGGTTGAAAAGACCCTATCCAGCTTCTCCATGGTAGGTTGCTGACGCTCATTTGACCAGGTGAATCTACGCCCATTTAGATATATTTCTTTCAATTCCAGCAGCGATAAAGTACGCCGGAATTTGCCCATCATCGCACGATGGAGGACACCCTGGTTCTTGTCCTCCGGGTCAATGATGAGGTTGAAATCCCCTGCAACCAACCACGGCCCTGCATGAAGGTCTCGAATATCGCGAAGCTCCTGAAGGAAGGCATGCTTCGCACCCACACCCTGAGGGCCATAGACTCCGGTGAACCACCATGCCTGGTCTCCTCCAATCGACACGCTAGCAGTGACCGCGTTATCGGTCAAGTGAGGGTTAGTGACCGAGACATACTCGGACCACTAGTACAGAACGACACATCGGAAACGGGCCAAAAACCCCTTCGGCAACGGAGAAAGGGTCCGTGTCCCCGCCTCTGTCACTGATGTGAAGGCCTTCATCGGTAACGGAGGCCAAAAACCGTTTCCGATGAGGTCTCCATTTGGCAACGGTTGTGCGCAGACCTCCGTTTCCTTAGTTTTCCTTCATCAGATACGGAGTTTGCCATCCACCTGTTTGCACTGAGCATTTCTCATATTTCGGTTATATGCCATAATACATGAAAGGCTGATTGCACAATGCAATAAAACGTTATTCAATTCATAACATAGAACAAATGCCATCATTACATTGGTATACAATAATATCACTGTTTTTTACAATTTGACTACAATCATATCCATCACACATTGGCATAATGTAATATCACCTATTACACTTTGACTACAATCATGAACTCTAAACCTATAAGCAACTAACCTAACAAGATGGAAGGCTGGCTTATTTAAGCCAGCCTTCCATCTTTGACTTGGAGCTCACCTTCTATGAGCTCTCGGTCGTCGCAGTACCCACTCCAAGACCAGTATCCACGAAATTTCCTTGCCTTAAGTTTTCTGGTTCTCGGAATGATAGATTGGTACTTTTATGCAGTGTTGCCGAAATAAACTCCTGCGTGAAAGAAAAAAAACTATTAGCGAAATGTACAAAATACATCTGGATATTAAAAAAATCGGTGGTTATTTTCCTGCAACTGCTTTGTTCGGTTGCCATTTTCGAGAAACTGCTAAGATCAACGGCAAATATCCTGGAACTGCTCTGTTTGGTGGCAGATAGTTCGCATTCCTTCCTTCTCTTCTTCCTCGTTCCACCCCAATCCCCCACCCGCCATGGACGACCGCAACAGAATAACAGAGACAACTACCGTCCATACCCACGGCACCGTTCTGGAGGTGGTGTACACGAACGAGGAGCATACCGTGGAGCGGATCCTCAACAAGTACGAGGAATGGCTAGCAGAGGAGAAGCATCGGTTCATCGGCCTTGACATCGAGTACACCCGTGATCGTCGGCGCATGGCTGTCCTGCAACTCGCCATGCGCCAGCATGTCCTCGTGTTCCACTGGTACGTGACCTACGAGTTGTATCGCAAGATCCTAACCTTGAAGGACAGGCTACGCCCAACATGGCAGGAAATGCTCTACCCTAGGTGCAAGAATGCCCTAGGTGAATTGCAATAGGCTTTGGATGTGGGTGTTTAACTAGTTTGTACAGTTGGTGCTTTAACAATAAGTGTTTGTAATTATCAGAACATGTATGTGTGAATTTGCACTTGGAATTTGTTTATGTGATGAAATGCTCATACGTAGAACCTAGTTCATCGACATCACAGCCGGTCACAGAAAGATTTATACCTTTCACCTGGCGGGAGATCGAGGAGGTGCAGTCCTCTGCCAGATGCGCTGAGATGCTACCAGCGCGCTGCGACGCAATCACCTCCTCCTCCTTCTCCTTCGTCGACATCCACCTCCTCCTCCTTCTCCAGATCAGACAGCACCTACAGATCCTCCACCACCTCCAGATCGGCCACTTCCTCCTCCAGATGGGTTTCTGCTGGTAGATCCGCCGGAGGTGCTGCACCATCACCTCATGAATGACCTCCTCCACATCGGCCTGGCTCAGAAGAAGCCGGGCATCACCGGAGGAGGAGGGCGTCAGATGGTGGCGCTGCCGCATCATTAGCGGACGCATGGCCGCCTCCAGATCGACCTTCCCCTCACGAAGGGCTGCCGCTAGAACGGTGCTGCTGCGGCGGCTAGAGCCGCGGCCGCGATTGCCGGATCTAGAAGCGCCGACAGAGGAAGCCATTAAAGAGAGTGAGGAGAGTTGAAAGCCACAGTGTGCGGCGGCTAGGGTTGGAAGAGAGACAGTGAGAGAGTGATAATGAGAACGAGCTGGCAGTATATATAAGCACCACATTGGCAACGGACATTTTATATAACCGTTTCCATTGATTTTACACCAGCGAAAGAGTAAACTTACTACCCAACTTACTAACAGGTACTCTAAATTACATATGAACGCAGAGACCACTTAGCTACTACTAGCAGCTGCTGATGATGAAGTAAACGATTACATATATGCTACTACTAGCTAATGCTACTACTAGCAGCTGCTGATGAAGACTCGGGCTCGTCGTCGATGTACACGAGTGCGTCCCTCCGGCATAAGGTACCGTCGAAGATCTTGATGAAGAACCTGTTGTCGCCGTCGAACTCGAAGCACAAAAAGTGCCCCTGCTCAAGCTTGTACGCTTGGGTGAATGACTTCCATCCCTGGCCGAGGTACAAATTCCCCCCGGCACTCACGGCCGTTTTCACCGCCCAGCTGCCGTTCTCGCAGTCCTCCATCTTCAGATGCATGGTAGCTGCCACCATGCCATGGAGCTTCTCTGCGAACGCCCTCGAGAGCCTCAGGCGGCTCTCGATACCCTTGTACAGGATAACCAAGAACTCGAAGCTGCGCAGCTCCGGGGACATGTCTTCAGAGGACGGTGAGGGCGACACCGACGGCGTGGCATTGCGGCTGCGCCCCCTACCACGGCCGCGCCCTCGTCCACGGCCACGCCCACGTCCACGGCCGCGACCGCTGATGGTACCTCTCGCCGGGGACATGTCTTCAGACGACGGTGAGGGCGACACCGACGGCATGGCATTGCCGCTGCGCCCCCTACCACGGCCTCGCCCTCGTCCACGGCCGCGACCGCTGCTGTTACCTCTCGCCATGGATTTGGACGGAGGAGATCTGGCGAAGTTTGAATAACTGTAGGTGATGGACTGGGGCTTCAAAGAGACCGCTGTTGGTACCTCTCGCCATTTATACTCGCGGGTCTGCTCCGCCCACCTCCCCATCTGCCATTCGCTAGCCTCCACGTATCAACATTTTCAACGGTTGGAAAATTCTATCCGTTACCATAGAGGCAAATATTGGAAACGGACAATTTTATTAACCGTTGCCAATATAATAAGTGACGGAGATTGGAAAGGGTCCGTTGCCAATGTAGGCGGGCCTCGTCAGGTTTGTACGCACCGTCCGCGCGGAAAGCGCGATTCTCCGTCGCCTAACACCTGCCGTTTCCATAGAGGGGTATCCGATGTGTCGTTCTGTACTAGTGGACTGCCATGCAAGCAAAATGCCTCCACGTGAACCCACAGCCGGCAGGTAAAGGAACCCGTCAAAGGCCACCCGAGGCATTCTCGTACAATCTGAGCCGTGATGATCTCCATCTTAGTCTCCTGAAGGCAGACTATCTTGGCGCCGGTCGCCGCCATAGCTTGGAAGATCACCGCTCTACGCGCCCCCGAGTTTAATCCACGCGCATTCCAAATGGCAATCACAAGATCCATATCCAACATAGTTCCGGGAGGAAGAAGACTAATACAGGATACAAGGCTGAAGATAAAAGGAAAACAATCTTAATCCACGCCTAAACTAGGCACTCCACTGGCACGTCCTCGGACGTCGGCAACGCCTCAGGAAACCACCCGAACAGGCTCAAGATCACATCGATGTGTGACTGCGGTAGCGGCTGACTGAAGAGGTCCAGGTAGGCGTTTAACGCCTCGTCACCGATGGTCTCGCCTTCCCTTGCGATTTGGAGACGCGTGATCAGCTCCCTCCGCTGGCGCTTCACCGGTGTCCCCGCTGCGAACTTCCCACTGTTTCGACTGCTGCGCCGCACTGGCCCAGAGTGGATCATCTTAGCGTGACTGCGCTTCACCGGCCTGTGAAGAATCGGTGCCACGGGCCGCACGTAGCCCTCCCTCAGCTGCTCCAAGTCCTGAGCCAGAGGTGTATCAGCCGCCACTGATCCAGCCACCAGAGAAGCAGCCTGGTCAACAGCTTGGGCCTCCAACTGCGTCAATTGCTGGCCCGACCCATCTTGCGAGCTCCCCTGAGAGAGAGAGAGAGAGACAGAGAACCAGTCCAGCACCGATACCGGAGAGCCCTCTTGACAAGACCTCGTCGCAGGGGTACACGGCGTGAGGGTCCCACAGCTGGCAGGGGACAGTAGACCGGCGGAAGAGAGCAGCAGCTCGTCTCCACCACGCGGACCTCTAGCAGCGAACTCGTACCAACCAAAGCCAAGCGCGCCATCCAGCAGCTGCGAGTTCAAAATTTGAACTGCACCCACGCCCTGGTCTCCACGTGAAAAAACTGGTGGCCCACTCTCCACTGAATTTAGCAGCATCTTTGCAGACTCCTCATGCACTTTTCCTCCACGCGGCAGTTCCGCAGCAGCCAGGTCCAAAACAGGTGATGCCATCTGACCGATCTCTCCACCCGCAGCCAAACCCGGATCAGAGAGAGACCGTTCTTTTTCAGCAACTGGAAGCAGCTTTGCAGGCATCTCCACGACCCGCACTCCACGCGGTATTTCCGCATTGACCAGGCCCAAGCAGGGTGCAGGATCGTTGTTGGCACTGCGACGTGGCAGCTGGCCAATGGCCAGGTCGGCCTCCAACCGCATTGGATCCCAACGTGACTCAGCCACCACCACAGGCGGGACCCACCCCATGTCCACGCCAAGGACAGGGTCAAGCAGGGAATCTGCTTTCACCAGGGCCTCACCAGCTTTCCCGTCGTCATCCACCTCTGGACAGGCCAACTCGCGCCTGCGGCCGCCAGCACTCCGGCGATCACCGGCGCCGGCGCTTGCTCCTCTGCTACGCTCGCGCGGCCCAGCGTGCGCCTCGCCATCAAGGCTTCCTCGCGACCTTGGCTCTGGGCCGCCCCTCGGAAACCTCGCATCACGGCCGTCGCCAGCGCCACCACCACGCTTACTCCCTTGACCGCCGTCGCCGCCATCGCTCGGAGCTGAGCTTTCCATGTCCGTCGACCTGACCAGACGGATTTTGATCAAGTACTTCAGCATATTCTTCTCAAGCAGCATCAACGCCTCGCCCGGCAAGACGAGGCCTTCATCTTCTTCCATTAGATCATCCGGTTCTTCAATCCACAGCTCCTTCTCGGGGGAGATGCGCTCCAAATCCTCCACCCACGCAGTGACCTCGAACTGCCGCATGTCGTCCGCACTCGCTGTTGCCGCACCGAGGCTCTCGATCCACGCCGCCGACCCGAGCAGCGCCGTGGCTGTGGCAAGCTTCCACGCGTGGGCAGGGATACCGGTGAGCTCAAGCGACACCCTGTAGCGTAGGGCGCAGCCTGCCGCCTGGAGAAAGCGGTTCCAAGGGGAGAACCGCAAGGTGAAGCCCCTGCCATCCACGGACCCGGCGGTCGCGACTTCTTCCATGCCCTTCTTGGTCGTGAACCCGAACAGAAAGTCCGGCGGCCAGTAGCGGTGGGTCGAGAAGGTCTCCGCCGTCCTGGGGAACCTCTCCACGATGGCGCGCTTCGCTTCCTCCGGCGAGACGCACTCCGGCTGCCTGAGACGAACGCCACCAGGCTCCACTTGAGGGCAGCTTCGGCCCTGTTGATCTCCTCCGAACGAGGCAGGATCACCACCTCGCGCCGCGGCCCGTCCTCCGTCGTCCTGCGCGCCCTCTGCGGCTCCGGGGAGGAGACCACCGGCGAGGGCGAGCGCGGCGGCTCAGGCATGCCACCACCTCGGAGGGGAGGGAATCCTCACGCCCACGCGATGGCGCCCAACGGCCTGACTCCACGCCTCCACGGGCGCGGTGGTCGCCTCCACCGCCATGGCCATCCCGGCGATCCCCGGAACGGTCGCGCGCCCCACGACTCACCACTCCACGATCAGGCGCTCCACGGCGGTCCACGCCCATGGCCGTGCCTTGGCGAGGCACCGGCGGCTGGGAACGACGCCAACTATCGTGGGGTTGTCACGGCATATGTCACCATAGGGTGACTTTGAGTTGGGGGCCAGGCGAAACTGGTGTCAGGGAGAGGGTTTTGCACGGAGGGGACAAATGATTTACCCTGGTTCGGCCTCTCCGTTGGAGATAAAGACCTACTTCAGCTATTCTATTATTGATCTCGATCTCGATAACCCGGCTGCAACAACAGAGCCGGATCTCGATTAGGGTTACAATATCTCTCTCGTGGGACTTGTGCGATATCGAAAGGCTTAACCTAAACTGAGACCCAGGAGCCCCTTACATAGATGCCGGGTCTCCTGATGTCTTTACATGCAAGGTCGGGCTATACCCGTACTCGGAGTTCCTACCTCTCTCCACCTCCTCTTAATCTTCCTATCTAGGACTCCACGTTGTTTACCGCCTCTGAGTCTTCTGGACCTTTCCTTCTATAAGCCGGGTTACCGCCAAACATCCCGGCCCATGTCTGAATCTGGCCGATGACGCCGAAAGCAGGCCAAGCCCGGCCTGCTGCCTGGCGGGTCTTCTTTCACCTTCATGGGTACACCGGGTTATCTTCCCCCAACATTAGCCCCCAGATTAGCTTGGATAACAGGATGGTAAATTCTTGAGGTGTCTTGTAATCTTGATATCTTTTTTAGCTCAGGTATTGCCATCCGGGCTATTCAAGTTAATCCCTGAAAACACACAAAGAACACATATATAAATTGTTAGTTTTAGTCAACCTTTTGTTTTTTAGGCCGGCTCATGTTGGCGGCCATGCTATAACCCAACTTTTTATTCCCGGGCCTCCTTACTGTGAACTTTGCTTCTCAACACTTAGCGATAATTTCGCCCAACAACTATACGAATCACCAGTCAACCTCGTAGTCCAAAATCCTATCTCTCTCTCCAAATCTATCCCCAGATATCACAATCATGAATATCCCTTATTTGTCTCTTTCTGTTTGTTGTTGACCTAGGTCAAATATCCTTATCTCCTTGCCTTTTTACCATACTACCCTTTGGTTAACCACAGTGCTTATATAAGGAACGCTAGGGTTCACCCCTGCGTTTCCTTCCCCATTCACATTTCGTTCGCTTCGCCATCTTCCTCGAGCCGGCGCCGCCATTCCCGCATCCAATCGAACTCAAGATCGAGACCGAGCACCGCTGCGCTCTCCCTCGATCCATCTTAGAAGGTAATACCTCTAATTTTTTGCCAAATCAATTCCTAACTCACTCCGCAACTCATTCCATTGAATCTATCTTGAATCGCATCGATTTGTACATCGATTTTGATCTCCCCTTTATCTGCGCTTCACTGTTCTTGCTCTATTCTCGCTCTGTTCTTCACAAATTCCATACCTGTTTTTTACTTATTCTTGATTGATTCTCCTCCGGACAGATTGATCTTCTCCTTCAGCCCAAGATCATGGGGAAAGAGAAGGTCAAGGCAGGTGGCCCCAAAGCGGCCAAGAAGGGGCCGAAGGATGCATCTAGCTCGGGTGCTGCTAAAGCATCTGTTCCGGTGAACTGGCACGATCCACTGCTTCAGAACTGATGATCCAGACCTTCGTCGATCGAGGCGAGCTTCCTCCCAAGAGCGAGATCGAATGGCGTGCTCCAGGAGAGGAGACCCGGCCTTCTCCTCGTGAAGGTGAAATCGTATGCCTCCTTGATCATGTGACCCGGGGTTTCCGTCCTCCTGGGTCCCTTTTCTTTCGCCAAGTATTTCAATACTATGGTATCACTCCTTTAGACGTTGCTCCCAACTCCATTTTAAACATGAGCAACTATGTAGTTCTCTGTGAGGACTATTTGCAGATGGCTCCAGCTTAGAGCTATTCCTAGAATATTTCTACTGCAATCCCTCTAGCAAAACCAAATCCTTAGGCCCTTACGGCGGCGTCTCTATCCAACGCCGTAAGACGGCAGATCTCCCGGCTCTCATGCTAGCCAGCCACCCTAAGGGGTGGCAAAACACATATTTTTATTGTAAAGACACTTCCCCCGTCACCGACGAAGCTCGTTACCCGGCCTTTCGTAACTCGGCCCTGGTATTCGAGCCAAAAATGAACAGCTATGCAAGTGACGAGGACCGGGTCCTAATTGAGCCCCTTCGTGCCGGGTCAGAGCTCTGCTAGGTCATGGCCTCCGTGGCACTGATCTAGTGAAATGCTGGATAGGCTGGATGATCCATCCACTCAGCATCAGGACCCGGCTGATCCATGAATATACCGGGTCAGCTATGGATGACCTGCGTTACTCCGAAGTGACGCTCCTTGATAACCAGATTGTGAAGAACGCCAAGACCTTGCTTGGTGAAGAGAAAACTGCGATCGCTGAAACCGGGCTTGCCCCGTTTTATGCCAAACATCCCGCTCCCACGGTAACAACTCACTCCTTACATTGATTCACTTGCTCATTTTTTCTCTCAACTGTCTGGATGCTTCATCTTTCTACCTTACACAGGACGAGGCCTGGTGGAAAGTGGATTTCACTCCCACCCCCTCTCCAGCTGATGATGAAGCTGAGGCTTCTGAAGAAGAAGAAGAAGAAGAAGAAGGTGAGCTTCCGTAGGCCGGCTCTTCCTTAACTTAAATGAGAATGCAGCTCCTTCAGGTTTCATTAATAATCTAACTCTTTACTTTTTATTCAGATATTGTTGAGCCGGCTAACGAAAATTTGCCGGCTCCAGATGTTATTGAGGTGCCGGCTCCCAGCACTACCACCACTCCTTCCCACAAGAGGACCAGAGCCGCAGTGCAGAAGGTGCCATATTCTCATTTCTAGTTATATGATGAACACCTCTCAACCTCAAGCACTTCGACAGGAAAAAGATGCCGCCAAGGAGGCTGAATCCAGCAAGCGCCGCAAGACCCGGTCTAGCGCAAGTCAAGATTCTTTGAATACAGGTATCCCTTCGTGCTCCCTGTCTCGCTAGACCAAATCACTTCAAAAGACTCCCAGCCCTTCATATCCCTTGGCTGGCAAAATCCGGGTCTCAAAATCCCAATCTTTGTCAGCTTCTTCAGGTGACAGCGTGAACCTGCCTGATGACTTTCTGGTCAACGTTGGGTATGCTTTTCTAACACTTTTTATTTCTTTCCATCACCTCTTAATCCTTTTCTCACTTTACACAGCGCCAAAGCTACACCCCTGGACGCAGCCGGGTCTTCCTCTTATGCTGTCATGCCCGAGCCTGCTCGTACAGAGGCTCCTGTGCATGACACCATTGTGGAGGAGACCCTGGAACAAGTAATGGAAGAGAAGGTGCCTACACCTCCAGCCTCTCCACCTAGGGCAGACCCGGGCACTCCTGCCGGGTCTCCCCCTACCACTGCAAAGCCAAAACAGAAGTCACCTGAGAAGTCTCCTGGGTCTGGCTCGGGTACAAATGATGAGGTGCAATACCTACGCACCCAGAAAACAACTGTTGAAGCTCCATCCACAGTGATGGCCAAAATTGTTGAGCCAGAAGTGAAAGCTGAGGCCAGTGCTCATGGAAAGGAGCCCATTCTCTATTCCGAGCCATCCGCTCTGGAAAACATGGAACTACCAGCCCTTCTTTCTGAATACTTTTCCCGGCTCTCACAGCACAAAGGACTTGAAGCTAAACTTGTCACTGCCATCAAGCAGCGCCATGAGGTAACAACACTCTCTTCCATATTCCCTAACCCCAAGCTCCAAGTTTATTTGACCTTGTTTAATAAGCTTGGTGCTTTGAAAGAAAAACAAATTAGCCCCCAAGTGCTAGTTTGTCTGTTTACAGCATACTTTGTAAAAACTTCAAATTTCCCCAGCCCCCAAGTGTCGGGTTACATGCTTGCAGTAATCTGGGACTTGTATTTCTAATTCATTCGATTCTGATACTGTAGGACTTTTACTTGCTTTAAGAACTTTCAAAACCTGATAGACCCCAAGTGCCGGGTTGCATGCTCGCAGTAACCCGGGACTTGTAATTCTGAATTTCTTTGGACATATCTTTTACTGTTAAACCTTTTACTCCACTAAATTTTATCTACTTTTTTCAGCAACATGTGTCCCAAGCCAGACTTGAAGTCCAGCAGCTCAAGGAGCAATTGGCAACTGAGCCCGGCTCAAGGCCGAGGCACAAAAGGAGACCCGGGACCTCAAGACCTCCCTTGCTGATGCAAAGGAAGAAAACATGTCCTTGAAAAAGGACATGGAATATCATGAGGAGGACTGGAAGACCCGGCTTGAAACTGCTGAGAAGAAACTAGCTGACATAGAAAAAATCTTTAACTCCTTCAAGCAGCTTCTCTCAGACATTGTTGCTGCTATCTGGGGTAAATTTCCCTCTTCTTTTCTTTATGCATATCTGTCAACGCCTTTATTTCGTATGTTACACTAGTACAGGACGACACATCGGAAACGGGCCAAAAACCCCTTCGGCAACGGAGAAAGGGTCCGTGTCCCCGCCTCTGTCACTGATGTGAAGTCCTTCATCGGTAACGGAGGCCAAAAACCGTTTCCGATGAGGTCTCCATTTGGCAACGGTTGTGCGCAGACCTCCGTTTCCTTAGTTTTCCTTCATCAGATACGGAGTTTGCCATCCACCCGTTTGCACTGAGCATTTCTCATATTTCGGTTATATGCCATAATACATGAAAGACTGATTGCACAATGCACTAAAACGTTATTCAATTCATAACATAGAACAAATGCCATCATTACATTGGTATACAATAATATCACCGTTTTTTACAATTTGACTACAATCATATCTATCACACATTGGCATAATGTAATATCACCTATTACACTTTGACTACAATCATGAACTCTAAACCTATAAGCAACTAACCTAACAAGATGGAAGGCTGGCTTAATTAAGCCAACGTTCCATCTTTGACTTGGAGCTCACCTTCTATGAGCTCTCGGTCGTCGCTGTACCCACTCCAAGACCAGTATCCACGAAATTTCCTTGCCTTAAGGTTTCTGGTTCTCGGAATGATACATTGGTACTTTTATGCAGTGTTGCCGAAATAAACTCCCGCGTGAAAGAAAAAAAACTATTAGCGAAATGTACAAAATACATCTGGATATTAAAAAAATCAGTGGCTATTTTCCAGCAACTGCTTTGTTCGGTTGCCATTTTCGAGAAACTGCTAAGATCGACGACAAATATCCATGAATTGCTCTGTTTGGTGGCAGACAGTTCGCATTCCTTCCTTCTCTTCTTCCTCGTTCCACCCCAATCCCCCACCCGCCATGGACGACCGCAACAGAATAAAAGAGACAACTACCGTCCGTACCCACGGCACCGTTCTGGAGGTGGTGTACACGAACGAGGAGCATACCGTGGAGCGGATCCTCGACAAGTACGAGGAATGGCTAGCAGAGGAGAAGCATCGGTTCATCGGCCTTGACATCGAGTACACCCGTAATCGTCGGCACATGTCTGTCCTGCAACTCGCCATGCGCCAGCATGTCCTCGTGTTCCACTGGTGCAAGTCCAAGAAGAATTGTCCAGAGTTGGGCAAATTCTTTGAACGCAAGAATATCACCTTCGCAAGCGTGGACATCACCAACGAAAGCAAGGTGCTTTCTTCTGCCGGCTTCCACATTCCACCGGAGTACTACGTGGACATCCAACTCGTATACAAAATCAAGGGTGGAGACGAGAGGGACGGAATGGGTGATCTGGCGGCAGACCTCATCGACAAATCATACGCCAACATGAAGAAGGAGTTCCCATCCAACCAGCACGATTTTTGGGAGTGGATGCCGCTGCACAAAGTTAAACTCGACTATGCAGCAATAGATGGGTACGTGACCTACGAGTTGTATCGCAAGATCCTAACCTTGAAGGACAGGCTACGTCCAACATGGCAGGAAATGCTCTGCCCTAGGTGCAAGAATGCCCTAGGTGAATTGCAATAGGCTTTGGATGTGGGTGTTTAACTAGTTTGTACAGTTGGTGCTTTAACAATAAGTGTTTGTAATTATCAGAACATGTATGTGTGAATTTGCACTAGGAATTTGTTTATGTGATGAAATGCTCATACGTAGAACCTAGTTCATCGGCATCACAGCCGGTCACAGAAAGATTTATACCTTTCACCCGGCGGGAGAGGAGGTGCATGCCTCTGCCAGATGCGCTGAGATGCTACCAGCGCGCTGCGACGCAATCACCTCCTCATCCTTCTCCTTCGTCGACATCCACCTCCTCCTTCTTCTCCAGATCAGACACCACCTACAGATCCTCCACCACCTCCAGATCGGCCACTTCCTCCTCCAGATGGGTTTCTGCTGGTAGATCCGCCGGAGGTGCTACACCACCACCTCATGAATGACCTCCTCCACATCGGCCTGGCTCAAAAGAAGCCGGGCATCACCGGAGGGGGAGGGCGTCAGATGGTGGCGCTGCCGCATCATTAGCGGACGCATGGCCGCCTCCAGATCGACCTTCCCCTCACGAAGGGTGGTGGCTCTAGGTTGACGAGGGAATATCTCCCGGCAATAGTGCCAGAAACAATGCTTGTACGTCACACGTCAGTTGGGAACCCCAAGAGGAAGGTATGATGAGTGCAGCAGCAAGTTTTCCCTCAGTATGAAACCAAGGTTTAATCGATCCAGTAGGAAAACGAGGTTTGCTTCGAAGGTGTTGGTGAAGGAGTGTAGTGCGGCGCAACACCAGGGATTCCTGTGCCAACGTGGAACCTGCACAACACAATCAAAGTACTTTGCTCCAACTTAACAGTGAGGTTGTCAATCTCACCGGCTTGCTGAAAACAAAGGGTTAAACGTATCGAATGGAAAATGATGTTTGTTTGCATAAAACAGTAGAGAACAATGATTGCAGTAGATTGTATTTCAGATGTAAAAGAATGGACCAGGGTCCACAGTTCACTAGTGGTGTCTCTCCAATAAGATAACTAACATGCTGGGTAAACAAATTACAGCTGGGCAATTGACAATTGATAAGTGCATATAACATGCATGTGTGAGCTGTGGTGTCTACTATGAGATTCATTTGGGCATTACGACAAAGTACATAGACCGCTATCCAGCATGCATCTATGCCTAAATAGTCCACTTTCCGGTTAACATCCGTACCCCTTCCAGTATTAAGTTGCAAGCAACAGACAATTGCATTAAGTAATGTGCGTAATGTAAACAATACATTCATCCTTGAATAAAGCATTGCTGTTTTACCCCTAGTGGCAACAACACATCTACAACCTTAGAACTTGCTGTCACTATCCCAGGTTAAATAGAGGTTGAACCCAACTATCATGCATAAATACCCCCTCTTGGAGTTACAAGTATTCACGTGGCCAAGGCTTCAACAAGTAACGGAGAGCATGCAAGATCACAAATGACATAGACATGATAATATAATATTCAGATCCACATAGGTATCAATATAAGTCAGATCCCAGCAAACACAACATGTAGCATTACAAATAAGATGATCTTGATCATGATAGGCAGCTCACAAGATCTAAACATGATGGCACAAGTGGAGAAGACAACCATCTAGCTACTGCTATGGACCCATAGTCCAAGGATGAACTACTCACGCATCACTCGGAGGCGGGCATGGCGATGTAGAGCCCTCCGGTGATGATTCCCCTCTCCGGCAGGGTGCCGGGAAGAGCTTCAGAAACCCCCCGAGTTAGGGTTGACGACGGCGGCGGCAGCGAATATGTTCTGGATGAAAGGCTCGGTGTTTTAGGGTTTTCACGCCTCGGGGAATAAATAGGCGAAGGGGCGATGTCGGCGGACCCCCGAGGGGCCCAAACCACAGGCAGGCGCGGCTGGGCCCACTGCCGCGCCACCTGGTGGTTTGGCCACCTCGTGGCTCATCTTCGTCTCTCCTTCGGACTCCGTGTACGTGCTGGAAAAATAGGGACCTGACCTTTTGTTTCGTGCAATTCCGAGAATATTTCCAGAAGTAACTTTCTGAAACCAAAAACAGCAGAAAACGGGGAACTGGCACTGTGGCATCTTGTTAATAGGTTAGTCCCAGAAAATGCATAAAAGTGATATGAAGTGTATATAAAACATGTAGCAAATGGTATAATATAAGCATGGAACAGCAGAAATTATGGATACGTTGGAGACGTATCAAAGGGCTGCCGCTAGAACGGTGCTGCCGCGGCGGCTAGAGCTGCGGCCGCGATGGCCGGATCTAGAAGCGCCGACAGAGGAAGCCATTAGAGAGAGTGAGGAGAGTTGAAAGCCACAGTGTGCGGCGGCTAGGGTTGGAAGAGAGACAAGTGAGAGAGTGATAATGAGACCGAGCCGGCAGTATATATAAGCGCCACATTGGCAACGGACATTTTATATAACCGTTTCCATTGATTTTACACCAGCGAGAGAGTAAACTTACTAACAGGTACTCTAAATTACATATGAACGCAGAGACCACTTAGCAGCTAGTGCTACTACATAAGGACTTGATAATGAAGTAAACGATTACAAATATGCTACTACTAGCTAATGCTACTACTAGCAGCTGCTGATGAAGACTCGGGCTCGTCGTCGCTGTACACGAGTGCGTCCCTCCGGCATAAGGTACCGTCGAAGATCTTGATGAAGAACCCGTTGTCGCCGTCGAACTCGAAGCACAAAAAGTGCCCCTGCTCAAGCTTGTACGCTTGGGCGAATGACTTTCATCCCTGGCCGAGGTACAAATTCCCCCGGCACTCACGTCCGTCTTCACCGCCCAGCTGCCGTTCTCGCAGTCCTCCATCTTCAGATGCATGGTAGCTGCCACCATGCCTTGGAGCTTCTCTGCGAACGCCCTCGGGAGCCTCAGGCGGCTCTCGATGCCCTTGTACAGGATAACCAAGAACTCGAAGCCGCGCAGCTCCGGGGACATGTCTTCAGAGGACGGTGAGGGCGACACCGACGGCGTGGCATTGCGGCTGCGCCCCCTACCACGGCCGCGCCCTCGTCCACGGCCGCGCCCACGTCCACGGCCGCGACCGCTGATGGTACCTCTCGCCGGGGACATGTCTTCAGAGGACGGTGAGGGCGACACCGACGGCATGGCATTGCCGCTGCGCCCCCTACCACGGCCTCGCTCTCGTCCACGGCCGCGACCGCTGCTGGTACCTCTCGCCATGGATTTGGACGGAGGGGATCTGGCGAAGTTTGAATAACTATAGGCGATGGACTGGGGCTTCAAAGAGACCGCTGCTGGTACCTCTCGCCATTTATACTCGCGGGTCTGCTCCGCCCACCTCCCCATCTGCCCATTCGCTAGCCTCCACGTATCAACATTTTCAACGGTTGGA
This sequence comes from Poa pratensis, assembly GCA_947311845.1. Classification (NCBI taxonomy): domain Eukaryota; kingdom Viridiplantae; phylum Streptophyta; class Magnoliopsida; order Poales; family Poaceae; genus Poa; species Poa pratensis. The sequence continues at coordinate 12,588,927 of CAMZMU010000062.1, forward strand.
AAATTCTATCCGTTACCATAGAGGCAAATATTGGAAACGGACAATTTTATTAACCGTTGCCAATATAAAAGGGTCCGTTGCCAATGTAGGCGGGCCTGGTCAGGTTTGTACGCACCGGCCGCGCGGAAAGCGCGATTCTCCGTCGCCTAACACCCGCCGTTTCCATAGAGGGGTATCCGATGTGTTGTTCTGTACTAGTGTTACTAACTCAATACTTCTGTAATCTCTCTTATTTCAGGTCCTCGCAACAGCATGAACTTGGAAACTCCTACTGTCAAGCTTCAAGCCCTTTTAACCTTGGTGAGGCAATTGTACTACGGAGCCGGGCGTGCCATTGCAACAGCTCGTGGCCTAGAGGAGCCCCCAAGCCAACTTAAACAATTTTTGGGCCATCTATCCACAATTCCTGAATGGATAACCCGGTGGAAGCTCTCTGGCTGTCGCAAAGGCGCAATGCGCGTAATGGCCTTGGCCAAAGCGCATTATCCAGACATTGACCCGGCAAAACTTGCTGGCGGGTTCCCCCAATTCAATTTGGACAACACAGAATTTGGTGGGAAGGACCTCGCTGCCATAAGCAAGGAGACCCGGTATGCTGCCACTCTGATAGCAGAAGGCTTGAACTTGGAGAAGTTTCAACAAGGATATGACAAGAAGAGCCGGCGGATTGACACGCCAGAGCCCGTCCCTGCCATCCTGACTCCACCACAGCTTGCTCGCGCTCAAAGCCAAAAGTCTACTGTTGCAGGCACTGGAACTCCTGCGATAGCTCCACCAAGCCGGCCTGTAGTTACAGATGATGATCCCAAGAACCAGGGCCTCGCTTTGATCTGCTGGAAGACCCCAGCTCAGGAAATAGGAAGACCTCAGGAATCTACAGAGGTCGAGCATGCAGCAGGAGGAGAAGCCCCCAAGGCCCAAGAGCAACCAAGCGAGACCCCAGCAACAGATGACCCGGCAAAGAATGCCGAGTCTTAAATTCATTTGAACACTTGTCCATTTGGCCTTGATAGGCATGATGTAATAACTTTAATACTTTGAGCCTCATATTTTGATCGTGCGTTTGTGCACGTATGCCACTTTATGCTGTAATATTGGTAAAACTTATGATCTGAATTTTCAATCTTTGAATGGTTTAGATGACCCTTTTGGTTTCTTTAACCATGAGCCGGCTTTCGCATGGATACTTCTGTCGCAACTCCTCTGGAAAAAAGGGTCGAATCAAGTCCTTTTTTAGGCATCATGATTGATTGAATTATCAGGTGAGCGATCAGACCATATAAGTGCGAGTCACATCGAGCTCAATAGCAAGAAAACCAAGAATTAAACTGGTGGCATCAAGGCCGGGTCTTGAGATTTCAGCTACAGGCTATTTTAGCAAGAGCCCCCAAGACCCGGGTCAATGTTCTGGAAAGTAATGGCTTACTGTGCTCATTTACCCCATTGACCCAAATATCTGACTTGCTCGAATTATATAATAACTGGGACTTTTATAAAAGAAACAACTAAAAGCCACACAAACTAACCATGAAAAACATCCACAAATAAAGGCCGGGTTATGAGGTTAGGTGTTCACTTTTGAACAGCTAACCCCTAAGCCTCCACACATGAATTTCAACTGGGATACAAGAACCGGGCCTTGGGTTAGATGTTATCTCTGTGAACATCTAACCCCCAAGACCGAAATTGTGAGACTTGATCAAGCTAGATAAACCGGGTCTTGGGTTGGATGTTCTCTCTGTGAACAGCTAACCCCCAAGACCTAACATATGATACTTTGAATAAAATGGACTACCAGAATCTTGGGTTAGATTTTCTTTCTGTGTACAGCTAACCCCCAAGACCTGATATATGAGACTTGATCGCAAACAAACATAATCCCGGGTCTTGGAGTGAACCATTGTGAGACTTCAATGGTTAACCCCCAAGGCCTAACATAAACATGAAAAGTAAATAATTGGAAAGACACAAATTTCTGTTCAACCTTAACTTTATTGATAGAAAAGGTTAGGTCAGCAAGCCGCCTCATTAAAAACCTTCCAGTCCCCTTAAGTACCCTGGTAAGGAAAAGAGCACGTCTGAAACCTGCTGCATGTTACATCGTGTGTTACATATCAAGACCCGGCCTATCGCTAGGTATAGTAGGGGCGTAAGTGGGCAATGTTCCACGGCCGCTCACGCTCTTGCATCGAAAATGTGGATCTTGTAGTGTCATTGATAGTTTCTGACTTTTCTCTCGCATCCACCAGATAATAAGACCCATTGTGCAAATTCTTGCTCACAATGAAGGGTCCCTCCCATGGGGGAGATAACTTGTGCATCCCATCTCTATTTTGTGTCCACCGCAACACTAGATCTCCCTCCTGAAAAGTGTGAGTTCTAACCCGGCGTGCATGATATCTCCTCAGGTCTTGCTGATAAGTTGCCGATCTTTCAAGTGCTTTCTCACGATGCTCCTCTAACAGGTCCAGTGAATCCTGTCGGCTCTTCTCATTTTCTGTCTCAACATAAGCCACCACGCGCGGCGAGTCATGAATTATGTCACTTGGTAACACAGCTTCTGCTCCATAAACCATGAAGAAGGGAGTCATATTGGTGGATCTGTTGGGTGTTGTGTTGATGCCCCAAACTACTGATGGTAACTCCAGCTGCTCTGAGGCACGGGACCCGGAGTCTTGGTTTCAGTCCTTTGAGCACCTCTTGATTAGATCTCTCAACTTGCCCATTGGCCTGAGGATGAGACACGGATGCTACGTCCAATCTTATGTCGTTCCTTCCACAAAATTTCTGCATCTCTCCAAGTGACATATTGGTCCCATTGTCTGTGATGATGCTATGTGGATACCCAAATCTATGGATGATCCTTTTCAAGAACACAACTGTTGTAACTGCTTCGCAATTTGTGACTGGCATAACCTCAACCCATTTAGTAAACTTATCAACTGCCACCAAGAGGTGAGTTTTCTTGCATGGGGACATCTGAAAAGGTCCAACCATGTCCATCCCCCAAACTGCAAACGGCCAAGTTAAAGGGATAGTGCGCAACTCTTGAGTCGGCACATGAATTTGCCGGGCGTACCTCTGACACCCATCACATCTATTCACCAAACGCTCTGCATCTTGATTTGTTGTAAGCCAGTAAAAGCCGTGTTTGAACGCCTTTGCAACCAGTGACCTTGTGGAGGCATGATGCCCACAATCTCCTTCATGTATCTCCTTCAAGATTTGCCGGCCTTCCTCTGGTGAGACGCATCGCTGAAACACACCAGAGGCACTTCTCTTGTAAAGTTCATCATCAATGACCACATAAGCTTTGGCCCGGCGCACGATTTGCCGGGCTATGATTTCCTGCTGGGGCAACTCCCCCCTTGTAAGATAAGCGATGTATGGCTCTGTCCACTCAGGAATCTCGTGCACTGCTGCTACTAACTAAGAATCCGGGTTATCCAAATAAGCATAATCTTCCTCATCCTCAGGCTTCACTGATGGAACTCGCAACTCATCTAGGAAAGTATTGGGTGGGACCGGCTCTCGCTTGGAGCCAAGTCTTGACAGAGCATCAGCTGCATCGTTCTTGCGCCGGTCTATGTGATCCACCTGGTATCGAGAGAAGAACCCGGCAACTCTATCCACCTCTCTTCTGTAAGCCGCCATCTTTGCGTCTTTTCTGTCCCAAGTGCCAGAAACTTGCTGAGCCACAAGATCTGTATCTCCATAACATCTGATATACTTGATGCCCATCTCCCGGGCTATCTTCAAACCATGCAGCAGAGCCTCATACTCAGCCACATTATTGGAGCAATCAAAGTGTATTTGCAAAACATAGCTCATCCTTTCTCCCTTTGGGGAAGTTAACACAACCCCGGCTCCTGATCCTTGCTCATGTTTAGACCCGTCAAAATGCATGACCCAAGACTGAATCTTTGGAACTAATTGTGGCGCACTTAGTTGTGTCCAATCATTGAGAAACTCCACTAGAGCTTGAGACTTGATTGCTGTTCTAGGCACATAGTTGATATGATAATCTCCCATCTCAATAGCCCACTTGGCCACTCTTCCTGTAGCTTCAGAATTTCTTATGATATCTGCAAGTGGAATCGAGCTCACCACCGTAATGGGATGCTCCTGAAAGTACGGCTTCAACTTTCTGCTTGCCATGAACACACCAAACACCAACTTCTGCCAGTGAGGATACCTTTGCTTTGTTTCTGACAAAACTTCGCTAACATAATAGACCGGCCTTTGTACCGGGTGTTCTTTGCCTTCCTCTAACGCTCAACCACAACCACAGCGCTCACCGCTTGAGGCCCGGCAGCAACATATAACAACATGGGTTCCTTGGGACCCGGCGCTGCTAGTACTGGCGGTTTGGACAACTAGACCTTCAAAGATTCAAACGCATCATCTACCTCTTGATCCCAGACGAAATTTTATGTTTTCTTCAAAAGCTTATACAGCGGTATCGCTTTCTCTCCAAGCCGGGCTATAAACCGGCTCAAGGCTGCCACGCAGCCCGTGAGTTTCTGAACATCCTTCAACTCTTTTGGCTTCTCCAAACATTGTATAGCCCGGATTTTGTCCGGGTTTGCCTCAATTCCCCGCTCTGACACGATGAAACCCAGTAGCTTCCCAGCTGGAACACCAAACACACACTTTGTTGGATTGAGCATCATATTGTATCTCCGCAAGTTCGCAAACGTCTCTGTGAGATCCTTGATAAATGACTCGGCTCTTTCTGACTTGATCACCACATCATCAACATAAGCATGGACGTTGCGCCCAATCTAATCCGCAAAATAGTTCTGGATGCACCTTTGATAAGTGGCACCCGCATTTTTCAGCCCAAAAGTCATGGTCTTGTAGCAAAAAGCCCCAAAAGGCGTAATGAACGAGGTCTTCTCCCAATCATCTCTATCCAACTTAATTTGATGATAACCTGAGTAAGCATCCAGAAAATATAAGAGCTCACTTCTGATGCGTGTAAAGTCACACGTCCGTTGGGAATCCCAAGAGGAAGGTATGATGAGTGCAGCAGCAAGTTTTCCCTCAGTATGAAACCAAGATTATCGAACCAGTAGGAGATCTAAGTTGCTTCGAAGGTGTCAACGGCGTCAGAAAAGTGTGGTGTTGATGGGAATGCTAGACTTCCAGAATGGCGCCAGAAAAGGTGCTTGCGTCGTAGGGGAGGTCTGACTCGTCGACTTGGAACCTACACACAACAATCAAACTACTTTGCCCCAACGAAACAGTGAGGGTGTCAATCTCACCGGCTTGCTGAAAACAAAGGATTAGACGTATAGTGTGGAAGATGATGTCTGCTTGCAGAGAATGTAAAAGAACAATGATTGCAGTAGGTTGTATTTCAGATGTAAAAGAATGGACCGGGGTCCACAGTTCACTAGTGGTGTCTCTCCATAATAAAATACTAACATGCTAGGTGAACAAATTACAGTTGGGCAATTGACAAATAGAGAGGGCATAACAATGCACATACATATCATGATGATCACTATGAGATTTACTTGGGCATTACGACAAAGTACACAGACCGCCATCCAGCATGCATCTGTGTCTAAATAGTCCACCTTCAGGTTAGCATCCGCACCCCTTCCAGTATTAAGTTGCAAGCAACAGACAATTGCATTAAGTATGGTGCATAATGTAAACAAACTAATATCCTTAGACAAAGCATTGCTATTTTACCCCTAGTAGCAACAGCACATCCACAACCTTAGAACTTTCTGTCACTGTCCCAGATTAAATGGAGGCATGAACCCACTATCTAGCATAAATACTCCTTCTTGGAGTTACAAGCATAAACTTGGCCAGAGCCTACACTAATAACGGAGAGCATGCAAGATCATAAACAACACATATATGATAGATCAATAATCAACTTGACATAGTATTCAATATCCATCGGATCCCAACAAACACAACATGTAGCATTACAATAAGATGATCTTGATCATGATAGGCAGCTCACAAGATCTAAACATGATGGCACAAAAGGAGAAGACAACCATCTAGCTACTGTATGGACCCGTAGTCCAGGGATGAACTACTCACGCATCACTCCGGAGGCAGGCATGGCGATGTAGAGCCCTCCGGTGATGATTCCCCTCTCCGGCAGGGTGCCGGAGGAGAACTTCTGAACCCCCGAGTTAGGGTTGACGGCGGCGGCGGCAGAGGATGTTTTCTGGAATAATGGCTCGGTGTTTTAGTGTTTTCGCGTCTGGGGGAACTTATAGGCGAAGGGGCAACGTCGGTGGAGGCGCGGGGCCCGCTCCCCATAGGGTGGCGTGGCAGGGGGCCCACCCGCGCCGCCATGTGGGGAGGGCGCCCTGCTGCCCCCCTTCGTCTCTCCTTCGGACTTCTGGAACGTGTCGGGAAAAATAGGCATCTGGGATTTTGTTTCGTCCGATTCCGAGGATATTTCCAGAACAGCTTTTCTGAAACCAAAAACAGCAGAAAACAGGAACTGGCACTGTGGCATCTTGTTAATAGGTTAGTCCCAGAAAATGCATAAAAATGCTATGAAGTGTGAATAAAACATGTAGCTATTGGTACAAAACTAGCATGGAACATAAGAAATTATAGATACGTTGGAGACGTATCAAGCATCCCCAAGCTTAGTTCTACTCGTCCTCGAGTAGGTAAACGATAACAACAATAATTTCTGAAGTGACATGCTACCAACATAATCTTGATCAATAATATTGTAAAGCATATGAGCTGAGATCAAATCATTCAAAGCAAAAGTCTATAATTGATATAAAAGACAACAAAACAAGTTAGTTAAACAAGCTAAAAGTTTTCATGAATGATTGCTTTAAAGACATGAAACCGTACAAGGTTCATTAAAGATGTGTTAAGTATCCAATGTAGGAGTTCTATCCTTCAATTCCAAGCATCAAGTAATCTTTCACAACAAAGAGGATTCAGCCAAGTAAAAATAAACATGAACATCATGAATCAACTGTTTCGAAATCTACTCAACCGGTGAGCGTAAGCATTTGGTTTTGGCACCAGGATGTTATGGCTAAGAGAACATTGATGGGGGTTTGGAAGGCCAAAGGAAGAAAGTCTCACAAAGCTATAAGTGATCATTAGACAAGAGGAAGTCTTATAATCGAAGCTATGTAAGGAGTAGTGATTGCCATGCAACGGATGCACATAGAGCTATATGTGTATGAAAGCTCTCCAATGGAACTAGTGGGGGTGCATCCAACTTGGTTGCTCATGAAGACCTAGAGCATTTTGAGGAAGCTCATCATTGGAATATACAACCCAAGTTCTATAGTGTAAATTCCCCACATAGTTATACTAGTAAAACATGAAAACTCTCTCACATGGAGTACAGGTGCTAAACATGAGCACAAATGATGACTATGAATAATGCAGGTGCTTCAACATGAGCACAAGTGTGGATAAAGGATAGTAATGTTGCCCCCTTTTTCTTTATTCTTTTTTTTTCTTTTTTTCTTTTTTTCTATTTTTTTTTCTTTTTCTGTTTCTCTTTTCGATGGCCTCCATGGCTCTTTTCACTTTCAGGGGCAACACTCTAATATGACATTACACTTTTTGTTACAAATAACTCACAACGAACTAAAACATGATGTAAACTGTATGCCTCTGCCAGTGTAGCATGATATGCAATGATCTAGCGTAACATGGGTAAACCGCACATCAGCTGTATAGAATCATGCAAAGCAATATGTATATGATGAATGACAGCAAGTCATGTAATGTAAGATGGAAGTTGCATGGCAATATATCTCGGAACAGCTATGGAAATGCTGTAGTAGGTAGGTATGGTGGCTGTTTTGAGGAAGATGTATGGGTTTATGTGTAGGAGAACAAGAGAAAGTTCTCCCACGGGTTTGGATGTACTGGCGAAGTATGCACAACTCTCAATGTGAGCAGAAGGCAATGCACAGCACCGAAGAGGCTAGCAAATATGGATGGTGGAAGTGCCAAAAACCGTAGCTCAACATTAGTCAAAAAGAACTCACAAGCTTATTGCAAACATCTAGCAGGTTCAACATTAAGAACATGATTAAAGTTTACTCCAAGAAGGGCCGTTCACGGTGGCACAAGTACCCCGTTAGATCCCTCGACCTTCAGCACAACTTAGTTATTACGAATCACTTTTAGACATGGAAAGCTATCAAGTCCAACTACACCTTCAACAATTTAAATAGAGTTTGTAGTACGGTACAAGCTTAAAGACAACTATCCACTAATAATTTTAACTTAATTAACCAGCAAGCTTTACCATCTAAATACCTCAAAACATTTGCAAAGAATCAAGTCATCAAAGTTCAATGATCTACAAGACTATGCAAGTTATTACTATACCACTACCACATGCAGCATTTTCTGAACCAACACATCAACCAAGCAACTAAACAAAAACTCTCCAAAGGATTTACAAATGAAACAAGAGAGTACTACTCCTCAAGAATTAACAGCTCTAAAAGAGATGCATGAAAAACAGGAGCTAAAAGCATAGTAGTAGCTAGATAAGAATACTCAAAAGATATAAGTGAAGAATATGAGTATTCACATGAAAAAGCAGAGCGTGTCTCTCTCCCACACAAGAATGCTAGGATCCAACTTTATTCAGAAAAATAAAAACAACAAGCAAAAATAAAAGCACACAGACGCTCCAAGTAAAATACATAAAATGTGGAAGAATTAAAATATAGTTTCACTAGAGATGACCTGATAAATTGTTGATGAAGAAGGGGATGCCTTGGGCATCCCCAAGCTTAGACGCTTGAGTCTTCTTGAATATTGCAGGGATGACCCACAGGGGCATCCCCAAGCTTAGGCTTTTCACTCTTCTTGATCACATCATATCATCCTTCTCTCTTACTCCTTGAAAACTTCCGCCACACCAAACTCAGGTAACTCGTTAGAGGGTTAGTGCATAATCAAAAATTTCATATTCTACTGTGACACAATCATTACCAAAGCTTCTGGACATTACTTACAGCCACTGATGTTTAATGGAGCAAAGAAATCCAATCAAACATAGTAAAAGAGGCAATGCAAAATGAAAGGCAGAATCTGTCAAAAACAGAACAGTCTGGAAAGACGAATTTTTTCGAGGCACTTAACTTGCTTAGATAGAAGAAGCCCAAACTAATGAAAGTTGCGTACATATATAAGGATCATGCGTGATTTTGTTCAGAATTTTTAGAATTTTCTGTAGCGCATACAGCTCAAAACGGTGGACAGCAAAAATCTGTCACTACGCAGAAATCCAATTTTAGCAACAACTTTCAACTAGAGACTTTACTTGGCACAACAATGCAATAAAATAAAGATACAAAGGAGTTGCTACAGAAGTAAACAGCACCTTGACTCAAAATAAAATAAAATGACAGAAAATAAAAAGATGGGTTGTCTCCCACAAGCGCTTTTCTTTAACGCCTTTCAGCTAGGCGCAGAAAGTGAAAATCAAGTGTTATCAAGAGAAGATGCATCAACATCATAATTTGTTCTAGCTTTACGTTTACTCTTTTTACCTTTAGTCTTACTCTTGGGTTTAGGGAATAAATGCCCGCCTCCTGGCGAGGTGGTGAAGTTCAAAGTACCTTTTCCCATATCCATTACAGCCCCCAAAAGTTTGAGTAGGGATCTTCCAAGTGTAATTTGTCCTATCCCTGCACATTCAATGACAAGATAATCAATGGACACTGTTCTTCCCATGAATTTTGTAAATATTCCTTCAGCTATCCCATTAGGTAATATAATGGTGTTATCAGTAAGAGTTATTCCTTCTCCCCCTTCAGTGAGTTCCCAAAGATTCAAAGATTCATAAAAAAAATTTAGGCATAAGGCAAAACTCTGACATAATATCACAATGAGCATAAAAGGTTTCACCACTAATAGCAACTTTTACCGTAGGGACCCACATTGAAGGTTCAAAATTTATTGGAACGTAGTCATAACATTCCCGAATTTGATTATATCCTTCCTTTAAACAAGATATATTTGTCTCAAGAGTGTTTAATCTAGCATGAATGCTTACAAGGGTCGAATCAATTTTATCAGTTGAGCTAGAAGTTGCAATCAACCTTTTTATGGCATTAAAAGCTTGATCCCCATTGCAACGAAGGAAATCTCCTCCAACAACAGCATCCAAAGCATATCTATAACAAAGGACTAGACCGAAGTAGAAACTACTAAGAAGCAAGCTCATAGTCATTTTAGGGTCAGTTTTACCATAAGAATCAGAAATTCTAAACCATGCTTCTTTAAAGCTCTCCTCACTCCCTTGTTTAAAAGTGAAGATTAATTCCTCAGGTGACATAGTGACAGTCATGGGACTAGACATGATGATAATAAAAGACAAAGCAAAACCAAAATAACAAAAGTAAAACAAGTAACTAATTTTTTTGTATTTTTGATAAAGAAAGCAAACAAGACAAAATAAAAATAAAGCAAGACAAAAACAAAGTAAAGTGATTGGGTGTGAGAGACCCCCCCGGCAACGGCGCCAGAAAAAGGCGTCGAAGGGGAGGCAGAGGTTTGCTGAACAGAAGTGCTTCTTCTCCCCGGCAACGGCGCCAGAAAAAGTGCTTGATGCGTGTAAAGTCACACGTCCGTTGGGAACCCCAAGAGGAAGGTATGATGAGTGCAGCAGCAAGTTTTCCCTCAGTATGAAACCAAGGTTATCGAACCAGTAGGAGATCGAAGTTGCTTCGAAGGTGTCAACGGCGTCAGAAAAAGTGTGGTGTTGATGGGAATGCTAGACTTCCAGAACGGCGCCAGAAAAGGTGCTTGCGTCGTAGGGAGGTCTCACTCGTCGACTTGGAACATGCACACAACAATCAAACTACTTTGCCCCAACGAAACAGTGAGGGTGTCAATCTCACCGGCTTGCTGAAAACAAAGGATTAGACGTATAGTGTGGAAAATGATGTTTGCTTGCAGAGAATGTAAAAGAATAATGATTGCAGTAGGTTGTATTTCAGATGTAAAAGAATGGACCGGGGTCCACAGTTCACTAGTGGTGTCTCTCCATAATAAAATACTAACATGCTAGGTGAACAAATTACAGTTGGGCAATTGACAAATAGAGAGGGCATAACAATGCACATACATTTCATGATGATCACTATGAGATTTACTTGGGCATTACGACAAAGTACACAGACCGCCATCCAGCATGCATCTGTGTCTAAATAGTCCACCTTCAGGTTAGCATCCGCACCCCTTCCAGTATTAAGTTGCAAGCAACAGACAATTGCATTAAGTATGGTGCATAATGTAAACAACACTAATATCCTTAGATAAAGCATTGCTGTTTTACCCTAGTAACAACAGCACATCCACAACCTTAGAACTTTCTGTCGCTGTCCCAGATTAAATGGAGGCATGAACCCACTATCTAGCATAAATACTCCTTCTTGGAGTTACAAGCATAAACTTGGCCAGAGCCTACACTAATAACGGAGAGCATGCAAGATCATAAACAACACATATATGATAGATCAATAATCAACTTGACATAGTATTCAATATCCATCGGATCCCAACAAACACAACATGTAGCATTACAATAAGATGATCTTGATCATGATAGACAGCTCACAAGATCTAAACATGATGGCACAAAAGGAGAAGACAACCATCTAGCTACTGTATGGACCCGTAGTCCAGGGATGAACTACTCACGCATCACTCCGGAGGCAGGCATGGCGATGTAGAGCCCTCCGGTGATGATTCCCCTCTCCGGCAGGGTGCCGGAGGAGAACTTCTGAACCCCCCGAGTTAGGGTTGACGGCGGCGGCAGAGGATGTTTTCTGGAATAATGGCTCGGTGTTTTAGGGTTTTCGCGTCTGGGGGAACTTATAGGCGAAGGGGCAACGTCGGTGGAGGCGTGGGGCCCGCTCCCCATAGGGTGGTGCGGCAGGGGCCCCACCCGCGCCACCATGTGGGGAGGGCGCCCTGCTGCCCCCCTTCGTCTCTCCTTCGGACTTCTGGAACGTGTCGGGAAAAATAGGTATCTGGGATTTTGTTTCGTCCGATTCCGAGGATATTTCCAGAACAGCTTTTCTGAAACCAAAAACAGCAGAAAACAGGAACCGGCGCTGTGGCATCTTGTTAATAGGTTAGTCCCAGAAAATGCATAAAAATGCTATGAAGTGTGAATAAAACATGTAGCTATTGGTATAAAACTAGCATGGAACATAAGAAATTATAGATACGTTGGAGACGTATCAACTTCCTGCAACTGCATCAACAATCTGATCTATACGTGGCAAAGTAAACGGGTCTTTTGGACAGAATTTGTTCAAACTGGTAAAATCTATGCACATCCTCCACTCATTGTTCTTCTTCAGCACTAGAACCGGGTTAGCCAACCACTCTGGGTGAAAAACTTCCATGATAAAGCCAGCTGCCAAAAGCCGGGCTATCTCTTCTCCAATGGCCTTCCTCCTTTCAGCGTTCATTTTTCTCATACCCTGCCTTACTGGCCGGGCTTTAGGATCAACATGTAATTTGTGCTCAGCGAGTTCAGTTGGGATACCTGGCATGTCACTAGGTGTCCATGCAAAAACATCCCTATTCTCACGGATGAACTCGATGAGCGCGCTTTCCTATTTGTCAGTCAAGTTTGATCCGATGGAGAACTGCTTGGAAGAGTCCCCCTCCACAAAATCTATCATCTTCCGTGGTTGGCCTTTTTAGGACCGTATTATCTGTCGGGTCTAGATTTGCCCTGTAACTTTTCAACTCCTCTTTGGCACACGCATGCTCTGCCATGGCTGCTGTCGTGGTGAGATCACGGCAGATGCCATAGGTATGGCTAAGATGGGGCCGAAAGTGCGTTGGGGGAACCGGGGAGGGTTTATGCACTCAAGAAGTGCACAAGCAAGAACACACAAGAAACCGCAAGAACATGAACAAGAAGCCAAGAAACCAAAAACACAAAGCACACCACGATGTACCCTGCTTCGGGGCCCTCTTGTGGAGGTAACACCCCTACTGCAGCACTAGCCTACTCTCTTTATATCTCAATAACCACAAGTACAGAACGCTCCTCGAGCTGTTTGAAGCAACAATGGTGAGAGCTCACGATGAAGAAGAAGCTACCAAGAGGGAAATGAGCTCTCAGGTTTCTTTCCTCACACAGGAGGTGGTGGTGCTGTATAAAAAGGCTCGCCGAGTTACTTCTTTGCCCCTGGCTCCATGAGATAATGACACTGCCAAGAGGAAAAGGACAAGCCTCTGCCCCCTGTCAATCCAACGGCCGGACTGTCAGGCCTAGCAGGCCTATCTTGCCCCTTCGGGCAATGGCAACTGTAGCCCACCGGGTCTAGGTCACATCCTCTTTCCCGAATTGGCCGAGTCAGCTCCTAGGTTGCTGCGCTCCCAGGAATCCCGTGTCTTGACCTGGCTGTCAAGTCCTAGCAGGCCTATCTTGCCACTTCAGGCAATGGCAGGCGTAGCCCACCGGGTCTAGGTCACATCCTCCTTCCCGAATTGGCCGAGTCAGCTCCTAGGTTGCTGCGCTCCCAGGAATCCCGTGTCTTCTGAGCCTCGGGCAGGAGGCCTGCAGGACCCGTGAACTTACTGACATTACTCGGCCCCTGTGCCTTATCCGACATTGCTGGTAAGCCGGGTTCTTCCAGGCAACCCGGCTAGCTGAGCCGGATCTCTTCCAGGCAACCCGGCTAGTTGAGCCGGATCTCTTCCTAGGCAACCCGGCTAGTCGAGCCGGATCTCTTCCTCTGATCCAGCTAGACTTTGCCTGATGCCTCTTGGTCTCTTCCTGTCTTTAAACATGATCCGGTCCGAGTGATCCGGTTTGTGAGACCCGGATTGACTTTCCATTCCACCTCTTTGCCCTACCCGGGGGCAACCCCCCGACAGTAGTCCCCGAAGCTGGTGCGGTCCTACAGCCTCGGATGAAGGGCCGTAGCAGGTTAAAAACCAATGCCTTTAACCGAATTCCATATCACCCAATCTTGTCTCAGGATTTCCTGGGACACTTGGCAGGGAATCTCTGCACAAAGCCTCATAATCCGGGTCTCTGATTTGACATGTCACTGACAACATATTATCCGGATCCATCAGGTACTTGAGTGTTTTTGACTAAATGACCACGCCTCCTCGGTTTCTGTGCTGACCGGCACACTTGATCCGCACCACCGCTTCCAATTCTATGACCCATCATGTGCTTGAAATACATGGCCACATAAGCGACCTCAGAGTTTTATGGCACTCTTTATCCGCCCACGCCCCGAAAACCGCGCGGTAGTGCGCCGGTTACCAGCTAGGGGCTATATATGGGGGTGCGGGGTTCCTCTTCTTCTTCCCCGCACCTCCCACTTCGAGAACTCCAACCGCGCCATCGACGCCGCCGCGATCTCGCCCTTGTGACCTTGCCGCGCCGGAGACCTCGACAACGTCGGAGAAAACTCGCCGGAGCCGCGCACCGCGCCCTGCGCCGCCGTTTCTTCGCCGGGCCTCTTCCTCGCCGTACTGCAATCGTGAGTTCTTCATCCCCTGCCATGATTCCCTCGAACGAGTTCATCTTCCGCCGTGAACTCGCGCTTGCTTTCCCTAGATTCACTAGCAAACGAGTTCACTGCCGCGCCTTAGTGCATTCCCTAGATCTCCTTTCTAGGTTTTGCACTAGATTGCCCCAGTTTGGCTTGCCACTACATGAACAGTTCCGCCATATTTTTTACTCGGGATTTCTTCTCTATTTTACTGCTGCGGTAGATCTTGCGTAACCCTAGATTCTCACGTAAAGGTGTCTGTAGTTACTAGCCGAATCACTTTTTCGCGGCAAACAGACCACTTTATCCGGGACATCCTTTACCGAATCCCTTAACAGCTGATTCGGCTAGACCATTATCCGACTTGCTCTGGATTTGAGATTCCACATCTTCTAACCCGGCTATCTCCGATTTCTTGCAGGACTGATTCGGATATGCCGAAGTTGCCCCCCGGCAGTTGGGAGGGTTCCGACGTTACAAACGATGACTTGGAATGGCTGCTGAGTACCCGGCGTATAACATCTAAAGTTATATGCCGAAAACCGGGGAAGGAACTCCAACCGGTCACCCAACCGGGTGAACGCGTTGTGTTTCTAGCGCATTTCGAACGTGGATTCGGACTTCCAGCGAGTGACTTCTTCCGGAGATTCCTAGATTTCTTCGGCCTGCAGCCTCACCACCTTCCGGCTAACTCCTTTGTCTCCCTGTCGGCTTTTACCTCCTTTATGGAGGGATATCTCGGTCTCTGGCCGACTATCGAAACCTGGGCGAAGTACTTCCACCTCCGGAAACATACGATCCCGGGTAGTGACCCGAAGGTGATGACCGCCTGTGGAGCGTCCAGCATTACCCCGAGGACGGGCTCCATATTTCCCCGGATCACTGGCCTGGATACTTGCAAGAAATGGCAAAGGTCCTTTTTCTACGTGAAGAGCGTTGAAGGCCATGATGCTCTCAACTTGCCCGAGTTCAGGATCGAGCCCCCCACCGCCGAACTGAACTTCAGATATGATCCGGCTGACGCTCTTGCGGAGCTTCAAATTATACATCAAACTTTGGAGGATTTTCTGGAGAGGCCTGGTCGCGGACGATCTCCTCCGGACCTTCGTCTGTCGCCGGGTCAGTCCTCTTCAACAACGCAAGCACAAGATTTGCCACATGGGTGGTCTGCTAGATCCTACCCGGATCAGCAAACATGACCTCACCAGAGTTTCCGTCAAGAGACGGGTAAACGCCATTGCCTTCACCGAGATGTCGGACAAGTGGCGGTGGGGCGTGGAGCCGTTCCACCGAGATGCACTTCCACCACAGGTTAGTTCACCATTTCCGAATCAATCCATACTTCATCAAAATGACATCGGACTAATCCAGATTTGCCTTGACTCTATTGCAGCTGTTCGACCGCCAAATCACCGAAGATGGAGATCTCTCCACCAAAGTGTGGGGACCGGATCGCAGCCCGCTGCGCGAGGCGAAGAGGATGCGGATACGGACGATTATTTGCCGATTCCGCGCGCCAAGCCCATCCGTAAGGGTAAGCAACCGACTACTCACGACCTTTCCGAGGATGAAGATGATGATTGCTGGATCCTAGATCCTATTGATGCCATTCCGATTTCATGGTCACAACCTTGTGTTCCAGCCAAACCGGATGCTCAAGGGACATCTCGGAAACACCCTGACGCGTCCGGATCAGATGCCCCTCCAGCCAAGAGAATGAAGAAAACCGTCTCCAAACCGAATCGGCTGAAGGCCATGCCTACTACCAAAGGGTAATGCCAATTTTATTTGCTTTCTTCTTTTATTAACCGAGTCATCTTTATCCGAGTTAACTGTTTTATTTTGCTCTATGCAGTGACGTCCTTGTCACCGAACAAACCATTCATCCATCCTTTCTCCCATTCCTCCACTGGATACGGCCATGGAGCACCAGTCTCCTAAAAAGGCTGCCACCTCTCCCGCGCGTGCCACAACTGCCAAAACTCCCCCCCGGATCTCGTCCAGAGTCGGTTATTGACCTGGAGAGTGAGGAAATCTCGGGTTCGACCCGAGATTCAACTTGGCCACGTCCTCTGAAGGAGTTGGAGAAGGAGAAAGCTAAGACTTCGGCTAAGTCTTTGCCTAAGCCGGAACCTCGCCCTACCACCAAGGCTCTGAATCAAGAGCAGCAGAAGAAGAAGAGCAGCAGCAGCAGCAACCTCTCGAGAAGCAGCAGAAGCAGCAACAGGAAGTATCAAAACCACCACAGCAAGTCGCAGAACCAACCGAAACAGCCAGACCCTGCCAAGACCTCGGGCGCATCACCTCTGCCTAAGCCGACTCAGGTTTCCTTTGGCACAACTCCAACAACCTCGGATAAGCAGATGGTTGCTAGCAAACCGGTTTCCGCCGCTCCATCAGTGACTCGGGTGCATGATCAGCTCTCTGAGGCGATCACTCGCGCCCGCCTTAGTGGCCAGGTTCTGCCGAATCTCCGCACTCCGAGCGGCGACAACCTCGGCTCCGCAGAGCAGTTTGTTAAAGCTTGGAACACTGCGGACCTTGCCGAAGGCTCGACCACTTCAGCGTCGCCGCATCCGGCTGGCCCTAGCCGGATGTTTCAATCTTTACATTCTGTGCAGGCCTCGGTCACTGAAGCTAACCGGGTCTTCGAGGTAACTTTGCCGAATCCTGTTTTATTTACCATGATCAATTTACACTATCCCCAGTCCCCGAGATTCGGGTCGAACGACTGATACTCCTCCGAGTAAGAAAGTCATTCGGCTTGAATCTCTAACACTTGATCATAAACTTTGTCTTAGCTGAACAAAAATCGTGGGACTCCCAGTCCCCGAGTCTCTTTTCAAATTGATTCGGTCAACTTTCTTTTTTATTAATCTCGGGCCTCCAGTCCCCGAGATTCGTTTTGGCTTCATGCTGCTAGTCTCGGGTGCCAGTCCCCGAGACTCTTTTTACGCCATTAACTCCTTTTCTTTCAGGAAACCACGACTGCTCGCAGCCGGATCTTTAAGCAGCTAGTCCTGCAGCACCAGGCCCTCCAAGCTTCCTTTGATGCGCAAAGTGAGGAGATGAAAAAGAAAGATCAGGAGCACAAGCGCGCTTTATCGGAGGAGAAGTCAGAAGTGACCCGGCTCCTGCGGGAGCTTGACCGGGTTGAAAAGGTGAAGGAGAAGGTCAAGAAAGACCGGGACACGCTGCAGAGGGAAAAGACTCGATCCAGAAGGAGCGAGACACTTTCAAAGCCGGGCTTGAGAAGCGGGCTGAATTGGACAAGAAAATCCAAACGCACGTTGCAGACGCTGAAGCCGAAGCTAAAGCGGCAAAAGATGATCTGGCTGCTCACAAGGCGATCAGCGCGAAATGGCTTGCTGATCTTGCTAAGCTCAACGAAGACATGGATCGTAAGTTTGCCGAATCTCTCTTCCTTCTGCTCTTATCCGACACATCATTTCGTGTTACCTCGTTTAACTCAGTGTTAGCTTATCTGAATGTAGGAGAGTTTACCAGCATCCGGCTTCAAGCCGCCAAAGCTGTGAGGGATGCCCGAGCTGAGAGAGCTAAGTTAACTGGAGCTCCCCTACCAGAGACGTGGGATATCGAAGATCACATTACTGCACTCAGAGCTCGGATTGCTCCTTTGAAGGATTCCCATATTGATCTGTTTAATGCAAGCCTCAAAGCTCACCGAGTCTTGTTTCCTGAAGCTCGGCAAGTCCGGTCTGCGGACGAGCTAATCAAAGACCTGGATCAGGCAGAGACCCGGCTAAAGCAGTGGAGATCTTCGTCCGCCCGCGCTGGTGCTGACGCAGGTTTGCTATTCATCATGTCTTGGTATGAGCTGATTGATCTTGCCAAAGTGCGCTCCCTTCGCGAGGGTTCTTCATGGGCTTCAGATCCGGACCGGATCAAGATCCGCGAGGAAGCTGCCAATTTTATGGCCGAATTTGCAAACACCAAGCATCTTGATCTGAAAGCTCCGGTCTACTCGGATGGGGAAGATCTGAAGAGGAGGAATCAGATGATGCCTCACTTGACGAATACGCCGAGTCTGAGGGCGACTCTGGTGATTCGGCTGACTTCGCCGAACAACCTGCAGCTTGCGACTCGGCCAAGACCTCCAAGATGCCAGCCACTGATTCGGCTGACACTGCCGAACAAGCTGTAATCCAAACTTCCAAGACGCCAGCCACTGATTCGGCTAAGGCCACAGAGCAAATCACCGCCAAGACGTCAGTTGATCCGGATGCTTCCGAATCTGCCAAGCCCTCAAGCTCTCCGTCCAAGTCATTCCTGCAAGTGAGGGCCCTATTCAACCGAGGTTCCTCCATCATCCGAGTCCATCCCTGCAACCGAGACTCCTGCAGCCTAGGCTTCTTCCTGATTTATCTTAATGAAAAAATTAAATCCCCGGTATGCCGGGAGCAGATGTAATATACAATTTAAGTTCCTTCGAGACTATTTCTATTTTGCTTAATGTGATCCGGACCAGGTTTATGTTGGATCATTTTAAACCGAGTCCCCGAGTGTGTTTTCTTGTTTACTATTTTTACCGGATCTTTGCTCTTGTCTACCTTTTAGGTGTTTGACAGTCGAGTCACAAGATAGGAAACATAGCATACAATACTTGAAACATTCGAGTTTTGGTTTAGAATCATCTAACATAAACAAAAAAGAAATAACAGGGGTTAGTAAACGACATGTGCCGAATCGGTTTTGGACCGAGTCCCCGAGTCCATTTTCATGTTTCCCATATTCTCCACCTCTGCTCTTGACTACCATTTTGGTGTTTGTCAGTCGAGTCACGAGATCAACAACACAGCATACATTACTTGAATTTTGGGACGAGGTTCAAAACAATCGACACATGAACGGTATGGACAAAACAGTAGTAAAAAACACATGCATAAGAACAAGGCAGTCCCCGAGTCCAGACTCGGATTGCCGAAATTTCATTCATGATAAACTGAGATACATACATTGCGCCCTTAAGAGTAAAAGGGTCGAAGCAGAGCTACATTCCAGGGTCGCTTGGTTTCCTCTCCGGGTCTGTCCAGGCCATCCTTCCTTTGTTCCTGTGCATCTACAAGGTAGTACGAGTCATTGTGCATAGCCTTGCTCACAATGAATGGTCCCTCCCATGGAGGTGATAACTTATGTCGACCCTTGCTACGCTGCACCAGCCTTAGTACTAGATCTCCTTCATGAAATACACGAGGGCTGATCTTCCGACTATGATAACGTCGGAGACCCTGCTGATATACTGCTGTCCGAGACAGGGCCAATTCCCTTGCTTCCTCTAGCAGATCCACTGCATCTTCCCGAGCCTCTTTTGCCTCGGTTTCCGTATACATTGTCACCCTTGGTGCATCATATTCTATGTCAGTGGGTAGCACTGCTTCTGCCCCATATACCAGAAAAAATGGCGTATAGCCAGTTGACCGATTCGGCGTGGTCCTTAGACCCCATAGTACTGATGGTATTTCATCTATCCAGCACCCCGGAGTCTTTACCAGGGGTTCTATTAACCGGGCTTTTATCCCAGCTAATACCAAAGCATTTGATCTTTCCACCTGTCCATTGGACTCTGGGTGTGCCACTGAGGCTATATCTAACCGGATCCCCTTATTCATGCAGAATCGGGCAAACTCTCCCACAGCAAAGTTCGTGCCATTATCCGAGATGATGCTATGGGGGTAACCGTATCTCAAAATGATTTCTTTCAGGAAAGTTACAGCCGAATGACCATCCACTTTCCGGATCGGTTTTACCTCTATCCACTTGGTGAACTTATCCACCATCACCAGCATATGTGTCATGTTGCCCCTAGCCGGCTTGAATTCTCCACCATATCCAAACACCACACAGCAAACGGCCAAGTGATAGGAATTGTTTTGAGCGCCGATGCGGGTAGGTGTGTCTGCTTGGCAAACCTTTGGCATCCTTCACATTTTCGGACTATGTCCTCTGCATCTGCATGAGCAGTGGGCCAGTAAAACCCATGCCGGAATACTTTAGCCACCAGGGCTCTTGTACTGCAATGATGCCCACATTCTCCTTGATGTATCTCCAGGAGCATCTCCTTGCCCTCGGCTGGCTCCACGCAACGTTGTAGCACCTCGGTTGCACTCCTTTTGTATAACTCCTTATTTATGATGGTGTAACCCTTGGACCTCCTCTGCACTCGCCTAGCTTCGGTTTCATCATTTGGCAAACTCCCCTCCGACATGAACTTCATGATTTCTTCAGCCCATTCCGGTACTGGATGCAAAGGGAATAAGTGCTCATCTATTTCCACTGGTTCGGCCGCCATTATCTCTTCTATCAGCCTCTGTCCATTCCCTAAGATTCGGTTAGCACCATCTTCCTCTCTTCCCCTCTTCCCTAAGATTTGGGTAGCATTCCCGAGTCTCGGTGCGCAGTCCCCGAGTCTCGCCATGCAGTCCCCGGGTCCTCCCAAATGTACCCGACATCAACATTCATAGGAACAGCTTCAGATTCTTGCTTTGGGATAAAAATCGACTCGGAATCAGGTGAAGGTTTGATTGAAGGGATCCTTAGGTGATTCAAGGATATCCCGGGTGGGATTGCATCCCTAGACGACCCGAGTTTTGACAAGATATCAGCAGCTTCGTTCTCCAGCCGAGGTATGTGCTTGTACTCGCAGCCTTCAAAAAATCCTGAAATTTTCTGGACATGAAATCGATATAGTGCCATATTGGCATCAAGGGCATCCCAATTTCCAGAAGACTGCTGCACCACTAAATCTGAATCACCAAAACATTCTATCCGGCGGATGCCGATGTCCTTAGCCACATTAAGCCCATGGATCAGTGCCTCATATTCGGCCACATTGTTTGATGCTGAGAAATGAATCTGCAACACATATCGCAACTGATCTTGCTTCGGTGATGTGAGTACTATCCCAGCACCCAGTCCGATTTTGGTTTTGGAGCCATCAAAGTGCAACTTCCAGTAATTGTAATCTGGCCTTGGTGGCTCATATTGCATCTCGGCCCAGTCACAAAGGAAATCCGGTAAAGCCTGTGACTTGATAGCATCTCTTCTCTCATAATGCGGGGTGTAAGGAGACACTTCAATTGCCCATTTGGCAACTCGGCCAGTCGCATCTTTGCACCCAATGATCTCCGAGATTGGAGCTTCACATACTACGGTGATCGGGTGCTCCTGGAAGTAATGTTTCAACTTCTTGACCGCCAGGTATACACCATATGTCATCTTCTGGTAGTGAGGATAATTTGCTTTGAGGTTGAGATCACCTCGCTTAAATAGTACACCGGTCTCTGCACGGATTTACCCTCCTCTTCTCGCTCTACCACAACCACCACACTTACGACCCGGTTAGTGGCCGCAATGTAAAGTAGCATTGGCTCATTTGGCAAAGGTGATGCCAAAATTGGTGCAGTGGACAACATCTTTTTTAATTCATTGAAAGCCGAGTCTGCCTGCGGGGTCCATGTGAACCCGGTGCTCTTTTTCATCATTGATACAAGGGCAAGCTTTTTCTCCTAGCCGACTCACAAACCGACTCAACGAGGCTAGACACCCGGTGAACTTTTGTACATCTTTTAGACATTTAGGCAATTTCATTTTTCTATGGCTCGGATCTTAGCCGGATTCACCTCAATACCTCGGCTCGATACAAGGAAACCGAGCAACTTTCCAGCCGGGACACCAAAGGTACATTTATCCGGATTCAATTTTAACCGATACTTTCTTAAGTTCACAAATGTTTCCTCGAGATCCTCGAGGAGAGTGCGTTTTTCTTTAGTTTTGATGACGATATCATCGACATACACTTGCACATTTTTGCCCATTTGAGATGTAAGCATTTCTGCATACATCTCTGATAAGTTGCACCGGCATTTCTCAAACCGAAACACATGACACGATAGCAATACGCCCCATACGGGGTAATAAAAGCAGTCTTTATTTGATCTTTGGGGTTCAGTGGTATCTGGTGAAAACCAGAGTACGCATCAATAAAAGACAACAACTCACACCCAGCAGTAGAATCGATCACTTGATCAATCCGAGGTAAAGGAAAGGGATCCTTCGGGCACGCCTTGTTCAGGTTGGTGAAGTCGATGCACATACGCCACACCTTGACCACCGCTGGTTCGTCCTTCTTCTTCTCTACCAGAACCGGATTGGATATCCAGTCTGGATGCAACACCTCCATAATGAATCCGGCTGCAAGTAGCTTAGCCAGCTCATCAAGCACCACTTTTCTTCGATCGTCTGAAAGACGCCGAGTCGGTTGCCTCACCGGCTTCACCTCCGGCCTGACAAATAAAGAGTGCTCTGCCAACTCCCTCGGAACACCAGGCAGGTCCTTAGCCGACCATGCGAAGATATCCCGATTCTCACGGAGGAAGTGACAGAGCGCGCTTTCCTATTTCTCGCCCAACCCGGCACCAATGATGGCCATGCGCTCCGGATTCTCCGGGTCAATGGGGATCTTCTTTGTCTCCTTGGGCACCTCAAATGTTGCACCTGCATCCGGATTGGTCATGGCCAGCACGCCGAGCTGAGCTGACTTTGCCATTGCCACTACTTCATGCATCTTGCTCTTCTCCGCCTGGATCACCAACGACTCGGCTAAGGTGGAACCAACCGTGGCACACTGTATGGCCTTCTTGTAATCTCCCACAACGGTGATGATACCATTTGGGCCAGGCATCTTCATCTTGAGGTAGGCAACATGAGTGGATATCATGAACTTGGCTAATGCCGGCCTGCCGAGCAGAGCATGGTATGGGCTCTCCAAGTCTACCACCTCGAATTCGAGACTCTCCAGTCTGTGATTGTCCTTGGTACCAAACAGCACATCCACCCAGATCTTTCCCATTGGGGAACAAGACACCCCGGGTACTATACCATGGAAGGTGCAACTGCTCTGCTGCAGCTGATTCGGCGAATAACCCAACTTGACCATTGTGTCCCGATACATGATGTTTATAGCACTGCCATTGTCAACCAAGACTCGAGTGAATTTCACATTAATCTTTGGTCCAACCAAAGTCGGATCCACCACCAGTGCGTAGTTTCCTGGGCTTGGCATAACCCTGGGATTATCAGCCCTACTCCAAGTGATCTCCTGCTCGGACCAGTTCAGGTATTTTGGTACTGCTGGTGTGACTGCATTCACCTCCTTCGCCCTTCGTAGCTGACTTTTCTTGTCAGTTGGCTCGGTCACAAAAACCACATAACTTTGATGAGCTTCCTTGTAATCATTTCCGGGGTATCCACCTTGCCGACTTGGACCAGCATTGTTGTTGCCTCCCATATTTACCAGGTTAACCGGCTTTGTGGCTGCCGGCCTTGGAGCTCCTTCGTTCACCGGGGTTGCATTGGCTCCGGATAAAGGCGTATTTGGCCTGAAATTCGGTCTAGGAGCACCTCTCTGAGGTGGCCCTCTCTGACCTTCCGCCTGGATGCGATGATGCCAGCTACAATTCCGAGTTGAATGATTGGCCGGCTTGCGTGGGTCTGTTGTGTGATAACGGCAAGGCCCATCTATCATTGCCTCAAAAGTTAAAGGTGGACTCGGTCCATCCCACACTTTCTTTGCCCAAGCACCTTGATTCGGCCTCCAAGCTGGACCCTCATTTTTTGGTCTCTGGCTATCAGGATGATCCATATTTACTGCAGCAACCTGGTCTGACCGTATCTGTAATCCGGATCTCTCCTTTTATAACCGAACTCATGTCGGTCACTGGGCCTCAATGGTCCTGTTCGGTTGTTGACCGGTTGCCTCCTGCTTGTTCCCACCGCATCCAACGCTGGCTGCGTCGGATCGCCAAGAGCATATGTATCTGCTATCCGGATCATTTCCGCCAGGGTCTTTGGCATATCCCTCTGGAGCTTCTGCCAAAGCGGGGTGCCATGTCGGCAACCCTGCGCAAACCAAGAAATGGCCTGCTCCTCCACGACACCTTCACAAGAATTGCGAATGTTGCTCCACCGAGTCAAAAATTCTCGGTCTGTCTCCCGCTCTTCCTGCCTGCACGCAGACAAGAGCTGAGGTCGGTTTGGCCTCTTGTAAGTGCTGGAGAAGTTGCTGTAAAATGCCTGTTCCAAATCCATCCAAGAGTTGATACTACCCTCTGGTAAGTTATTCAGCCAAATCCGGGCTGGCCCTTCCAACATATGCGGGAGATACCGGACCGCCCATCGGCGATTGCCCCCCGCAATGTGCACCGAGGATACATAGTCTATCAGCCAATCCTGCGGCTTAGTGCTGCCGTTATACGGCTTTGTGATTCGGCCAAGCTGAAACAACGGCACATTCGGCTCGTTCATGATCCTAGGCCCAAAGCATGGAGGACCTGGTGGGCCTTGCTCTTCCAGCCTCTCGGACTGGTAAATCCTATCCAACCTGAGACGCTGATCATCCGGAGCCAATGTCCGAGGTCCCAGCCTGGACGCAAGTGCATTATCATACGTTTGGTATCCGGCTCGCGCCATAGCCGAATTACCATCATCATAGTGGTAGCCCGCCTGGCCACCACCTTGTTGCTGCGCTTGCACCATCACTTGCTGCTCCTGCCGGGGTTGATTCTGCCCAGGAGGACGAGGTGGTTGACCTCGGCCAGCCGAATTGCCCCTTCCGGCTCCCGGATTGCCTTGACCGCCATTGTTTCTGCTCTGGCCACCTCTTCCTTGTGCCGCTAGCTGCTTGCCGGCATACTCGGCATCATAGGCCTGCAGCTGCTTGCTCTTGCCCGAATTCACGCTCTGGGCCCGGTCAACTCCGACATGCGGAGATGACGCTTGCCCCTTGGATCTCTGGCTAACAGCCTTAGCCGACACTACCACTCGAGAACCACCAGCGTCCGGATTAGCTTTCCGGAAAGCCTCATTCTGCCGGTTACACACATCAACCAGCTCATTGACTCTTTCTGCCTGCTTGCGCCAAGCATCCCCGGTTAAAGTGGTCAACTCGGCTCGCGCTGCCGCTGCAGCCCTAAGATTTTTGGCCGGGGAGCTATACACCGGCTTGCCCGTACCCGATCTATGACTAGTAGCCTTACTCGAGCTCGACCTTGCAGCTCTAGCTAATTCATCATTGAGGTCCTTACCTCTGTTGCGCAAATCTGCTCTTTTGCGTGGGTGAGACACTACCGGAGTGAAACCATCGGTGATACCATTGGCAGCATTGTATTCTCTCATGTCTCTATCAAATGCTTGCCTAGATTCCACCACTAACCGGGCTTCTCTTTGCAACCTCAGGCGCTCTGCCTCTAGCTGAGCTATAGTAAGCTCTACATTTGCCCCAGGTGCCACTGGCCGAGCTAACTTTTCCAGGACATCCTCTAAGGGAGCCTCCCTACTTGACATACCAAGTGGACCAACCGGATCTGGTTTCTCCTTTGGGAACTTTGCCGTCCGAGTCGGCTTGTCAACCGGATCGGTTGGTGTGATCAGCTCCTCGGGTATGCTATTGCCGGCATCTCCTTTGCCAGCTCCAGCACTTGCTCCGGTCATCATCACTTCCACGCTACTCCCGGGGCGAGCGCTACGCCGTCCGAGAGCTGCGCGGAATG
Organism: Poa pratensis; assembly: GCA_947311845.1. Lineage (NCBI taxonomy): Eukaryota > Viridiplantae > Streptophyta > Magnoliopsida > Poales > Poaceae > Poa > Poa pratensis. The sequence continues at coordinate 12,615,019 of CAMZMU010000062.1, forward strand.
AAGGAGGATCCTTGGCCACGAGCACCTGCGCCGGGTACTCGCGAACAGCCTCGACAGCAACGTAGGTGACGAAGCTACCGAGCATCATCAGGAAGCCATGCTCGGGGAAGGGCTTGCCGGCGAAACACCCTGCATTGTCGCTGACGAAGGTGAACTCGCCGATCTTGGCGACAAGCCCGGAAAGAACACGCTCGCCTGAGCCCGTCCGGATGTAAACTCCCTCCAACGCCTCAATCTGCCCCACGGTGGGCGCCAACAGTTTTGATGACGATATCATGGTGAGAGCTCATGATGAAGAAGAAGCTACCAAGAGGGGAAATGAGCTCTCAGGTTTCCATGCACAGTGATGATCCCCATAGGACCCGGTATCTTCAATTGCAAATACACATAACAGGGCCGGGCCATAAACCTGGCATAGGCCGGCCTTCCCAACAACGCATGATAAGGACTGTGAAAATCTACCACCTCAAAGTCTAGCATCTCTGACCTGAAGTTTTCCCGGGACTCGCCAAAAGCCACCTCTAATGTGATTTTTCCCAATGGAGTTGCCGATTTCACCGGAACTGTGCCATGAAAAACTATGGACGTCTTCTGCAACTGAGAGTTTTTGAGACGCATACGCAAGAAAGTTTCCCAGTACAAGATGTTGATACTACTTCCTCCATCCATCAGAACCTTTTTCAACTCATAACCCTCCACCTGAGGGGCCACGACCAAAGCAAGCAGACCCGGATGTTCCACATGATCCGGGTGATCTGCTCTGCTCCAAGTGATTGTTTGCTCAGACCATCTCAAATACCTGGGTGCTCCCATGTACACCGCATTAACAGCCCTTTGAATTACCTTCCTCTCCCTTTTAGAAGTGTTTGATGTATACACGTGATATGAACCAAGCTGCTTGGGCTGAGTGTTAAATCCGCCCTGTCCTTGAGAACTTGAGCCGGCCGGAGGGCCGGTTGGTGTTGCATTAGCTCCTGTGAGCGGAGCCGCGGCTGGGCTTGCTCCCGTGCCGGGTCCTGCACCCCTATTTGCTGCTTGGAGTGCCCTCTGAATCTCGTTGTTTTTCCATCTGTTAAGATCTGCACACTGGGCCAGCGAGTGATTTGCCGGCTTACCGTTCCTGCTGTGACGAGGACACGGCATCCTGAAAGCCTCTTCCGTACTCATGGGTCGTGGTCCACTAAAACTGTTGTAACCTCCATTGTTTCCCTGTTAACATTATAGCCACCATTGTTCCTCTATTTCCAACATTATATCCACCATCAGTCCTGGGCCTTTGAAACCCGGTATTTGTGTTTGCCACGAACTCTGAACTTCCCTCGTTATGCCCTCTTTTATGCGAGTTGTTGTTGTTGTTACCACTATTGTTCCTACCATTATTCGCTGTACCTTTGCCTTTTTCCTCCTCAATGTCATCTTGTGTCTTGTCCGTTGCTGCATGTTTGTTACAGGCCTCTAATAGCTCGGCCATTGAGACGGGTTTGACCATGTGACTCTCTTTCAGACGTCCCAGCTTCTGGACCAATGGAGTATACTTGCAAGTTTTTTCCATCGTTGAAATTGCGTCCTTAGGCTCGATACCGGCTGATGCATGCAAAATCTCCGTTACCCGGCCCATCCAATGCCGGGTTGACTCCCCTTTCCTTTGTACACATCTGTCTAGATCCTCCAGCGAAAACAAACGTTTGCATGTGCCCAAGAAGTGCTTGATAAAGATCGCTTTAAGCTCTGACCAACTACTGATTGATTTTTCGGGTAAATTCTCGAACCACAACTTCACCGCACCATCACTCATCATCAAATACATATACTTTGCACACACATTCTCCGTTGCGTTGCGAATACACATTGCCATCTCGTAACTGCTTAGCCAACTTGCCGGGTCCATGCTCGGCTCATAATTGGCCACTTTGCTTGGTTCTTTGAACTTCTCAGGAAACGGCTCGGATCTGATCGATTCTGATAAACATTTAGGCCCGGCTAACCCGGAACCTCCAGCTTGAAGATTAGGACCCGGCGAACTCGCTGATACTGCGGGTGGAACAACTTGTTGCACTGGAACTACTACTGGAGCTGGAACGACCGGGTGAACACTCGCGGCTCGCCCTGCCCTTGACCTATTCACGATCTGCTGTGCCACAGAAACTGCAGGAGCGGCTGATACTGCTGGTTATTTTGCTGAGGTTGTTGACAATTATGTTGACCCGGCGCAGCTGGCCCGGCCTGTGGTGGCAGCGTCTCCCCGTGTCTGTTGTGGGTACGTTTACTATTGTAAGGTGTTGAGTGCAATGCACTCTTGTTCTTGGAATACTGGCCTTGCTGCACCACATCCGTGCGTAACATATCGATGGCTCGCCGAGCCTCCAACTCCGCGGGTGAATCCCCCAAAGGGATACGATCTAGAGCCAAGGTTACTGCGTAAACATTATCCGCCGGGTTAGAAAAGTGACCTTCTGGCGTATGATACCTTGGTGTTGCTGTTGCGTGACCCGGATTTCCCCCGGCTCCTCCGGCGGGCAAACCCGGTGTCCTTCCAACTGTTGTCCCCGGGTTTCTGTTCACCCCTGCATTTGTTCTAACTACAGTTGCTGCTTGAACCGCACCAGTGGTTTGATCCGCTGGGGTTCTAAACAGCACAGCTGGTTGTATGATGTTATCTCTAGGAGCCAACCGGCTCTGATGCCTCCTCTGATACTGCATGGTCATATCGTTCTGGCGAGCCTGTAACATCTCCTCGTTCTGCCTCAAGCGATTTTCTCTTTCCTCAATCTCTTTTGCCCTTGCTACAAGTTGTTGCTCATGTGCTACCGTGTTTCGCCGGGTCTGCTCCAAAGCTCTACGCGCTGTGTCCAACTCCATGGCCCGGGATGCCACGTTCTCCGGCGTGATGATCCTTGTAAGCGCCGTTTGGTCCAAAACCAAGCCGTTGTTGAACAGAGCCGGCGCAAGTGTCGGGTTAGGCGTGATATCTCCTTGGGCCCGGTTATTAAGGAAACCAAAGGAGTTCCTGAACTGCGCCCGGCCTTCATGTTCTTCTGATACCGACGCGCTCTCGCCATCCACCGGCCTCTGATTTAACTCAAGTACCGGGTTTTGTTGTTGCTGCTCGTTGAAGTTTGGTGGGGGTGCCGCTCCTGACCCCCCAGCTCCCAAAGTCAGATCCAGATTCGTCGAGGGCGCGGTGTAAACTGCTTCCCTTCGAATTGGACCCGGATAGGACTCTTTCCCGAACTGATCTTCTTCCTCTTCTTCTTCCGGGTCATATCCGTACCTTCCATCCAGCAAGGCCAAGATCGATTCCGTGACGTCCTCGCTGCCTGGTGCGTCACCCGGGATCCGTGTCGGGTTTACCGACTGTTCCACGTGTCTGACCACCAGGTCCGTGTGCTCCGCTGTCCCCACGGACTCTTCCCCATCTGATTGGACAAGGGTAGCAGCTCCTGACACAGAGTCATATTCTTGATTACTAGCAGACCCAGTTGTATGTATCATACCAACAAAAACATTAATCTGGCCAATTGGAATAACATCACCTGATTCAAGCAGATCTGACTCCGGCCACCAGCCAGAATCATCGACGATGTGGTCTCCTTGCATGTTGATGACGATCCGGCCTACCACCAGATTCTTCATACCTTCCAGCGCAGCTCCCTTGATGATGACACTCTTGGCCGCATGCCCCACGGTGGGCGCCAAATGTCGTGGGGTTGTCACGACATATGTCACCATAGGGTGACTTTGAGTTGGGGGCCAGGCGAAACTGGTGTCAGGGAGAGGGTTTTGCACGGAGGGACAAAGGATTTACCCTGGTTCGGCCTCTCCGTTGGAGATAAAGACCTACTTCCAGCTATTCTATTATTGATCTCGGTCTCGATAACCCGGCTGCAACAACAGAGCCGGATCTCGATTAGGGTTACAATATCTCTCTCGTGGGACTTGTGTGATATCGAAAGGCTTAACCTAAACTGAGACCCAGGAGCCCCTTATATAGATGCCGGGTCTCCTGATGTCTTTACATGGCAAGGCCGGGCTATACCCGTACTCGGAGTTCCTACCTCTCTCCACCTCCTCTTAATCTTCCTATCTTCTGGATCTTTCCTTCTATAAGCCGGGTTACCGCCAAACATCCCGGCCCATGTCTGAATCTGGCCCATGACGCTGAAAGCAGGCCAAGCCCGGCCTCCTGCCTGGCGGGTCTTCTTTCACCTTCATGGGTACACCGGGTTATCTTCCCCCCAACACCAACTTCCCGGGCGGCTCGACGGGGCGGCGCGCGAGGCCACGGACTCGACGCCGGCATGCGGGGAGGGAGGGACCCTGGCCCGATGCGCTCGTGCACCGGACCGCGCCGCTCTTTTGAATAAACATAAAATAAACTTAATCATTATTTCTTCAAATCTTTCACATGGTGCATTAGGGAACATAGGGCTGCGATGGGCATAACAAGAGATAACGACTTCACGTGCTTTGATGTTTTGCCAATTTTCTTTATTGGCGTGTCTTATTCAGTTTCATCAAATTGATGATTTTACGTTTATGTTGCCCACAGTCCCTGGTTGCTCGATTAGCAAAGTCAAATCGCCGGTACAACGGGAAATAGTGTGATTAAATAAAAAAGGAAATAGTGTGATTTATACGGCTTGATGGATCAGACTACCATTTCCTACTTTTTAATTCCGCAATATTGTTTTCAAGGTTGTCTTGTCCAATGTCCACGTGCGAAAATATCCACATCGATCGATAGCGGTACGCGAAGCTTCCTAAGCTGATCCGTGATTGAATCGGAGCAAGAAATGAAAGCACGATTCGTTGGTACCAGTAGCCGACGTGGTCAAGGCAGCTGCTACTGGACCCTGTTCTTCCTACTCCGTACAAGCTAGGCTTCTTCTCTAGCCCGGGGTTGCCTCTAAATGTGGAACACCATCCTACTGGAGGCGTTGCCTTTTATACACGGGCCGGTGTGCACCATCAAGAAATGGATGATGGATTGATGACCGTGTCTGGCCACCTATATATTGGCTATAGCCCTAGCAAGTGATCTCGTCACAAGAAAAAACAAATACTAAGAAACTTTAGACAGTGATGTATGATGAAGCTCAACAACCCTCACCTAATCGAGAGTAACGGCTATGGTCACATTACCATCAGCTGAACCGTGCCCCGAAGAAGTACTGCGATATAGGCATCTGTCAGCTAAAGCTCTCTTGATTACATGGAGGCTCATGCTCAAGCTAAGGCCAATTTGTCCTCGTCGTCGACAGCAACAATACGATTCTTGCAAGACAAAGGCTTAGAAAACGGAAGGGTCATAGAGACTTGGTACGGTTCACAAAAGGTGCATACATCGTGTCACGGAAACAAATCTCAGGACAAATGTCATGAACATTTTATATATGAACCCAACTTTGATCTACACACACATCGAGAAATAAAAACAAGTTTTACTATATGAAATTTAAAGTTCACAAAGTAAACATGAACCTTCTTTCTTCCGTACCACGTAGGAGCACTGCATGTATTTAACAGATTGAAGAAAAGAAAACCAAACAATGGCTACAATTTTACAGAAGGCGGCCGGCCGAAAGAAAGAGAAAGACACACAACATGAAAGAACGACTTAGCCTGAAAACCACTACAAGAATGATCCAGATAAACATGAATTGACGGAGTAATTTCCAAGAGCTGTACGGAGACTATTGGAGACACAGGGAATATATAGTTTGATCTGATCCTCTAGCTGAGGAACATGTGAAAATTTATCCAGGGTACTCAAAAAATTAAACTAGATTAAGATGGGAACTGAACATGCCATGCTTGCATCAAGCCAGGATGGTAAAGGATGCAAAGTGCAGTGGTGGTTGAACTGTTTTCCACATCGGGTGTGTTGGACGTTATGACGAGGGAAGGGAGGACAGAGGACCAGGGAACCAGCAGCTCATGGACTGCATGCCAGATTAGAACTAGAGATCTCGATTCTTCTGAAATGAAGATCTTCGAACATCTCCAGCAGCATTTGCATATTTTGTTAGGATTTATAAAATCTGAAAATATACAAATCTAACCTAAAATGGTGCTCCAGCAGCATTTGTATAAGTGGTCCCCTCCCCAATTTTTTTTATAAAGCTTGTTAAAATGACACCCTCCCTTTGCATGTTTGCAAAGCCAAGAGACACTTTGTATATCCGAAAAACAACGCGGGAGTGACCAACTACCGTGCGAGGGAAATTTCACCATCAAGTCCCATTGCCGGCCACCGCCCCGCCGCCGCCCCGGCCTCCGTTCGCCCCCACCGCTGCCTTGCACGAGTTTCTCGAGCCTCCCCGCCGCCCCGTCCCACACCTTTCCCCGGCCGTGCGAGCTCGGGCAGCGCCGAATCGAGCTCTAACATGGTCGCGTCGCCTCCGGCCGATTCGTGCCACTAGACGCCGTCCCCGGTGCGGGAGGAGACACGTCGCGGCCCTAGTACGCCGGTCGTCGTTTGCCGCCCCACCCACACCCCCCCCCCCCCCCCCCCCCCTCGTCAACGCCTCGACCTACCCCGCCACCGAATCGAGTTGCGCATGGCCGCGTCGCTGCCGTCCGATTTGGCCTGGCGGAGGCGGTCGCCCGTGGCGGAGAAGCTCGGCGCGGCCCCACATACTCGTGGTCGTCCTTCACCGCCGCGCTCGCGCCCCCTTGGCTTCGTGAGCGTCGGTCAAACCTGCAGGAGGAAGATGGAGTTGTGTGGCTGACACAATGACCCCACATGTCATTGTGTCATGGACAACATTTTGCAATCTATAGATGTACAAAGGTTACAAAAGCAGAAAACTTGCTGGCTTTGTAAACACTCTCTCCCTTCTTGGTACAACATGTTTTTACAAATCCAGTTTACAAATGCTGTTGGAGATACTCTTAGGGTGAGTTCGGTTTTTACATCCATTCCAATGAATAAGGCCTATATTATTTTTAAAAAGTCAAACTATGTGAAATTTGACCAAGTTTTTTTAAGAAATTATGAACATGTACAATATAAATAAACATAGTTAGATGCATCATGAAATATATTTTCACAATCCATATAATGTTATAGTTGTTGATATTATTTTTCAAAATGTTTGGTCAAAGTTTACTTAACTTGACTTTTTCAAAAAAAATATAAGCATTATTCATTGGAACGGATGGGAGTATGGTGTGATGGAATGAAACCATTCCATTCTACTGCCTAGAATTTGAGGTGGTTCTCTAGGAGCCAAAGAGGGCACATGTAATTATAGGATGATTCACCAAGATTCCATAAAGCCACGCATCAATCATTCAGTCCATCAGTTCGTCGTCGTAAGCGGATAGTGGGCACGGAGATGATAAGTGCCCATGTAACCGACAACCTCAGATCAGATGCCCCGCCGGGCGCCGGCTAGAGCCATAGAATGGGGATTAGTTTATAGTTAGAACTAAATGGCACTGAGATGGCCCACATGCCCAAATGCATTCTGGGGAACTCGTTGCAGATTGTTTTTTCTTGTTGGCGACGTGCAAGCCTACTAATCATTGCACACTTTTTTTCGCGTATTAGGGAGTACGCCGGGTCCATCGTCCTCTGGGAACTCTAGCAGAGGATTGTGGTGGGACCCGCATGTAAGCGAACTCACGGTAATGCACAGATAATTAAGGAGTTATTCCAATGGAAAATTTTGCTCGATCACTCGGGTAGGCCTTAGGCATTCCACGTCATGTCGCTGAGCTAGGTCGCCATCTTCAACTCCGTACATTTATGTGTGTTGCACGCAATGCTTCTATTGCCGGATGTCATTCTAAATTATCTTATGAGCATATTTCACGTACAACCGATTTGGTGGATCGAAGAATTATTATGATCCTTTGGTCCATATAGTGTACTACTTGTATCCCGTGAGTAATGAAAACGATGAGAAGGCACCTAGAGCGAGAATCACTGGGGATTAGCACAGTGATACGACCTAGCTAGTTGTCTTACTAGTGCTAGCAAGACCGAAAGCCTAGAAGTCGTCTTTCATTTCATAATCTTATGCTTCGATCATTTTGATTTTAAAGTTTTAATTTTTTTAGTTCATAGTTTATTGCTTACTCCTTCAAGTTTGGATGAGAGTGTAGATATGTTAGGTGAAGAGCACAGTTGTTGGAAATGTATCTACTATTCTTTGTTCACGTGGTCTGGTCTGGTAATCTTGGGCTAATACTCCCCTGAAAGGTATAATGGACACAATCCTTCCCCTTGCGATCATCACGGATTTATGGTTCCACTAGCACCAGTGGCGGAGCTAGCGATTTGTCGAAGCCTGGGCACACAACAAGCAAAGAACAAAGTTTTAAAAAAAATCGACACTTGAAGCACAATGGAACTGATGTTTTATAGAAAGATGTCTTTTATAGATGATAAATGTGCAGAAACTGGATTTAACTAGTAGTAGCTACAAGGTCTAGAATACTAAATTTTGAAGAATATACAACAAAAGTGCAATATAGCGCTGCTACTACTAGCTGGTGCTCCGACGCGGCGACGCCCTGATGGCGACCGGCGAACTGGGACGGGGAATTAGGCTAGGTTTCGTGGGGGAACAGCTCCTCTGCTCGTACAGGGGCACATGATGGGGAATTGATCGATCGTATTGGACAGGAAAAGAAGAACCAATGGGCTGCTACTAAGGCCCATCCGGCCAGAAAAATGGCCCAACTGCGGAAATAAGTGTCATCCTCGTCATCCTCGCGAATTCTTTTACTTCCAGCGTGTTCGGCCAGCGTAAAAGTTCACCGGCGATCAGCCATCCGGCGGCGGCGAGCCCGGGCACGTGCCCAGGGCGGAGGGATGGTAAATTCGCCACTGACTAGCACAAAGTAGAAGAGTTGAATGCCTCAAGGCCGGATGTAGCGCTCATATTTATCACCCACCTAATCCTGATCAGTGTGTATGTTTTTGTCATGGTCAACACCGTTGTTGGAAAAACTACACTATAAAGCGTCCTTCTAAGTTCATGAGGTCTTTTTTAATCCAGCTTTACAGGCTTGAGAAGGTTAAATACTCGGTTTATGGTTGAGCGTCAGGTAATTAATTAGTGAACTTAGGGGGTAGGAAGTTAACTATGCACACACACCTCATGAATGCTCATGCACCACACTCCGATTTTAGGATGAAAAAAAATGAAAACCAAGAAAACTAAGCAAATTACAAGGAAGAAAAATATAATTTACAGCTCACAGTCACAAATTCACCGCACCGTAATTTTAGGAGAAAAACAGATTGTTCTTCTTCTCCAATGTTAATATTGGGCCGCAATACTCCTACTATTAGTCATTTACTGTCTACAAATATCCCACTGACACGCAATTTCATCTTGATCTAGTCATTCTATAGTTTCTCACTGCTCATATAAAAACACATGATGGGAAAAGATTGGTGGTTGAGAAAGAAACAACATAGGAGGATTAGTTGTCGGCAGCAAGCCCAATTTTTTATGAATTTTGTTTGCAATTTTCACCTCCAGCTAGCATGTAACTGGATTCAACAAGTTCTTATGACATTGCTTTGTCCTCGGCCTAGAGCGAGTCCAAATAAATATAATTTTTTATACTAAATAATCTTATTTATAACTCATTTTGTCAATTCATAGTCATAACTAATATGTTGCTAGGTTTTACAAAACTAATATGTTTCTAGGTTTAAAAAGGAATTTCTTAATAAAGTTACATCAGTTTTCTCACATTAATTTGTGTCACATGAACGAATATAATGTATGTGTCTATGTGTGTATCTTTGTTGTCTATCTAGGAAAAGATCTCTAAATTATATGTTGTAATAATATTTTGATAGATATTCCTAGTTTATGATTATGTATTGTGAAATAGAGAAATGTAGAGTATCTATCGTGTTTAAGCGGGTCTTGTCACCGATTTAGTGTCATGTTGTTGTCATTTGTTAGGTCAATTGTATCTTACATTGAACAATATATTTGTTAATTTATCGATTGTGCATACATATTTACTTTGTACATGGTAACGTAATAGCATCATTCTAGCTTAGTCCCGGTCCATGCTTCTTAATTTCCTCTTTTCATTTTGCTTTTGCCTCGTCCACGTGCCAAAAATGACAGCACAATTCGTTGGTACCAGTAGCCGATGTGAACAAGCCAGCTACCGGACCTCTGAGTTCTTCTAATAGCTAGGCTCTTCTCTAGCCGGGGGTTGCCTTTTATATTTGGGATTACGGGTGCACAGAGACTAGAAATGTATGATGAATTGATGACCGTATCTGGCCACCTCTACGTATATAGCCAATGATCCCGTCAGATAAGAGAAAGAAACTATAGCCAGTGATGTGTGATGAAGCTCAACCCCTCACCTAACAAGGAGCAGCCATGGTCTCATCGCCATCAGCTGATCCGTGCCCGGAAGAGCCAGTGCGTTAGGCTATTGTCAGCAAAGGCTCAATCTTTGTAGTACTTGAAAGCTCGTGCTGAAGCTAAAAGCTAAAGCTCGCACCAATTTAAAACATTTGAAAAAATTATATTTATGAGTTTTTAAAACTTCTGAAATAAAATCCGGGCATAGCCAATAGTATATCCCATGAACGTGTAAAGTCAACTTGAAATACTTTGTAATTTTAGCTCCACAAAAATGTTAAAATTATGGATCCAGATATGCATATTTACAAATTTCTAAGTATTACCATATTTTTTATTTCTGTGTAACCCAAAACACATAGTATTTCAAATTGACATTTTGCACGTTTATGGGATACACCATTGGCTGCACCCAGAATATTTTTCAAAATCTCTTGGGACTTACAAAAATAATTTTCTAAATATATAAGTGGAGGGAACACTAGATCAGGAGCAATAACACTTTCCGAAAGATTTGACATTTCACTAATAAATAAAAAGACAGATGTACTTGTACCCACGTGTGTAATGAATCTAAAATTTTGTTAGGCTTTGTTATTTCCGTGTGAACTATTCTAACTCGAAGCCGAAATTTTTTCTCTCTTAAAACTAAGACTCTTGCATATACATATGCGTAAGGTGATTTGTAATACGTGAGAAAAAATCGCGAGAAACTTCTGATCTATTCATCAACTATCAATACATTTTTAGTAGGAAAGAAAGTTAAGCCTTCTTGCGAATACATATGGATAAGATGATTTTTTACTGCGTGACCATATTGTCCTCTTCTTATTGGATTTAGAAATTGTACTTCAAAATTAACTTTGAAAAATGTCCGTTTTACAATATCCCGCTCATGCACACACCTGACTGCTCACTTCTCTTATCCCCTTGTCTTGTAAATAAAAATCTCATGGAAATTCTACAAAAAGTTATGTGAAAACCAAAGTTTCGGCCTCGGTGGACCAAGTCATGCTCTCGACCAAGTCCAAGTCATCACCTCAGCCCGGATCCAGAGAGTGTAATCATATGTCGTGATGATGGTTTGTTTAAGATTCATTATATTTCAATCAATCAGTCCATCATTTCGCCCTTCGTCGTCGTAAGCACACGGCGGGGACCTGACAGGGCCCATGCAAACGACAACCTACGATGCCCCGCCGGCTAAGCCTCATGGAACGGGGATTAGTATTTTTGGTCAGGGAAAGCTAATGACCGTGGCATGGACCACATGTTCATGCACGAGTGTCCACATGCCCATGGATCCTGGGGAGTACCTCGGTATGTTTTTCTGACGACGTGCAAACTACTCAGGGTCCACCACCTTGGCTTTGGAACTTCCAGCATAACTTGTTTAGTTTTCTTGATCTGTATAGGATGAAAAATTATAGAAATAGGAACGGTATAGGATTAAAATGGCGGACCGCGATCCAGTGACTCCACCAAATAAAATCAAGTTGCAACTTTATGGTTTTCATCACCGTCCAACTTGCATTCAACGATTTAAATTTACACCTCAAAATTAAAACTATTAAATCGTAAACCGGAGATTCAGGAAAAAAATCCAGAATACATAAAATAACATGGAAAACTTATAGGAATTTTTCGATTTTTCTGAGAAGTTGTAGTTTTGAGTTCTAAATTTGGACCATTGGATCGAAATTGGATGGAGATGAGACCTCTAAAGTTGCGGCGTAACTTTATATGGTGAAGTCACAAGGTTTCAATTCTGAAATGACATTCTAACCGAATCCTATAGAAAGAGAAAGGGTTCTTCGGTTATGGTGAAGAAATTAATATTCCATGGGGTTATTTTCTTATGAATTTTGCACTAAAATATTACTATGTGATTTTTTCCTATGAGTGAAAATCCCCATAAATTTCAATCCTACGCAAATTATTTGAAAATAATATGAATCCACGATGGCAACCACGGGAATATGCCCTGCGCAAGCACATAGAGAACACCGTTGAGAGATGCTTTCTTACTAAAACTGATACGCTCCCGCCTGTCAACACAGGAATACAGTTATATGCTGTAATTCACAGCGATCAGAACATGGTATTAGTGTATTACCCCCTCACTGACTAGCAAATTGCAAGCCCAAGATTTGCACAACAGATTTCCACGGACAGAGAGAACATGACGATGGAACCTGTTTGTTTTTTTTTTCAAGAACATGCAGAGTGTGCATGTCATGACATTAAGAAGAGGGGAACATATGTTACAGCAGCTGGTTACAATGCAACTCAACGCCACAACACCCTACAGCAGCAACAACCTGCCGCCTGCCAGCCAAGCCTACTCCTCCCTACGGCCTGCTCCTGCTCTCGCCATTACCCAAAGCTGGAATTCTTCTCTAATGCGTCGTAGCAACTGCTCCATCGTCGCCTGCTTCCGCTCAAAATTCCTGTCATTTCTCTCCAGCCATAGGATGGAACCTGTTTGTAAAGGAAGACAATGGCATTTCCCGCAGCAAATTATAAGCACGGGATTTACACTATAGGTCTCTAGTAGTTACTGAAGAACCAAGAAGAGCAGACCTGCATACTTGAGAGTTGAGACTGAAAGAGCTTACAGATGAAGAGCAGAAAATGCATTTTTGTTAGTGTTCTGAAGCCGAGAGAAATCGTAATGTTAGCAGCATTTCCCACATGAGTCAGAACACTAGCTGAGTCTTCAAACATGACAACACTTCTTTGAGGCATCAAACATAACAAAATTAGCATCCTTAAGAAATTAGACTTCACTCTTGGAAGACACCAGAAAAGCAACACGCGTGTGCATATTTGGACAGGAAGAAATTAAACTGTACTATTACATAGCACCATTCATGTACAATGAACTACCGCTTCTGCTACCTACAAATCACATCATCACATGCACACATCTCACTACAAAACGACGCAACTCTCAACTTAGTAACATTCATACTAATCCCTCAGTTTCATAATATAAGATGTTTTAGCCCTTTTACATATTCACATACATACACATATATATAGACATTATTTAGTGTCTGTACATTTTTTTATTATGAATCTAGATATGTATGAGATTAAATCGGTCAACTATGAACCTAAAAAGGTAGCTACTGATGCAACCAAACCACTGACGAAAATTAATAACTCATCTCGAGGCTGCCTACTATAGAATGAAATTGCCACCACTTCACTGAAACTAGTTCAGTTTTCCTCTCTTTAAATCAAAACGTAATATCTTGGAAGCGATTCGTTATCAGTCTGTTCTAATCAACATATTCAAAGAACTGAAAAAGATATTGCGAAAAATATAAAACGATCACTTTCACTCACCATCACAAACCGCGATACTCCAGACTACATTCATGTTTAATCACAAAGTAAGCATCGTTGAGAAGATCAAAAGGTGGCTGGCAGAGAACCAACCTCAAGGTAAACCCTGTAAATTCTAACAGGCCGGTCCGACTAGAGAGGTCCACGAGCAGCAAAGCAAAGCAAGCTCCTGATATAACCAGCTTCTATCCAACGTGAGTAAATGAACAGTATCTGAATATCAAAAGATCGTTTCTGTTCATCAGATATAAAAGTAAAGAAAAATCTCTTCTAGCTGATTCAGGACAGCACACAAACAACCGAACAACACAAGCTACGGCAGCTCGTAAAATTCTAACAGACTTAGTAAACTACAGGTAGGAGCAGAGGAGGGACACAAGGGTCTTTCAATTATACACTTAGAAGTTCCCGCAAAGGCTAGCGTCCAAAATATGAAGGTCCTAGACAGAGTTTATGTCTCTCTTCGTGACCTTCTGCGAGGTACAGCGGTGTCATCCTTCTCATCCTCTTTCTCCTCTGTAACACCGCTGCTTCCAGCTGCATCCGCCTCCGGGGACTGGGCTTCTTGACCTCAGCAGCTGGCTTCACAGGTGCCTGCTTGAAGCAAAAGTTACAATCAGTCGTTTGGTTAAGGTTCTACGATGCAACACATCAATGGCAGGTGCTGAAAGAATAACATACCACTGCCTTCTTGCCACCAAACAGGGTTCTGAAAACTACACTGACAAGGACAACAACGATTGAGGCCACAATCGAAATTGTAATGTTGGGTTGCTTCTCTCCCTTCTCAATTACATCCTGCGAAACAAGGACAGATTAGATGCCGTTTTTCAGAGAAGATACCAAGCTGTTTGAAGACAGGAGATAAAGGCTTTTGACTCATACAATGATCTTGGTCTTGTAAGCTTCCAAGAACGGAATGTCCGCAACTTTGTACAAGATGTCAAAGATCTTTTTCTGCAGTATGCATAACAAATCAGTAAGTGATAACATGCAAACAGTGATGCATGAAGGATTCAATAACAAAAATAGCTGGAACAAATGGGAAATACTGATGTCAAACAATATTGCCTGGAAAATGTCAGAAGAATGAATTACCTGGAATTCAGAAAGGCCATCTGATGAACCTTCTGCAGCCTGTTCAGCCTTCTGCTTTTCCTTCTCAACGTCAAACTTGGGCTTCCATGTCTTCTCCAGGATAGAGTTGGCTACCTTCTCATCATCAGCAATAAGAATATTGTCAAACAGGATGCCATCCTGCATTGTCCAGATCTCAATTCCAATAGCGGCAATTGGATCAAAATCAGGCTTGTCAAGCTCAAAGTACTCAGGGTTGGGGATTTCTTGGGGCTTCCAGATTCCCTTGTAGCTGGGGTTGTCAATCATGGGTGCATGCCACTTGCCCTTGTAGGCAGGGTTCTGCTTCATCGGCTTCTTCCATTCACCACATCCAGGTGCCTCTTCGCACTTGGGGTTGTCAATCTTTGGTGCCTCCCATTCACCATCCTCCTCATCATCCCAGTCTTCCGGCTTAACAGCCTCGGGATCATCAACTTCCTCAGGCTCATCATCCAGCCATCCTTCTGGCTTGGTGGCCTCCTCATCCACAATTTCCATTGGGGCATCCTCATCCCAGTCTTCAGGCTTCACAGCATCTGGATCAGGGATTTTAGCTCTCTCATCCCAGTCCTCTGGCTTCTTGTCATCAGGGTCAGGAATGGTCTTTGATGGAATAAGTGCTGGCTCAAAATCATCAGCGGACAGGAAGTTTGCCTTGCTTTTTTCCTCCCATCGATCAAAATTCTCACCTCGTTATCCGGCTTCAAGATAGCCGTGTAGATGTGAGAGAGCTTGTCATATGGGACAGAAGGTGGGGACTTGAGGTGATGTTCGACATACTTTCCTGTCTTCGGGTTCTTGTGCTTAAGGATGAAATGCACCTTGTTGGTTGAACCACACTTGTCAGGACCAAACATGATTGTGTAAGGAGTATCATTGTCAAATTCCTTGGTGTCCAATCCGGCATCCGGAAGGCGGATGTACTTAAGATAAGCACCTCCACACTCAAGACCATTCTGAAGCCTCACTTCAAACTGCAGAACAACTGTGCCATCCTTCAAAGTAATCGGATTATCAAGCTCCTTGATTATGGCATATTTCTTGGCTGGCTCGCTAACAAGGAGGCCAAAGTCTTCATGACCATCACTCTTGGCGTGCTTCCATACACCTGCATGGCGGATTACATCAACATTTGATCCATGACATAGCAAAACAAAAGGTGACGGTGGGAGAACAAATTTTGACAGGAAATTAAGTTTTGAATAGAATTGGGGAGACCTGCGTTGGAAACGGCAAACAATGCAGATAATCAAAGAAGGAGAGGCACAAATTTTCATGCAGTAAAACCCAATTCGGTATGGTTAAACATAAGGCACAAACGCCGGACGGCAATGAACTATATGACAAGAGTTGCAAAGCACATGATTCCACAGTTATGTGTCTACTACCCTATCACAGATGATTTGTATCATCAGATTCCCGGTACGACATCACTACACTGTAAGGTTGCCAGGCCATAAGCTAGATTACTGCTGGGAAGTTAAGAGCTGGTTGCTGCATTTTGCTTCTATCATATGACTAAAGTTTCAGATAATGATGCGAAGAGAAAACTGTTAGCGGGGAAACTGCACATATAGCAATATATTTTCAAGTAACTCGGTGCAGAGTCATGCGGATATGTTGACATTATTTACTCAGACAACGACTCAATGCAGACAACTGATGTATATGCTCCATATCTAAAATGAAGTTCAAACCCATATTAAAATGTCATCACAGAGAAGCACATGCTCCATATCTAGACTAGAGATAGTCAATTCACTTATGAAAAAGCCTGTAGGATGTCTCATTCTACTCTTAGACAAATAGGCCGTAGCCCCGCTATATTAATATAGCAACCACCCGATACAACCAACAGTTTCGCAATGCTGGGGCGGCAGCAAACATACACCCAAAGACAAGCAAGGAAAGAGAAAAACAAAATGGAGACATAGGCGGATTGACTAAGCTATGGTGACTCGCAACCGCTGCGCCCTCTCCGACAAAGTACCACCACGCTCCTAACACCGAATCGCCGAGTACCAAGCAGCACCTTCAAGAAGGCACACACACGCTGCTGCCCGGACCAGCGCACTGATCCTAGGGTTTCCCCCGGCACACAGAGGGATGCAGATGAAGGGTAGCCACGACGCCCTTCAGGAAGGGATGATGCCACCCAAAGGCGGCATCGCGTCGGTGTCAGCCAAGCCGACAAGGATTTCTCCCGAAAAACCCTATCCACCACCCCAGACGATCTGTAGCATCGGAGCCCCGCAAGACGAGACCTTGCCACCACCAAACTAGCCGGCCACCAACAAGCGCCACCACGGTCACAAAGCCACCATCGCCGTCGCACCGAAGCCGCCGTCCCGAGGTCTGCAAGATGGATGCAAGGGTAGGTTGTACCGAGGTCAGCAGTACCGCGACCGCGCGGGAGGGAACGCCTCCACCGCCAAGGGCGGTAGTCGACCGGACGCAGCGACAGAGCACACTAGTCCCCATTAGGTCCGGCCGGGCCCAGCGGGCCCGTAAAGCCCCCGTGGAGGCACACCAGTCCCAACAGCGTCCAGCCGGGCCCAGACCGGGCCTGTAAAGCTCGCCACCGCGCTGCAACAGGCCGGTCGCCGTCGCTGCTGCCCCCTGCACCTTCCTCGCCGCCAACTGCAGTGCGTGCGCCAGGGCAGGCCAGCCCGCCCCGACCCAGATGGGCCAGGCGGGCCCAGATCTGGGCCGCCGGGCTGAGCCAGCACCGCCCGAGCACGCCGTCACCTGCCGCTGCCCTGCCCGCAGCTAAGGCGACACCACGGACCGTCGCCATCCAGCCAAGGCCGGGCCGCCGCCGCCCTGAGTCACACCGCCGCCGGAGGGATGCCGCCCCGCGCGACCTCCAACAGGCGCGGGTAGAGGAGCACCGCCGCCGCCGGCTCCGCCCGAACCTCGCTCCGGGGGGCGCGCCGACGGCGGCAGGAGGGGAGAGAGGGGACGGGAGGACGAGAGGGGAGAGGGGGTGAGGCCGCGCCGGCCGCCGCGGGGGCGGCGCGGTCGCGGGAGGAAGAGGGGTTTCGGGGAGGCCTGGTCTTTCCCGGGTGAGAATTATGTCCTGTCTCATTCTACTCTTGCGCAGCCATCGCTATCAAAACGAAATGCCACACTGACAGCAAAACAAGCTTAGCAACTGTGGAGCTCTTCATCAAGCGCACACGCTATGGATGGCGTGGCAGATCCAGACAAATTAATGCATCCTAGGAAGGACCAGAGCCAACATCTGTCTCGTACTACGTCGAACATAAGATGTTTTGGATCTCGCGACCGCTAACCGCATCGCTGCTAAGTCAGTAATTCACACGTACTTGGTAATTTGATCCGGTTTAAAACCTCACGAGCCAGTAGAGGACTGCATGGCCAGATCAGAAACCCGCTAAACCCACCCACGGCCGATCTCTCACAGATCGAACAAAACAAGCACAGCACGCGATCGAGACGAGAGATTACCTGCGTACTCTTCTTTCCCGGAGACGACCCAGTTCCCTTCGAAGCTCTCGTCGAAGTTGTCGTGGAACAACTGCACCACCAACCAAAAACCCACACAAAATCTCTCAAATCTCACCCCAGAATGAGCCAAAAGGACTGGAAGTTGCAGGACGAGGTCGGAGAGGTTACCGGATCGGACGCGCGGATCTGGGCGAACAGCGCCGAGATCACCAGCAGCATCAGCGGGAGCCCGCGCCCTCCTCGCGCCATCCCTCTCTCCGATCTCTCGAGCCGGAAATTTCCACAGGCGACCGGTAGTTGGGAAGGGAGAGAGGAAGAGAATGATGGTATAAGAGGGCGGCGATGTGGAAGTTGAGATGAGGCAGGACCGGTGTGCTGGTCGGGGACGAGACGTGGCGTGGGTCGTTCTGGCCAATCAGAGGCTGCCTGGACGAGCACGCAGCCAACGAGAGAGCGCCACGTACGCGCGATGACGGCACCAATAACTGCACGTAGATTTCTCGGTAAGAGAGAGGTCTTTGGTCTTTTGCCCTTCACCGGGGCAAAGTATCTCCGGACTCCGGTGCACCGAGGCTGTTCATGTGGCTTTGAGCGACCATCTTCTCATTACAAAGCTGGTTAGGATTTGAAATATATTTTTGTATGTGCTTTTGTGTTGAGTTCAAATTTGAATTAGTGCCAATATTGCCAATGTGTTTAAATAAACTCTCTTTCGACGGTTCTACCAAATTGCCAACTTTGAATCTTAAAGAGTAAAGTCCATCCTCATTTCTAAACCTTTAAATTTGTACTCCCTCCGTTCGGAAAAGGATGTCACAAAAATGATCTAGTAGATGTTAGCTAAAATCGAATCTCAAACATTAAACCTGGAAGTTGGCACTTTGAACGGTCAAGCGGATTATGGTCTAGCCTAACCGCGTGTCATATGCATCTTCTTCCTTGGTCTTTTTCTCTCACGTTTACTTTCAAATCAACTTGCATCAACTAATTCATGCCGCTCCACTCTAGCATCGGCGCCTAGTTTGTCCTCTGGCCACGGTCGCCCACTGCCTCATCCTTAATCCCTTCTTGCTACCCCATCATGTCATGCATTTTGTATCCTAGTAAGCGTCCCTTGCACCTGCATGTTCTTTCTCCTCGCCGCCGGAGATCAATGATGGGAATGGGGTAGTAGCAGAGGTCACTCTTACACGAACAGAGAGGATGGAGGCGATGGTGCAGTTGGGCCAGCCGAGGTCGTGATGTCCTTGTCGTCTGGTTTGGGTGTAGAGGCCTACCCGTCGGGAATGTCAATGTCTTCATGTATGACCGGCAGTCAGGGACGGATTCAAGGGGGGACGAGCGGGGCGACGCCCCCCCTAACGATCTGCGTTTCGCTTGATAGCGATTAGTTAGATCGCTAATTCACAACGTGCGTGACAGATTTCGCCCCCCCCCCCCCCGCCCCCCTAAGTGTTGAAGCCCAATGTGTTAACTCTCTGAAGCCCATGGACAAAAGACCAAATATGAAAAGAAGCCCAGCTTGGCACAATCCCGCTAGTGGACCACGAGTGGTCATTCTTCTTCTAATCGCTACTACTCTTAGCCTCAAGCGGAAATTTTGCTGCCGGTGAGTCGATACCTAGGGTATTTTTACAGCGCTGCAGCCTCTCGAGTAGTTCCAATCGAGATTCCCAACTGCATGAGAAGGTTTGTCCTTCATCCCCCAATTTGTGATTCAAGGTTTATGTCAACCTTGCTTTTTTGCTTTTCCATCTAGATTGGATCAGTTGCTTCCGATGTGCTAGATTCTAAGATTTGGGATTGTAGTGTAGTCATTGAGGAGGAGGAGGATAGGCAATTTGTGGGTCGTTGTGCTGCAGATAAGTTGCGTTGTGACCTATTTTCATTTTTGAAACTACTACTGCAGTGCAAATGCACAATAGTTTGCAGATCATCAAGATCTAATTTCTTCTCGTGTGCAGTGCTTTTCCATTTTCCTAAGTTATTAGCTTCGTGATTGTTTCTTATTTAAATTTCGACAAAAGCCTTTCATAGAAAAAACTTTGACTCGAATTGAGTAAAAATTGTTGACATTTTGGGCAGCGACGAACTTCGCCCTCCCTATGTTCGAATCCTGGCTCCGTCCCTGCCGGCAGTGCATCACCGCCAGCCATCCCATTCTCGTTTCCTCCGACGCTCCCCGACGTTGCTTCAGGAAAGACATAGAGCAGATGCAACCCCTACTCCCTTTTCCCTGATTCCTCTTGCCCCAACATTTTTTCTGGTGCTTTCTCCGCCGAGGGTGAGTTGGTGCTCCACCCAGCGAACTCCGACAAGTCATCCCACTAGTGCCCGCACTATTGATCGGTGATGACACTAATCACGAGGCACATGTTGGAGGAAGATTTGTTCGCTAAAGAGGGATATGTGGTTCCGAGGCAAGGAATCCGTCAGAGGCCGGTGACGACGTGCTGAACGACTTTGCTGCTATTTTATACAGCACTTGACAAAGGGAAATCGGTCGGTATTGAGAAATATATTGTGGGTTCCGTACCTTTGGGATCAAAGTAATCGCCGTGTCATTCATCCCCTCGGGTAGCTCCCCACCATTCAGAAAATCTAGCACCGCCGGTACTAAATCATCCTTCACCACCTCCCAACGACGCTGAAAGGAACCCGCGGTAAAGCCATCCACACCCGGAGCTTGTGATGCCACCGTTTGAAACAACGCGGTTTTTACCTCCTTAGCTTCAAAAAATTTAGAGAGCGTGGTATTCATCTGATCCGTCACCCTCGGATTAACCACATTAAGCAGAGCATCCATCTCACTATACCCTTGGGACTCATATAATGAGGTATAGAAACGCTTGATCTCCTCCTGCACCTCCTCCGGTTGTTCACACATATGATCATTTTCAGTACTTTTTAGAGAAGTGATACGATTAATATGTATTTGAATCTTAGGAGCTGGTAATCACTGATATGCTCATATTGGTGACGTTACAAATACAAGGCATACTGAGCGAATAATTTGGTTTTCAGTATAAAATAAAATATCAGTGTAAACTTTTTTTAGGGGATATCAATATAAGCTTAGTTTGTTTTAGAGTGATATAAGCTTAGGTGCCAAATCCGATAACGATTGCTGGATAGGCCCTAGTTTTCATGCTGGGCCCGGACTTGCATGGCCCCATTTCGTATTTTGGGCTTGATTTGGATGGGCTGTCTTTTTTTTTTAGAATTGAGGAGCCTTGCTCCCGATTTCATTCATAGAAAGAAACCGATAATACAAGAGTTCATAAATTCACCACACTCCAACCCCCAGGCACCGCTGGCACAAACTTTACCTCAAGCTAAACTTAGTACAAACCAGAACACAACACCTCCAACTCCTGCCAGCACTAACAAGTTCATGAACAGACTACAACCAGATGATTCAACTACAACACTCCCACTCTTTTTCTTGCATCACCACCTGCTTCCAGAAACTTTTCTTCCTCTAATCTTCTATTCTCATCACCATAGGCACTCTTGCTCCTCTGCGCTGCAAACCTCGTCGTCCTCTGATCTGAAGAGGAACCCAAAAGTTTAACCAATGTGCAGCTTTATCAACTACACACGTAGGATCATACGGAAACACTTTATCAAAGCAAGCTGCATTTCTAGTTTTCCACAAAGCCCAGATAACAGCCGCTACACCTACTGCTACCAGACCCCTCATACTACCAGGGAAACTGTACACCCAACTAATTAAGTCTGAAACCGAATTAAATTCTGTACGAACATCGAACGCACACTGAACCACCCCACACGCATATCTAGACATTGTACACTTAACGAAAAGATGATCAATACTCTCCTCCTCACTACAGAACAGACATTTAGTACTACCCTCCCAACCTCTTTGTTTAAGCACATCTCTAGTCAAAATACTTTTTTTGAACACTAGCCATAAAAACACCTTAATCTTCAAAGGAATTTTGATGAACCAGAGCTTTTTAAAAGGACAACTAACTTGATTCATCTTAAGGGCAGTATACAGAGATTTTACCGTAAATTTGCCGGCCTTATCAAGCAACCACACACATCTATCTCTACAATCCTCACGAATATTCAAACCCCCACACAAACTTTGAAGTTTAGCAAACATATTAGCAGTATCGCCATACAAGGTTCTTCTAAAACGAAGGTTGTTCCATCCTTCTGAAAAAACCCTTAGAAACTAGAACACAAAGTTAAATTATATAAGCGTCTAAACTTTATCATTAATGGAACCTCCCCTATCCAAAGATCCTCCCAAAAACGAGTATTCCTACCATCCCCCACTTGTTTCCTACAATACTTATAAAAATACTCTCTAACCCCTAAAATACCACAGAAAAAATGCGACTGTCCTGGTTTTTCCTTAACTGCTACAAGAATATCCTTATTACGGTACTTCCTAAGAATAAGACTCTGCCAAATTCCCTCCTCGTTCTCCAACTTCCACAGCCACTTGCAAAGAAGACAAATGTTCATTACTCTTAAATCCACTACACCCAAGCCCCCTTGATCAACAGGCTGACACACACTTTCCCAATTAACTAAATGATATTTATTATCTTTATCATTATCATTCCAAAGCATACGTTTCCTAGGCATATTTAACTTTTTCTCCACTCCCTTAGGTAAAGGAAATAACGACATCATCAAGAAAGGTACATTGCTGAGACTACCTCTTATCAATGCTAACTTGCCCCCATACGACATAAAACGTCCCTGCCGGTTCCTAACTTTTTATCCATTTTTTCTTCAGAATTCCTCCAATTTGAATTCCTAAGCCTAGCATTATGCGCAGGAATCCCTAAATACTTCATAGGCAGAGAACCCTCAATACAAGTAAAAATATCTCTAAACATTTCACCTTTAGCTGCTCCAAAACAAGCGATCTCACTCTTATGGATGGGCTGTCTGATTAAGTAAGACGAGGCATCGAATGCCCTGTCGCCCTCGAATCCATCTCCTCACACTCCGGCGACCCGAGAGAACGAGAGAAAGCAGGAGCAGTGCCGCCGGCGACCTCAATCCCGCCAGCCATCAACGGTTGAAGGTGATCCATTCTCCTTCTAGACCTCCGCGTACCTACTTTATTCTTTTCTTTTCTTTTCTTGAGGAAAACCCTAACTAGATTTTTACCTCATTATTTAAACCTACCTAGCTAGATTTAATTGCTGGCTTGCTGCGATAGTGGAGAGAGGGTGCTAGTGCTACGGCTAGGGAGATAGATGATGGATTCTGAATATAGTCCAAAGGAGATAGATGATGGATTTGGTAGTTGCTCCATACCTTCATTCGGAGTACCAGTACATTAAGAAGAGTTTTTTGAATCACAAACGCAAGTGTATTCAACAAAACAAACGGTTCTCAAAAAGCTCATTTTTCAGGATGGATAACATACAAGTACTAAAAACATGGAAGATTATGAAAAACAAATCTTAGAAACTATTAACATGGTCTCTTGCTGCTTCTGTCACAAACTCACAATATGACGCAAAACTCCAAGCTAACACCTACGACATGTTCCAAAAAGATTAAGTATCTAGATCTCGAAATAAGTGCGAAAACAATTGTAGCTTTTGATAAGTAATATATATGTTGAGTTGATCAATTAAGAAATAAAAATCTTGTGAAGAAAAATCAGCAGAGTAAATACTTGGAAGTTCAAGTAGCTTCTCAGATAGCTTCTAGCGCGATTAAATATGCCTCCTCATCCAGTCTGATGTATTCATCCTCCTCTGAATCCATTGCCGTGCGGTCTCTGCCAGGTGTGGCGGCGGCTGGTCTGGTCGAGGCTAGATTTTGAGACGGAGCAGTGGCTGCAACCTGTGTGGGGAGGGGATTTCCCCCCCGATTGGAACGACATGTGCGCCTGATCTGGTCCACGTGCACATGCGTGGTGTGCTACAACTAACTACTAGGCCTCTTTTCCACACTTAAGCTCATTATGCTCCAGCCCGGTGCTCTTTTAGATCGACAGAAAAATGAAAATAGAGGGGGCGGTAGAGTGGTACCCTGCTCCATGGCTAGAGACCCGGGTGAACACCCCTGCTCGCCCCTACGGTGGGTCCACCACTGAGTACATATAATAACTGCCACGGAAGAAACCATCTTCTGGCAAATTTATTAAAATTTTGAGCAAAACATCATAATACAAGACTAGAACTTGAGAACAGATCCCAGTTCCCGCCATCAGTAGTTGAAGAATAGCTCATTAACTAACAATGGACTCAGCACTTGCATGTATACCAGGACTATGCGGGTAACTCCCGGACAAGACAAATGACTCTTCTTCTTCTAAACTTGTTTCAAAATAACTATGTTGAACTCGTTTTGATTTCAAATCATCAGGAATACGCTCTTTGGGTGCTTGTAGGCCTTCAAGTGTCATCTCCACGTGCCTCATGGTTGGTCGCTCTTCTGCTCTCAGTTTTATGCACGATACAGCAAGAGAAGCTACTTCTCGAACTTGGCTACCTCCCTCATCCACAACCTGTGGATCTAGTATTTCATCCAGATTACCTTCCGCAAGTAGTTCAACAAAATGTGTAACAAGACCATCGCCTTCAGAAGACCTATATGTAATTGGCCCCTTTCGAGTAAGCAGTTCAATAAGAATTACTCCGAAACTATAAATGTCACTATATTCCGTAAGGCGTCCTGTGTAATAGTACATAGGATCTAAATATCCTATTGTTCCTTGCACCACTGTTGTTATCCCTGTCCGATCGCTAGGAATGTACCTTGAGGCTCCAAAATCAGATACCTTGCTTGTCATGCCATCATCAAGGAGTATATTGGCAGACTTGATATCTCTATGTATTATGGGTACAGAAATAGCCGAGTGAAGGTAGGCAAGAGCTTTGGCAATTTCTGCTGCAATTCTTAATCTGTCTTTCCATGGTATTGGACTTTGTGGTTCCTTGTGAAGATAATCACTTAGAGTTCCATTGGAAATGAACTCATATGCCAACAAGGGGACTTCCGTCTCAAGACAACATCCAAAAAGCTTTACAATGTTTCTATGGTTGATGCGGGAGAGTATTGCAACTTCATTTATGAACTCATCGATTTCTTTCTTGACCACAATTTTTGACTTTTTTATGGCCACAACATGCAAGTCTGACAAAATCCCTTTGTATACAGTACCATGCCCTCCACGGCCCAGCGTACGAGCCTGATCGAAGTTGTTTGTGGCCTTTTCTAACTCATGTAAAGGAATAATCATTCTCTCAGCAATGTCTGACTTATGAGATATCAACTGTTGTAGTAGTTGCCCGCGATTTTGATCAAAGAACTTTTGTTTCAGCCTTTTTGCTTTTTGATGGTTGACCTTACGAATTATTAAGAATCCACTAAGAGCCAAAAGCATAAGGCATGGTGCACTAGCAGCTGATAGACCAATGATTAAACCTGCAAAAAATAGATACAAAACTAGTCATTAGCTTTGAGATGTAGGTTCCCTTGGTTGTCAAATAGAATAATTCAAATGGCAGATTTCTCTTAATCATAACCATTTTACGTCACGGCATGTGGTTCACATCAACACCTAAATTTAGAAATCTGACATATCATACCATCTGAATCTTCTCCAAACACATAAACGAACTCACTAGTATATGTAGGCTATTCTCTTTTTATAGCTTCCTCCAATATTTCACCCTTTCAAAATATTAGTCATACTACATTTTATGCATATTTAGCCTTTTGTTAGTTCACAAATAGCTGAGCAATTTTCTACTCTATATCATTGCCAACTTCTCTGTTTTTATATCCTTGTAAGTGCTGCCAAATTGTTTTACATTGTATACTTATCCTTATGCACATATATTTACATAGCTATCAATTGTCCTAAATATAATCTTGGATAGCATCAATATATGCAAAACAAAAATATAAGACTCTCCTAGAATAAGTAATAGCTCCTTTACATTTTGTGATTGCACCTAATTAGAGCGACCATACATGATATCTTGTTTTCACATGGTATATAAAATTGAATAATTGATTGACACGTCAATACTTACAAATAACTGTCGTCGTAACTACTACATGTAGGGGCCTTTTCTTCAGCCATTTACAAATTCATGGGCTACCACTATGGTTTCACATGTAAATGCTATTTTATCTTAGTTGCAAAATTGTACATATAATCCTAAAATTAGATATAGCAGTTAAATGAAATATGTTGACTTAATTACCATGATGACTTAAGCCCCAATTCAAACTAGAATATATAAAATACATGGGTCTGACTCACAGTCGGTCGGATAGTGAGAACCACATATTAATATTTATCCAGCAAATACTTTATGGCACTAAGAGATCAAATCTTGAGATCGACAATCCAACAACCAATGCTTACAACTAGGAAAAAATATTTCTCAGGGATTACAGTATATTTGGGCACCAACAGTCGAACACTAAGTGTTATAATATCCAGTAGGTGACAGATTTTTGTGGTGCGTTGAATCATTAAAATATCCTACTAGCACAACACTTAGTGTTGCAGTGCAACGTTTTGTTGAAGTACCATCCTATGCCAACAATACTAGTGTGATTGCAGTAATGTGTGTTATTGCAATATATAGGCTAGAATTCTTGTAGTCATGGAGTTTCAGCAAAATAAATACTCCCTCCAATCCGTTATTTGTGTCGCTACAAAATAATGACCTAGTACAAGTAGCTAGCCTAACGTGCGACATTTTTCTGGACCAGAGGTAGTATGTATAATGGTTATGAAGAAGGTTAGGCATTGGTGTTCACCTGTATTCACGGATTTGATGCATCCATTTGGTATGTTGACGTTGCCTTGGAATCCTCGTGGGCACCTGCACTCGAAAGAACCAAGCCTATTGGTGCACACGCCATAACACGGATGGATGTCTGGCATCATGCACTCATTGATATCTACATTACATACCAAAAAACAGTGTTTAAACCAATTAGGTCAGCCTCCCAAATCCTCAATTGGCTATAAATATACAAATAAAAAAACTTATTTGAAAGAAAAAATAACAAATTGTAAGAATACAAAACTTAAGATTGTCAAATTTTGGTTTGATGTTCGTATATGAAACCAAAATATGTAAAAAACTTCCAATAACCGATGATTATTTTCCTCGATATATCTAATTACGGTTTTATATTCAAGTTAGATTGATGCCACATCTCTAACAGATGAACATATCAAAGCTCGTAATCGATTTTAAGAGTTTTCCATGATTCTTCACTCCTATTTTTATGAACACCATCAATGCACTAATTCGTTACTAAAGTACCCTGACACAATTTTTATTATGGATTTCATCATCAGAGTGAAGTGTCAACTTCCCATCAAATTTAACATGAGTACTAAGGGAATGTCTAGGAAATTGGAAAAACTAATTGCGATAAAGGCTTCCTATTTGTTTGAAATTCGGATTTTCAAAAGAGGTAGGTTTTTCCAATGTGAGGCTTATATTTTTCATATATTTTTAATCGGCATGCAATGCTAATTTTTGTGTATGTTTGTGGTTTAGGAAGATTTAGCTTTATTTAATTTAATCGAGTACGGTCGCATTTTAAAAGATTTATGTTTTTTATTTCTAAATCAGCGAGGCATGGATTGTCTTATGTGAGGTGTGATGGGGATTTTCTATTTTCTCATATGTGGTGGGTTGAATCTCCTTTTTCTCTATGGTCCAATAACTTTGTTCCGACCAACAAGCACATGAATGTTTTCCAAATCATCTAAGTTTTCAAGATTTCTATAAACGCTCGAGATATATTTGACCATGCGTGAGCACACCTACATAAATAATACTCCCTCTGTTCCACAATATGAGATGTTTTAATCATTTCATATTCATATGTATACGCATGTATCTAGACATGTTTAGTGTTTATGTTCACTTATTTTATTCTGAATCTAAACAACCGTGTGAAACATTTAAAACATCTTATAGTGTGGAACGGAAGGAGTATCTTAGGAGAATTTTGGTTTCTTAGAGGAGATAACATTACTGCTGATAAGCTTTTTTTTTTTTTTTTTGAAACCTAATTTTTTGACCGTAACCGCCAGGAGCTCTGCCATTGCATTATAGTAGAAAGAATTGGTCCAGTTAATATGGGAAACCGGACCCAAAAACTTGAGAATACCTAGTTTGTACCGTAATATGTCTTCAACAGGTTAGAGAGATAATCAACTACTATTATGTCTTCTTCAACAGCTTGTAGCATACCTTGGCATCCGCCGGTGAGGTAGGGGTTTCCCTCGTAGCCAAGCTGGCACTGGCAAGTGTATCCTCTTCCAGAGTGGTTCCGCACGCTGTGCGCGCTCTTGCACACATCGTCTGCCGCGCACGCCCAGTCCAGAACCGTAGGGACGAGCTCCTCGAGTCCCAGCAGCAGGTTGAAGGCGTTGTTGACGCCCAACCAGCCCTTCTCGGCGATGAGCGCGTGCACAGTCAAGCGGTCCAGGACGCCGTCGTCCGTGTCGACGACCGGCCGGAGCTTCACGTTGTAGGAGGACGCGCGGCGGCCCGTCGTGGAGGAGGCGATGGACGCGGTGCAGGCGCCGAGGCTGCACCGGGTCATGTTCTCTCGCCAGGGGGTGTCCCCGATGCAGTAGGAGGCGCAGGAGCTGACGTTGCCGCCTGTCCCGCGGTCGACCAGCGTCGCGTCCACGTTGCACCCCGTGACGATGAACTCGTTGGAGGCCGCCGCCAGGGAGTACGGCCCGGCTTCGCTGAGCGGCCACCGCACGAGCCGGCCGGAGCTGGTGAGGTTCACCATGCCCTGGCTCTTCCGCGTGACGCGTACCGTGCTGTTCTCGAGGAAGATGCCCACGATATGCATCCCGCGATGGCGGTGGGGGCTGGTGAGCAGGTTGAGGCTGTTGTCGCAGGTGAGGTTGAACCCCGGCAGGTAGCAACGCGGCGGCCCCATGCCGAACGGGTACGGCACGGTGACGTTGCCGCAGGTGGTGTTGCAGCCGGGCATTCCTATCGGCGCCGCCGCCGCCGCCGCAAGTTGCAGCAGCGCTGCGATTGCGATGAAGGTTACTAGTATTATTAACATCTCTCTCTCCCCAGCTAGCTGTTGGTTGCGTCTGGTGTGGTCTTCTTTTGTAGTGGCAACCATAGTGGAACCACCACCAGTATATAATACCCAAACATCGTAGTACACCAGTACTATATTATTAACCTAATTAAAGTTCAAATAAAAAAAATCCATACGCGTTAAGATTCATCTTGATCACATACTGAACACGTCCAATTAAGCATGCTAAGTGGTTGGCGGCATGTGCATGCGGTCGCGAGTCCATGTCGAGGCTCTCCAGAACGCGTGCGTGCGCCCGTGAAGAGCTGGTCATAGTCCCTCTCGTCTGTGAGTCAAAACAATGGCCAGTTGGCCACCTACTACAAAAATACCACCAAGAAGTCAAGCGCATGCCAATGCCTGACGATGTCATGTATTTTTGATTGTATAACATACAAGTGATGTATATATATTTTTCGCTATATATTAGTAAGACTGTCGTCGGGCGTCGGTCCATAGAATCAAGGAGAAATCGGTCATGTTCCTCATCGTCAAATCATCATAAAAAGCGAATCAGGGAGAAATCGGTCATGTTCCTCTCTGTCAAAGTAAAATTTTGAGCTACTGCAGCACCATCGCAACATTTTTTTCGCGGTGGGTCAGAACTGTGCAAAAACATCGCAGCATTTACAAAATACCAAAGCAGCAAAATATATGACTACGTCGTAAATCCTCACAAGTCGTAGCAAATCCCCATTGTTCGCAATAAAATCTCCGGGAAAAACTCAAAAAACGTATGCAACATGAGAGACTAACATTTGTACCACCTCACAAAAAAAATCGACCGGATGACTTAGATCATTTCCCCTATTATAGGATTGGTGACTAGCTATTTTCTTGATATATTATTTTATCTTTTTTTAGGTTACACAATCATTTCTCGCTATTTTGAATATTTATTGCACGTGCACCATCTTAGGGATGGAAGATCATATGCAATATATTGTTGCACACCACTTATAATTTTCTTTTAAATTTCCGAGAAAAATACATGAAAATGTAGTAAGACCAGGTAGCGTCTAGTGAAAGAAAGAGATATAAGAATCCACATACTACTACCGGGACTATGTTATGAATCTTCATACACTGCCGAAATTTGTCTCGGTTCCGAGTGCAATTTATCGAGCAACAACTAGGTTTAGGCTAGTGTCGGTAAAAAACAATGGGCAAAGTATGAAGAATGTCGAGTGTTTTTCCTGAACAATTAGGTACATCAGGATTACATTCATTCATAGCATACTTCTCGTCTTCTTCCCTTGTTCTAGGACCTGTACCTTATGTAAAGATGAAACATTTGAACTGTTAAAATCGGAAGATTATTGAGAACTTGTCTGTGGCAAGATGGTTAGGAGAGTGATTGTACCCCTAACCCACCAGAGTTCAAACCCCGGGTTTGACGCTGGTGTTTCTCATTTAGGCGGAATACTCTTCAGTGGGCAGCGACATTCCCGTCGACAGCGAGGCGCCTGTGGTGACTTCGTCAATCTCAAGACACGACCTGCCGGTTCGGTACTTCGGAGGTGCTCATAGGGGTAGGGTGTACGTGCGTGCGTTCATAGGGGTGAGTGTGTGCACGTATATGTGAGCGTCTGTGTTTGTAAATTTTCATTGGAATAGAAAAAACTTACATATGCATGGAATTGGCCAGATACACCCGTGTCATTGATGGAAAATAAAGAAAATAAGGAAATTAGAGAGGGTCTTGCACCACCGAAAATCAGTATATAATCGCAAATAATTTTGTTTCCTAATTAACGTCGCTTGGATGTTAATATTCGACCCTATTCTAGCGGATTCACAATCCCAACAAACAAAACCTATCTACCTATCGAGAACTTGCCTGTGGCAAGATGGTTAGGAGTGTGGTTGTACCCCCAGCCCATCAGAGTTCAAACCCTAGGTTTGACGTTTGTGTTTCTCATTTATGCGGAATATTCTTTCAGTGGAGACGACGTTTCCGTCGACAGCGAGGCGTCCGTGGTGACTTCGTCAATCTCAAGACTCAACCGCCGGCTCAGTCTTTCGGAGGTGAGTGTATGCGCGTGTATGTGGGCGTCTCCGTTGTACTGTGTTTCTCTAAAAAAAAAATCTTCGAAGAAAAAAAAAACAAAACCTATCTACCGGACGACCCAGCTGAAATTCGATCAGGGGTGCTTTTTCCAATGGCGATCTTTGGTATCCTCGGCCGGCACACGATGTGGCGATCCTTCCTCGCCCAATCTCCGCCGCTCCTCTCCCGTCTTCGTCCCATCCGGCGTCCCTGCGCAAGGTCATACATTAGCGGCGCTGAGAGGAGGCGAGGCGATCCCAACCAGCCGCATCTGTACGTGGCGCTGCAGGACTCGAACGGGAATGCTCTGTACAAGCTCAACGTGGATGATCTGGCCGGCGACGACTCCGACATGGGCACGGACGTTGCCACCGGCGTGAAGGAGCTCCAGCGCCTCCCCCAGCCAGTCCTCCGCCTATCTTACCGCTCCTTTGGAAAAGCGCAATTCAATGCCCTAGGTAGTAAAATCATCGTCACCTCCGGCAGAGAAAGCAGCAACTGCCTGACCCTTGTCTATGACCCCAAGACGGGGAAGCAGGATATTCAGCCGTTCGTTCGGGACGGGCTTGCAGGGTGGTACGACACCGTGGCTGCCGGGAACAAGCTGTACGCGTTCTGTCGTGTCGCCCTACCACTCTACTACCTCCGTGACGCACGGGCACATCCTGAATCGGACGACGACGACGACGACAGTGACGCGGAAGATGACATCTATATGTTGAGAGAGCAAGCTGACGAGCGGTGGACTTGGAAGAGGAGCCCTTTGTCGATTCCCTGCGGCTGCAGATTCCATCAGAAAGCACACCTTCTATGCTGATGGTTGGGCTGTGCATCCAGATGGGCGCACCATCTTCCTCTCAACTTTGGACCAACATCGCCCAAGGAAGGAGATGTGGAGCACCTTTTCCATCGACACCGATCAGCCCGGCGGTGGTGAGTGGACACGCCTAGGCGACTGGAGGCTGCCGTTCAGCTGCAATGCACACTACGACCGCGAGCTGGATGCGTGGGTCACCTTTACGCATTCCGAAGGCACCGGCGGTTTTCATCTCTGCTCCTGTGACTTGCCGGCTACCGGCGGCAACCCCACGCCACAACCGGCCTGGAGGCTTTGCAAGGAGCAGCTGACGTTCATGCAAGCCCCGCTCAGCGCCATGAGTCGCAAGCTCGTCCACGTAGGACCTGGAAGGTTCTGCCTCGTCGAGCTAGCGCCGTACATCAGATTCAATGATCTGCGGTGCTTGGACGTCGACAAAGATCTTCTTCAAGTGACAATGTTCCGTGCCAGCTATGGCAAGAATGGCGAGCTCATGGCCACTCCGCTTCGACCTGGTCGACTGTACCTAATATCCGGTTATGATCCTATTTCTATCGCTCAGCCTCCTGCATTTTGGATGTGACATGTGAGTAGCAGGGATTGCATAACACTTTGATGAACAGTCTATTTTATCTAAACAACTTTGATTAATTAGGGTGGGGAGCTTCGGTAGTACTATATGCAGTTCTTTTTTGTTCGACAAAAAGATGTAGTACTGAGTATTTTTCCCTTTTTACATTCGACTGTAGTACGTGTTAAGTCTTGCTGTTGATAGTTTCTAAGTGGAAGCTGTGGAATATGTCGCAACGGATGTGATGACAACTGATCACTGTTCCGTTTGCTTGTACCACAGTCCAGAATCCAGATGGGCGATGCATGGCACAACAGGTGAATAGCACAAGATGAGATATAAACCGCAGGCGGTGCTTGAGTGCAGTACCAAATTACTTATTATCATTTCTAGTGTGTTTCAAATTCCTACCTTCTGTTGCCATCGAACCATGCGAGATGAACTATTATTAATTGGTGATGTCACTTGGCACCTCAGTGTCCTTTTAGGACTTTCTTAGACTCCATTCAGTTCTATTTCTAGGCTGAGTTAGCGTATTCTGACAATATATTGGCATTTACCTACCCTCCTCCCAAATCCAACAGGAATCACGCTCAAATCCATATATATAAAAACTCCGGCGGATATAGGTCTGCGACCTTTTTTCGGGTACCTAGGCTAGCGCAAAATGCTAGCATGCCGTCTCTGCAATCTGCATGGACATATCTGGCCTCATTGCACTGCATCAAAGATGACACGGGTCACATGCCAAATCCAATACGCACGGGTGAATCTCTAATCCAATCCACCCGGCATGTCTCCAACAAATGTGGTCCAAGTGAAGCATTGCTAAGCCTGTGGAGCTGACTATATGTGTGTCCGTGAGAAGATATTGAAGTCTTTAGAAATTGAGAGCCACAACATTTCAGAGAGGGCTCATAACTGTTAGTCTTCATTTTTTTTGCATCATGTTGTACAATTAATCTCCTGATAAATTGTAAAAACAAAAGTGAGT
Organism: Poa pratensis; assembly: GCA_947311845.1. Lineage (NCBI taxonomy): Eukaryota > Viridiplantae > Streptophyta > Magnoliopsida > Poales > Poaceae > Poa > Poa pratensis. The sequence goes on from CAMZMU010000062.1 coordinate 12,648,850, forward strand.
GCATCATGTATATCGGGTATATGTCCCAGCTTTTTGTTTTGTGAAACCGAATAATATTTGAATATTGGTAAATATAGGTATGTGCAGACTTATAACTTTACAGTTTCGTACATAGCACCGGCGTGGCAAAGCGTGCCATGTATAGACCATGAATGCTCATACTACAATATGGAATCCATGTTAATTTTTCACACTCACTTAATATTTGAGGAGTGTTCAAGGCTATGCATGCGCTTAAATTCCCCATGGATTACTAAACATGTATATTATTTCCATCATTAACTAAAAAATTGTGCTGAAATAGACGGGTGCGGAAACGCGCACCACAATGATCTAGTTACTATGGCGATGGCTACGACAGGGCCATCAGCATATATTATATATATATATTTTCAATACTCTTGCGCAATTATAAATAAAAAATAGTAAAACATTTCAAGAAAATCTGAAACAAATTGATGATGGACATACACTAAAGGTTTACATACGTGCGAAATTTCGTGGTTAAATAACATTTATGGTTCTCTACGCAAAAAAAAACTATGTTGCCAGAATGAGATTTAAAAAAAATCCGTAGGCACATGCCTTGCTCTCTACCAAAAAAAAAAAACTAGCTACACCGCCAATCTGTTGGTGAGGTTCTATGTATTGCAGTTATTGTGTAAACTTTTGGCCTTAGTCACGATTTCAGTTATTGCCGAACATGAAAAGGTTGGCAGATGAAGAAGACGTTATTTTGGAAGAAAAAACAGGAGACTTACTTATTGAAAACAGCTAACAAATTACAGAATCCGTTGATGTGCATCATATTCTTAGGAGGAACGAGCAATTTGTTTTCTACCGAGTGCAAAAAAAAATCATTTAAGGATCTAACTATCCTAATTGTGCTAAATTATTCAGTGATCCGGTGCCTAGCCTTACCGTCGCTGCTACTCGGTCCCACTGTCCCACATAGCAGATCCCCGCCCAAAAGCTGGATGAGCTGAACCAGGTAGTACCAACGCATCGCCCCCCTGCCATGATCGCGCGTCCCTCCTCGTGGACAGCTAAACTGAAAAGGAAACGAAGAAGGAAAGCGTGCTCAGCCTCGGCTGCAGGGACGACACCAACTCGGATTGGACTCCGACTTCGACTAGGGCTGCGACCGGAGCCCATATATGCACACTCGCCGTGCTCTTTTCGAACCCGATCTCGAACCTGCTCTACTCGATTTGATCACCGCGACGATGGCCCAAAAGAAAGGAAAAGAGCCGTTGCCGTCGCCGCCAGCGAGCACCTCCAGCGCCGAGATGGCTCTAGATCGCCTTAACACTATCCAAGCGCCGGCGCTGCCTCCGGGCGTCTACTTCAGCCCGACGAAGCCGGAGATCGTGCTCACCTACCTCGACCGGTGGATCACCGGGAACGCCATGCCGGACGCGGTGCGGTGGATCATCGAGCACGACGTGTATGGCGAACACCCCGACGTGCTGGCGCGCAAGTACCGGCCTGCCAGCATCCGCAGCTCCGAGCCCAGCTGGTGGTTCCTCTGCCACTGCAAGCTGCAGCCCACGCGCGGCCGCGCCGCCAACCGCGGCCAGCGCCAAGTCGCCACGGTGGGATACTGGAAGCTGGAGCAGACCAGTAAGGAGGTGAAATGCGAGGTGAGCGGCCGGAGGCTCGGCTTCTTGCGCAACTTCGGGTTCCACCTCCATGGCGATCACGAGAGGCCCAAGACGGCGTGGCTCATGGAGGAGTACACCAGCGTGCTCTGCCCGGAGGATGGCGTCGCCCGCGATGACGGCAAGAAAGTTCTGCCGGCGCTCCACAGGTTGTACTTCACAACACGCGATCCCGATAAGGAGAAGAGTAACAAGAAGAAGAGAAAGAGATGCTGGGGTGATAATGGGGAGGAGGTAGACGGCGGCGCGCCCATGAGGCCTGACCGGGTGGTGGTTCCGGCGGCTTACTTTGACGCCATTGCGGCGTTGCTGCTGCCGTCGAGCCTTCGTGGTGTCGCCCAGGAGCAGACAACGGACGCCCAAGAATCATCGCCGCCGCCGCCACTGCCGGCCGTTTTCGATCCTTACCAAGGCTATGACGCGTCGTCCGAGGATGGTCACGCCATGGCCGAGGTGGGGCAGGGCAACACTGACGACAGCGAGTCTCCTCAGCAGCGTGATCTCCTTCCGGCGAACGAGGGTATCACGGCGTGGCAGATGATGGGCAGAGATGATGTTTTCGCGGACTCCTCTTGGATCGACGAACACTACATGAAGCCCGAGTGAATCGATCGGGACATTCTTTGATTTCTTTGTGTTTGGAGGCGATTTGGTACGGTTAACTATTCTTGTGGTGCTCATATTGGATGGAAGTGTTTGTGTGTTCAATTGATTTGTTGCCGCTAACTCAGCCGTTGCAAGCAGACCAGATAAGCTGGGTCGGGTTTTATTCTTTGATGATTGTCCAAGAAAATGTAACCTCGTATCATACATTAAGTATCCGTGTTTTGTGGTTATTAAACTATGCTATGGTGTTTTATATTCCTGCAATTTACTCTTGTGGAGCATACTCATTCTGGTTTATTAATCACACATCATGGGTATCAATCTGTAGTAAGTTGCAGATCAGGTGTAGTAAGTTGCAGATCAGGGATTAGCCAAAGAGGGAAGCAGGTACATGAGCCATACATATACCAAAACATCAGATTAGGGATCTGCAACTTACTACTCCTGATTTGCAACTTACTACTCACAGAAATCTGCAGCTTGCTACACCTAATCTGAATCCCATGCTCTGCAACTTGTTACAAGCCCCCAAGAGAGACTTTCTCGTCGTCGATGGCGCCGCCGATCTTACCGCCGCTTGCAGTCCCCGCAAAGGTCAACACCTCCTGAGCTCATCGCACGCTCTCCAGACCCACAGATGCCACACGAGCGGGTGGTCGCCCGGCGCGCAGCTCGCCGCCCCTCGCTCGCGGATTCGTCCTCCGGCGGAACTCGCCGCACCCGAGCGGGCGGATTGGCTCTCCGCCCGCATGCCACCCCGTGGCACTCGCCGCGCCGCGTAGCTCCTCCATCACCCCCGCACAGGGCTCTATCTGCTGGCTCCCCGAGCTCGCGCACTCAAGCCGCGCTCCTCGCGGACGCCAGCGAGCGCGGGAGCTCGCCGGCGCCGGATTTGGCAAAATCGCCGGAGAGCTAACCCTAATTACTCTGTCGGAAGGGGAACACAATGTCGAGATGGGGAGGGGGCGTGACTCCCGGTGTTTGAAACACATATCCGTTGCCACGTGCGTGCAGGACCCACATGTTGGATTTGGTCGGAATGCGACGCGCGGGATGGATCGATCAACATGCTGGTTTCCCAATTGGATGGCCAGGGAGAGTGCTCGCGACGACGAGACAACACCCGCGCATTCTTTAGGAGTTGGGAAAAAACGCAAACTAATCAAAAAATCGTAGTATTACGGAACAACCACCAACATTGACAACATCCCGACTAGGGAATTGGCTCTCCCACATCAACGTCACGAGGAAGGGAACAATGGTCAAGCGTCATCGTCGCCCGATCTAACCACTAAAGTCAGATCATAAATTTCATCCCGGAGAGAGCTCGAGCAACCTCCAAATATTGCATTCAAAATGGTAGCGGCTAAATGTCTACCATTGGCAGGTAGAAACAATTAAATTCAAACCTAAGATTTTCACCTTGGAGATTTAGATCAGGTACTCGAAGATCACTACCAATAAACAAGGTCATTTTTTTTAAAGAACATGCAAAGTTTAAGAGAGGGAACAATGTTACATCATTATGTTACAACGCAACACAAAGACTGCAACACCACACTGCCTACACAGCCAGCCTAGCTAGAACTACTCCTCGCGCGGACCTGCCTTTTTCCTTGCCTTCAGCCACAGCTCGAACTCCTGTTGAATCAGCCTGATGATGACGCTATTTGTTGCCTTCTTTCTTTCGAAATTTCTGTCGTTCCTTTCTAGCCAGAGCCGTCGACAGACGGCAATGGCCAAAGTCGTAAGTTCTCGTTTCTTCGCTCTCGGTCTGCAAGTTCCCAGCTGGTACCACCATCTCTGAAGCTTACTTGTTGCAGTTGGGCAGGAAATGCCTAGACCTCTATCTGACAGAACATGGTACCAAATCGAGCGAGCCGTGGGGCACTGTAGGAGCAGGTGATCTATGGTCTCAGGGAGTTGATCACAAAGAAGACACACCGCCGGTCCCTGGAGTCTTTTTCTAAGCAATCTGACCCCTGTCCAGCATCGATTCCGGAGCGCCAACCACATGAAAAGCTTCTCCTTCAACGGCGCCCAGCTGCACCACAAGTTTTTGGCTTAATCGGTTTGGGTAGTGCCATGGAAGTATGCCACATAGGCTGAGTGAGCAGAGTAACACCCATTTGCCGTCAGTTTCCATCTGAATTCATCCACATCTGCGGAGAGGGGAGGAGTCCTTCTGATTGCTTGCCACAACTCGATGAACTGCACTATTACTGGGACTGGAAGAATTCCGGTTATCTTGCTGATCCACTGATTCTCTCGTAGGGCTTCTGCCACTGTCATGCGTAAGGCGCTCGCCGGTTTGATGAAGGTGATCAGGTCTGGCGCAATGTTGATCGCGCTGCGCCCTCTAATCCAATAAACAAGGTCATCACGTGTTGTCGCCCCCACTTTCCAAGTACACAGTTGCAAAGCACTCCTCGCGATACTCATGGTCGTTGTGCACACGCTTTAGACGTGGACATCGGCACGCAAACAAAATGGTATCAACACAACGTGTTGTGTAGCATCGTATACACCCCATCCACTGCCAACACACCCTAGAGACATCGCTCTTAGACATAGTTCTACCGTGGATATTGCAGACAATTGCATGGGAAAAATATATAACTTTTAACTGTTGAAAGAAGATACGGTAGTACATTTATCTTGATAGAAAAAATCTGAATATTTCATCAACAATACAAATTTTTCATGTCATTAAATTTGCAACTGAACAGGTCAGAGATGGTGCGACTGAACAGGTCAGAGATGGTGCGACTCCTATTTGACAACATGCTAACTCAAGTTTGAAAAATGCTCAACTGTCCAAGAACTAGCAAAAGCGGAAAACAAGAAGCATATGCTATGAGCCTATGACTAGTACGTAGCGACTAGCGAGCATGGGGGTCCATCTGCACCGACGAGCATGTCCCGCAGGCTAGGGAACTGGTCGCAGTCGCACCCCTCGGCATCAATCTGTGCGAACGCCGTCACGAGCCTCGGCACCACGTTTCCGAGCGCCAGCCGCAACCCGTCGGAGCACGGGTGCTCGTCCTCCTTACTCGCTTCCGTGGCACTGGCGTCGCCGTCGAGTGTGCCGACTATGCATCCTCTCAGGTACGCCTCGCATGCTCTGAGCACGAATGTTCCCCGGCGACGAAAGTGGTCCCTGACAAACTCCTCGAATCCCTGCGGCGGTCGGCGAATCAGATGGAGCATGCTCTGAAGGGTGAGCAAGCATGCGTTCTCGCTGTACGGCAGCGCATTGCGGCGGCCCTCCGGCCTGTCGACCAGAGCGTCGTAGCCGGCCTCGTTGAAGAAAGGCTGGTTGTTGAGGATTAGTCCCTGGATGGAGACGACGACCTGAAGGAGGGTCGAAGTCTGAGGCAACCAGACCTCAGTGCCCTTCCCGCCGAAGGTGTTGAGCAGGCTGAGGCACACCGTGCCGGAGTTTTCGAGGTTGGGGTTGAGTTTGAGACCGAAGGAGTGGTAGTACACCAGCGGCGGCACGGCAGGGTACGACGCTGGCAGGTGCAGGTCGAAGAAAAAGAGCCCGTCCTGGTACGGAGTCCCACTTGCACCCACCATCACAGCCCGAAGAAGGTCCATGCGGTCCTCGAACGCACGGATGTAAATGGTACCCGGTAAGTTATTCTCCAGTATTTTCCATTCTTTTTGCACTGCCTTGACCCACTTCCTTCCACCATTGCTTCCCTGCATTTGAATTTTGAAAAAATGATCAGTTCTTGTCTTATGTTGTGATGTTAGTTCCATAACGCAGATCTTTACAAATTTGAGAAAAAAGTATGTATAAAATAGAAATAGAGTGAAATTACCCGGTCCACGCTGTCAATGTAATGGTGATTCGGAGGGCTTTCCGTGACATCGAAATGTGCGAAACCGGTGGCTTCTGTTGTGTTTTCCCCTTCCTCGGCAGAGCCATCATCATCGGTACCTGCATCGTCATCGTCGCTGATGGCTGCAGCAGCCGTGGCGTGAATCGCATCACCGTTGGTTGTATCATCATTAGTACCTTCAGTTACAACCGCTAGCGGTCCCACGTTGGCCGACACTGCATCTAATTCTGAGCTTAACGACGTCGATGACCTGTTCCGCAAATATCTCATGGCTTGAGCCAACACTTGGCTTGCCAATCCAAGCACAGACTGGACGATAGCACCTAGTCGGCTTCCTCTCGTCTCTGCAGCGCCATCCTCGTGCATCGGATCAATGCGGTCTTCATCCGCCGAAGCAGTGGCATCGTCATCCACAGAGTCATCGTCGTCTTCATCCGACGAATCAGTGCCCTCGTCATCTTCATCCTCTGAATCCTCATCTTGAGGCTCATTGAAGCCGTCATCGTCGTCGGAATCGATGCCCATTTCACTATGTAGTTCCGAGTGGTACTGCTCATCGACGACACTGATCTCATGGGGCAACACCTGGAGCATAGTAGAAGAGAACATGTCAGCAAGTATTGAATATGAGTAGAGAAGACATCATGCATACATTTAGTGTGCGCTGGGCATGCAGTAATTGAAGATAAAACCATGGGCCAATCAATTAGCCATACATACCGTTGACGTGCTGCCATCGCCCCACTTGACTAGGACACGGCCGTCACGAAGGTCAACAACACGGCCGACCCATGATTGATCGGTAGCGGCTGGTGCTCTCATTTTTCTGCACTGTGTTGGCGCTTGTACTGCCGTGCTTCTGCCTTCCGACGGCAGTGGTCGAACGACGACGTGTCCGTAGTAAACATAGTGGTCTGGTAGCAAGGCCAGATCGTACGCGCTCACGGTGGCGTCCTCTCTGCCCTCGTCGGGACTCGACGCCTGCTTGAACCACGACACAGCTACCGTCTGGTCCTCGAAACTCACGCTTCGGACGACGCCGACGCGCCTCGTCTGTCCACTGGCTTCGTCGGTGACGGCGGCGGCTGCAGCACCGGCCTTGTCGACAATGTAGAACCCAGGGAAGATCTCGTGCACGCTCGTGATGGTGAAGTGGATAAGCGACGTGGACGGCACCCGACTCTGCCTTGTGCCGTCCTGCCATATCACGTCGACGGTGGTGCTGGTGTTGGCGACGCTCATGGGTTGCTCGAACTCCAGGTGTCTCCTCTGTTCCCGGCGTGTCCGCCTCTGCCCAAGATGGAAAAGGAGCTTCCGGCTCTTTCGTGCTTCGGTGGAAGATGGTGGCTGGTCTTGTTTGTGTCGAAGGAAGCAGCGATCACCTATACCCCAGTAGCAGTTGGAGGCGGGCCAAAAGAAGGTCAGGTTGTCAGGGTGTTGGTAGGCTAGCTGGAGGAGTTGAGGCCTGCTGTATGAGCTGCTTGTCGGTGCCGTAGTGCGCCGACGCGATCCAGTGGACGAGGACTCCGGCCATCTCCACTTTGCTGACGGTGCCCACCGTGCGGCTGGGCTGCCAGTACCCATTAAGCCACCGGCAGCCCTTGAAGACCTCCGCCGGCCCCTTGACACGCTGCCCCGGGTAGAACCTGGTATTCGTCCGGAATCTATAATGTTCGTTCACGACCGGTTGTAGCTTCTTCCACTGTACATCGCGGATGACCCTGCAGACAGCACCGTCGTCGAACAACACGTTGACGCTGAGGGACACCTCGACGACCCGGCCGAGCCACGACCCACACCCGGACACGACGAAATCGCCAAGACTGAGCTCTCTGACGCGTCGCAGGCTGTCCGGCGACACCCCAGTCACGACAACAGCCGACGACTCTCTGTCGCTGAGCTTCACAAGGTCGACCACGGTGTCGACTCCCGTGACGATGCCGATCTGACCGGATGCTGACGAGACAACGGCTTCGCCATGGGTGAGGTAGCTCCTGTCGACGACGGTGGCGTCCCCTGCCTTTACGATCTTCAACGTGCCGTCCACACGTATGATTCTGAGCGTGCCATCGGGGAGAGGAGGGTAGTAGGAGTCGTCGCCCGGGACCTGGAGCACCATGCCGAGGAAGCCAGGATCGTCGCCGTTCGACTCGACCCTCACAAGGTCGTAAATGCCGGCAGGTGCCACGGCAGCCTCGGCGGCGACGTCCATTACCATTACAACTTGTGCGTACCTAAAGACGAGGTTTTCCTTTCTGTCCACTTGAGGCGGTCAAGATGCCGCAGTGCAATCCACGATGCTGGTTTTGGCACGCAGGTGCAGGCTTCTTTTTTAGGGATTTGAGCTGCATAGGTTATCTACACATGTACCTAGGCTTGTTTAGTCGGGAGTTTGAGTCCACGTCGGACTCTAAACAGACCAGAGGAGGAAAAACTACCGTAGGTCCTTGGTGCCCTGGTCATCAAACCGGAATCTGGGTTCATTCGCCACCGACTCGGACTAGGTGAAGGCATATGCGTCACTTTGTTAATCGGATTTGTCAAACTGTTTAGAACCAATATTGTACTGCTGGTTGTGGCTTGGGCACGCATGTCCAGTATCTGAAGAATTGACAGGACCTCACCATTGACGCGAACTACAAAGATCGATCCTCCATCATTGTTGTTTAGGCGATTCATTGTTGTTTAGGCGATGGATTCGGCAAACATGCTCTGATCGCTAGACACCTGATACATGGATGATGGATCAATCTGCTCCTCAGCATGGAATGAGGAGCTCCACCGCATTCCCTTCATCCATCACGCCCAAGGAATCGACGCCAGAGCTACGGGCAGGCACGGGGACGACTACGCTGGTGTTCGGCCGTAGTTGAAAAATACGAAGCTCAATTCCATTCGTACAAGCCGCTCCGAACTCGTTGACGTCCACGAGCAGCAACAAAAAAAAAAAGGCTAGCATATGATTCAACAAGGTCACATCTCAGTTCTCAAGTAAGTGAACAGTATCTAGATATCAAAGATCCTTTCATGTTTCAGCTGATACAAAAGAAAAGAAGATCACTTCTAGCTGATTCAGGACAGCACACAAACAACCAAACAACAAAAGCTTCCCTAGCCCATAAAGTCTAATTACTTCAAACTAGGGCAACATGATTCTTCGCTTATACACTCGAGGCATTCTCAAAAAAAGGCTAGAGCCAAGACGTCGAAAACGTGAAGGTCCTAGACCGAGTCTATGTCTCTCTCCGGGACCTTCGGCGTGGTGCGGCGGTGTCATCCTCTTTCTCCTCCTTGTCACCGCTGCTTCCAGCTGCATCAGCTTCCGGGGCGCTGGGCTTCTTGACCTCAGCAGCGAGCTTCACAGGTGCGGGCTAGAAGCAAAAGTTGCAATCAGTCGCTTGGTTCAGGTTTTTAGGCGATACAGCAATGACAGGTGCTGAAAGAATAACTTACTGCTGCCTTCTTGCCACCAAACAGGGTTCTGAAGAGCACAGTCACAAGGACGACAACGACTGAGGCCAAAGTCGAGATTGTAATGTTAGGCTGCTTCTCTCCCTTTTCAATTAGATCCTGAGAAACAAAAAGAGATCAGATGTCATTTTTCAGAGAAGATACCGGGCTGTTTGGACACAGGAGATAAGGTTCTCGAGTCCTACAATGATCTTGGTCTTGTAAGCTTCCAAGAACGGAATGTCTGCGATTTTGTGCAACATGTCGAAGATCTTCTTCTGCAGTATGCAAAACCAAATGAGTTAGCGATAAAATGCAAGCAGTGATACATTGAAGTTTATAATAAAAACAATATCTTGAAAAAACAGAATGTTCTTGAATTGAATCCGACAATGTCAAGCTGATGAATTACCTGAATGTCAGAAAGTTCCTCTGAAGAACCTTTTTCAGCCTCTTCAGCCTTCTGCTTTTCCTTCTCAACATCAAACTTAGGCTTCCATGTCTTCTCCAGGATAGAGGTGGCTACCTTCTCATCATCCGCAATAAGAATATTGTCAAACAGGATGCCGTCCTGCATTGTCCAGATCTCAATTCCAATGGCAGCAATTGCATCAAAGTCAGGCCTGTCTAGCTCAAAGTACTCAGGGTTGGGGATTTCTTGGGGCTTCCAGATGCCCTTGTAGCTGGGGTTGTCGATCATGGGTACATGCCACTTGCCCTTGTAGGCAGGGTTCTGCTTCATCGGCTTCTTCCATTCACCACATCCAGGTGCCTCTTCGCACTTAGGGTTGTCAATCTTTGGTGCCTCCCATTCACCATCCTCATCATCATCCCAGTCTTCAGGCTTAGCAGCTTCTGGATCATCAACTTCCTCAGGCTCATCATCCAACCATCCTTCTGGCTTGGTGGCCTCCTCATCCACAATTTCCATTGGGGCATCCTCATCCCAGTCTTCAGGCTTCACAGCATCTGGATCAGGGATTTTAGCTCTCTCGTCCCAGTCCTCTGGCTTCTTGTCATCAGGGTCAGGAATGGTCTTTGATGGAATAAGTGCTGGCTCAAAATCATCAGCAGACAGGAAGTTCGCCTTGGTCTTTTCCTCCCCATCAATCAAAATTCTCACCTCGTTATCCGGCTTCAAGATAGCCGTGTAGACATGAGAGAGCTTGTCATATGGGACAGAAGGTGGGGACTTGAGGTGATGTTCGACATACTTTCCTGTCTTTGGGTTCTTGTGCTTAAGGATGAAATGCACCTTGTTGGTTGAACCACACTTGTCAGGACCAAACATGATTGTGTAAGGAGTATCATTGTCAAATTCCTTGGTGTCCAATCCGGCATCTGGAAGGCGGATGTACTTAAGATAAGCACCTCCACACTCAAGGCCATTCTGAAGCCTTACTTCAAACTGCAGAACAATTGTCCCATCCTTCAAAGTAACCGGGTAATCAAGCTCTTTGATTATGGCATACTTCTTGGCCGGCTCGCTAACAAGGAGGCCATAGTCTTCATGGCCATCACTCTTTGCATGCTTCCATACACCTGCACGGCAGATTATATCAGCATTTATTCCATGATGAAAAGCTATTGAAGTAATGGTGGAAGATTTTTTTTTTACAGAAAATGGAGTTGACACCTATTAGGAAATGGATGGCAACCATGAAAATAACCAAAGAACAAGATGGGTACCTTTAACAGAGAAAACCTAACTTGATAGGGAAAGTTACACCTAGCAATGAACTAGTACATGAAAATGGTTGGAAAGTACATGATCTTACAGTTAAGCGTCTAGTAATCGCTACCCTATAACAAATCCTTTTTCTATCTGTATCATCAGAAAAATCAACAGTTTATAAGGTTCCAGAGCCACAGGCAACCTAGTAATGCTAGGTAGTTAAGAGCTAAGGGCTGCATTTGTTTGCTTATGATGCTGGGAAGAGAAAACTGCTAGCAGGTAAACTGTACATGGAGCAACATTTTCAATTAACTTTGCAGGATCATAGGGACAATGGTATAATCATGCACACAGCTAATGAATGCAGACGACAGCTGCATACTCCATGTTTCAAACGCAGTGCAGTTCATTTACGCATATTAAATATCACCACAGATAGTCAATTCACTTCTCAGAACGTAATGGATGTTGACACTCTACACGTCTGCATTGTCTATCAAACAGAAACACAGCACAGACGACAAACAAGCTAGCAACCCAACAGGGTGAGCAGATCCGCACAAATGCACCACTATGAACATAGTTTTGGATCCTCACGGCCGAAAAACGTCTCGCCATGATAATTCAACACAGCCTCGACCGGCCTCGACTAAACAAACTCACACTCGAGGCATGTAGGGAATTCAGGATCGCGTCGACAGATCAGAAACCCAAACCCCCGCTTAGACCCACAGATCTCTCACCAGACAAGCACGCAGATCGAGGCGAGCGGATTACCTTTGTACTCGTCCTTTCCGGAGACGACCCAGCTCCCCTCGAAGCCCTCGTCGAAGGTCTCGTGGAAAATCTGCACCGCAACCCAAAACCCACACACGAAAACATCACAAATCTCACCCCGAGAACGAGCGGAAACGAACTACAGACATCAAAGCGAGGCCGGAGGAACCAATTACCGGATCGGACGCGCGGATCTGGGCGAACAGCGCCGAGATTACCAGCAGCGGCAGCAGCATCCCCATCCTCATCTCGGATCTCTCCTCTCCCACCGGAATTTTTTCTCTCTGCCGAAGCGGCCCGGACAAGGGGAGGGTATAAGAAAGAGAGGAGGGGCGGGGTGGTTGGACGGCTGAGATGGGGTGCGGTGGGAGGTGCGACGGTGGAGATTGCGCTGGTCGTGGAGATTGCGTGGCGAGACGTGGCGTGAGTCGATCCGGCCAATCAAAGGCTGCCGAGACGGGTGGGTGGCCAATGGGAGGGCGCCACGTTGGCATGGTGACACTTGGACCCACCGACGACTCCACGTAGATGCATGCTTTGGGTATTTGACTGACTGGTTGCCTTGTCAAGATCTGGCTCAACTATAATTGCCTTTTGGGAATATAAATTATAATTGGATTTTCTGTTCAAAGTACAAACTTTGTCTTAGTGCCATTTGGAAAATGCAGTAGAGTGAAGTGTAAGCAAAGGAAGATGAAGCTTTTATACCTTTATTGAATAACACCTAAAGTAATTATCCACACGAGAGGATGACATGTGGGGCTAATCACGAGGGGCCCCTTCGCTGTTACTCCCTTCGTATCTAAATATCAGTCGTTTTGCTAGCTCAATTTGAGCAACCAAAACGTATTTAGGTTCAAAGGGAGTACCTTCCATCGACTTCGATGTGTAGTCTCGTTGTGTACGACCTCGGTGCCACATATGTGCGATGACAACTGAGCCCATTGAAGACTTCACGTAGATCCTCTGGCCTTTTCTCACAAACTTTGTATTACCTTACTCAACTTAGATTTGATTACAATCATTTATATTAGCGTTGTCCCGTAAGATGATTTTTAAGCTGTAACAGAGAGAAATTTAAAAAAAAAGGCTAAGGGATGGTCTCCTACCGACAATATGTCTCACCGCATATTTACGCATGTATGGTTATAAATAATGCTAAGAAATAACCCAATGTTTATTTCCATATCTAGATTACGTTGTAGGTTTCAAATAAGATTGTCTTATCAATCAGCGTATGTACAATTGTCTTATCTTACTAGTCCTAGATAAGATGGTTGCTGAGTTGAAAGAGAGAAATGTGAAAAGAAAACTTTTCCTTCTCTTAACTAATAAATAATTATCTTCATTGTACAACATGGTATTTCTTAGTTTCACAGTTTTCTAGTCTAATTTCAACCACTCCATAATTTTAAGAGTATTCAAGCATTAATTGCCAAAGATAACGATTAGATATAACCCCATTATATAACATGTTCATTTGTCTTATGACATAAAAAAAGTTTCGTCAACCATTGTACATATCCTAAAACATGTCGTTATTTTGGTGCAGATGTATGCTTCTGCGTAATTATTAAATTTAAATTTTAGCCTTATGTTTCTTTTCCAGATGATACGAGAAAGATACCCCGCGTGTTGCAGGAGGTAGCTCTTAAGAAATCTAATAAAACACATGCAACATGAATTTGACTAAAGATATATGCAAGATTTAGTTTATCATGACGGTCAAGAGGCTCCATTTTCCATACATGTAATGTAAAATTGTTATGATTTAGGGGTGTATTTTATAATATAAAAATCCCTTGTTCAGGAGCATATCGCAAAAAGATATGAAAAAGGGAATTACATTTAGTTAATTGCATATTCTATTATGTTACAATTAACTTGTCCTTTTAGCAAACATGTCTTTCTTGATCTTTAGAAATGGCCTTTGAAACAGCGCATCAAATTTTGTTTGAAATTATTATTTGACAATCAGTAAGAAGTGTCATTTATATAGGTTTTGGCGTTTACAAATTCTAACACTTGGACCTTTTTTCTTTCCAATCCATGGATAGATTGAAAAAGCTTGCGTGCCTTAATTTCTAAATAAAATCAATAGAATTGTGGAAAATTGCGTTCAATGAGTTGCATTTTCTAATTGTTTAACAAAGTATTTTTATTCTTCTCTTGAACATGTCTTTCTCCATTCGTAGAATAAAATGAAAGTGCAACTAGTGTCCTAGTGGTTTCTTTTATTAGTGATAAACAATTAAGTCACTAACAATTTGCTCAATGTACACATGTGATTTGGGCCATATGAACTGGTCCACGGTCGTTGTTAATTGAAATTAGAAGACAAGTGATAGTTTATCTAGTAAAATTGGTGGTTGCAATAATCACATCGAGTATAGGATAGGTAGTTTATAAATTGGGTGTAAGATACCTAAGCTAATGGCGACCTTGAATGCTTGCTCGGTAAGACTCAATCCTTAAACAACACAACCTTGAAATCTCTTGAAGATATGATGTGTTGATTGTCGGTGTAATCAGTTTGATATCACTACCGGACTATCAGGTTTGGACTCTCTAGCAAGGCTAAGACTTAGTTGTTTTCAATTGCAGCCTCACAGAGATTTAAAATGGTATGACCAGTGTTGAAATCGATAATGTCGAGAATGAACTACGTATCGAGAGTTAGGAACCCTTGGCCTTAAAGGTTGGCCTAGGTGTTGTGCCTCAAAGATCCATGTGACCGGTTTGTGAGTTGTTGCTTCCAAAAAGTTGATCATGTTTTTTTACTTAGTGAAGTTTCACCTGTTGTGTCCGGTGCTACCGGTTACACCTAAGTGGTATTGTATTTACTCACTGGAGTAGCATATTTCTTTAAGCATGTGTTCTTGTGTTGTACTTGGTATTACCATTTTGAATCTGGTGCGACTATGTTTGCCTTTGTTACGGGCTTTGGGCCATACGGTTGCCACGCAGTTCAAATGTCAGTTGTACCTAGTCAAAATTCGCACAACAGTGAAATGGTTCTAAAATGGCCTTTGGAGCATAACATTATTCCCTTTAGAACTAACGATATGAGCGAAGCATCTGTCCGCTGTGCACCATACGTCATGTGTCCTTTTCTGGCAAAGGACATCATATGGGCATCAACTAATCTGATATGTTGGCTTGTATACACATCAAGGACAACATGGTTAAGAAATCATGGACTACAAGTCTACAACTACCCTAGTTGCATGAGAGAACTAGCAGAAAATGCGTCAACCCAGCACATTCCCACCCTGGCACAAGGAAGTCTTGGACAATACTAGCTACGAGCAAAACCTCCAAATTGGCGTGTTTTGTGTCTGCCACAGAAACTTCAGAACTTTAATACATCACAGCAAAGTGCCAAGTTGCACAAATCCTTTTCACTTGTACCTACGATCATGACAGGCATTTAGAGATTTCTTTTTACAAAGGACATACTATCATATCATTAATTTCCTAGTGATAGCTAGTCAATTTTAGCCTCAACTGCCTAACTCAAGAAAGCCACCACATCACACATTACAAAGAATACTCACATCACACAACACGCCACTAAGAACATGCTAGAATGGATGGAAGATCCCAGCACCGTCATTAACAGTTTGGGATGCCATTGGACTTGTACGTTCCTACAAGCAACTTTTCACATTGAAGGTATGTATGCAATGTATGTGGATTTAGTATACTCTTGCCTATGTGTTGGATCTGAATGAGATAGGGAGTTTTTTTTTTGAAAGAGAGGAGTACAAACCTGCTTACAAAACAAGGATACAGAAAGAAAGAACAGAAGCAAGTTCATACAGAAGGTGCTTGACAGAGAACACTACAGCAGCAAAGGCCTGCTGATCCACCAACGCTCCTCGTCGCCGACAACCGCCGGAGAAGAAGAGATCATACCTCCTGCCGCCAGGAAAAGGGAGGACCTCCACCATTGAAGAAGACCGCAGAATCCACTCGCCGCAAGCGGTGAGATCTTAACGATGAACAAGCACGGCCAAGCCGCCCCCACGCCCAGCACCAGCACCACCCGCCGCCGGGACGGCCAGGCCGTGCCAGAACCACCACCACCGCACCACCGAACCCAGCGCCTGAGACGAGCACCAAACCTCTCCGCTCCGGAATTCCAGCACCCAGTGGCTCCACCCCCTCGCCTCCACGGCCGGCCGGAGAAACCACCAAGAAACGGAGCACCAGAGACATCCCCTTTAGCAAGCACGCCGCCGCAGCTCCACCCCCCACCACCACGGCCGGCCAGAGGAGCCAGAAGCACACGCACACAGCAACTGCTCCAGATCCACCCCCAGAAACTCCACGGTGTGGCCAGAGCACACCACACCGCCGCGGAGCCGGAGACAGGGGACAAAAGCCCAAACCGAGGTCGTCACCACCGCCGCCACGACCTCGGCTAGGGCACCAAAACCCGCCAGAACCGCAGCTCGGCGAGCACCAAACACCAGCCCCCACACGCCGTTTCCGGCGAGGAAGAGGAAGGGGGCCGGAACTACCACTCCCTATCGACGCCGAATCCCTCTCAGATTCGCCACCGAGGGAACCAAAACCTACTCTATCTACACACCGGAGCACCGAGAGCAAGATCCCCCCCCCCCCCACCCCCACCGCCGAGGCGGCGAGAGACGGCGGAGATCCGCTCCGGCTCCGGCGAGAAGGAGAGGAGACTTTTTTTTCACCGCCCTGGTCGCCTCTCTGAACTGTAGAGAGAAAGGGGAAAGGAGAAATGTCTTTGAATGAGATAGGGAGTTGCAGGCTAGAAAGCAGAGATAAATCTAAAGGACCTGGCTTTAAGAAATTCTGGAGCTATGGTTTTGTTCAGTCACATTCCTTCTCTCTATATATCCGCATGATCTGGCGCACAAATTGTGTCAACTCCAAATATTCATACTTGTGACGAGCATGCAGTTTTCACAGCACAAATTAACAAGTCACAGTCACATCACACTGCAAATATAACGAAATAACATTCTTATATAATTAATTATATGGTCACACTGATTTTTTTTTTGCGGGATAGACCGGCCGAATTACACGAGGTCTTTTACAAGAAGATCCAGAAAACACAAGAAATTACAACGAGGCCCCCAGGATCCCGATGAAGCAGACAAAGCAGAACGTATCGCCGGCGCGCCGCCACCACTCCTTCCTCGCCGCTGACGCCTTGGAACAGAAGGAGCCCCTCCATGGCCGGGAAGTCGACGAAGCTTGGCTCCACAGGAACCTCCATCCAGCGCCGTCAACGCCATCACCTTGCAGCAACTCAGCACGATCTTCTTCAGATGCGACATCCGGAGCCGCCGCACCACGGACTCCGGTGAGGGAAAGCCCCACACAGCAGCTACGACGAGCTGCGAGCGGGGACAGAGCGGGCGGCCTGCGGCGAAACTCCAAGGAGATCCACCGCCGAAGAGGACGACCCCCACCTGCAAAAACCACTCCGACTGCGCCGCCAACTCCACAACGCCTCCGGCTGGAAACCTACTAAGCCCTACACTATGTACACGACGAGATCCGGGGTTCCCCCACCCTCCCTCCGCCGGAGCGGCCGACGGAGGGAGGGGAAACCACCGAATCGCCGCCGGCGAGGTGGGCGAAACAGGCGAGCTCAGAAATCGCCCCTCTGCACTGTGCGGGGAGGGGATAAGGTCCAAGGTCCGAATAAGGTCACACTGAATTTAACTGGCTAGAAATCTACCGTTCCACCAAAACCAACAAACTGATTAGAAAGTTAGTGTTCCTCCGAAGCCAAGTCAAATGCTACAGACTTGACATCATACCCCCAAAAAGGCTCCACATATCTCCACAGCAACTTGGTCATTACTAATTCAGCTCCAGAATTACCCTACATGGCAAAATGGTCTAGTGTTAATAACGATTCAATGATTTCAAATATGAGGAGCTAATGCCATGGAGCTCCATCTGGCAGGCCAATCCAAGTACTGAAGTAGTATACATGGATCATTGTTGTAGCAGTTAATAAGACCAATGGCTGTACTGATCAATCAAATCTCACCATGCAAAATGGTAGCCGTTTCATGCTGATGGATGGATGACCCTGTCATGGCTGTGGCATCATGCGCCTAGCTTGATCTGAAGAAGATACAATTAGAAATGAGTTTGTGGTATTCCAATTTCTTTAAATCATTGTTCTTATAGCACATCTTAAGTCGAACATAAGTTACTCTGACTGCACTTAAAGAAATCACTAATTTCAAGAAAGCTAACATATCATAGCGCCACGTGTTTAGATACAACTAACGGCTGGTACCTTGAGTGTAGAAGCTGAGCCAAGGAGTGACATTTTTTTTTTTTTTAGAACACTGACTGTAGGGCAAGGAGTGACATTGCGAGCCATTGTTACTTTGGCAACCTTCTTTGTTCGGCCTGAACTGAGCTCAACCGTATACAGCCCAGCCATTGTACTCAAGAAGACGAGATCTTCTGCGAAGCCACACACGATGGGTGAATCGTAGCGTCCACCTGCATGAGGATTGGACTCAAAGGCCTTTGCTGGAAGCAGCTTCTCGAGCTCAATGACCCTGCTTTGCACCCATGGCAGAGCTCCACCAGGACCAGTCTCGGTTGACCACAGGGAGAGCCTAGTCCCCCGCAAGCCCGCGAACACCAACATGCCATCTTCTGCCGATATGAACACAAGGCGCCCACTCCAGCCATCAGACGGAAGATCGACGACAGATAGTTTCTGCTCGCCCATCTTGTACTGCAGAACTGTGGAACTAAATGGAAAGTAGTGTATTATTGCCCAGGAGGATGCTGCGCCCGGTCACATAATCATCGTGCTTCTGGTTGATGATGTCGCTCCATAAACCAGACTCCGATGAGTATACGCAGGCGGACGTGGTCCCATCGCACGAGCCCACCATAGCTACGAGGAAGGGTGCTCCATGACAGCCTAGGTGGTCGCAGTGTTCCTTGGCACAGAGAACTGCGCCAGCCCAGGATGTGCGATCCATACTGGGGAATGGAACTCCCCACCGGCCGTTGGTGATGGGGTCCCAGACGATGTATCCACTGGAGAGAAGTCCATGTTCACCCAGAGCAGGCTCCACGAGGATGCGGCCGTGACGGGAATCGACGGCCTTCCAATTGCTGGGGTAGGAATTGATACCTGGGTGGCGGAAGGCTGTGGTTGGGATAAAGCGGGAGACGCCGTCAATCTTCCAGGACAAGCTCTGGACGACGAAACCCAGCATGGGTGGTGTGCGGTGGAACTCGCGGTAGAGGCGGCAGAAGTCGGGGCCGGTGAGGATGCGGCGCCAGTCCTTGCAAACGAGGGCGACGCGGACGAGGAGCGCCGGGTCGTCGGGCGGGATGCGCAGGAAGACGCTCACGACGTCGTCATCAGAGAGCGCCGGCGCGCCGTGGCGGCTGTGAGACGGACTCATCTCGCCGGAACTTGGTCAGGGGAGGAGAATTGCGGGCGCCCGTGGGATCGATGGGATTAGGCAATCGGGGAGCGGCGGCGGGGAAGGATGGAAGGCGTCTAGTTTTTGCGCGGGTAGACGAAATTTTTGGCGCGCACACCCAAATATTTTTCGCGGGCGTATTTTTGGTTTTGGCTCGAAGGAACCAGTTTTTCTTTTTTTTTACAACTCTCGAAGGAAAAAAAAGCTAGTGACAAACGCGAGGAAAATAATTCTTCCTGAGGATTACAGTGCAAACGTCATTATAATTAAGAAGGACCTAAGCTACCATGGAACGTGGAAGTCTAAAATTCAATATCTAATACTGCTTCCTCTTATTAAGGATCCCTTTTCTATTATGATTACACGAGTCCTTGAGGCTAACAAGAATCTATCTCGAACATTTTGTGTCGTAACATGTCACATTCAGCCGTCATCGAGTTCAAAAAAAAAATGTATCAAGTTGGCAAGACAAGATTGTGACATGCTTTAGTCATTTCTAATATAAATGTATCAAGTTGACTTACTTTGAACACTATTTTTCTGTCTGAATTTTGTATTCATGGATGGCCATACAAATATGATTCGGGATTATTTAGTTCAACAATTTACACAGTGGTTGTACAAATACTTGTAGTCTATCTATTTTATAGTGTGAGAGCTCCTAGTCTTAACCGACTGCAATATTGGTATACCCAAACAATAATACATGTACTCCTTCCCTTCCAAGCGGAGCCTAAGAGCATCTCCAACAGCCGCCCTATTTGGACCGCGCGCTGTAAATAACGACTTTTTAGCGCGCGCGGTGCGAAATCAAGTGCTCTAGCGGCAGCGGTAAAAACCCGCGCGCGCTAAAAACGTCCAGCGCGCGCTGCGAAGCGGTAGATTTGGCCCCAAATTTGGGGCGGCGACTACAGCGTGCGGGACGACACCAAATCTGGCGCGAGCTACCAACCGCCAATCTGAACCCTCCCGCGCTCGCGCCCTCGCCCGCCCGCCCCTCTCCCGCGCCGCCGCCGGCCAAATTCCGGCGATGGACGGCCGCTCGGACATTTCACCGACCCCTCCCTACAGCCGCGACGCCTCGACCGTCGGCGCCGCCGCAAACCCTAGCGCTGGATTGACCCCCTCCGCCGGCGGCGCCGCACCAACTGAAAGGACATATTTTATGTCCCCTATATTTTGTGTGTTAGGCAACAACACTCGGAATTATTTAATATGATGTTAAGTGGTGCAGGAATGAAAAGATACAATTACACTTTGCATAGAAACACTTGACAAGAAAAAGGAAGCTTGCTTTGCCTGTCCTGTCCGGAGTTTCCGGGCTCTGTGACCGGAGTCTCCGGCCAAGTCAATCTCTGGAGCAAAAGCTCCACTGGACGGCTGTCGCGGTATGGGGTGCGGAGTTACCCCGGAGTACCACCGGAGTTTCCGCACCGGCCGGAGTTTCCGGTCTCGCGGTCCGGAGTCTCCGCCCCAGACCAGTGTTTTGAATCGAAGACTTTCCCAGGACGGCGCGTGCGGTATAGGGTCCGGAGTAACCCCGGAGTAGGTCCGGAGTTTCCGCTCTGACCGGAGTCTCCGGCCTCCCTGTCCGGAGTTTCCGGCCTGCTGAGAAGAAGAGCAACAAGGCGGCAACTGCTGTATCAGGTCCGGAGTTGGGCCGGAGTTTCCGGCCTAGGCCGGAGTTTCCGGTCTCCCTGACCGGAGACTCCGGTCTAAGTGGTCTGCAACGGTTACTTTTCTGGAGGGGTATAAATACCCCTCCACCTACCTCCAGCCACTAGCTCGCCCAGAATTCAAGATCCCCATTGTTGCAAGCTCAAGAATCACTAGATCTCCCAATCCCTCCACCCAAACTCGTTGATCTTTGGAGGATTGAAGGAGAAGGCCCCGATCTACATCTTCACCAAGCCGTTTTCATTTCCCCCTCATTCACTTGAGGGACCATTAGCTAGGGTTTCCACTAGGAAAACCTAGCCCCCTATTGTACTCACTTGATTGTCTTTGTGACAGATTGTAGCTGTTTGGGAGCCCCCAATCCTTTGTGGGTTGTGCCCCAAATCGTTGTTGTAAAGGCTCCGGACTCCGCCTCGAAGGTTTCCGATAGTTGAAGTGAACCAAACCTTTGTGGTGCGGTTCACCGGAGAAGAGGGTGAGGCCTTTGTGGCCGTTGAACCATTGTGTTGGTTCACACCTCTCCAACGAGACGTACTCCCCTAAAAAGGAGGAACTCGGGATTACATCCGTGTCTCCGCGTGCTTTGACTTCGGTTACCTCTATCCTTGTTTACCGCCTTATTATATCGTGCTTAGTTGCTAGCTTGTCATATAGGTAAATTCACCGTAGTTGCATATCTAGAGAATTTACCTTTTGTGTCAAGCCTAAATTGAAAAAGACTAAAATTGGAGTAGCACCTATTCACCCCCCCCCCTCTAGGTGTCATACCGATCCTTTCAATTGGTATCAGAGCAAGGCTCTCTTGTTTTGGGCTTAACCGCCTAAGAGAAGTATGACACAAAGTGAGGATGAGGCCGATCTTGCCAAGGCCAAAGAGACCATGGCATCCATGGCCGATATCAAAGTTGGAAACAACATTGACATCGTCCATGAATGACATGAATGTCAAATTTGATGAGTTGCGTGACATGCTCATGAAACTCACAAATGCCAAGGTTTCGGAAACCATCCCACTAGAGGGCATCTCTAACTCCGATGAAGGTGATTCCGAGGAGGGTAAAAAGAAAAATGAGAAGGGGTGGAAACCACCTCCGGATCTAAACCAACTCCTCCTCCTACCAAGCATGAAGATGGGAAGGAAGAGTACCATAACGTTCCGGGATGGTACCCTATCGACCCACCTATCACCACCCGCATAAACCCCATTGGTCCTCCACCTAAGCTTAATGCATTAGCTTTGCTAGTTGGCAACGCTCAATGAAATCTCATATTAACAGTGCCTCTATCGAGCTTTGGAGGATCATTGAAGATGGTACAAGGTTGCGGATCCAAGCAATGTGACAAGAAGAGAATTTGCCGAAAAGCAACTCAATGCCTCCGCACTCCATATGATTGAACTTTCAGTGGTGAAAGTGACAAGCATTATGTTCTCAATGCCACCACCGCCAAAGAAGCTTGGAATTGTCTTGAGGTTGCATTTCTTGGGAATGAAAGCATGAAGAGAAACCGATATGAGTCTTTGAGCAATGATGCCGAAGGCTTCTACATGTTTGACAATGAGATCATGAAGACATGTATGGAAGACTCAAGACTCTTGCAAAGGCCTTCTTTGATGTGGGGGCAACCTATGTGGATGATGCTTATGTCAAGAGGAAGTATGTGAATGCTCTCTTGCCTTCGAGCCCATCGAGGTGAAGGCCATTCAAGGAAGACACAACTACAACGAAATGACATCCAATGAAGTTATGCAAGAAGTGCAAGCCTCCAAGGTTGCCACCAAGAATGCCGAAGATACCGTGCTAGGGCCATGGGGATGAAACAAGGCCCCTCACTTGCTTTGAAGGCCAAGGTGGTATGTCTTGATGAGGTTGAAGCGTGCCCAAGCAACATTGCTCCAAATGATCTTGAACCGGCTCTAAATGGTCATATAGCTCTTGCCACAAGAGAGTTTTGGCAAGACCCGGCAAAAGCTAAAGCCAAGGTTGATAAAGAGAACAACTCAAGTGGGAAGAAAGAGCTAGCCTCAAAGTGGAAGACGTGCTACAATTGTCATGACAAGAACCACTACATAAGAGAGTGTCCTTATGAGAACCGAGAGCAAAATGGTGGGAAGCTCATCCCCAAGGACCATTCAAGTTGATCCAAAAGAAGCCCGCAAGACCAAGGAAGCCTTTCTTCAAGAAGGCACCAAGAATTGTGTTGGTGGCACAAGAAGAATATGCCACAAGTGATTCCGAAGATGAAGATGCACCTACTAAAGAGGTAGCCGCATTGGCTATTGTATCAACTTCATCATCTTCTCTCTTTGAATCCCCCAATGAGAACTTCTCCACCAACAACGCTCGTTGCCTCATGGCTAATGTCACCGAGGTATCATCTCCTTCTCCCAAGACTATGCATGAAATGAGTGATCAATCTAGTCTTGTGATTAAGAAAGAACTTGTTGCTTTCGATACTTTCATGACTAACTTGCAAGGTGAAGCTAAGGAACATGTTGAGTCTCTCATGAGACAACTATGTGCGGCCGAAGAACTTCTTCAAGAAAAGAGTAAGATTGAGAGAGAGGATTCTCTCACCATTGCCTCTTTGAATGCTTCCGTAGCATCCTTGAATGCCTCTCTTGATGAAGAGAGTGAAGAAAGATGTTCTCTTGAGGAAAGACTTGAGTCTCTTGATGCTAAAAATGATGATATCATTAATAAAATCATTAAGGATAGAGATCATGTCTTTGCTAAATATAAAGTGCTTAAAAAGGAGAAAGTTGAACTTGGGGTTGCTAATGCTAGACTTCTTGAGGATATGGAGAAGCTTGACAAGGCTCACAAGGCCTTGGAAACAACTCACTCCCTTTTAGTCAAGTCTCATGAGCAACTTCAAACTCAACTTTCTAAATCTAGCTCAACTAGCATATCTATTCTTCCTCGTGTTCATGAAAATGTTATTGAAGAAAATGTTAGTGCCAAGACCTCTATTCCCAAAGGTAAAGATAAGGGTATTGCTTACTTATTTGAGCAAAAACCACACAAAGGGAAGGAGGGTCTTGGTTATGTAGCCGAGCCCAAGAAGAAAGTGGGCAACAACAAGAAGATCAAGACCAAGCCCGCACAAGCCAAGACTTCCATTGCGGTGGTAGTGCCACAAGGGGCAAGACCACTCGTAGTGACTTTGCGGGGCATAACAACCCCAACTATATTCTTTATGTTGATTATTATGGGGATGTTTATGCTCAATATGTTGGTCCATATGATGGTTACATTGATTACTCTATTTGGGTTCCTAAGACCCTTGTTGCTAACCAAAGAGGACCCATTGAGAAATGGGTACCTAAATCCAAGCAATGATTTCTTGTAGGACTATGCTTCCGGTGGATCGAAATGGGTGGTTGATAGTGGATGCACTAGTCATATGACCGGAAGCAAGGAGATTATGACGGAGTTGAGACCAAATCTAAATAACTCATCCGTCTCTTATGGTGACAAGTCAAAGCCGAGGTAAAGAGTCTCGGCAAGGTGGTAGTTGCAAGGGATATCACCCTTGTAAATGTCATGCTTGTTGAGTCTCTAGGTTACAATCTTATGTCCGTTCGTGCTCTTAATAAGATGAACTTTGATGTCCATTTTACTATTGATATGGTGGTACTCTTGAGGAGCAAGACTCTAAAGGTCATGTTCGTTGGGTATGTTGAAAATGAGTTGTTTGTGGTAGACTTTTCGGGGTCTACCAACACTCAAGCAATATGCCTATTCGGAAAGGCCGACGTGGGGTGGTTGTGGCATCGCCGCTTGTCCCATGTCAACATGAGAACTTTGCAAAGTCTTCACAAGGGTGGCCACATTCTTGGACTAAAAGAGATGTTTCTTTTTCTAGAGATCGTCTTTGTAGGGCTTGTGTTGAAGGAAAGATGCATGATTCTCCCCATCCGGGCAAGACCATATTTCATCAAGAGGATTTGGAACTTCTTCATGTTGATCTCTTTGGTGCCGTGCCTCAACCTAGTCTTGGTGGGAAGAAATATTGTTTGGTGATTGTTGATGACTATTCAAGATTTACTTGGGTTTATTTCTTCAAGACGAAGGATGAAACCCAACAAACCATCATCGACTTTTCCAATATTGTTCAACGCCAATACAATGTCCCTATTTTGGTCATTAGGAGTGATAATGGCTCCGAGTTCAAGAACTACACCTTAAATGAGTTTCTTAGTGAAGAGGGGATTCGTCATCAATATTCCGCTGCATATACCCCTCAACAAAATGGTGTAGCCGAAAGGAAGAACCGGACTCTCATGGATATGGCAAGGTCTATGTTGGCGGAGTTTAAGTCTCCGCTATTCTTATGGGCCGAGGCTATCTCCACGGCGTGTCACTCATCTAACCGGTTATTCTTTCGTGTTGGCAAGAAGTTTACATCTTATGAGATGCTCACCGGCAACAAGCCCAATGTCTCCTACTACCGAGTTTTGGTTGTAAGTGTTTCTATAAGAACAAAAGTGTTCGTTTGTCTAAATTTGAATCTAAAGCTTTAGAGGGTGTTTTTGTTGGTTACGGTGCCGAATCTCACACCTATAGAGTCTATGACAAGACCGTTGGGAAAGTCATAGAATCTTGTGATGTGAGGTTCGATGAGAATGACGGCTCCCAAGTGGCGCAATTTCATGTTTGTGATGTAGATAATGAGGAACCTCAAGAAGCAATAAGAAGAATGGGGGTTGGTTTCCATCGCCCCATTGAAATCCATCATGAGCCTCCTCAAGCAAGTCCTAGCTCCACTCATGTGGAGACTCCATCATCACAAGTTGAAGTTGCACCTTCTATGGAAGCAAATGATGCACCTACCAAGAACAAGTTCAAGCCCTCCTCAAGTTGACCAAGAGGCTATTCAAGAACCAAGTTCTCCTATTGTCAACACTAGCCAAGGTCAAGACCAAGATCAACCCTCTCCTTCTTTGTTGAAGATGTGCTTCAAGATGATCAAGGTCAACATCCGGTCAAGACGGGGACTCAAATGATCAAGATGATCAAGCGAAATTCCTCGCATCAATGAGGATATCGAAACCCGTCGTATAGCAAGAGTCAAAAAGGATTGGAGAAGAAAGAGTCTTCATCTAGAAATATCATTGTTAATGTCAAGAACAAGGTCACCACAAGAAAACAATTGGCAAATTTCAATGAACATCAAGCCACATCTCTATGGTGGAACCAAAGAAAGTCTTTGAAGCTCTTGAAGATCCGGATTGGTTGGAAGCCATGCATGAAGAGCTCAATAACTTCAAGCGCAACAAAGTGTGGAATCTAGTGGAGAAGCCAAAAGATTGCCTCAATGTTATAGGCACCAAGTGGATATTCAAGAACAAGCAAGATGAGCATGGAATGGTTGTGAGGAACAAGGCAAGATTGGTAGCTCAAGGGTACTCTCAAGTTGAAGGCATTGATTTTGGAGAGACCTATGCTCCCGTGGCTCGCCTTGAGTCCATCCGTATCCTTCTTGCATATGCATCACATCATAATTTCAAGTTGCAACAAATGGATGTGAAAAGTGCCTTTCTTAATGGTCCTTTAAAGGAGTTGGTATATGTTAAGCAACCTCCGGGATTTGAGGATCCACACTTCCCTAACCATGTCTACAAACTTGATAAGGCGCTCTATGGTCTCAAACAAGCACCTCGTGCTTGGTATGAGCACCTAAGAGAGCTATTGGTAGACCGTGGCTTTGAAGTGGGGCAAATCGATCCCACTCTTTTTACCAAGAGGGTTAAAGGGGAGCTTTTCATATGCCAACTTTATGTTGATGATATCATATTTGGCTCTTCTAACAAAGCTTTTAATGATGAATTTTCAAAGCTTATGACCGATAGGTTCGAGATGTCCATGATGGGAGAGTTGAAGTACTTCCTTGGTTTTGAGATCAAGCAATTGAGTGGAGGGACCTTCATCTCTCAAGCCAAATATATCCAAGACATGCTCAAGAGGTTCAAGATGCAAAATGCTAAAGAGAAGAAGTTTCCTATGGACACCAAGTGTCATCTTGAACTTAATCCAAAGGGTAAAGATAAGGATGTTGATCAAAAGCTCTATCGTTCTATGATTGGTTCTTTGCTTTATC
This sequence comes from Poa pratensis, assembly GCA_947311845.1. Lineage (NCBI taxonomy): Eukaryota > Viridiplantae > Streptophyta > Magnoliopsida > Poales > Poaceae > Poa > Poa pratensis. Next base: position 12,676,106 of record CAMZMU010000062.1, read on the forward strand.
TTTGTGCATCTAGACCCGATATTGTGTTGAGTGTAGGAGTGTGTGCAAGGTACCAAGCGGCTCCCAAAGAAAGCCACCAAACGGCGGTTCTTCGAATCTTTCGATATTTGGTTCATACCCCAAGGTTTGGTTTGTGGTATCCTAAAGGCTCAACTTTCTCTCTTGCCGGTTACACGGATTCGGATTGGGCCGGTTGCAAGGATGATAGGAAATCAACTTCCGGGGCTTGCCAATTCCTTGGTAGGTCCTTGGTGAGTTGGTCTTCTAAGAAGCAAAATTGCATATCTCTCTCCACCACCGAAGCCGAGTATGTGGCGGCCGCTAGTTGTTGCACTCAATTGTTGTGGATGAGGCAAACTTTAAAGGAATACGGTGTCCATTGTGACAAAGTGCCTCTTTTATGTGACAATGAAAGTGCTATCAAGATTGGCCACAACCCGGTGGAGCACTCAAGAACGAAGCATATTGAGATTCGCTATCACTTCATCCGTGATCACATCATCCGGGGTGACATTGAGCTTGGCTATATTCCCACGAAGATCCAACTTGCCGATATGTTCACGAAGCCACTTGATGAAGCAAGGTTCACTTATTTGAGGCATGAGCTAAATATCATCGATTCGGGGAGCGTCGCTTGAATATCTTGCATACACACCTATATCTTAGCTATATGTTTGGTTTAGGTGTAGGCATGGACATAGGGGGAGTGCGGTCCTAATCCATTGGACTATCCCTCCCCCCATTATGCCGATAGTAAGAACTCATTTTGTCTCTATATTTCATTTTATGAATTGTGAGCTTAAATGACGAGTAGTGGCGTGAACCCAAGATATATCTTCGCGGTGTCACACCACACACTCTTACATGGTGGCCTAGGCCACCGCCCTCTTCTTTGTGAAGAGTTGATCTTACTTGGTCTTTAATGATTTTTATTTGGTTCCTAGGCTTTGTTCCTCGTTTTTGGGAGAAAAACTTGGAATTGGCTTTTATATTTGCATCTTGCAATTCCTAGTGTGTATCCCACCATCAGTGACTTTGTTCTAAACCTAAGCCATCTTATCTAAAAGCCGTGCTCGTCATGCAACATACTTGTCCCCATTTAAATCTGGCAGTTCTGGAGTTTTGGGTCCGGAGTTTCCGGTGTGAAACACCGGAGACTCCGGTCTGTCCAAAGTCTCCGCCCTAAAGCCCGGAAACTCCGGTCCAACCGGAAACTCCGGTGCTTTAGGCCGGAGACTCCGGACTCGGTCGCATCGCTGGGTTCCTTAAGGGCTCGGGGGTGGGGAGTTTGTTTCATAACTTCCCTCACACCCCCCGACCCCAAACTCTCCCCAGCCGCCGCCAAGAGCTCCAAGACCGCCTCCGGCCGCTCCCGCCGCCGGAATCCGCCGTGCCACCGGCTCCTCCACCTCCCAAGCGTTGGGGATCTTCCTCCCCTCCATTTGGATCTCACCATGAAGGACTCGGGTACCACTCTCTCTCCTTCTCTAGGATTTCATCCTAGATCTAGTTTTGAGAGTAGTTCTTGTAGAAATTCGTGGTGTAGAACCTTTAGGATGGCAATGCACTATCTTGAAAATTGCTAGTGTGTTTTTCCCCTCAGTTTTGACCTAGATCCGAGTTTTGGCCTCAGGGCCGGAGACTCCGGCCTTCCAGGCCGGAGACTCCGGTGTGGCCGGAATCTCCGCCCCACTGAGACCGGAAACTCCGGTCTAGATCAAACCTGAGAAGAAATTCCTCTACTTTTTTCTTTCGTTGTGTTTCCACGGACATGTATGCTTACCTCAATGCTACCTTTCTAATCCTGTTTCACAGCTAGCAAGAAGTATCCCGGTCCTTCATCCTCATCCTCGAACATCAAGAAGTCGAAGAAGAACAAGCTCCAAGGTCGAGACTATTTGATCTATGATGAAGACGTCGAGTGATCGCCTTGGGTACCGTTAGCATCGCTCTTCTCCCTTTTTGGTGTTTCGATGCCAAAGGGGGAGAAGTAGTTCTATTAGGCTCTCTCACCACGGGATTTGCATGGGTCGGACACAAGCACGTGCGTTTATCATTTCTTTGCGCTTGTGTCCATTTATCTTATGTCGTTTGAACCTATTTGCTTTGGTTTTATGTTGTAAGACTATGTTTCTTGGTGTGGTACTTTGTGTGGTATGAGACTATGGATTTCATAATTCCTATGGTTGAGATGACATTATTATTATGGTCTATTATTGTGCTTTGGTCTATATGTCATATTATTATGCACAAGGTATGGTCCCTTCTCATCTCAACCCTATATCATATTATGTCTCATGTTGGTGTATTTTATCTTGATTCATATATTACTTGTGAGTTGTCTCTCCTCTACATGTTGAGCATTTGTATTCAAATGCAAACTACTTGTATGCACACATGTAGGGGGAGCCTCTCAAATCCTTTGTGGTACATGTTGATATTTGTTGTGTGCTTTATTGCAATCCGAGTGTTGTCATCTAACACCAAAAGGGGGAGATTGAAAGGACATATTTTATGTCCCCTATATTTTGTGTGTTAGGCAACAACACTAGGAATTATTTAATATGATGTTAAGTGGTGCAGGAATGAAAAGATACAATTACACTTTGCATAGAAACACTTGACAAGAAAAAGGAAGCTTGCTTTGCCTGTCCTGTCCGGAGTTTCCGGGCTCTGTGACCGGAGTCTCCGGCCAAGTCAATCTCTGGAGCAAAAGCTCCACTGGACGGCTGTCGCGGTATGGGGTGCGGAGTTACCCCGGAGTACCACCGGAGTTTCCGCACCGGCCGGAGTTTCCGGTCCCGCGGTCCGGAGTCTCCGCCCCAGACCAGTGTTTTGAATCGAAGACTTTCCCAGGACGGCGCGTGCGGTATAGGGTCCGGAGTAACCCCGGAGTAGGTCCGGAGTTTCCGCTCTGACCGGAGTCTCCGGCCTCCCTGTCCGGAGTTTCCGGCCTGCTGAGAAGAAGAGCAACGAGGCGGCAACTGTTGTATCAGGTCCGGAGTTGGGCCGGAGTTTCCGGCCTAGGCCGAGTTTCCGGTCTCCCTGACCGGAGACTCCGGTCTAAGTGGTCTGCAACGGTTACTTTTCTGGAGGGGTATAAATACCCCTCCACCTACCTCCAGCCACTTAGCTCGCCCAGAATTCAAGATCCCCATTGTTGCAAGCTCAAGAATCACTAGATCTCCCAATCCCTCCACCCAAACTCGTTGATCTTTGGAGGATTGAAGGAGAAGACCCCGATCTACATCTTCACCAAGCCGTTCTTCATTTCCCCCTCATTCACTTGAGGGACCATTAGCTAGGGTTTCCACTAGGAAAACCTAGCCCCCTATTGTACTCACTTGATTGTCTTTGTGACAGATTGTAGCTGTTTGGGAGCCCCCAATCCTTTGTGGGTTGTGCCCCAAGTCGTTGTTGTAAAGGCTCCGGACTCCGCCTCGAAGGTTTCCGATAGTTGAAGTGAACCAAACTTTTGTGGTGCGGTTCACCGGAGAAGAGGGTGAGGCCTTTGTGGCCGTTGAACCATTGTGTTGGTTCACACCTCTCCAACGAGACGTACTCCCCTAAAAAGGAGGAACTCGGGATTACATCCGTGTCTCCGCGTGCTTTGACTTCGGTTACCTCTATCCTTGTTTACCGCCTTATTATATCGTGCTTAGTTGCTAGCTTGTCATATAGGTAAATTCACCGTAGTTGCATATTTAGAGAATTTACCTTTGGTGTCAAGCTTAAATTGAAAAAGACTAAAATTGGAGTAGCACCTATTCACCCCCCCCCCTCTAGGTGTCATACCGATCCTTTCACCAACTCCGGCCGTCGGAATCGCGCGCAGGCTCTTCATGCCGCCACGGGCGAACCCTGTCGGCGCTCCGCCGGCTGCGAAGCCGCGCAAAGCCGTCTCCAATAAGCGAGCTCCGGCGGCGGCGGCAGCCAAGGGGAGGAAAGTGGCTGGTGCGCCCAAGCGCGCGAAGCAGTCGACGGCCGTGTCGCAAGCTGCGCCTGCTCCTCCTTGATAACCCCCAAGAGCAAGGGATCACTGTAGCACCTCTCAATGTGGAAGTAAGGTATCGATCCGCAGGAGCAAGAAGGAAAAGTTATCTATTCCCTACAACTAAAGTGTCACAATTTTTAGTTGATTATGCACTAAACAAGTTTGGAGAACAAGGTGGTTGATGGATGGAAGTTCGATGTAGCAAAACAAGAATGTAAAAGTGTCCCAATCCTCTTCAAGCAAGAGGACAAGACAAAGGTTTTCTCTTCTAGGAACAATGGACATGGGTTCATGGGTTCACTTAATCCTCTCTCTCTCATCTACGGTGATTATCATGTTATAGATAAAGTACACATAATTGTCATGTTTTAATGGTAGCTTTTATAACGGCTATATGTCCTAAAACACATAGTTGAAAGAAGTACTCATTTGTGTTGCTAGGTCACCCTCGTAAGGCTAGCGTGGTTGCTCTCACTCCCACATCATACTCTTTCTTTTTACCCCTAGATAAAGGATGTTGGGCGGTACTGTGTCACTCAATACCTATGCCGTGTCACATCGGCATCCCGTACCCACATACATCATACTTCTTAATGGACAATATTCTAAACACTAGTGCAATGATTTATATTTCGTGTGTGTGACCACACCTCTCTCATCTATCTACACTTGGTGGTGTCAATCACCTCATGATAAAGATAAACAAGGCATTATGCATAAATCAAACCATCACATGCATCATAGAATATCTCCAAAGTATGACAAGTCATAAAAGATCCAACACAACAGTAAATGCATAACAAATTTATCTCACACCACAATATCCACCATGGGAATTACATAGATGACCGTAATCATGTTCAGCAGCTCATACGGTACTAATTAGTGAAGCTCAAGAGAGGAGAGATACATAAGTTACCACCACAAACCCAAATCCAGGGGTGGACTACTCCCCCTTCATCATGGAGACGGTGGAGAAGTCGTTGGAGAAGGTGGAGACCACCCCGGCAGCGCCCCGCCGGAGTTTTCCCCCTCCAATCTGCAGCTCCTGATCTCCGTTTCGGTGTTTCTGTGTTTGTGCGGCGCTCCTTCCAGAGAACGTCGGGGGACCTTTTTTATAGGCGTTTTTAGGTCAAGACTATGTCGGTGGAGCGAAGATCGACGGCAACGGAGCCACGAGGGCCAAACGGGTGGGCCCCACGTGGCCACAGTACCTGGCCGCGTGGGCCACCCCCGTTTGGCCTCGGCCTCCGCTTGTTCGCTTCCTTCGCCCACAGGTCTTCTTCCTTCCAAATATTGACGCCCGTAAATTTCCAGGTGATTTCGTTGACGTTTGGGTCCCTGAAACATTAAAATAAGAAAACGGGGTTTTCTGCCTGTGCAGGGTTAATTCCATAAAAATAGGAATAAATGAATATTCCCAAAAATCATTATAAAACATTGATATAACCCTTATATGATGCAAATATGATTGGAATATAAGCAATTAAAGTGCAAAGTTCATGTATGCATTTTACATGCATCAACATCCCCAAGCTTAATCCATGCTCGTCCTCGAGTATGAAGATGATAAAACTAACATGGACTTTGCAATTTAATACTTAACAATGAATATCAAAGATGATTACTATTGCTACATATAGTCAAATGATTCATTCTTCAAAGGAGTAGCAATATGCAAATAGTTTATGAAGTGATATCAAGTATTCAAGACAAGGATGTTCATTGATAGTTCACAAAGTGTAACATGGTAGCAAGTAATATGGAACACATGTATGCATAATGATAAGTAGAACATCCTACAATGGTCATAGAGTGTAGATGAAAATCTGAATATGATAGGTGTACACTTTGGAAAGATGTATATGTGAGTAGAGGTAAAGCATGCATAAGTTTCATCCAACTTCCAAACTCTTCTACTTAAGTTAATGATTGCAATAAGGTATTCATTGGTGTCAAGCTCTCATTGCCCCTATCATAGCATCTTGAATGATTAAGGTTAAAGTGAAAGCAAATATGAGTAGTGTGCTTGATAAAGAATGGGTTGAATGTCTCATGCCCCTTGAATACAAGTACTTACACCATGTGTTACTCAACTTGGAAACAAAGCAAGTTCAATTAAATATCATTGTAAGCATAATAGTATCATCAAGAGCGTCAACTGGGGTACCTCTTGTCCCAAGATATGGAACAAGCCCATATCAAAATGACAAGACAAACAAACAAATGAACAATCTCAACACCCTTTTTATTTACCATTTGGAATAGTTTTTTATTGCAAGGTGTATCACAGAAGGTTCACCATAGTATGTAAGTAAATTTCCACCATGAATGATGCATGGCTTAGATTAGCGGCCCAGGCGTCTCTCTAACCATTTACACAAACTCATTTAAACTCACTCTATTTCCACATTTATTTCAACATGATAAGCATCCATAGACAAAAGCACATGATATCAACTAAATGAGATGAAGAGCGTGTTGAAAGCTTGCCATGTGACAGCACATATGGGCTAACTTCCAACCCAAAACATTCATCAAGCCACAAACATCATAATCTTAATCACAATGGGTCAAGTTTTATTATGCAAATAAAAGAACATTGTGCATCAAGTTCGTGAGAGCTATATAACCAATTTTCCATTGCAATCAATAACATAAACATTTTCATTCAGAGGTAAGATAACACAAACAACATGTTAAACATACTCGGAATAGCATAAAGCCAATAGGTAGATATGGTGGACTCACTGGAATAACTTTGGTTGAAGGTGTTGGAAACAAGTTTTTGCTTGTTGGAGTTTTTGGGCTAGCAAAAGGGAGAAAGTTGACCATCTAGATGCATGCATGAGTGTCCATAGAACTAACTAATCCATGTTAAACCAAGTAATATAACAATCAGCACCAAAACATGAATAAGTGATAGCTCTTCAAAAAGATTTGCAAACTATTACTCATAAACAAGCTCATGAATCATGCAACTATATGTATCATTAAAAATCAACTCAAACATCCCTTTTCCCAATCTTATAAAAGCATCCAACATATTTCAACCCATATTTCCAGTAGCTCTCCATATATAAATGATAGTGTGGTGGTCTCTCAAGAATCAAACCAAAACAAACAAAAAGACGCTCCAAGTTTATGCGATAAAGTGTTTCGATCGAAAAACAGAAGTTGGACGTGTGCAAACCGAGAGTGTGTAGGTCCAGTGGGGTTGTCTTCACATCCCCAAGCTTATGGTCTTCACCATCCTTGGATAGCTCTTGGTGCATCTCCTCCAATCCCTGTGAAAAAACTTCAAAACACCGTTTCTCCCATTTCTTTTCTGTGGGGTGCATTAATAGTGATAAACAAATATGTTTCTTGCTGCATATAATCCTTGAACAAAAATTCATATGAGATGTCCAGAAAGTGTATAATGTTGTATGCCTACTCATAAACTCAATTGGATCAAAAAGATTCAACTTAAAAGCTCAAAGCATGCATCAAACAAAATGGGACAGAATCTGTCCAGAAAAACAGCAGCAGCAAAACGTATTTTTCTACCCTACCAAACTTTCTCGAAAAATTCCGAAAAAATTCATGCATACAGAGGATGAAAAGTTGCAACTACAGTTCAAATATGAGCTCATTCGGAGTTACAGAATAAGAATTAAAAATCATACCGTGCACTGATTCGTGCAGGAATAAAATCTCCGAACGCTATAAGCAACTTTTCAAGACCAAAATGGGTAAAACTTGGCACTTTATTAAAAACTCCAGAAACTAAACTAGACACAAAATCTCTTGTTACAGCAAGAGGACACAAAGAAAAATCACACACAAAAATAACCGGGTTGCCTCCCGCAAAGCGCTTTCTTTATAGCCATATAGCTAGGCTTCTTACTTTTGTTTATTGAAGATGAAGCTCATGAGGGAGCTTGAACTTTGATGTTCCCCTCTTCTTGGGAAGTGTTCCATGCATAATACCAGGGTCCCATGTTGCTCTCAAACCGATCAAAATAATAGTCAAGTTGAAACCTGGTTGAGAGAAAAATAGAACACAAAAGTAATAACAACGAAGTCTAACTTTCTTTCTATGCATTGGCATTTTGTATATGAATGAAGTTTTCCAATGCATATTAACAAAAGTTACTTGCAGCCCATAATTATTAGTAGCATAAAGAGGGTTCTCATAACCTCCTCTCTCATAATAGTTGCAAGTAATAGAAGTGTATTCAACCATATAACCAATAGGATCTTCCAATTTAGATAATTTAGGAACATAAAGAGGATCATTAAATTTATTTTGGAATTCATTAGCATGCTTCCCTCTTTCAAAATAGTTATTAAGATCAATATCAAGTTTAATATCATGGTTGCAACAAAGATTTGGAACTAAAGATAATTGCAAACCACATAAGTATTTCTCAACATAAGCAAATTTCTCCTCTATGGTGTTATTAGGAGAATTCAGAACAAAGTAGGACTCTTATTAGTAAGAGTATTTTCACAAACAGCAAGTATATCATTTTTATCCTCACATAAAGTAGTAACAAGTTCTAAACATGGAGGATTATCAATAAGCATAGGACCATCATCTAAAGCATTATCATATAACATATTTAAGCAACACTCCTCATTATCATCAATAAGTTTACCAACAAAAGGTTTTTGAGTTTGAGTGTTACTATCACATGTTGATGGTGAAGTTGGGGATCCAACTCTTCATTCTCCAGTTGTTCTTTTTTAGCATCTTCTTGAGATTGCATGGGCATCCCCAAGCTTAGGTTTTGTCCTCTTCTTCCTGCAAAATATTAGTTCTTTCCATGGCAGCAAGAGTTAACTTTTTACGTTTAATAGCATCTGCTCGAGAAAAGAAATCATCAGCTTCTTGTAATATTTCAAGTTCCTCAAGTGTAAATGTTGCAAGTTCCTCAGGTGTATAATCAAACAGAAAACCCATAGCAAAAGTAATGAAGAACTTACAACCAGACAAGTTTAAAGGAACCTCCCCAAGCTTAGATGATTGCAAGATATAAAACAAGTTAAAGAAACCTCCCCAAGCTTAGTCTAGTGCACACAAGAATAGAAACTTAAGCGCTACGCTCCCCGGCAACGGCGCCAGAAAAGTACTTGATACCCCCAAGAGCAAGGGATCACGCACCTCTCAATGTGGAAGTAAGGTATCGATCCGCAGGAGCAAGAAGGAAAAGTTATCTATTCCCTACAACTAAAGTGTCACAAGTTTTAGTTGATTATGCACTAAACAAGTTTAAACAAGGTGGTTGATGGATGGAAGTTTAATGTAGCAAAACAAGAATGTAAAAGTGTCCCAATCCTCTTCAATGCAAGAGGACAAGACAAAGGTTTTCTCTTATAGGAACAATGGACATGGGTTCATGGGTTCACTTAATCCTCTCTCTCTCATCTATGGTGATTATCATGTTATAGATAAAGTACACATAATTGTCATGTTTTAATGGTAGCTTTTATAACGGCTATATGTCCTAAAACACATAGTTGAAAGAAGTACTCATTTGTGTTGCTAGGTCACCCTCGTAAGGCTAGCGTGGTTGCTCTCACTCCCACATCATACTCTTTCTTTTTACCCCCAGATAAAGGATGTTGGGCGGTACTGTGTCACTCAATACCTATGCCGTGTCACATGGCCATCCCGTACCCACATACATCATACTTCATAATGGACAATATTCTAAACACTAGTGCAATGATTTATATTTCGTGTGTGTGACCACACTCTCTCATCTATCTACACTTGGTGGTGTCAATCACCTCATGATAAAGATAAACAAGGCATTATGCATAAATCAAACCATCACATGCATCATAGAATATCTCCAAAGTATGACAAGTCATAAAAGATCCAACACAACAGTAAATGCATAACAAATATTATCTCACACCACAATATCCACCATGGGAATTACATAGATGACCGTAATCATGTTCAGCAGCTCATACGGTACTAATTAGTGAAGCTCAAAGAGAGGAGAGATACATAAGTTACCACCACAAACCCAAATCCAGGGGGTGGACTACTCCCCCTTCATCATGGAGACGGTGGAGAAGTCGTTGGAGAAGGTGGAGACCACCCCGGCAGCGCCCCGCCGGAGTTTTCCCCCTCCAATCTGCAGCTCCTGATCTCCGTTTCGGTGTTTCTGTGTTTGTGCGGCGCTCCTTCCAGAGAACGTCGGGGGACCTTTTTTATAGGCGTTTTTAGGTCAAGACTATGTCGGTGGAGCGAAGATCGACGGCAACGGAGCCACGAGGGCCAAACGGGTGGGCCCACACAGCCACAGTACCTGGCCGCGTGGGCCACCCCCGTTTGGCCTCGGGCCTCCGCTTGTTCGCTTCCTTCGCCCACAGGTCTTCTTCCTTCCAAATATTGACGCCCGTAAATTTCCAGGTGATTTCGTTGACGTTTGGGTCCCTGAAACATTAAAATAAGAAAACGGGGTTTTCTGCCTGTGCAGGGTTAATTCCATAAAAATAGGGAATAAATGAATATTCCCAAAAATCATTATAAAACATTGATATAACCCTTATATGATGCAAATATGATTCGAATATAAGCAATTAAAGTGCAAAGTTCATGTATGCATTTTACATGCATCACTCCTCCGCCTCCTCCTCCTCCGCCGCCACCATTCGTTGCGCCGGCCGCCGATGGGCACACGGAGTTCTTTGCGCCGGGAGCCGATGCGGGCGCCGATGCCACCGACGTGTTCGACGGAATGCCCAAGTATGATTTTCCTTTCTTTTTGTTGTTCATTGTGAACAAATGTGCAAAGATGTTTAGTTGAATAGTTCTCATTCCTTTGTAGTCCCAACAATGATGATTTTTTGACACAAATGGGTGTTGGGTCTCAAAGTTCTCATTGGTCTCAAACCAATGAAGTACATGAGAACGATCACGAGTATGAAGACATGGATGACGAAGGTGAGGGTTTGTTGGAGGTGCCAAGAGGAAGGATGGCTAACTACACCGTCCAAGATGATGTTTTGCTATGCAACACATGGTTGAATGTGTCTTTGGATGCCGCCGTTGCGACGGCCCAATCACTAAGCACATATTGGGATAGGATGATGTACTACAACACACACAACAAGAGTGGAATTGAGCGTAGCAACAGGTCTCTTCGGTCTCGGTGGTCCTTGATAAACTCGGAATGTCAAAGGTGGACAGCGGCAATGACGTCGGTGGATGCCCTAAACCCAAGTGGAACAAATGAGATTGATAGGGTAAGCGGCATTTCCTTGTGTGAACCTCTTTGCTATCTTCTATTTTATGTTTTGCTAACTTGTTCTCTTCTCCTTGTAGCTCAATATTGCACAAAACTTGTTTCGTGGGGAGGATAAGAAGAACAAGAAGGGAGGTGTAAAGAAAGGGAGACCATTTGTTTTGACTCATTGCTATGAAGTGTTGAAGGATGAAGAGAAATGGAAGAGGCGTGATCGCTTGGATGGGATTAACTTTCCAACCGTAGATGGGGTGTTGCTTGGTGATGAAGATGGATCTAGCGACGACGCCAACCCAAAGAGAAGCCCGACCCCAAACTCGGTTTCCTACGCTAATCCAAAAAGGCCAACGGGAGGTAAAGCAGCAAAAGAGGCCAAGAAGAAAGGAGGAGAAGCTGAGCTAACGAAGCATATGGTGGAAATGGTGAAGGCAAGAAAGGATGCAGCCGAGGATAGGAAGTTGGCACGGCTCAAGCACGAGGAGACCGAGGCTAGAAGGGTGGCGGCGGAGGAGAGGAAGATAGCATTGGAGGAGAAGAAAATTGAAATAGAGGAACAAGCTAGACTCATGGAACATGAGAAGTATCTCTTCTTTATGGACACATCTCGTCTAGATGAGAGGCAAAAGGAGTATGTCAACCTTTGTCGTGATCAACTATTGATGAAAAAGAAAATGATGGGCATTGGAGGAGGCATGGGAGGAGGCATTGGAGGAGGCATGGGAGGCATGATGGGAGGCATGGGTGCTTCCATGGGAGGCATTGGAGCTTCCATGGGAGGAGGCTATGGAGGGGTTGGTGCTACCATGGGAAGCTATGGAGGCGTTGGTGCTTCCATGGGAGGCATGGGAGGGGTTGGTGCTTCCATGGGAGGCATGGGAGGAGGCTATGGAGGTGTTGGTACATCCATGGGAGGCATGGGAGGAGGCATGGGAGGAATTGGTGCTTCCATGGGAGGCTTTGCTACTTCTATGGGAGGCATGGGAGGAGGTGTTGGTGCTACCATGGGAGGCATGGGAGGAGGCATGGGAGGAGGCATGGGAGGAGGCATGACTTTTGGTTCTCTCTTGGGAGGCATGGGAGGAGGCATGGGAGCATATGGATGCATTGGTGCCATGAGTGCACCACCGGTTGGCATGGGAGGCAATGGTTCCGTTGTGCCTCCCGTTTCATCGGATGGTGCTCTTGGAGATAGTGGGAACACCGTCCGAGTCGATGATGGAGTCGATGGAGCTCTCGAAGATCTTGATGAAAAGGAAGAGGAAGAGGAAGAGGATGAGGAACAAAATGAAGCATGATGTTTCATTTGATCATGTTTAATTTGATCATGCTTCACGTGTTTGTGTGAACTATTTTGTGATGAACTTGGTTGTAATTTGATGAAGTTGAACTATGCCATCAATTTGAAGTATGCTATTTTGTTCATCATAATTTGTGGTTGAAGATTATTTCATTTCATATCTCATATTTCCTTTGTCACATATTGCTGCACATTTGTCTCGCGCGCTGCATTCTAGCGCGCCTGGTGAAGCGCGGCATCGACGCGCTAAATTATAGCGTGCCTGCTAAAGCGAAACCTGCGCGCGGCGCGCCAAACGTCTATTTTGGCGCTGCAAAAAATTTATACAGCGCCGGAGCTTGCGCGCCTGTTGGAGATGCTCTAACTGTTTCTCCCGAGTTCTGACTGTGTATATGTGGTTCCCATGGGATCCGCCATGACGAGATAGCTCGTTGAGAGATGATTGCGTCAAACTTGCTCACACACTTCATGGTGATGGTGTCGCTCCACAAACCAGCTGACCCGGTGAGTATACGCAGGCGGACGTGGTCCCATCGTACGAACCCACCATGGCTACGAAGAAGGGCGGTCCATGACAGCCGAGGTGGTCACAGTGTTCCTTGGCGCACAGAACTACGCCAGTCGAGAAATGGGGATTGATACTGGAGGTGGGGAATGGAAATCCCCACCTGCCGTTGGTCATGGGGTCCCAGACGATGTATCCGGTGGTGAAGGCGGGCAAGCTCCACGAGGATGCGTCCGTGGCGGGAGTCGACGGCCTTCCGGTTTCTAGGGTAGGAGTCGATACCTAGGAGGCGGAAGGTTGTGGTTCTGATGAAGCGGAAGACGTCGTCGCTCCGAGTACGCTTCCGGACGACGAAACCCAGCATGGGTGGTGTGCGGTGGAACTCGCGGTAGAGGCGAAAGAACTCGGGGCCGGTGAGGATGTGGAGCCAGACCTTGCAGAGGAGAGCGGCGCGGATGAGACGTGCATGGTTGTCCGGCGAGATGCGGAGGAGGATGTTGATGATGTCGTCATCGGACAGCGCCGACGCGCAGTGGGGTCTATGAGATGGACTCATCTCACCGGACCTGGATCGGGGGAGGGGAACTGTCGTCAAACGGGAAGGAAGTCTACATAGAAAGGCGCATTTTATTGAAGACTATCAAAATGACCAAAAGGCCACACAGAAAGTCCAACAAAATTGCACAATGTTTGTCGTGTGCATATCCTAAGTCATATATGTCGACTTTTGAAAGGTGTTGAGACGACCTGATTTCACAATGAAATAAGATTTGTGTACTTTATCCTTGATCATACCCGTAGTATATAGCTAAATACAACAAATTCACTTGGTTTGAGGCATTTTAGAGGATTCGTTGTATGACCTCACCAAAACCTGTACAACTTATTAAAAAAATGGTACAACAAGTCAATAAAGCACCCTCAGTGCTACAGGCCATCTACCGTGTCGACGAGTTGTTATCCTCTTAATTTCTTCTCGACTTGCATCCAGTGTGGCATATATATATCCCTCGCATGGTGTCGTTTACATGTATCAGATAGGCAGATAGCTAGAACAGCTCCCATCCACCGTGATCAACTAGCGAGAAGTCGTACTTACATACGTACATCAGGTGAGCTAGCCACCATGGATACAGTTCTACTCAAGAAAATTTCTCTAAGTTAGATTTGGGAGGCATCAGGAACAACTCAGCCCGTGCCTAAATGGTGTGGACAAGAGAATCAACAGTCGCCGGTAACCAGAGTCTCTATGTCTAGAGACTGTCCCGTCCCAATTGGATTTATACAAAAATTTGGCTTACCGATATCACGGAAAAGACACAATACTAGATATCAATTGGCTGACTACCAAATTGACTTTCTAGTGTGACTTATGCTAAAGCACACCGAAGCAAATCTGGTGGTACTAGGGGTGTCAATTCTTCTTTGTTTGCATACCTATGCACCGGAAGAAACATTGATAAGCACCGTGATCGTCAGATCCTGTCACGCAAGAAACTATAAGCTACACGGGAAAGCGGCATCAGGGAAAAGGGATAGAGAGATAACAAGAAACATACGGATGCTATCTCATAGAGAGAAATCAGAAACAGGGGAGCAGAAGCACACACGTCTAAACAAGGCTAAGCAGAAAACGGAACACCATTGGATATTCAGAAACCAGCAAGAGGAGCCTAATCGGCAAAACATACTCTTTATTACACTGAGTTGTTTCTACTGATTGTGAATCTGTGACTCACTGAGGGATTAATATGATTCACAAGTTTTTTTTTTGGAGCAATCAAAGGCGCCGAGGCGTCAAATTTCATTCAGCTCAGCTGCGTCAGACAGCAAGAATTACTAAATCCTGGGAGTACATGCTGCATAATCGATATAACATGGCATTCATGGCTAGAGTGAGTTGAACTAGAGCATCTAAACATAGGCTGGTCTAGGCTCTGCCTAAGCGCCCATGCTTTATCAAGAGCTGGTCAAGAGCACAATTGTGGGCTACTTCGTTGAATTTCCTGGATATGTGGAAAACCTGCGGAGAGGATGTTGAGGTGGCCTCAGCTAGGTACGTTCTTGCGTTCCAGTGTAGTAGAGAATGATTTAGCTTTCTCGCTGGTGGTGACTGGTGAGTACCCAGGAAGAACTTTCTGGTCGGTCACCTATCCCAATAGTGCTTCAATCCAGCAACACTTAACATCCTGTCGATATGAGCTCCAGAAAAAGATGTTGGACCTGATCGTGGCGTGCGCCTCTGTTGAGGGTCATGCATGTCTGTAGCCCCATTTTTAAGACATTGTTTATCATATTGTTCATAATGCCATAGTCCCACTCCGTGGATAAAAGTAGCTTAATTGAAATATATTTGTTAAAGTTTCTCCAGTAACAAGTTTTTTACCGAAGAATATTGTACTCATTGTTGTTATACTTTGGAAAGTCTATACATTTTTATTGAAGAAACGTGTTATTGAAGAATATCAGAATTACCAAAAGGCTGCAGAAAGTCTAACAAAATTTCATAATATATGTTGACTTTGGAAAGGTTTTGACACGACCTGCTTTCACTACGAATAAGATTTGTGTACTTTATCTTCAATCCTAGCATTCAGCTAAATACAACAATTTCACTTGGTTGTAGACATGTTGGAAGAGTGAGTGTGATCTCACTGAAACCTGTACAGCTTATTAAATAAAAAGGTACCACGAGTCAATAAATAAGCATCTTCGGTGCTACAGGCCATCCAACTTATCGACGAGTTATTATCATCTTTATTTCTTCCTGACTTACATCCAGTGTGGCATATATACAGCCCTCGCATGGTGTCGTTTACAGGTATAAGCTAGCTAGAACAACTCCCATCCACCGTGATCAACAAGCGAGAAGTCGTACTTACATATCTCAAGTGAGGTAGCCACCATGGATATAGTTCTACTCAAGATTTTTTTTCTAATTTCCATTAAAGTCATCTTTTGAGAAATATGTTAGATTTGGGAGGCATTAGGAACAACTAAGCCTATACCTAAATGGTGTGAACAAGAGACTCTACAGTCCATGTATAGAGAAATTCCCCTTCCCGCTGGAGCCATGCAAAAAACTGCCTTACCTTAGTTATGGAAGGCACACTATACTAGCTAAGTAGCTATCAATTGGCTGACTACCAAACTGACTTGCTAGTGTTGCTTGTGCTAAAGCATACGGAAGCAAATCTGGCAGTAGTACTCAGTCCATCAGTTGCTGTGTGTGCATACCTGTGCACGGGAAGAAAGTAAGAAACACGGATAAGCTACACGGAAGAAACCGGAAGTTACACGGAAAAGCTTCAACAGAGAAAACGGATAGAGATATAACCAGAAATATATGAGCTGAGGCACGTACATCGAAACAAAGAAGACCAAATGCTATCTCATTGAGAGAAATCGGAAACGGGAGCAGAGCACAAACATCAAAACAAGGCTAAGCAGAAAACCGAACGCCATTGGACGATTCAGAAACCAGCAACAAGAGCCTAATCGGTAAAAAGAATATAAACATGATACCCTTTATTACACCGAGTTATTTATCGTGATTGCGAATATGTTACTCATTGAGGGATTTATTTGATACACAAGATTCTAAAAATACTAGTATGTGAATAAAGCTCGAATCACTTCATAACCATTCTCATTTCCCATCCAGGAGAATGAAAACATGACCAAACACCATGTTGTGTTGTTGTGATCCAAATTCAGTTAAGATAAAATCTAACTTCTGCTCGAGTGAAGGGAGGTGCGTTGCTGGTAGGCTTGTCCTCACTCGTAATCACCTGGGAAGAACTTTCTAATCAGTCAGCCATGCCAATAGTGCTCCAATCCAAGAACACTTAACACCAGAATTATGTCGAGATGAGCTTCCAGAAAAAGAAGATATTGGACCTGACCATGGCGTATTGGCGTGAGCCACACTGTTGCCATAGACCCACTCCGTGGATAACAAATAGCTTGATTGAAATATATTTGTTTAAGTTTCTTCAATAACATTTTTTTACTGAACTATCATGTACAACTTGTTGTTATACTTTGGGAAATCTATAATTTTTCATTTAAGAAACGTGTTATTGAAGACTATCAGAATAACCAAAAAGCTAGAGAAAGTTCTAACAGAATTTCAGAATGTTTGCCGTGTGCATATCCTAACTGATATATGTTGACTTTGGATAGGTTTTGACACGACCTGCTTTCACAACGAAATAAGATTTGTGTACTTTATCTTCCATCCTAGCATTCAGCTAAATACAACAATCACTTGTTTCGAGGCATGTTGGAATGTATGACACGGAAACCAGACATGGTGTTCTGACTCATAAGTCTAGATGCACCCGTTATAAAAAATATATTTTAAATGCATTAAAAATTTTCAAAAATTCCGAACATTTTGTTTGGATGTACATCCAAACTTTCTATTAAAAAAAAAAAAAAAAAAAGGACGTACCCAGTGCTGAGAGCTCCCGCACTGTGCGGGGTCTGGGGAAAGGTGTCAGTGGCAAGCCTTTCCCTCACGAAGTGCAATGTGAGGAGACCGCGACTCGAACCTGGGACCTCTCGGTCACAGGCGGTGAGGCTCTACCGCTGCACCAGGTCCGCCCTTCATCCAAACTTTCTATTGCCGCACAAAAAGCTTCGCGACAAAATGACATTTTTGTAGGCTGCGTAAAAAACACAAAAAAATGTCTTGCGTATAATCATTTTGGAGAACCAGAATTTGTCAAAATTTAATGTACGAATATAAACTATCTGGATATATACCCAATTTTTTGTTTAAACTCTTTAATTAATATACTGAAATACAATTTTTGGGTAGTGGGTGCATCTCCAGAGTCAAAGCAGATTTCCCAAACCTAAAAAGGCACAACAAGCCAGTAAAGCATCTTCAATGCTACATGACATCCACCGCGTTGATGAGTTATTCTCATCTTTATTTCTTACTGACTTGCATCCAATGTGGCATATATATATCCCGCGCATCGTGTCCCATTATAGATATCAACTATCTAGAACAACTACCATCCACCGTAATCTACTAGCGAAAAGCAGAGTTACATATATCAAGTGAGCTAGCCACCATGGATTTTAGTACTACTCTAGGAAATTTCTACAACTTTTATTCTGTTAAAGTCGCATTTTGAGGAATATGTTAGATTTGGGAGGCATTAGGAAGAACTCAGCCCGTGAGAAAGATCAATGTAGCACGTTTGCAAGGGTGTTAACAAGAGACTCTATATTCGAGAGTAGCCGGATGCTCAATGTTTAGAGACTTACGAGACCAACTTGGATGGATACAAAAAATGCATTTACCGTTGTTAGAGCAGACACAAAATAATACGGAGTAGGTATCAATTGGCTGACTACCAAATTGACATGCTAGTGTGACTGAGAAAATGTGGTACTCCGTACTCAGTCCGTCTGTTCCCGCTCTGTTGGCATACCTATGCACTCGAATAAACAGAGATAAGTACAGTGACCACAAGATCCTGCCACACAACAAACCGGAAGCAATGGAACACGAAAAATCAGACACCAGGGAAAATGGATAGGAAGAAAACCAGAAACATACAAGCTGAAGCACTCACGTCAAAACGAAGAAGACCAAGCACTATCTCATAGAGATAAAAGGGAAATAGGGGAGCGGAAGCACATACGTCGAAACAAGGCCAAGCAAAAGACCAAACACCATGAAAGTATCGAACAACTCCGAAGAGGAGCCAAATCAGTAAAAGGAAAAGAAACATGATACTGTTTGTTATACCGATATATTTCTGGTGATACTATAAACAAAGTTAATTCTTCTGATTGTGGATCTGTGGCTCTTTGATGGCTTTATTTGATCCACAAGATTCTAGAAAGCACTAGTATGGGAATAGAGCTCAAATCACATGATAACCATTCTCACTTCCCAGCCAGGATAACGAAAACATGACTAAACACCACTCAGATCACTAAATGTTTTTCTACCACATGGATGCTTACACTTCCGAAGTTGAATATGTACATGACACAAGAACAATCCCGTGGCCACAAGCTGGTAACAACACAAATCTGAAGCAGCAAAAAAAGGTGCTTGGTAGGGCCATCGACCAAGTCCGATAATAAGTTAGAAGCAGAGACATCTGCTTCGCTAGGAAATTTCAAGCAAATGATTGTGTTACTTCACACAATATCTGCACTGCAAATCATTAGGAATGCTTGCAACAGATGTCCACAAAATGAGTAAGAAGTAATGATGCCTATGAGTCCTCAGCATTGGGTCATTGGGTGGTAACAAATGGGGACCTTAGGAGGGTACAAAACTCATTTATTTGCAATATCTGCACTTCTGCAGTACCCGTTTGAAAGAAGTACACATTTAGCACCCGTTTTATTTTGTTAATTCCATACCTTACTTCTATTCTTCAAGATAGTTCAGATTTGTTGGAGAAAAAGTGAAGAAATAAGAGAGAACCTCCTGAACTAAGCTCCATATTTCGGTGCTTTCCAGAGCTTAAACGCAACCTCGTGCAGAAAGCGCTCCGCAAGCATAGCAAAGTTTCCGGCACACTGTTCATTACATTACAAACTTAAGTTAGTCATATGCTTCCAGGGAAACTGGAACTAAGAGAAAAATAGTAAGATAAATAATTAAGAACCGCTATCCAAAACTTTAACCATATATTAGAACATACCATGTTTTTTTCTTTTTTTTTGCGAATATAACATACCATGTATGGGAAGCCTAGGCTCTACATCATGACCAGTTGACCACACATATGGGGAAGCAGTGAAAATGTTGAAGTCGTAACAATCCTGCCTGCTATCCCTCGGTTTTTCTTCGGCAACTACTTTACAGGAATAAAAAGCTACCGCTCTTCACTGTTGTGCTCTTGTGGAGCTCATTCTGGTAAGTAGAAGTGTAGAACACATCTTGGGTATCCTATAAACATGAGTACTTCACCATGCAGTATTTTGGCATGTCAAAGTCCACCACACTATGGTTTTATGATTTATAATCCTATGTTGTCATGAAAAAGGTGTACTAACGAAGGGCAAGTAGATGACCGACCAACGAAATCTTGATAAATTATGCCGTGAAATGATCAATTATTTTATGGTGCTTACGTACATATTGAGGTTTTAGGCAGAGCTATACAACAAAAGCCCAATCGATAGTGCTGGTTATTCCTATGCAATAGCTTGCACATGTATCACAAACGACCAAGTGTAGCAAATATTTAATGCACCCAATCAGTACAAGATATGGCCTTTATCTAACCAGACATGCTATATAAACTATTATTACAGAGACTGCCTACCACCGAAGACTGCCTACCACCGAAGGAATCAATATCAAACTACATGGCTTACGTAATCCAGAAACTTGATTCTCTGAAAAAGCAAGTACTTTCATGTTTCTAATGCTGGCACCAGTACCAAGACTAGGAAAAGGGAGAACTCCAGTGTTTACTAAACAACTGGAGAAACAAAGTAATAGACAGGATCACGGGAACAAACTTCCATAAGTAGTATTTGGTCCCTGATTCAAATAAAGTCTAAAGTGGTAAACATTATAGCAAGTGGATTACACAGACCTTTATAAATTCCTCAAAAGAGAATGCTTTGGCCAAATCAGAACGTGTTACTCCTTCCTGCCACTGTGCCAGTAGCATTGGATGATGATTTCTGCAGAATATGCACAATAATGATATTTGTGTAAGTGCTAGACGTGTCATTGTACGTAGATGTGCTTTCATTTACCACTATGAATTGCCATGGTTGAGCGCGATTGATATTAAAAAAACGAAACCAGGATAGTATACAGAATGTAGCATCTACTGGAAAATCCTTCAGTTCTATCATAATATGCATTAGACTGATATTTTTCAACTTCACTTCATAAAACCAAAAGTTGTTTCTTAGATTTCACATATATCAAGTAAACATGTGACAGCTAATGGTTGTGATGTAACTTGTAAGCCATTGCAGTCACTTGAAATATTGATAGGACGATGTCAAGTTATACAAGGCCATATTATGATCCACTTCACATTTAAGTATTTAACACATACAAATCCAAAGGAGCCTTTTCTGTCCAACAAAGTTTGCATATTACAGAAGACAGTACACAGTAGATCAAAACATCTATCATGAACCAGATTTCCTAGGTAAGAACAACATGTACCTGACATCATCCAACGTCTTTCCTGCTTTCATACTGTAGCTCTGGCGTGGGCGAAGCAACTTCAAGTTAGAATCATTCTCGGTGGACGAGTTCAAGATGAGACATGACTCTTCCTTATTTGCAGTAGCAGATCCATAGCTCAAGATCACAGAAACATGAATTCGGGTCGCGATAGCTGATCCGACCGGAGCAGCTTCCAGGACTGCAGCCACCAATTTGTCGAGCCGGTTGAGATCCGTCTTCATTCCCAATTTCCCCAGCTTGCTGGTCGTGTTCTCCACTGCAACATGCACAAACACTAGCTCGAACTCGCACGAATCCTGGACACTCCCCTCTGCAAATCCCAGTAGATCGAACGCCCGGTTGATTATTCTGACATCCTTAGAACTGCTATCTGAACCGGACTGCGTGGCAAAATCTTCAGTTCCGAAAACACTGAAACCAAGATTCGCCGCGAACGAACCAACCCCGGAGCAATTGGTGACCATGGCAGCTCTGAGCCCCATAAACCTGGATTTTATTTTTCAGCAGCGAGTTAGTCCACGCAATGGCAAAATAACAATAGTAATTAAGGCCAGAGATCACACGCATCCAACCTCTCTGATAGCTTGGGAACTACTAGCTCCTGCGGATCCACCCGGGCAGTTTCCGCATCCTAACGTGAGACAAAATAGAATCAGCACCCATCAAACACTCAAATTCTCTGGCAACTACTACTTCGCCTCGATGCAAACCCGGAGAGAAAGCAGGATCGCATAGAGCGCATCGTACACGTCGAGCAGCTGCGCCAGCTCGAGAATCGTGTCGTTGTCCTTATCCCCTCCATCTAGATTGAGCAAACAAAACTCAGTTTAAGAGAGCGGGGGCGACCGAGCAGAGCGCGAGAGGGGGGGGGGGGGGGATCAGTACCGTTGACGGTGGCGGGGGTGCGAAGGGAGAGGAAGCCGCAGGAGGCGCGGGAGGCGAAGGCGTCGAGGTGGCTCTTCCCCCCACCGCTGCCCGCCGCCGCCGGAGGGAGCACCGCCGCGTGGCCGGCGGCGTAGAGCACCAGCGCGCGGCTCGGCTTGTCCGCCATTGCCGACAACCACCTCTCCTTGCTAATTCTCAGTCGACTGAGAATTAACAACTTTTTCTTATTTCTCAGTCGATCGTCTTAGCCGTCCATCTAGCTGATCGATTGATCGTAGATTGTAAGGGAGTGTGTTATCTCGGGCAGGAAACAGCTACTGTGGGCCTGCTCCTTCCCAATCGGAACTTAGTTGGGCTGTATGTTCTTTTGGCGTTTATTTGCTGGGCCGTGATACACGTGTTTGAGTTTTTCAGTTTCTATTTTTTTGTCTTGTTCTTATAACCTATATTAGTCCCTAGTTACCTGTATAGAATGGATAAAAACGAGTTTTTATTTTCATGGCTGCACAAACTATTGTTTGTTTTGTTTTATTTTTCTGTTTTTATGTGTGATACTTTTAATATGATTTCATTCATGGACTTTTTTTTCAACTATGAATTGTTTTCTTTTTCCGGTCATTCTAGATTTTATTTGTGTTGATATTTTGTATGAATATGTGTTTATCTAAAAAGGATAATAATCAGTAATAGTGGATTTACTTTGTTCACGGTAATTAGCATATTTTGATCGGATTTGCTAATTCTCAGTCACTGAGAACTAAGTTAAATCTCAGTCGAGTTGATAATCGTCAGATTTGTGCACCAAGATTCATGCATACAGTTGTTTCCTTCGTATCCAATAGCCATTGTTTTTAGGTACCTGTGTGTGGGAGTTGTCTGGGCCTTCTCTTACTAACTGGGCTTTATTTTGTACGTCTTTTTCTGAAAATATGTAGTATTTTTATACAACATATCAGTCTTTCTTTTCAATGTTTAGTTTAAAAATTCTTAGTTTTTGGTTTGGTGTTTTTGTCGGATCACTAATTATTAGTTATCCGAGAGTTAGTTAAAATCTCTACACTACGAGCTTGTTATTTCTACTACGCACAACCAAATGTGTGGCACATGCAAACCTGTTGTTGTGTGTTTTTATCTGGTATTTTGTATTCTCTTATTTTGTTGTCTAACCATATAGGCTATTTGGGATTTATTTTTGCGGTGTGAACACTTGCCCTTTTTTTTGTTTCCGTTGTGTTTGTTTGGATATTTTTTATTTTTCATGTGAACGGAGAAAGTGAGAGAGGGAGAGGATGACGATGAAGTGCGCGGGAGATTCGTTTTTGTAGTTTGTGTATGTGGTTTTTATGTATATATCCATTTAAAGCTGGTTTTTTTAATATTTTGCGAGTCTTTAGTGGGGATGCAACCGAGTTATCCCGGTTGAAAGTCAAGTTGTAGCTGAGTTTTTTTCCTAGTAGGAAGTCATGTCGCAACTGTGATTTTTTCTAGTTACAAGTCTGGTTGCAACTGATTTTTTTTTTGTTGGCCTTTGTGTTTTGATTGGGCTTTGTGTTTCGTGTTGTTAGTGGGGGAGGGCTACACAACTTTTTTTCTTCTTGTTTTGTGGGTTTGTTTTATGTTTTTAAATGCATTTGTTTTTTAGATTTTTATTTTTAACTTTTCGAATTAATGTTTAATATCAAAGAGATGTTAACGCTTGCCTATGAGAGACTAGGCGATATGCCCCGTGGGGGTTTTGTCTCTATGTTTTTATAGTGTTTTTTATGTTTTAATAATTATTATTATTTTGAACTGAGTCGTACCTTCACTTTACAACTGAGATTCGTCTACCGTTGATAGCCAGTTGCAACTAGATCTGCAACTGGGATTTTTTATTATTATTTGAATTTTTTTTAATTTTTTCGCAGTTGCAACTTCACTTGCAACTGATATTCGTCTACCGCTAATAGCCATTTGCAACTGGACCTGCAACTGGGATTTTTAATTTTTTTTCGATTTGTTTTTAAATTTTTACCTAATTTCAACTTCACTTGTAACTGAGATTCGTGTCCCCTTGATAGCCAGTTGCAACTGGATCTGCAACTGGGATTTTTTTCCTTTTATTTTTCCAAAGGCATCTGTTTTTTTTTTGGATTTTTATTTTAACTTTTCGAAATAATGTTTGAGTGTCAGAGAGATGTTAACGCTTGTCTGTGAGAGACTAGGCGATATGCCCCGTTGGGGGTATTGTTTCTACGTTTTTAGACTTTTTTATGTTTTAATTATTTTATTATTATTATTATTATATTATTTTTGAACTGAGTTGCGCCTTCATTTTACAACCGAGATTCGTCTACCGCTGATAGCCAGTTGCAACTGGACCTGCAATTGGGATTTTTTTTATTTTTTTTTTAAATTTACCCAATTGCAACTTCACTTGCAACTCATATTCGTGTACCTCTGATAGCCAGTTGCAACTGGACCTGCAACTGGGATTTTTTATTATTTTTTGATTTTTTTAATTTTGCCCAATTGCAACTTCACTTGCAACTGAGATTCGTGTCCCCTGATAGACAGTTGCAACTCGACCTGCAACTAGGATTTCTTATTATTTTTTGATTTGTTTTCTAAATTTACCCAATTGCAACTTCATTTGTAACTGAGATACGTGTCCCCCTGATAGCCAGTTGCAACTAGACCTGCAACTGGGATTTTTATTATTATTTTTTTGCATTTTTTTACTTTTTCTCTGAGTCGGTTGCAACTGCAATTGCAAGTGAACTTTTTTTTTCAATAATTTCTAAAAAAATTAATCCATTTTCTTTAATATTTTTTAATCCAGTTGCAATTACACTTGTAACTGAGTTTTTTTTTTCTCTGAACCAGTTCAACTGCATTTGCAACTGAGTTTTGTTTCTTTTCTCGAAGTCAGTTTGCAACTCCACTTGCAACTAACACTTTTTTAATTCTATTTCAATTCTTTTTTTTTGAATCCATTTCCTGTTAGATTTTTTTCCATCTAGTTGCAACTGCACTTGAAACTGAGTTCTTTTTTGTTGTTTTCTCCAAGCCAGTTGCAACTGAGTTTTTGTTTTCTTTTTTTATCTGAGCCAGTCACAACTTCACTTGCAACTGAAACTTTGTTCAATTATTTTTATTCGTTTTTAAAGATTTTTTTGTAAGATTTTTAATCCAATTTCAATTGCACTTGCAACTGAGATTTTTTTTCTCGGAGCCAGTTTCAACTGCACTTGCAACTGAGATTTTTCTTTCTCCAAGTCAGTTTCAACTGCACTTGCAACTGAGATTTTTTCCTTTTTCTCTGAGTCAGTTGCAACCGTAATTGCAAGTGAACCTTTTTTTTCAATAATCTCTAAAAAAGTTAATCCATTTTCTTTAAGATTTTTTAATCCATTTGCAATTATACTTGCAACTGAGTTTTTTTTTTGTTTTTTCTCTGAACCAGTTGCAACTATTTGCAACTAACACTTTTTGTTATTTTATTTAATTCTTTTTTTATTTTTTTGAATCCATTTCCTGTAAGATTTTTTCAATTTAGATGCAACTGCACCAGAAACTGAGTTCTTTTTTGTTTTGTCTCTAAGCCAGTTGCAACTGAACTTGCAACTGAGTTTTGTTTTCTTTTTTCTCTGAGCCAGTCAAAACTACAATTGCAACTGAATCTTTGTTCAATTATTTTTATTCGTTTTTAAGATTTTTTGTAAGATTTTTTAATCCAAGTTCAATTGCACTTGCAACTGAGTTCTTTTTCTTTCTTCGAGCCAGTTTCAACTGCATTTGCAACTGAGATTTTTTTTTTCTCTGAGTCAGTTGCAACTGTACTTGCAACTCGACTTTTTTTCCAATAATTTCTAAAAAAAGTTAATCCAATTTCTTTAAGATTTTTTTAATCTAGTTGCAACTACACTTGCAACTAAGTTTTTTTTTGTTTGGCTGACCCTTGATTGTAATAAGATCTCTTACATACTTTGATACTTTTTCTTAATAAAGAATGGATGTGTGCATCTTCACGAAGCAGAGGTCGGGGACACCCATTAAAAAAAAAATGTTGCAACTGAGATTTGTTTCTTTTCTCTGAGTCAGTTGCAACTAACACATTTTTTTGTTTTTTTCAATTCTTTATTTTTATTTTTTTGAATCCATTTCCTGTAAGATTTTTTTCCATCTAGTTGCAACTGCACTTGAAACTGAGCTCTTTTTTTTTCTCCGAGCCAGTTAACTGAACTTGCAACTGAGTTTTGTTATCTTTTTTTCTCTGAGCTAGTCACAACTACACTTGCAACTAAACCTGAGCATGGGCAGCCCGGCCCGAAAGCCCGGTGTCGGGCCGGGCCCGGGTTTCTTTTTTGTGCAATAAGCCCGGCCCGGCCAGAAATGATTTATTTAACTTTTTTTAGTACAAAATAGGTGTTTTCTGCCGGGCCGGCCCGGGCCCGGGCCTGACTTTTGCATGTTGGGCTTTTACAAGCCCGGAGCGGGACCCGGCCTGGCCCGGGATATGCCTAGGTCTACTTGCAACTGAACCTTTTTTCAATTATTTTTATTCATTTTTTAAATTTTTTAATCAGTTGAAACTGCACTTGCAACTGGGTTCTTTTTTTGATTTTCTCTAAACCAGTCGCAACTGCATTTGCAACTGAGATTCCTCTGAGCCCTGATAGCCATTTGCAACTTCACTTCCAACTGAGATTCTACTGACGATGATTGATACTTGCAACTGAGATTTCTCGACCCCTGATAGGCACTTACAACTCCGGAATGCAATAGGTATCCGTTACCCGCTAACTCGATGTGTACCCGCACTAAATAGGAAGGGTTTGGTGACGATTTAAACCCGCGGGGCTTCTTAGCTGTAAAAAATTCAGACCCGTCGGGGCTAGCGGAGGCGGATATGGAGATGTCAGACCCGCACCCACGAACCCAACTAATATATGTGCTGGTGATTCACTTAGCATTACTTGACCAGGAAACCACGTGGCTGCGCTTATGCTGGTTTTGTCACGTGCTTTTGTGGTGAACACTTTAATAGTGTCTTCCCTAATGTCAATACTTGATTCTGATCGCGTGGAATGTAGACATTGTTCAGTTTTTGTAATGTATTGTATTCTTTGAGCTACGTTAAGTTGTAATTCAGGCTTGCATTTGACCCCACATGTCATTGAATCAAAACTACACCTAAGTACCTAACCCACTCCACATCACGCACGCAGCACACACCACATCACGCACGCACACAAGACACAGCACGGACCACACAAAACCAAACTGCACGCACGAGCACACACCACACCACTCGATCCCATCTTATCTTCTTCTTTCTTCTTCCCATCTCTCCTGCTGCAGCCAATGACCAGGACGGCAGGAGCTGCAGCGCTGCTCCCTCCCCCCGGCGGCCGCCACTCGCCCACTTCCTTCCTGCACTGACGCCACCACTCCTTCCTGCGCCGCCGCCGCCACTCCCTTCTGCTGTTGCCGCCCTACTGCGTTGCTCCTCCGGCGCCCCTCCTGCAGTGCCGCCGCCTGTCCTGCGCTGCTCCTCCGGCGTCCCTCATGCGCGCTCCTCCACCGCCCCTCCTGCAACGGTCTCCGGCGCGCCGCCCGGCATCCGACACGCCTCGCGTCCGCCAGCGCGATTTCCGGCCGCCGGCGCTGCTTCCCTCTGCCGGCGACGACGGCTCCCCTTGTACGGCGTGTTGGCGTGGCTCCCTCCGGCCGCGTCCGGCCCTCCATCTCCGGGGAAACGCCAAGCGAGGCCTCTGCTGCAGCTTGCCCTGCTCAACACAATCTGAACACAACACAAGACAAAAAAAAACAAGACAACCGGGCCCAACAAAGGGAAAATGAGAGAAGCGGGCCGAATACAAAAGCATGACGTCATTCGACTGAGAATTAGATTAATTCTCAGTCGAATGAGACCTAGAGACACCGTTTTCCTTTCCCTTTCCTCTCTTCTCGCCTTATTCGGGGGCCCCACACGTCAGCCTCGTCTGTCAGTGAACATCGCACTTGACGGGCCTGATGATCGTGGGCCAAAATAGCTGGGCTCCGAACTCATGGGCCGTGATGCGGTGATGGGCCTGAGCCAACGGAGGCGGTACAAGAAAAAAATAAGAGAAAGGGGAGGAAAAATCCTAACCCTAGTAGGCCTCCAAGCTTGGCCCGTCGCGTCTCGTCCTCCTCGGCATAAACCCCAAGAAGAAGGTGGCTTGGACGCCTCCACAAGATCTAACCAACCTCCACGGCGCGCACTCCAGTGGCCGGCAAGAAGAGGCTCCGACAGCGTAGGCCGAGCTCGACACAGACTCCTCGCTGGACGAGGCCACCGCGTCTAACACATGGAGCCCAACAAGTGACAAAACACATAAGACGTCATCAGTCGACCTCAACCTCAGTATCACGCGCGAGTCAGCGGTCCGAGTCTCCTCCACACGAGTCCACGTGTCACCACAGGAAAATCGAAAAAACTGAAGAACATCAAAGCATACAACACCATCGATCCCAGCCTGACAGGCGAAGTCCACCTTGAGTCTCATGAGGACATGTCTCGGCAATAGAAAAATCCCGCGAAGGCTAAAAAATCGGAGAAAAATAATCTACGACTCTTAGTATATAGGGTTATGTGTTGACTCTTTCATGCTTTCACAACTTTCATCTCAATTCGTTTCATTTGCTGGTCGAGTGAAATAAAATTTGTATTGTTTATCTGATCCTAGTATGCAACCAAATACAAAAAATTCACTTGGTTAGAGCCATGTTGGAGTAGTGAATGTATGATCTCACAGGAACCTCTACAATTTATTTTAAAAAAAGGTACAACAAATCAATAAAGCATCTTCAGTGCTAGTACGTGCTCTTTACTTCTTTCTGACTTGCATCCGGTGTGGCATGTACATAGCCCTCACATGGCGTCCGTTTATATCACCTAGCTAGAACATCTCCCATCCACACCATGATCAACTAGCAAAGATACTTGCATATATCAAGTGAGCTAGCCACCATGGATATAGCAGCACTCAAGGCAATTTCTCTATGTTTTTATTATGTTAAAGTCGTGTGTTTCGAGGAATATGTTAGATATTAGGCATGTGATGATTATGTGGCACGACATAAATGGTGTGGACAAGATAAGCCAGAATCAAGCGTAACGAGAGCCTCCATGTCAAAAGACTTGCCAGACACGGTTGGATTGATACAAAATATTGGCTTGGGAAAGCACACAATAGTAGCTATCAATTTTTTTTTTTGAGAAACACAGTACAACGCAGACGCTCACATACACGCGCATACACTCACCCCTATGAACGCACACACGCACACTCTACCCCTATGAGCACCTCCGAAAGACTGAGCTGGCGGTTGGGTCTTGAGATTGACGAAGTCACCACGGGCGTCTCGCTGTCGACGGAAACGTCGCCTCCCACTGAAAGAATATTCCGCCTAAATGAGAAACACCAACGTCAAACCTAGGGTTTGAACTCTGGTAGGCTGGAGGTACAACCACCCTCCTAACCATCTTGCCACAGGCAAGTTCTCCACTAGTAGCTATCAATTGGATAACTACCAAATTGCCTAGTCTGACTTATGCTTCAATTTGCTGCACGGAATCTTCTTGCATACCTGTACATACGCTGAAGTAACACGAAAAAACACCCTGACCGCAAGATCATGTCACACAAGCAGGAACCAACACGGAAAATCTGACACCAGGGGAATGGATAGAGAGAAAACTATAAACATACAAGCTTGGAATTTGGTGGTTTTAGCGCACAAGTGCATGGGAGATATTTTATCGGTAGCATACTATTGGGCTAGCCGTGAGACCCACTAAATTAGTTGACTACTTTGATGGCTCAATACTTGTGTAATGCATCTTTGTTGTGTTCATCCATGAGGACGAAGGAAGTGGAATGTCAATACATCACGAAAGGATGAGCTTCAGAGCTTGCACACGTGATTCTTCGGTTGTTCACCAGACTATGTACATAGACTATGGAGGTTTCTAGCAATGTAGAAGGAATGTGGATGTGGACAACGAAGATACATACAGGTTCAGTCACTCCCATGAGAGTCTCTGGATCGACATTTATCATAGGCGCGGGTGAGTGCCGACACCAGGGCAAATGACATAAGTATTGCTCATAGGACCCAACAACAAGGACCTCAAGTGCCTCCTCCTCGTGTACGCCGTAGGACTCAACCATAGGGCATGGGGCTCTGTTGCATGATGCATGAATGTAGTGCCATTTTAGACATTGATCGTCGCTCTTGTGGGTGGTGGTTTCACCGATTTTATGGAATGACAACTTGATTAATTATATTTCTTAAAGTTCCTTCAATAGCAAGTTTAATACTTAAGTATCTTGTACTCCTTTAGATGTCATCGTCCTATTGTAATATAACTAAATTACCAAAAGGCTACACATAAAATCTATAAAAACATTTAAATGTTAGTCGTGTGCATATCGTAAGTGACGTATGTTGACTTTGGAAAGATCTTGACACGGCCTGCTAGTAGCATTTGTGTACATTCTGTATCAAAGTGCATGTACATGCAGTACCAACAATAGCTGCGTGTACATCTAGCTTACCGTGAGTGTACGCGGCGGGCTTTTTTTTTTTTTGTTGAATGGCTTGTCGGTATGTACATTGATCTGCTGGAATATGTACGCGACCGGCTGAACATGGACGATGACGAATGTACGCGAGGCCGGCCGGCCGGCCGGACATACGCGGGCGTACGCGCGAGAGATGAAAATGATGAGCAGCTCTGGCGCATGTACGAGCGGGGCTTCACTCCTGCGCGCAGGTAGCTGCTTTTGCTCGTATCACAGCACGAACGCAGGGGATCGGGACCGTGTGGTGTTCGTTTTTGTTTTTTCTGCCTCGTTCGGTGGCCGCACGTGCTCGTACGTCGTAGCAACCGCGACTGGGTCAGCGCGCGCGATGCGGGGGACCAGGAAAGCGCCGTGTTGAAATTTACTTTCGCTCCCTCACGCGCGTAGCCACACGTGGCGGGCTCTTAGACTCAGTTTTTTCCCTTTGCGAAGGGAACCTTTAGGTAGTGGTACCCGCAAACAAGCGATGAATAAACGCAAAACAAACGACACATGAACGGAAGTCAACCATTTAGTAACCGACATATGACGTCATCAGTCGACCTCAGTATCACGCGCGAGCCCACGTGTCACCACAGGAAAATCGGAAAACTGAAGAACATCAAAGCATACAACCATCGATCCCAGCCTGACAGGTGAAGTCCGCCTTGAGTCTCGTGAGGGCATGTCTAGGCGGTAGAAAAATACCGTGGGGGCTAAAAAATCGGAGAATAATAATCTACGACTTATAGTATATAAGGTTATGTGTTGACTCTTTCCTGCTTTCACAACGAAATAAGATTTGTATTGTTTATCTGATCCTAGTATGCAACCAAATACAAAAAATTCACTTGGTTAGAGCCATGTTGGAGTAGTGAATGTATGATCTCACAGGAACCTCTACAATTTATTTTAAAAAAAGGTACAACAAATCAATAAAGCATCTTCAGTGCTAGTACGTGCTCTTTACTTCTTTCTGACTTGCATCCGGTGTGGCATGTACATAGCCCTCACATGGCGTCCGTTTATATCACCTAGCTAGAACATCTCCCATCCACACCATGATCAACTAGCAAAGATACTTGCATATATCAAGTGAGCTAGCCACCATGGATATAGCAGCACTCAAGGCAATTTCTCTATGTTTTTATTATGTTAAAGTCGTGTGTTTCGAGGAATATGTTAGATATTAGGCATGTGATGATTATGTGGCACGACATAAATGGTGTGGACAAGATAAGCCAGAATCAAGCGTAACGAGAGCCTCCATGTCAAAAGACTTGCCAGACACGGTTGGATTGATACAAAATATTGGCTTGGGAAAGCACACAATAGTAGCTATCAAATTTTTTTTTTTTGAGAAACACAGTACAACGCAGACGCTCACATACACGCGCATACACTCACCCCTATGAACGCACACACGCACACTCTACCCCTATGAGCACCTCCGAAAGACTGAGCCGGCGGTTGGGTCTTGAGATTGACGAAGTCACCACGGGCGCCTCGCTGTCGACGGAAACGTCGCCTCCCACTGAAAGAATATTCCGTCTAAATGAGAAACATCAACGTCAAACCTGGGGTTTGAACTCTGGTAGGCTGGAGGTACAACCACACTCCTAACCATCTTGCCACAGGCAAGTTCTCCACTAGTAGTGGATAACTACCAAATTGCCTAGTCTGACTTATGCTTCAATTTGCTGCACGGAATCTTCTTGCATACCTGTACATACGCTGAAGTAACACGAAAAAACACCCTGACCGCAAGATCATGTCACACGAGCAGGAACCAACACGGAAAATCTGACACCAGGGGAATGGATAGAGAGAAAACTATAAACATACAAGCTTGGAATTTGGTGGTTTTAGCGCACAAGTGCATGGGAGATATTTTATCGGTAGCATACTATTGGGCTAGCCGTGAGACCCACTAAATTAGTTGACTACTTTGATGGCTCAATACTTGTGTAATGCATCTTTGTTGTGTTCATCCATGAGGACGAAGGAAGTGGAAGGTCAATACATCACGAAAGGATGAGCTTCAGAGCTTGCACACGTGATTCTTCGGTTGTTCACCAGACTATGTACATAGACTATGGAGGTTTCTAGCAATGTAGAAGGAATGTGGATGTGGACAACGAAGATACATACAGGTTCAGTCACTCCCATGAGAGTCTCTGGATCGACATTTATCATAGGCGCGGGTGAGTGCCGACACCAGGGCAAATGACATAAGTCTTGCTCATAGGACCCAACAACAAGGACCTCAAGTGCCTCCTCCTCGTGTACGCCGTAGGACTCAACCATAGGGCATGGGGCTCTGTTGCATGATGCATGAATGTAGTGCCATTTTAGACATTGATCGTCGCTCTTGTGGGTGGTGGTTTCACCGATTTTATGGAATGACAACTTGATTAATTATATTTCTTAAAGTTCCTTCAATAGCAAGTTTAATACTTAAGTATCTTGTACTCCTTTAGATGTCATCGTCCTATTGTAATATAACTAAATTACCAAAATGCTACACATAAAATCCATAAAAAACATTAAAATGTTCGTCGTGTGCATATCGTAAGTGACGTATGTTGACTTTGGAAAGATCTTGACACGGCCTGCTAGGCAAAACAAAATAAGTTTCTTGTGTAATTTATCTTTGATCCTAGTATATGTGGTTAAATACGACAAATTCACTTGGTTAGAGGCATGTTGGAACAGTGAATGTATGACCAAAAGCTCTACAACTTATCCATCTATCTATCTATACTTCTTATAAAGCAAAACCCCACTAAGTGCAATTAATATTTTTCTATCTCCACATGCAAGCTATCCACATCATTTGCTCTTTTAGCCAATCAATTGTCCATGTCATTCCACTAATATTTATTAATGATTTTCCATCTCTAGCTACATGCATGCATCCACATCATTATTTTAGCCCATCAAATTTTACACATCATTCTTTTTTTTTTGTCCGTACGAATGATAAGATACACCAACACCGGCATTAGATTAGGCAGTAAATGTTTTGCTAATTATTTTCAATGATAAAATCTTATGACTATTATTCGAAATTATAGATTATTCTATATGTATTCACTCAAAAATAGAAATATTATGCGACACCATCAACAACATCCTTTTAACCCGCTGATATAATCTTATCTATATTAACCAGATACACCCCTAAATCACAACGATCTTTTAACTATAAATACACATACATTTCATGTCTACAAAATTTAGCCTCTTTACTGCCATGACTAACTAAATCTTACATATTTCCTTAGTCAAAATCAAATTTCATATGTTTTATTAGATTCCTTAAAAGGTCCCCGCTGCAACGCGCAGGGTGTCGTTCTAGTACTTCTTATAAAGCAAAACTCCACGAAGTGCATTAATTATTTTTCTAACTCAACATGCAAGCTATCCACATCATTCATTCTCCTAGCCAACCAAATGTTCATGTCATCCCACTAAGATTAATTAAAGCCAATATATTTTGCATGCAACATATCCATATCATCTACTTTTCATCTATCCATTGTCCACAGTTTTTAACCATCAAATACAAAAAAACCATATAAATAAATTTAGCCTTTCGACAATTTGATCAACTGAACTTTCCATATAAATTAAAAAAACTGAATCTTCCATATTTCTATAAATAACTTCATATTTCACGTATCCTATATGTCTTTATTTACAAAACAAATTTTTAAAGAGATTTCTGCCGCAACGCGCAGAGTATCTTCTAGTTATTAAGGTACAAGAAGTCCATAAAGCATATTTCGTGCTACATGCCATCCACCGTGTCGATGAGTTATTATCATCTTTATTTCTTCCCGATTTGCATCCGGTGTGGTATGCATATATAGCCCTCTCATGGTATTGTTTTTAGGTATATCATTTAGCTAGAACAGCTCCCATACACCGTGAGTCGGTGATAGCGAGAATCGGACTTAACATATATTAAGTGAGCTAGCCACAATGGATGTATTACTATTAAAGTCAATTTCTCTAATTTCCATTGAAGCCTTGTTTTGACGGCCGTGTTAGATTTGGGAGGCATTAGGAACAACTCAGCATCTCTTTTTGTCCTATCTCGCACGATCTAAATGGCGTGGACAACAAACTCCAGATCCTACCGCAACTAGGGTCTCTACGCCTAGAGACTTTTTAGTCCCATTTCGATTGATATACAAAAATCGCTGTCACGGAAAAATACCCTTGCCGCTAATTCTTACCGCTGCACAAAAAACATGAATCAGGATAGAAAAGTGACTAGGAAAAGAGATAGAGAGAAAATAGAAAACACACGAGCTGCAGCATGCACATCTCCACTAATATTAAACGACAGTCTGTCAGATCCGGAGAATTTGAACCGTCCATCAAGCCCGATTCAACGTCTCAGATTGTTCAAATGTTGTATGATGTGCTTTTGCGTTTACCGCGGGGAAAAAAAGCAACCGGTCCATGCTCCCCACCCCCACGACCCCCACTCTCCTCCTCAGCCAACGGCCGGACTCTCCTCTCTCTCCACCGCCGCCCCTCAATCTCCATCGCGCCGTCGGGCACTCCTCTCAACGCGCCGCCGCCCCGCAATCTCCATCGCACCGCCGGGCACTCCTCTCACCGCGCCACCGCCCCGCAATTGTCACACCCCAAAATTTCGTTCCTAATTTTTGTGGTGTTTTCCGACACCTGAAAAGTTTTTTCTGCTTATCCTAAATATTTCTTCAAATCTTTTGACGATGATTTGACTTGGGAATTGCTCTCTCAAATTTCCCCAACAATCCAGGAACCTCCCCACCACCCGGGAGAATTTTTGGTGTTAGGGTTTCCCTCTAAAACCCTAACCCTAAATATCGACCCAGTTAAATCCTTTTCTCCACCTACAAAAGGAAAGGCCATTTCCGTAGCTCTAAAAATCCCACCAAAAATACCAGAGGACCCCCTGTCCATATAAAGACCATCCATGCAAAAATATTGCATACCCCAATGCAATATTTCCAAGTTAGACCTTAATTTCCAAACTGCCATTTCTAGTCCAGAAATGTTTTCAGCAAGCTAGACACCTCCAGAAATTCTGATAAAATTTGAGGATCATTATTTTGGCATTTCCTACACTTTGTATTTTGGAGACAAATCCATTTGAGCAACCCTTAGACCACTTCCTTTGTAAGCCCAAAATGATGCCATTTTGAGATCTTCAAGCAACACAATACCTAGAAGAATCCTTTGCCCATGGGACATGGTCATCTTGACCACATAGTCCATAGACACTCCTAACCAGAAGGCCACCCCAAGGTGAAGCATGGAGCCTCACTTTTTCTTGATCATGCCATTTTGGCCATTTTTGGACATCATGTGGAAACCCTATTTCTAGATGTCCAATTAAGCTCAAACTCCATGGACACTCTCCCCTGACCCCAAAAACCCATGCCAAATTTTTGGGAATTTATTTGAGTGGTGTAAGACCAAGATCTTTTCATCGAGCCCTTTCGGTGCTTTCGGTTTCAGAAAAATCTTGTTCTGCGAAGTTTTGAATTTGCAAAAACTTTAGTCACGATAGTTGTAGGGTTTCGAGTTTTGCGTGCAGTGGTGAAAACCACATCGCGTTGGAGCTCCGAGTCGCCGGGAACGCGGCGATGCCGTCCGTGTCGCACCCTAGACACCCGCTTTCGCCTGACCTAAACGTCGCTTAGCCCTAAACCCTGCATAACCCCTGAGCTGCAGTACCACCTCGTGCGTTACTGTGTTCACAGCTCCTCCTCTTATCCATTCCACCGACGATACAGTGGCGTAGTAGATATTTTGTGGGTTCTCCCGTGCCCTCCCCTTCTCCCGTTGTTATTCCTCTCCCTCTACAAAAGACCACAAGCTCATCACCGAGCTGCTGCACCCCTCACTCCTCTCCACTCTCTCCCTCTCCTTTTCCTCCACCACGGCCCAGAAGAACAAGAGGAGAGCACGAGTCCGTGCTCGAGGCCACCATGGCCGAACCCTCTCCTCCCTTCCACTGCCTGCTGTGGACAACCGAGCCTTCCCTCTAGCCCATTCCCCTTCCCTCTCCACTCCCTCACCCCCCTGTTCCTCCCTAGTAGCCGCAGAAGCAGGAGAGGAGAGAGATCACCATAGTTGGAGCAGTGGCCGAGCTTGGCAGCACCACCATCGCCACCTTCCCCAGCCCCCTGACCCTCCTCGCGGGCGCGGCCGTGCACGGTAGTGCCGTTTCCACCTTCGGTTCCTCCTGGAACCAGCAGAGGAGGGAGATCCCCGGGTCGCCGCCGTGACCGTGCGGGCCGAAGCTCCGGCCGAGCTCGTGCTCGAAGCGTTCCTCGCGCGGGAGGCCACTCCGCCGCCGGCCCCTCCTTCCCCGACCGCGGCGAACCCTCCGCCGCCGTTCGCCGGCGACCGGAGCCCGAGCTGCCCGTGCGTCCTCTGCCGGCGAGGCGCCGAGCCTCCCGTGCTCTTCTACGCGAAGGAGACGACCACGGGTCGATCCGTTCGTCGCCGTTGCCGTTCCTTCAACCGTTACGGAGCATGTGTCCATCCCAGCAGCAAGCACCGGCCCAGCCCAGCAGGGGAAAACGGCCCGTCCCCCCATCTTTTTTTCCCCAGCAGGAGCAGCTGTCCAGCGGCGGATTCGGCCCAGCCCAGCGGCCCACCAGCGGCCTGCCCCGCGCTGGCGCCAGCACGCGCGCGTGCGGCACGCAGCGGCCCATCCGCGGCCCAGCCGCGCAGAGAAGCAGCCCGCGCTGTCTTTTTCCCCGCGGGCAATTTTCTTTTCCTGCTGATTGAATTTTCAAACGGCAATATCTCTCAAACCGTAAGTCCGTTTTCGGTGATTCAAATTTCTAAATTTGTATCTCGACGAGCTCTAACCAGTAGTACTGGTTTCATCTCATTCCAAGATAGTTTTATTGGGTGCCCTTGTGTGAGCGCATTCCGGAGCCCGTGGAACGGGGTTATCGCTGCCCTACGCCGCGGAACCGCCCCGACCTTTCCGAGACCAGTAGATCCCCGTCTTCGAAGGCAAGCTAACCCCTTGCTATAAACCGTCCAGCAATGTTTGTTTGTTGTTTTGCTTGTTGCCTGCCGAGTATTATATGTCTGTCTGCTTATTGTTATATTGTTTGTGCCTGTCTACTGTTATTATCACATGTCTGTTTGTTGTCCGTACTTTTACATGAGCATTGTATTGCTGCATATGACATGTTGCGTTTTAAATTATTGCACCTCTTTATATGCGTATCTGTGCAACACTCCCATTTCCGGGGCAATGGCAGGGTCTCCCGCCTCAGCCGAGGAAGTGGGGGAATTATTACAACTGTGCGTCTCGCTTTGCGGGACTTTGTTTGGTTTTTCAACTTCTTCAACGCCGAGGTGAGGTGCGGACGAATGTCGGCTTATGATCCTCGGGGTTGGGGGCATTCGTGTTAGTTGCCTTTGTCCCACCGTCAAATATGGTTGGCATATGCCACCTGGACTGCGATGCTGGGAGCTGACTTTTCCGCGGTTCTTTTGCCGAGATTGCTGACACCACGTCGAGGTAACCTTCGAGTGGAATGGATGCTCTCTCATTTTTATGAGTGCTTTTCGGTTATTCTTTACGATGACACTCACACTTCCGGGGCAATGGCAGGGTCTCCCGCCTCAGCCAAGAAAGTGGGGGAAATATTATGCTTTTATTATAATATTTTATCACTAACCCCCGGGTGACACCGGCCGGGTCTCCCGCCACCGCCACCGCCACCCGGGTATTATTGTTATTATTGATCTGTTGTTTGTTCATGCAAGTTTTATGTTGTTATTGTTATGTGCTATGCTTGTGTTGCTTGTTGTCTGTTGAAACTGATACTTGCAGGTTGTTGTGTTTGTTTATCGTGATTGTTGTGTTGGACTAACCCCTGTTGTTTGGACTTGTGATGTTGAAACTTGAATAAATTAAAACAACCCTCCAAGCTTCGATAGGGTCAGTCCATAGTGCCACTAATCTGAACATTGAACGCACTGCCACTGTCGCTCACATGGGCGGGCCTTGGCCTACGTAACCTATTGAGCCTCCTTTGACGCCACCCTTTTGGCAAGTCTAGTCGGTTACCATAGTTGGTCGGGGCTAGTCTTGTGAAGGTTCCGGAGCTAGGCGTCGCTCATCTGTTGGGGACGTGCCGGATTCACTTCTGCATAAGGCATAGAGTTATGTCGGTGGCTATACAGGGAGTGTCTTGGTAGCGTGAACGGTCGGGTGAGTGTATCTTGCTGAGTTCGCCTTAAGGATGTTGTCCTAAAGTACCGGCTCAGTGTGGTGCACTTAGGTGAGTGGTAATTGCAACCTCTCGAGAGTGTCTAATCTGGATGTCCAGCCTTGTTCCAAGGATATGGAACAACAGTTCAGTATCGGTCACACTGTGTGTCCTCGTCGAGTCCGGAGGATTAAACCTAAGGCTTGTTTGAAAGAAAGATGAACAACCTGATTTCACTAAATGAACAATAAGTTGATGCAGGGAATGTTACTTGAGACGTGATTGTGAACCAAGTTTAGGGATGGCGGTGTGATGCGTTGGGGAGCCTATAGTTAGGCCAGAGCCCACATCAACCGAGCATGCCCAGAGTGGAAAGATGAGGCCAGTGGCCTAGCAGTGATCACATGTGATGTTGTGTATTATTTTGTACCCACTGGGTACACCCGTCTTCTCGTCACAGGTAAGCCCTTTGTATGATTGCCGGTGCACGATCCAACCCCACCTGGCTTGGACTCCGTACCGGTGATACCCCCGTTGCTTGCTTATGACATGTTTGGTTGTCAATGCCATGCTACTTTTATGTCATGTATCTAGAATACACCTTGACATGTTGTAGGATTTTATTTCCAGTGTTTACCTTGTTGCATGATTGTTGGATTGTTTGTGGTGAGGGGCGATACTTGCTGAGTGCATAATAATGTACTCACGGGCCTTGTGATTGTGGCCAGGTTTTGTCGAGGATTCATCTTCCACCTTAGTAAGGATTTGAAGCAAGAACGTGCTAGGATCAGTAGCCCAGCCAGAACCTGTGGAGTGGAGCCGCTCCAAGCCGCTGCCTTAGTCGTCTTCCGCTGCCAGATAAACCCGTCCTGAGCCATGCTTGGCTTGATATTTTGTCACGCCTTGATGGCCTTGTAAACCATTTGTAGCACTATTGTGCCTGATTGTGTAATGATTTCCATTATGTTACACTGTCGTGACGTGCGGCCAGATATCCTGGGCTGGCGCACGGGACGACCGCCTCTCTGGAGATATGTTCCAGGGAGGGGTGTCACAGCAATCTTGATGACCCACAAGTATAGGGGTGTATCGTAGTACTTTCGATAAATAAGAGTGTCGAACCCAACGAGGAGCAGAAGGTGTTGACAAGCAGTTTTGATATGGAATTCACTGTAAATACTAGCAGACAAGTTTTAGGGATTTTTGATATAGCAGATAAATAAAGTACAAGTAAATAAAATGCAGTAATAATAATTGCAGCAAGTGGCCCAATCCTTTCTACAGCAAAGGGCAAGCCGGTAGGTTTACTTATGATGACCAAACGATTCTTGAGGACACACGGGAATTTCGTCAAGTGCTTTCGCTTCATATAGTTGATTAATCTTCATTGTTTTGATAAGTATTGTGTGGGTGAACCTATGCTAATGCACCGCCCTTCCTAGGACTAATATATACTTGTGATTAAACCCCTTGCAAGCATCCGCAAATACAAGAAAGTAATTAAGATAAATCTAACCACAGTCTTAAACTCTGAGATCCTGCCATTCCTCATGCATCGATATACCAACGGGGGTTTAGGTTTCTATCACTCCGGTAACCCCACAGTTGGCAACCGAATACACAATGCATTCCCCTAGGCCCATAAAGGTGAAGTGTCATGTAGTCGACGTTCACATGACACCACTAGAAGAATAACACCACAAATTAAATATCAAACCATTAAATATTACTCAACATAATTCACTACTAACATCAAGACTTCTCCCATGTCCTCAAGAACTAAACGAACTACTCACAAGACATCATATGGAACATGATCAGAGGTGATATAATGATGAATAACAATCTGGACATAAATCTTAATTCAACGGTTTCACTCAATAGCATCAATCACAAGGAGTAATTAACACCGAGAAAGCTTCCCCTGTGAACTAGACAAGATTCAACCCTAGATGTTACATCGGAACGGAGTGGAGCGGCGGAGATGATGGTGCTGGCGGTGGAGATGATGATGATGGTCCCAATGAAGTCCAGCTCGATGACGGTGACGATGGCGATGATTTCCCCCCTCCGGGAAGGAATTTCCCCGGCAAATTTCTCCCTGCCGGAGAGCTTTTCTCTCTCTGGTGTTTTCCGCCTCGTGG
This sequence comes from Poa pratensis, assembly GCA_947311845.1. Lineage (NCBI taxonomy): Eukaryota > Viridiplantae > Streptophyta > Magnoliopsida > Poales > Poaceae > Poa > Poa pratensis. The sequence continues at coordinate 12,717,218 of CAMZMU010000062.1, forward strand.
AGGCGGCGGAATATTTCCTCGACGTCCCCCCTAGGCTTAGGGTTTTCTGGGGATGAAGTACACGAAAGGGGGCTGGCAGAGGTGGGCCAGGGGCTCCTCACCACGTGGCGGCGCGGGGGCAAGGTGGGCCGCGCCACCACATGGTGAGGGCCCATGGTGGCCCACCTTGGCCTCCCCTTTTGGCTGCCTCCGGCATCTGACAAAATAGGAACTTCTGGATGTTTTCCACGAATTATTGATCTTCAGAAATAAGGTGTCTTGATGGTCCTTTTTCCAGCAGAAATCTGACTCCGGTGTTTAATTCTCCAATAATCATGAAACATGCAACAACAACAACAACAAAGCCTTTTATTCCCAAACAAGTTGGGGTAGGCTAGAGTTGAAACCCATAAGATCTCGAAACCAAGTCATGGTTCTAGCACATGGATAGCTAACTTCCACGCAGCCCTATCCATGGCTAATTCTTTGGTGATATTCCAATCCTTCAGGTCTCTTTTAACCGACTCCTCCCATGTCAAGTTTGGCCTACCACGACCCCTCTTAACATTCTCATCCCGGTTTATCCGTCCGGTATGCAAAGGCGCTTCCAGAGGCCTACGTTCTATATGACCAAACCATCTTAAACGGTGTTGGACAACCTTCTCTTCAATCGGTGCTATCCCAACTCTCTCACGTATATCATCATTCCTAACCCGGTCCTTTCTTGTGTGGCCACACATCCATCTCAACGTGTGCATCTCCGCTACACCTAACTGTTGGATATGTCGTCTCTTGGTCGGCCAACATTCTGCGCCATACAACATCGCAGGTCGAATCGCCGTCCTATAGAATTTTCCTTTTAGCTTCTGTGGCACTCTCCTATCACAGAGGACGCCAGAAGCTTGGTGCCACTTCATCCAACCAGCTTTGATTCGATGAGTCACATCTTCATCGATATCACCATCCTTTTGGAGCATAGACCCCAAATATCGGAAGGTGTCTTTCTCAGGTACCACCTGTCCATCAAGCCTAGCCTCTTCCTCCTCGTGCCTACTGGAACTGAAACTGCACCGCATGTACTCAGTTTTGGTTCTACTAAGCCTAAAACCTTTCGATTCTAGAGTCCGCCTCCACAACTCTAACTTTCTATTAACCCCCGCCCGACTATCGTCAATTGGCACCACATCATCCGCAAAGAGCATACACCATGGGATATCTCCTTGTATATCCCCTGTGACCTCATCCATCACCAAAGTAAAGAGATAAGGGCTCAAAGCTGACCCTTGGTGCAGTCCTATTTTAATTGGAAAGTCATCGGTGTCGCCATCACTTGTTCGAACACTTGTCACAACATTATCATACATATCCTTAATGAGGGTAATGTACTTTGTTGGGACTTTGTGTTTCTCCAAGGCCCACCACATGACATTTCGTGGTATCTTATCATACGCCTTCTCCAAATCAATAAACACCATATGAAGATCCTTCTTCTTCTCCCTATATCTCTCCATAAGTTGCCGTACCAAGAAGATGGCTTCCATGGTAGACCTCCCAGGCATGAAACTAAATTGATTTTTGGTCACACTTGTCAATCTTCTTAAACGGTGCTCAATGACTCTCTCCCATAGCTTCATTGTATGGCTCATCAAATTGATTCCACGGTAATTAGTGCAACTTTGAACATCCCCCTTGTTCTTGAAGATTGGCACTAATGTACTCCGCCTCCATTCTTTGGGCATCTTGTTTGACCGAAAAATGAGGTTGAAAAGTCTAGTTAGCCATACTATCGCTATGTCTCCAAGGCCTCTCCACACCTCGATGGGGATACGTACCATCAGGGCCCATTGCCTTGCCTCCTTTCATCCTCTTCAAAGCCTCCCTAACCTCAGCCTCCTGGATCCGCCGCACAAAGCGTCGGCTGGTATCATCGGAGGAATCGTCTAGCTCAATGGTAGAGCTCTCATTCTCTCCATTGAACAGGTTGTCGAAGTACTCGCGCCATCTACGCTTGATCTCTTCGTCCTTCACGAGGAGTTGATTCGCTCCGTCCTTTATGCATTTGACTTGGTTGACATCCCTCGTCTTCCTTTCTCTCATCTTCGCCATCTTATAGGTGTCCCTTTCACCTTCCTTCGTGTTAAGACGTTGGTAGAGATCCTCATACGCCCGACCCCTTGCCTCGCTCACCGCTCGCTTTGCGGCCTTCTTTGCCTCCTTATATATCTCCATGTTGGTTGCGCTCCTGTCCAGGTATAGGCGTCTGAAACAGTCCTTCTTCTCCTTAATAGCCTTCTGGACCTCAACGTTCCATCACCAGGTATCCTTAGCATCCCTTCTACTTCCCCTAGACACCCCCAAACTCCTCTGAAGCAATCTTCCGAATGCAAGTCGCCATCCTCATCCACATAATGTTTGCATCGCCTCCTTCCTCCCAAGGGCCCTCCTTAAAAACCCTCTCCTTAAAAGCTTGAGTTGCATCTCCCTTTAACTTCCACCACTTTGTTCTAGCAACTTTTGGGCGCTTATCCCGCTGGACACGAATCCGAAAATGGAAGTCAGCCACCACCAGCTTATGCTGATGGACAACACTCTCTCCAGGTATCGCCTTACAATCAAGGCAAGCGCATCTATCTTCTCTTCGAGAGAGGACAAAATCAATCTGGCTAGAGTGTTGGCCACTACTGAAAGTCACTAGGTGGGATTCTCTCTTTCTAAAGAGGGTGTCAGCTACGACCAAGTCGTAAGCTAGGGCGAAGCTTAAGACATCCTCACCTTCTTGGTTCCTGATGCCATAGCCAAAACCCCCATGCACCCCTTCAAAACCTATGTTAGATGTACCCACGTGGCCATTGAGGTCTCCTCCTATGAAGAGCTTCTCACCAGTAGGTATTCTCCTAACCAAGTCCTCAAGACCTTCCCAGAACTCTCTCTTGGTGCTCTTGTTGTGGCCTACTTGCGGGGCATACGCGCTGATAACATTGAGAACTAAGTCCCCAACAACCAGCTTGACTAGGATAATCCGATCTCCTTGCCTCTTGACGTCCACTACTCCATCCTTGAGGCTCTTGTTGATCAAGATGCCTACCCCATTTTTGTTTGAAGTTGTCCCCGTGTACCACAGCTTAAAGCCGGTATCCTCCACCTCCTTCGCCTTCTGTCCCTTCCATTTGGTCTCTTGGACGCATAGGACATCAACACGTCTCCTTATCGCCGTATCAACTAACTCCCGTAACTTGCCCGTCAGGAATCCTACATTCCAGCTACCTAAGCGGATCCTCCTAGGCTCGGCTAACTTCCTTACCCTCCACACTCGTCGAGTCAAATGCGAAGACCCTTGCTCATTTTTCACTACACCCGGGCGTCGATGCAGCGCGCCACTAAGGATGCGACGACCCGATCCTTGCTCACTTATCACCGTATCCAGACCAAGATACGGCGCGCCACCAAGGGGGTGGCGGCCCGGCCCTTGCCCATTTGACACCACACCCGGGTTCCGATATGGCGCGTCGCTAAGAGGGTTACGCCCCAACGAGGTTCTTTTGGGTTTCATCTCCATAAGAGTGGCTGGGTTTTTTCCGTTGGCTTGCCAAGCCTATCACAACCCTCCTCCTTTATCCGGGCTTGGGACCGGCTATGTTGAGACAACATAGGCGGAGTTATCATCAAACATGCAAAATAGGTAGAATAACATAAGTATCATCTCTAAATATGAAATATATCAATGAATAACAGTAAATTATGATATAAAATAGTGATGCAAAATGGACGTATCAACTCCCCCCAAGCTTAGAATTCGCTTGTCCCCAAGCGAAAGCTGAGCTCGGTAAACAAGACCATAGGTTTATGGAGCGAAGTGTCGATAAACAAAATACGGACAAGAAGCATCACATTCATTAATACACAAGTCATTCTAGACAGCAACTTCCCTTCATATAACATAACTTGAAACAAGTAAAGGGAGTCACAATAAGGTGCATAGAGAAAATCATAATTGGTGATGGCAAATTTTGTTCTTGGTCAGAGAACAATTAACAGATTGTACTTATCTTTCGAGCAGAGTCTTTATACTAGAGCTTATATTGCAGAACTTACATGCTCAATCATAACAATCTCCTTTACAGTCATCGATAACTTCAAAGTTATATTCATTCAGATAAAAGCTTTGTGCTATACAAGGAAACATAAAAGACATGATTGAATATAAAATATAGATGGTTGAATCACAACAACTCAAATGCTTGCTTGAGATAGAAGGGAATAGGTTTACTGACTCAACATGAAAGTAAAAGATAGGCCCTTCGCAGAGGGAAGCAGGGATGAAATCATGTGCTAGAGCTTTTAAGTTTTGAAATCATATAGAGAGTAAAATAAGTTTTAAGCTATGTATGTCGTTGTCAACGAATGGCAGTGGGCACTCTATCCCCCTTGTCAACCAGACTTTCAAGAGCGGCTCCCATGAAGGACGTTATTTCTACCCAAGGGTAGATCATCCCTCTTCTCTTTTGTTTACACATGCATATTTATAAATTGGTATGACACTCCTCCCAACCTTTGCTTACACAAGCCATGGCTAACCGAATCCTCGGGTGCCTTCCAACAATCACATACCATGGAGGAGTGCCTATTTGATAATGTTTAACACTTTGAATTTGCTTTTGATAAATCATTGGCAAAACATGTGAAGAGAATTAACAGTTATAGTTGTAATTAATTGGGACTGGGACCCCATTTGCCAGCTCTTTTTGCAAAGTTTTGGATAAGCGGATGTATATGCCACTAGTCCATTGGTGAAAGTCTGTCTGACAAGTTAAATAGAGAACAACCCACATACTTCCTCATGAGCTAATAAACAGTGACACAAATGAGAGATAATAGTTTTTGAATAATTAAAGGTAGCACATGAAGTATTTACTTGGAGTGGCAGGAAATACCACATAATAGGTAGTTATGGTGGACACAAATGGCAATGGTTTGGCTCAAGGTTTGGATGTATGAGAAGCATTCCTCTCAATACAGGTTTTTCGGCTAGCAAGGTTGTGTAGCAAGCATAAGAGTTGAGGGATACAAACAAATATACATGTAGTAAGAACAATCATGCAATCTTCCTTGGAAGCACAAATAATTTTAACTTGAGAATACTAAGCTTATGAGCCAACAAGAAAGAAAGATCATGGAATAATTTATCTACATGCACTTCCCTCTCTCTACTTAAGCCTCAAAGTATTGTAACTACTGACCAATGCTAAGTTTGCCAAAACCAAAAAGATTACTTGATGCTCCCAAAGTGGTACCAATACTAATGACAAGATTATCAACATGAAAGAAATTGCAAACTAAAATAAAGTATGCAGAAAGTAAATGATGAAACTTCTCATTAATATTCCATAACGGCAACTCACACCAAGGGATACATAGATAACCAACTAAAAGAGAGATACTTCCACACTGCAAACCATCCTATAAGATAACTTCCCTACTCACGATATGACTCTATTGAAAGGTAAAAGGTAAAGATAATGGTGTGATACCGCGGCACTCCCCCAAGCTTGGAACAAGCCAAGGGGATGCCAATACCAATGATGAATTACTCCTTCGGCGGTGGTGAATATCCTCATCATCAAACTTCCAAGGCAGAGGCTCTCCGTCAACAAATGATGACTTGGTCTCCTGAAACTGGCAGCAGAGCTTATGCGTTTAAACCTGGTTTCATACTCACAGTTTTGATTCTGAACATCGTAGAGTTGCGCTTGTAGTTTGTTGGTGGTCTCATGGAGTGAGAAAATGTCCTCCCAGAGCTTTGCGGTCTCCTTCTTGTGTTCAGCCTCAAGTCCAGACACCATCCTGTTAAAGATGTCCAATTCACGTTCCGCCATCTTCTTGTATGTAAAGACCTCTTGCTCCAGCTTCTCCATCCTGTCTTCCAGGCTTCCTTCCCCTTAGGACCTTGAACGTCTTCCACTTGCAACTCCCCATCCTTGAGCAGCGACTCCTTCGGATGCATCTTCAACTCGTTCATGTACGGGTTGACGACGTTCGCGAAGAAGCTGTCCTTGGAGGGCTCAGACGAAGACATGGCGGCTCTAGATCACGGATGAAATCTGGCAGAAACAGATCGAAACAAAAACACGACGAAAAGGCGATATACGACCTCGGGGGTTCCGGGGATTATATAGCAAAAAGTTTCGCAACAAAAGGAAGGTACAGGAGAAAACCTGGTCGGAGACGGGCTCCGAGGCGCCCTCACCACGTGGCGGCGCGGCCAGGGGTGGGCCCGCGCCACGGCATGGTGAGGTGCCCTCGGGCACCTTCTCCTACCCGGTTTGGTCTCTTATTTTTCCATATTTAAAATAAATAACAAAAATATCTATTGGAAGTTAAACGCGAACTTTTTCTTACCAAAACTGTTACCTATTCGAAAACAGACTCTGCAGTCCCCTGAATTTGCTTTTCAATGAAAACTTCCGGAGTCACCACTTGAATAGTATCAACATCTTCATCATAAGGATCTCCAGAAATATAATGTTTGAGTCTTTGTCCATTCACCACTTGTGTAGAGTTGTCTTTAAGTGAAGCAATCTTTATTGCACCTGAACGATATACCTCCACAATAACAAAAGGTCCTTCCCATTTTGAGAGTAATTTTCCTGCAAAAAATCTGAGACGAGACCTATACAATAGAACTTTCTCACCAACATTAAACTCTCTTTTAATAATTCTCCTATCATGCCATTTCTTAACTTTTCTTTAAAAAGTCTAGCATTTTCATAAGCTCACTTCTCCATTCATCTAAAGAACTCAAATGAAGCAACCTCTTTTCACCAGCAAGTTTAAAGTCTCTATTAAGTTCCTCACTGCCCAATAAGCTTTGTGTTCTAATTCTAGAGGCAAGTGACAAGCTTTACCATAAACCATTTTATAAGGAGACATACCCATAGGGTTTTTATAAGCAGTTCTATAAGCCCATAAAGCATCATTTAACTTACTAGCCCAATTCTTTCTAGATTTATTAACAGTCTTTTGCAAGATAGATTTAATCTCTCTATTTGATAATTCTACTTGCCCACTAGTTTGGGGATGATAAGCTGAAGCAATTCTATGATTAACACCATATTTAGCAAGGGTCTTTCTAAAACCACCATGAATAAAATGAGAACCTCCATCAGTCATAAGATATCTAGGCACACCAAACCTAGGAAAAATAACATCTTGAAGCATTTTTAAAGAGGTCTCACCATCAGCACTTTTGTAGGTATAGCTTCTACCCATTTAGTAACATAATCAACAGCAACAAGTATATGAGTATTACCTTCTGAAGGAGGAAAAGGACCCATAAAGTCGAATCCCCAACAGTCAAATGGTTCAATAACAAGAGAATAACTCATAGGCATTTCATTACGTCTAGAGATATTACCAACTCTTTGACATTCATCACAAGATAAAATAAACTTTCTTGCATCTTTAAAGAGGGTAGGCCAATAAAAACCTGATTGTAGAACCTTTTGTGCAGTTCTATCTCCAGCATGATGTCCTCCATAAGCACTACCATGGCATTTCTCAATATTCTCGTTGTTCATGTTCTGGAACACATCTTCGCATAATGCCATCACTCCTTCTTTATATAAATGTGGGTCATCCCAAAAATAATGCCTCAAGTCATAAAAGAATTTCCTTCTTTGCTGAGCTGAAAAGGTTGGAGGCAAGTACTTGGAAACAATAAAGTTAGCATAATCAGCATACCAAGGACTATCTCGCGAACTTACCCTTATTGCAGCCAACTGTTCATTTGGAAAACTATCATTAACAGGAATAGGATCATAAGCAATATTTTCCAATCTAGACAAATTATCAGCAACAGGATTTTCAGCACCTTTCCTATCTACAATATGTAAATCAAACTCTTGCAAAAGAAGCACCCATCTAATAAGCCTAGGCTTAGCATCTTTCTTTTCCATAAGGTACCTAATAGCAGCATGATCAGTATGAATAATGACTTTTGAATCAACAATATAAGGTCTAAATTTGTCACAAGCAAATACTACAGCTAGGAACTCTTTTTCAGTAGTTGCATAATTCTTTTGAGCAGAATCAAGAGTCTTACTAGCATAATGAATAACATTCAACTTCTTATCTATCCGCTGTCCAAGAACAGCACCAACAGCAAAATCACTAGCATCACACATAATTTCAAAAGGTAACGTCCAATCAGGTGGTTGAACAATAGGAGCAGTAATTAAAGCCTTCTTCAGAGTTTCAAAAGCTTCCTTACAATCATCATCAAAAACAAAAGGTACATCTTTTTGGAGAAGATTAGTAAGGGCTTTGAAATTTTAGAGAAATCTTTAATAAACCTCCTATAGAAACCAGCATGACCAAGAATACTACGAATACCTTTGACATCTGGGGCAAGGCATTTTCTCTATTGCCTCAACTTTAGCTCGATCAACTTCAATGCCTCTTTCAGAGATTTTATGTCCAAGAACAATTCCTTCATTGACCATAAAGTGGCATTTCTCCCAATTAAGAACAAGATTAGTTTCTTCACATCTCTGCAAAACTTTATCAAGATTGTGCAAACAATTATCAAAAGAAGTTCCATAGACGGAAAATCGTCCATGAAGACTTCCACAATTTCCTCACAAAAACCATGAAAAATAGCAGACATGCATCTTTGAAAAGTAGCAGGAGCATTACACAAACCAAAAGGCATACGTCTATAAGCATAAGTTCCATAAGGACAAGTAAAAGTAGTTTTCTCTTGATCTTGCTTTCTCACAGCAATTTGAGAAAACCCAGAATAACCATCAAGGAAACAAAAATGAGTCTTCTTAGACAACCTCTCTAACATTTGATCAATAAAAGGTAAAGGATAATGATCCTTCTTAGTAACTTTGTTAACCTTTCTAAAATCAATGCACATTCTATAACCAACTACTACTCTTTGAGGAATAAGTTCATCATTTTCATTAGGCACAACAGTAATTCCTCCTTTCTTAGGAACACAATGCACAGGACTTACCCATCTACTATCAGCAATAGGATAAATAATACCAGCTTCAAGAAGTTTCAATACCTCATTTCTTACCACTTCCTTCATCTTGGGTATTAAACGACGTTGATGTTCAACAACTGGCTTTGCATCAGGTTCCATATTAATAGCATGTTGACAAATAGCAGGGAGATCCCTTTCAAATCATCAAGAGTATAGCCCATAGCTCCACGGTGTTTCTTCAATACCTCCAATAACCTTTCCTCTTCTCACCTGAAAGTTTAGAACTAATAATAACAGGATATATTTTCTTATCATCAATATAAGCATATTTAAGATTATCAGGTAAAGGTTTTAAATCAAAAACAGGATCCTCCTTTGGTGGTAGAGTGGTACCCAAATCTTCCACCGGTAAGTTATGTTTAAGTATAGGTTGACGAAGGAATATTTCGTCAAGCTCATTCCTTTCTTCCATAAAGACCTCACTTTCGTGGTCCTCCATATGTTGCTGCAAAGCATTGTTAGGAGCAAGAGCAATAGAGGCAAGCTGAGCAACTTTAAAATCTTCATTAGGCAATTCGGTTTCATAAGGACTTTAGCAAATTTAGAGAAATTGAACTCATAAGATTCACCAGCAAATTTAGTAAAGATTTTCTCTTTCTTACAATCTATAACAGCACCACAAGTATTCAGAAAAGGTCTACCAAAAATGATAGGACAAGTCTTACTAGCAGCTGAACCAAGTACTAGAAAATCAGCAGGATATTTAGTCTTACCACATAAAACTTCCACATCTCTAACAATACCAATTGGAGAGATAGTTTCTCTATTAGCAAGCTGAATAACCACATCAATTTCCTCAAGTTCACAAGAACCAATTTCATGCATAATTTCCCTGTAAAGCTCATAAGGAATGCACTTGAACTTGCACCAATATCACATAAACCATAATAGCAATGATCACCTATCCTAACAGAAAGCACAGGAACACTAGTTTTCCTAGAGCTTTTAGGATGTGAAACAATATTAGAAGCATCTTCACAAAAGATAATATGACCATCTTCTATATTTTCAGTGACAAGGTCCTTAACCATTGCTACAGCAGGTTCAACAGTTATTTGTTCATCAGGTTCTATAGCTTTCTTTGTACTTTTGTTAACAACGCTAGCTATAATAGAGTGTTCCTTTATTTTAGCAGGAAAAGGAACTTTTTCAATATAAGGTTCAGGAATAATGTGATCAACGTGTTAACTTCAATAGTTCTAGTCACAGGAGAAACAGTTTTATCTTTATAAGGTTCATGATAATTCTTAAAACCCTCCTTAGGCATACCGAAATAGGAGGCAAAAGCTTTATAAAAATTTGCAACAACTTGAGAGTCAAGGCCATAAGCAGTACTAACATTTCGAAAATCATCAGTATTCATGAAAGTTTTAATGCATTCGAAATCATATTTTATACCTGACTCTCTACCTTTGTCGTTCTCCCATCCTTCAGTGTTCTCCTGAATCCGATCAAGAAGGTCCCATTTAAACTCTTCTTTATTACGAGTGAATGATCCAGAACAAGCAGTATCCAATAGAGTTTTATCCTGAAAGGAGAGCCTTGCATAGAAGTTATCAATAACAACATTACCAGGAAGCTCATGAATGGGGCATTTGAGCATTAATGACTTCAATCTCCCCCACGCTTGGGCAATACTTTCTCCATCATGAGGCCAAAATTATATATGAGGTTCCGGTCTTTGTGAATCTCACTTGGAGGATAGAATTTAGAATAAAAGAGAGGTACAATTTCCTCCCAACCAAGAGAACGCCCATTCTTCAGCAGTTTATACCAATGTGCAGCTCTACCAGACAGCGATAAGAGAATAGTTTCTTCTTAACTTCATCCATTGAAATACCTGCACACTTGAATAACTCGCATAATTCATGTAAAATAATAAATGATCACCAGGATGGACAGTTCCATCCCCTTCATAGCGGTTATTCGTAACACGTTCAACAATTTTCATAGGTATTTTGAATGGATTACCTGCTCAGGTGGCGCCTCCTCTACTACCTTAGCAGTGGTAGTGGTTTTCCCAAATAGGAATTCAAGAGAAGATCTCTCCATAATGAAATATAGCAGCAGGCAAAAATAAAAACAGCACGTACAGTAAGAGTTTTCCTTACCAATTCCACTTACCAATAGCGCTTCACTCCCCGGCAACGGCGCCAGAAAATAGTCTTGATGACCCACAAGTATAGGGGGTGTATCGTAGTACTTTCGATAAATAAGAGTGTCGAACCCAACGAGGAGCAGAAGGTGTTGACAAGCAGTTTTGATATGGAATTCACTGTAAATACTAGCAGACAAGTTTTTAGGTTTTTGATATAGCAGATAAATAAAGTACAAGTAAATAAAATGCAGTAATAATAATTGCAGCGAGTGGCCCAATCCTTTCTACAGCAAAGGACAAGCCGGTAGGTTTACTTATGATGACCAAACGTTCTTGAGGACACACGGGAATTTCGTCAAGTGCTTTCGCTTCATATAGTTGATTAATCTTCATTGTTTTGATAAGTGTTGTGTGGGTGAACCTATGCTAATGCACCGCCCTTCCTAGGACTAATACATACTTGTGATTATACCCCTTGCAAGCATCCGCAAATACAAGAAAGTAATTAAGATAAATCTAACCACAGCCTTAAACTCTGAGATCCTGCTATCCCTCATGCATCGATATACCAACGGGGGTTTAGGTTTCTGTCACTCCGGCAACCCCACAATTGGCAACCGAATACACAATGCATTCCCCTAGGCCCATAAAGGTGAAGTGTCATGTAGTCGACGTTCACATGACACCACTAGAAGAATAACACCACAACTTAAATATCAAACCATTAAATATTACTCAACATAATTCACTACTAACATCAAGACTTCTCCCATGTCCTCAAGAACTAAACGAACTACTCACAAGACATCATATGGAACATGATCAGAGGTGATATAATGATGAATAACAATCTGGACATAAACCTTAATTCAACGGTTTCACTCAATAGCATCAACCACAAGGAGTAATTAACACCGGGAAAGCTTCCCCTATGAACTAGACAAGATTCAACCCTAGATGTTACAGCGGAACGGAGTGGAGCGGCGGAGATGATGGTGCTGGCGGTGGAGATGATGATGATGATCCCAATGAAGTCCAGCTCGATGACGGTGACGATGGCGACGATTTCCCCCCTCCGGGAAGGAATTTCCCCGGCAGATTTCTCCCTGCCGGAGAGCTTTTCTCTCTCTGGTGTTTTCCGCCTCGTGGAGGCGGCGGAATATTTCCTCGAAGTCCCCCCTAGGCTTAGGGTTTTCTGGGGATGATGTACACGAAAGGGGGCTGGCAGAGGTGGGCCAGGGCTCCTCACCACGTGGCGGCGCGGGGGCAAGGTGGGCCGCGCCACCACATGGTGAGGGCCCATGGTGGCCCACCTTGGCCTCCCCTTTTGGCTGCCTCCGGCATCTGATAAAATAGGAACTTCTGGATGTTTCCCACGAATTATTGATCTTCAGAAATAAGGTGTCTTGACTGTCCTTTTTCCAGCAGAAATCTGACTCCGGTGTTTAATTCTCCAATAATCGTCAAACATGCAAAATATGTAGAATAACACAAGTATCATCTCTAAATATGAAATATATCAATGAATAACAGTAAATTATGATATAAAATAGTGATGCAAAATGGACGTATCAAATCTCCATCGCGCCGCCGGGCATGCCTCTCACCGTGTCGCCGGACGGGAACTCTCCACCGCGACGCCGCCCCTGCCGTCACCAACGCTCTATCGTCGCAGCCTGCACGCCAAAACTCCAACGGTCTCCCGCCGACGAAGCCTGCCCGCCTCCATAGCATACACGGGAGTGCCGTGCGTTGCACGACGGAACGTCGGATGCCGGAACCCGCGGAGCTCCTGCATATGTTGCCCGCATGCAAGGTCCGTCCGCACGGGACCCGTTCGAGTACCGCCGAGTTCAGCGACGGGCCCCACGGGAGGCCCGCGCCGGCCGGCCGGACGCGCACGAAAATCTCAAGGACGCCTCCACGCCGGACGCCCTCCACGCTGGGAAGCGAGGCAGACCTGCCTGTCCTGCACGCCCCCTGCTCCGGCCGGTCGGACACACGCAAACTCCACGGTGATCAGGTGCACTTTCTTCAGGTTCGCCATCTTAAATTTTAACTGAGACCTGTCTTCAATCAATCGTCTTTGTCCACATGGTCAATATTCTATCTTCTCTTTGCTTCAAAATTGGAACAATCAGATTTTGTCAACTCCACAGTGCGTATCTGATAATCCCCAAGAGCAAGGAATCACTGTAGCACAATTCGATAAGTATTTGAGTGTCGAACCCACTAGGAGCTGAAGGTAAACTATCTATTCTCTAAAGCCCTATAACCCTCTTATATGGCCTTTTATGCAAAGCAATAAATTGAAAGGATCTAACTAATGGAAGCAAGTGACGTGGAATGGATTTATCTAGTAGCAAGTTTCTCAAGCAAGTTTCAGACACAGGTTTCTTAGAGCAAGTTTCTCTCAGCAGTTTTCTCAAGCAAGTTTCTCAAGCAGCAAGTATCAAATATCTCAAGGGAGCAAATGTTCTAGCAATTGTTATTTCATTCGCGTGGTTGTCACAATTAGTGAAGCACATGTTTCAGTCTTAGTTGTTTCTTTTAGGTGGGAGCCATAAATAGGTGTAGCCAAGTAAATGAGCAATAACACAACTCTTATGATGGATCTCATGGCCAAATAAATGTGCAGCACAAGAATTATTAAGACATAATTGTCCCACCATAGCCTTAAGTTCTAGGGTCCCCCATATATATCCCCCATAAAGTAACTTCAAGTCTCAGACACCGGTTTCTCTCTACTCCGACATGTCCTACTCAATCCATTACGCTACGGTGATCACCTTACATGCATTCCCCAACATATGCGTGCACTCATATATTGTACATAAAGACAATCATAAAAGATAACAACACTTGTATGCAACCAATCAACGAACTATTTCACAAGTGCCATGAACAAATCACTTCTCAAACACAGATGGGAGACACAATAGATCAAGGGAATAGTATATTGCACCACACATCATGTTTGCCAAGAGTTTACAGTGGGGAGATGGAGATGATCTTGCTGTAGATGTTGATGATGAACACGCCGGAGGGGGGTGGAGCCCTCCGGAGGTGATTCCGGCGGCGTTTCCCCCCTCCGATCTTCTCCGGCGGCAGCCTTCTGACTCTCTGTTTCGTGGTTTTCTGTTTCTCCGCCGCCTCCTTTCGCGAAACGCCAGGAGACCTTTTTTATAGGCGTTTTTAGGTCAAGACGAAGTCGGTGGACGAAAGATCGACGGCCACGGAGCTCCGAGGTGGAAACGAGATAGGCCCACGCGGCCATGTACTTTAGGCCGCGTGGGACCCTCCCATTTCCAGCCTGTTGGGCTTCTGGTCTTCAATTTAAGCCCATTGCGTTCGTCTCGAAAATTCTGAACCGTGCTCTTTGACCTTGCCCTTTTTGGAGTCCCGAAGCTCCCGGAAAGTCTGAAACACTAAAAAAGACGTTTTCTGGAAAAACAGGGTTAATTCCAAATAAATGGGAAAACTATGAAGTATTCCCAAAATCATTATAAAACATTGATATAACCCTTATATGATGCAAATATGATTGGAATATAAGCAATTAAAGTGCAAAGTTCATGTATGCATTTTACATGCATCAACATCCCCAAGCTTAATCCATGCTCGTCCTCGAGTATGAAGATGATAAAACTAACATGGACTTTGCAATTTAATACTTAACAATGAATATCAAAGATGATTACTATTGCTACATATAGTCAAATGATTCATTCTTCAAAGGAGTAGCAATATGCAAATAGTTTATGAAGTGATATCAAGTATTCAAGACAAGGATGTTCATTGATAGTTCACAAAGTGTAACATAGTAGCAAGTAATATGGAACACATGTATGCATAATGATAAGTAGAACATCCTACAATGGTCATAGAGTGTAGATGGAAATCTGAATATGATAGGTGTACACTTTGGAAAGATGTATATGTGAGTAGAGGTAAAGCATGCATAAGTTTCATCCAACTTCCAAACTCTTCTACTTAAGTTAATGATTGCAATAAGGTATTCATTGGTGTCAAGCTCTCATTGCCCCTATCATAGCATCTTGAATGATTAAGGTTAAAGTGAAAGCAAATATGAGTAGTGTGCTTGACAAAGTAAAGGTTGGATGTCTCATGCCCCTTGAATACAAGTACCTACACCATGATTACTCAACTTAGGAAACAAAGCAAGTTCAAGTTATATATCATTGTAAGTAATAATAGTATCATCAAGAGCGTCAACTGGGGTACCTCTTGTCCCAGGATATGGAACAAGCCCATATCAAAATGACAAGACAAACAAACAAGATGAAAAACCTCAACACCCTTTTTATTTACCATTGGAATAGCTTTTTATTGTAAGGTGCGTCATAGATAATTCACCATAGCATGTAAGTAAATTTCCACCATGAATAATGCATGGCTTAGATTAGCGGCCCAGGCGTCTCTCTAACCATTTATACAAACTCATTTAAACTTCTTCATTTCCACCTCATTTCACCATGATAGGCATCCATAAACAAAAGTACATGATATCAACTAAATGAGATGAAGGAGCATGTTGAAAGCTTTGCATGTGACAGCACATATGGGCTAACTCCCAACCTCGAACATTTATCAAGCCACTAGCATCATAATCTTAATCACAATGGGTCATGTTTTATTTATTGCAATGATAGTAAAATGTGCATCAAGTTCGTGAGAGCTATATAACCAACTTTTCCCATGGCAATCAATAACATAATCATTTTCATTCAGAGGTATAGATAACACAAATATCATGATGAACATACTCGGAATAGCATATAGCTAGTAGGTAGATATGGTGGACTCACTGGAATAACTTTGGTTGAAGGTGTTGGAAACAAGTTTTTGCTTGTTGGAGTTTTTGGGCTAGCAAAAGGGAGAAAGTTGACCATCTAGATGCATGCATGAGTGTCCATAGAACTAACTAATCCATGTTAAACAAAGTGAAATAACTTTCAGCATCAAAACATGAATAAGTGATAACTCTTGATAAAGCATTTACATATTATTACTCATTAATAAGCTCATGAATCATGCAACTATATGTATCATTAAAAATCAACTCAAACATCCCTTTTCCCATCATGATAATAGCATCCATCATATTTCAACCCATATTTCCAGTAGCTCTCTCATATATAATTGATAGTGTGGTGGTCTCTCAAGACTCAAACAAAAACAAAAACGACGCTCCAAGTTTATGCGATAAAGTGTTTTGATCGAAAAACAGAAGTTGGACGTGTGCAAACCGAGAGTGTGTAGGTCCAGCGGGGTTGTCTTCACATCCCCAAGCTTATGGTCTTCACCATCCTTGGATAGCTCTTGGTGCATCTCCTCCAATCCCTGTGAAAAAACTTCAAAACACCGTTTCTCCCATTTCTTTTCTGTGGGGTGCATTAATAGTGATAAACAAATAGGTTTCTTGCTGCATATAATCCTTGAACAAAAATTCATATGAGATGTCCAGAGAGTGTATAATGTTGTATGCCTACTCATAAACTCAATTGGATCAAAAAGATTCAACTTAAAAGCTCAAAGCATGCATCAAACAAAATGGGACAGAATCTGTCCAGAAAAACAGCAGCAGCAAAACGTATTTTTCTACCCTACCAAACTTTCTCGAAAAATTCCGAAAAAATTCATGCATACAGAGGATGAAAAGTTGCAACTACAGTTCAAATATGAGCTCATTCGGAGTTACATAATAAGAATTAAAAATCATACCGTGCACAGATTCGTGCAGGAATAAAATCTCCGAACTCAAATAGCAACTTTTCAAGACCAACATGGGTAAAACTTGGCACTTTATTAAAAACTCCAGAAACTAACTAGACACAAAATCTCTTGTTACAGCAAGAGGACACAAAGAAAAATCACACACAAAAATAACCGGGTTGCCTCCCGCAAAGCGCTTTCTTTATAGCCATATAGCTAGGCTTACTTACTTGGTATCAAGATGGTTGAAGTGAGGTGGCTTGGCATCCCCAAGCTTAAATTCTTGTACTTATTTGATATATGTAGGGTGAGCCTAGGGGTACATCCCCAAGCTTGAGTTTTTGTCCCTCTTGATCTTGTTCATCACCCTCAATTCTTCCACCTTAAAATTCTCTTTACACAACACTCGTCACAAACTTGATTAGAGGGGTTAGTGCCTTCATAAATTAAATCCACATAGGCTCAGCAAAGACATATCATGAATTGATTTTAAACATTAGCTACTGTTACTATGGTTATGTAATGCTCCTTGATCAAAAGAACCGCACAAAACACAAGTAATGAGAGTAATGCAGAATAAAGACAGGATATGTCAAAAACTGGACAGCGAATTACTATTATCACTCTTTTTATTTGGTTTTAGCTTTGGGAAAAGTTTTAATGATAGAGACTTTGCAACGGTTCCATTGGCATGAACAACACATGTTCAAGGTCGACCCCAACTTCTCCATTACTCATCCTTCTCATTAACTTTCCCAAATTTTATAAAAAATGAAAATCCTAAACTAATTGTCACAAATCAGTAGGTAAAGATATTTTACATGTTGTGAGGATATAAAGGTGTGCTCAAACCGAATAGGAAGTTAAAGCATAAAGAACACACCACAGAATATCAAACCATCAACTTTTAAGTCTAACTCTTTTCCTATGCATTGGCATTTTATATATGAATAAATAGCAGCAATTTTGTGATAACCAATGCATGTAGTGATCAGTAGCTTGCATTTTAAATAACATAGAAACATAAAGAGGATTCTTATCTCTTCCTCTCTCATAATAGTTGCAAGCATTAAAGTTAAACATACCCACATAGTTTTGAATAGAATCACCACATAAAGACTTATCATCTAATGAGCATAATGGATCATCAAACTCAATTAAATCACTTTCATCCTCAACGGCTTCCCCAAGCTTAAACTTTTCCAGAGCATTAGCAATAAAGGTGTTCAAAGAGTTAGTACCACAAACATGAGTGTTATGCAAATAAAATTTAATTTTCTCCTCAAACACTTCATGTCCTAACTCAAGATAGATATTATACAACTCTAATTTTTTTGGTTCTTTTCCATTTTCTAATTTTTTTGTGTTTTAGATTTATATGTTAGTATGCAATGCAAACAAGAATAAAAGTTTAGCACAACGCTCCCCGGCAACGGCGCCAGAAAAGTACTTGATAATCCCCAAGAGCAAGGAATCACTGTAGCACAATTCGATAAGTATTTGAGTGTCGAACCCACGAGGAGCTGAAGGTAAACTATCTATTCTCTAAAGCCCTATAACCCTCTTATATGGCCTTTTATGCAAAGCAATAAATATGAAAGGATCTAACTAATGGAAGCAAGTGACGTGGAATGGATTTATCTAGTAGCAAGTTTCTCAAGCAAGTTTCAGACACAGGTTTCTTAGAGCAAGTTTCTCTCAGCAGTTTTCTCAAGCAAGTTTCTCAAGCAGCAAGTATCAAATATCTCAAGTAGCAAATATCTCAAGGGAGCAAATGTTCTAGCAATTGTTATTTCATTCGCGTGGTTGTCACAATTAGTGAAGCACATGTTTCAGTCTTAGTTGTTTCTTTTAGGTGGGAGCCATAAATAGGTGTAGCCAAGTAAATGAGCAATAACACAACTCTTATGATGGATCTCATGGCCAAATAAATGTGCAGCACAAGAATTATTAAGACATAATTGTCCCACCATAGCCTTAAGTTCTAGGGTCCCCCATATATATCCCCCATAAAGTAACTTCAAGTCTCAGACACCGGTTTCTCTCTACTCCGACATGTCCTACTCAATCCATTACGCTACGGTGATCACCTTACATGCATTCCCCAACATATGCGTGCACTCATATATTGTACATAAAGACAATCATAAAAGATAACAACACTTGTATGCAACCAATCAACGAACTATTTCACAAGTGCCATGAACAAATCACTTCTCAAACACAGATGGGAGACACAATAGATCAAGGGAATAGTATATTGCACCACACATCATGTTTGCCAAGAGTTTACAGTGGGGAGATGGAGATGATCTTGCTGTAGATGTCGATGATGAACACGCCGGAGGGGGGTGGAGCCCTCCGGAGGTGATTCCGGCGGCGTTTCCCCCCTCCGATCTTCTCCGGCGGCAGCCTTCTGACTCTCTGTTTCGTGGTTTTCTGTTTCTCCGCCGCCTCCTTTCGCGAAACGCCAGGAGACCTTTTTTATAGGCGTTTTTAGGTCAAGACGAAGTCGGTGGACGAAAGATCGACGGCCACGGAGCTCCGAGGTGGAAACGAGATAGGCCCACGCGGCCATGTACTTTAGGCCGCGTGGGACCCTCCCATTTCCAGCCTGTTGGGCTTCTGGTCTTCAATTTAAGCCCATTGCGTTCGTCTCGAAAATTCTGAACCGTGCTCTTTGACCTTGCCCTTTTTGGAGTCCCGAAGCTCCCGGAAAGTCTGAAACACTAAAAAAGACGTTTTCTGGAAAAACAGGGTTAATTCCAAATAAATGGGAAAACTATGAAGTATTCCCAAAATCATTATAAAACATTGATATAACCCTTATATGATGCAAATATGATTGGAATATAAGCAATTAAAGTGCAAAGTTCATGTATGCATTTTACATGCATCAGTATCAGAAGTAACGAGCGAAAAAGAACATGAAGCAGTCATCTGTCTCTTGGGAGGCACCAATTGTATTGTGTCAGTATAATTAGTTAGTAGGCCATTGTACAATATTTGGTTTTCATCGGATAATTGCTGGGAAATTTATGTCTGTACCGTACTGTGTAAGCGTCTTCCGAGCGTGAGCATCTTCTGTATTCAAGGATCCAAACCACAATTCATTTGTATAGTCTACGTTTGAAATGCTAATGGGATTTACAAACAATTCTTCCAATATAAGCATTGATGATACTTCCGTTTGCAAGGAGGCGGTATTTAGTACCTATTAATTTTCCCAGATAGAGAAAGCAGAAATCTGTATGTCATCTTCCAAGCGTACTCTATTTCAGGATATAACCAACGAGCAAATGAAATGACCATGATAATTATTATGTGAGGTACTAAAGTGTGATGTTTATGCAGATCCTAAAGAGCTCAAAAGGCAGAGGGAGAGAGAGCGGTATGCAAAAAATAAAGATGAGATTGCAAAACGCTAGCGCCAATTGCGGGATCTTAAAAAAAAATCGGCTGACCCTGTGAATGAAGAAAACATATTACGTCATAAACAGGCTATTGGACAAACTGGTGTCACTCAGATACAGTACATGTCTACTGAACAATGTCATTTGTTCTATACTTGCAACATATAGTTGCCATGTTTTTTCTACACTAATATATAAAGATGCAATGTATTTATAGGTTGTTGCTCCAGGTGACCAGCGCTATGCATCTCAAATTCCCGAACCACACTCCTCATGATGAAATATTAGCATCCCTTTGATGGGCGGTGATGATGAGTCTGAATGATTGCATAGAAATGAGGCATACAAGATGCAGGCAAAACCTAGAGGAATGAGACCTATTCTTATTAACCAGACCAGTTTCCCATAGACATTTTTACTCACGCAATTATCCGGTATGGTAAGGTAATGCGGTGCATCATGTTCTATTTAGTCCAAATCTATATATGGTTTGTCTTGATCTTCTTCAGCAGATGCACGACAACCCATTCTAAGAAGTTTGTTTGTCTTTAGGCACGATGTTCACCACATTGTTCAATTTCTATCCAAGTTTGCCTTCGGATTTGTTCACCACTTCTCATATTTGAACTTACAAATACAGTTAACAATATGGCAGGTTTTAGGTTCAATCGAATATGGAAAATTCATATTACAAAGCTCATATCTCAGTTATGCAATGTGGCAGATCGTAGGTGGGATATGGAAAATTCTTCCTTACCATCTGTGGCACGTTCCCCATTTAAAGACCTAACTAACACATCGACAAGAACAGATGCAAACGCCACGAGTGGTGATAATCTTGGAAAGAAACCACCAAGTCGTAATGGCTGGTATGCCCAGATGACTAAAACTGAATCTCTATCGCTGTCTGGCAAAATTCAGTACTGAGGTAATTTCCCTTTTGTCACAAAACATTTTATTTGTCTTGAAGCCAAGCATGTGATTTTTATTATTCATCCGAATCAGGTTCACTGCAAGGATGGTTTACATTGTAAGTCATCTTGGAGTATGTTGTCCCTCTTCCATGTATACTGCAATGAAGAGTGGATTAGTCCTACTCATATATTTCTTATTTCTCTGCTAATGTCATAAGATTCAGAACACAATGTTGTCTAAAAGATTATTTAGTTCTGCACACTTTCAGTATATGTCAAATTTTATCTGTGGAGATCTAATGTATACATCGTAACTTTCAGTATTTTGATTTTATACCGGACGATTTGTTGGCAATGTTTTTTGTCTGCAGTTACATTCAGTGTATTATACGGCTAGCATCTTTATTGAACAAAGTACTTGATAGCATTGTTTGCAATTTGACTTCCACCGCAATCATACTTCATGCTTGGCCTAATCTTTTTAACATGACTGAGAGCTGCATTACCTGTAGTCAAATAGTTCTACATTTTGTTTGATTCCAGTGAGAAGCATGTATGTAATATATTAATTATGAACAGATGAAACTTGCAAAACGAAAAGAAATTATATTTCATTACTTCAAATATTGTAAAGTATTTGTCTTTGAATTTTGTACAGCTTCATACCTATGCTAGAGATCTTTGATAAAGGATAGGTGAAAATGGTTTCTAGGCCCTTACATGTTGTTGCATACTGTTTGAATCCTTGAAGGTTGAAAATATGCTTGTGATTCAAAATTGAGCATGATGTTAAACTTGGCTTGTATTTGTATCTTAGCAGGTTGATGTCTCACAAATCTGAACGAGTGAATAAACACTTGAAACTTGAAGCATTTAAGGGAAATTTTTAATTGTAACCTGTAGCATGAACTAGATGAAAGAAAGCCCACGTAACTTCTCTCATCCAACCTGATGGAAGAACTTTTCTCTTCTCTAATTGGATTCAGATAATTTTTATTAGCCAGCTGGTAGGAATTTGGTAATTGTATTTGACCTCTCTATAACCACTCTGATTTTATATAAGATGATAATTATATTAAATTGAATTTTACTGATAGCTTTAGATGATTCCCTCTCCCGCAGATTCCGTTTTATAGGTGTTTTGTAAGTTTTGTTTATTTTCTCTTATCCACTTATTGGGTCGTATTTTTCCCCTCTTTGCATCTCCCATATTTGGCAAGAAAGCTGCACATACCAGGCCTCGGTATGTTCCGATTTTTTCATTCATTTGCTCTTTTATTTTGCCCTAGCGTATAGTACTTGCGGTTCAAGAGGAGTTGTAGGACATGATGATCGATGAGCTCCACGGTGAGAGTTAGCTACCTGGCTGAATGTTACGTCCTGCATAAAATAAGCTGCAAATCTATAATACAATACTTGGCTATATGTGACATGAGCTTACTAGCCACATACACCAGCTCATTTTTGTTCACCTTTCTTCGGTCTAGCTAAGTCATAACTATAATGAAGATATCATCAATACTAATGAAGATTTGTTCCTAAACTTACTGTTTCAGCTAAATCTCCTCCATTTTAGCAAACCGGGGTTGCAATTTTTTTACACCTTTAGAACGTGTTATAGAATATTAGTGGAATATGTGTATATGTCACTACCTTATAACTATTGTTTGCTTGGAGTCTTCAGCTATGCAGAAAAGGATAGGGATCTGCCATCGGTCATCGTCCTATGGCCATATGGGCCAGACTGATCACATCGGTCATCGTCCTACGGAAATCCTTACCTGAAGTTTTGTGTTACATCCTTGATCTCATCCATACCAAAAGCATGACATTTTCTAGGTAGATGATTAATAGTATCCCGAGCGATGTTGTATGAATGCACCTAGGCATTGCACATTTGTACTAGTGTATCGACAAGATGTGAGTTTTACAAATCAAGTTATGCTTTCAATTTAGTCGTTTTTGTGTTTGCGAATGTAATGTTATCACGTGCATTGTACGGGCACGATTACTAGTCGATACAAAGAAGACCAACCGCTATCGCAGCGAGAGGTCTCAGAAATTAAGCACACATGTCGAAACAAGGCCAAGCAGAAGACAAAATACCATCAATTGAGACACAAAACCAGCAAGGGGAGCCTACTCCATAAAAGAGAAGAAACATATACTCTTTATTAAATTAAGTTATTTCTCTTGATACTATAAACAAGGTTATTTCTCATGATTGCAAATCTGGGGCTCATTGAGGTTTTTATTTGATTCACGAGATTCTAAAAATACTACTGTGGAATAAAGCTCGATTCACATGATAACCATCCTCATTTCTCACACATGAAAAACGAAAAACATGACCAAACACCACTCAGATCATTAAAAATTACATGGATGCTTACACTTTGTCAAGTTCCAAATATATTTGACACAATAAATTCCACGTGACCAAAGAGCTGGTTACCTCCACCGAAAGCTAAAAGCTTGGACCTCAAGCTGCGAAGAAACGGGTGCTCGGTACCTCCACTGACCCAAGAACAAATGATGCCGTCATCATTATGTAGGAAACTATGTACCAGTATTTGTTCGTACTAAAATTGATGCTCCAGCCAGTCATCGTTGCAGGAATATGATTGGCATTACAGGGATCTGCACATATTACAAGTCTAATACTCAGCTTAAAGCAAAAACATCTGCTTCATTAGGAAAATTTCAAGCATGCAAAGGATTTCACTATCACAAAAGCTCTGCAATGATAATTGTAAGGGAGGTTCGCAAACACGTCTACAGGAAGTGAGTAACTAGTAATGATACTATGAGTGCTCAGTATGTTTAGGCAACATGGGTGGAACCAAAATGAGCACTTGAGGACCTTATAAGGTACAAAACTCATTTATTTAAAATACCTGCACTTGCGTAGGATCTGTTTGAAGGAAACACAAAACTAACACCTGTTTTATTATGTCAATTCCACACCTTACTTATATTCTTCAAGATACTTCAAAAAAATTTGGCAAAAAAGTGAAAAAAAATGAGAGAACCTCATTAAATGGAACTAAGCCGCGTATTCGGTGCTTTCCAGAGATTAATTACATGCAACCTCGTGCAGAAAGCCTGCTCCGTTCCAGCTTTTCGATCAGGTGGGGTTTGCAGAAGGTTTATACGAGTCAAGCCTTAACCCTACAAAGTGCAATGCAAAGAGGCTCAGTCGAGCCCAGACCTAGTGCCAGAAGCTCCCACACCAGGTGGGGTCTGCGGAAGGATTATACGAGTGGCCCGTGGTATAGAGCACCAGTCCGCCATTGCTGCGCCGCACCGACACACACTCTGATTATTTGTGGGGCCCACACGTCAGCCTCATGTCACTGCATAGCTATACTTCACTGGCCAGAAAATCTTGGGCCAAGATAACTGGGGTCTAGAACACGTGGCCCTTGACGCGGTGATGGGCCACGGCCTGGGCCAACCGCGGTGGCACAGAAAGAAAATAAGAGAGAGGGGGGGGGGCGGGAGGAAAAACCCTAACCCTAGCAGGCCTCCAAGCTTGGCCGTCCCGTCTCGTTCCGTCCTCCTCCTCGGCATAAACCCCACGCAGACGGCGGCTCGCACGCCTCCTCCACCAGAGCTACCCTACCATCGCGGCGCGAGCTCCAATGGCCGGCAAGAAGCGGCCCCCGACGGCGCTGGCCGAGCTCGACGCGGACTCCTCGCAGGACGAGGCGCCCAAGGCGCCGCTCCCGGCGGAGCAGGCGCCGGCGAAGAAGAAGAAGAAGCTGGCCATGGAGCTGAGGAAGCAGCGCAAGCAGGTCGACAAGGGCCGCCACCGCCAGGCCGCCGACAAGCCCAAGCCACAGCCCGCGCCCGCGCCAGCGGCAGCGGCGGAGGAGCCTCCCGCTGCGGCTGCGGCGGTGGTGCCAGTGCCCGTGCCTGCGCCTGCTCCTGCGCCGCCCGCTCCGGTCGTGGCGGGGCCGGGGCTGCATATGAACGTGTTCAGGGACCTGGCGTCGCCCGAGGCGTCGGTGAGGGAGGCCGCGGCCGAGGCGCTGGTGGCGGAGCTCCGTGAGGTGCAGACGGCGTACGAGGAGAACGCCCGGGACGACGAGGAGGAGGCCGCGGAAGGCGATGGGCCTTTGCAGATGGAGGCCGAGAAGGAGGATGGGCTGGATAACTGCGCCCCGGCGGTGCGGTATGCCATCCGGCGGCTCATCCGTGGTATCTCTTCTTCTAGAGAGGTCAGGAACGCTTGCTTTTACTGTCTCTAGGACAGAACTGACGTCCTGTAGTTTACTGCGTCTAATACTTGTCACGAATCAATTGATCATTTTACTTGGGTTCTCTTGCTTACAGTTTGCAAGGCAAGGATTTGCACTGGGTCTCACAGCTGTGCTCGAATCAATCCAAGCAATCAGTGTTGAAGCAGTTATGAAGTTGATACCTAGTTTGCTAGAATATTCAGCTTCGATGAAAGGACCGGTAACTTGCGTTTTGATTAGCTGCACGTTTCTTATGTCCTTTTGTGATGTCAACTTAAGTTTTTCAATTTCTATTCTGGTATAGGAAGCTAAGGACAATCTTTTGGGGCGCCTGTTTGGATTTGGATCACTTGCAAGGTCTGGGAGGGTTTCAGGACAGTGGACACAGGACAAATCTTCTCCTATTCTCAAGGATTTTGTTAGCGAGGTTGTACAACTTGGAAATAGGAAACGCTATCTCACTGAGCCTGCAGTTGCATTGATTCTGGATTTAACCAGGAAGGTACATATGTTAAAGTGCATACTAAGTCTTTTTTTGTAACACCAGATGCTTTATTCTTTATTTCTTTTGGTATATTGGTAGAAATAGAAATCTAATGCATACTATGGAAGGTTTATAGTGTTAGTTCGAAGTTGAAGCAGCATCGGTGCTTGTAGTCCATGGTAATCTTTGCCATTTGGTGCTGGACATTGACAATATATTTTCCTGCTAGAATTTCATAAATATTCTACAAGATGACTTAACCCAAGTTCTGATTTTTCCTAGCAAGAAATTCACATGAAACTCATATTAGAGTAGGCCACCTAGAAAAACTTATTTTGTATGGAACTGGTCTTACTGTGGTGTGACAATCTTGATCCTTAATTGCATCACCATCTAAGCTTTCACTTTACCTGAGCCTGTTCCTTTGGTTTGCAGTTAGGCTTGACAAGACATTCTAAATATAAGTAAACCTGGCCTCTGCAGTGATTTGGATTAAGTTTGAAATTAATTAATGCAGTAAGACGCTAACCAGTCAAGGATCACTTGCAGCCAAAACTAAATAAGGCGAACATGTATTTATCTTCCAGTGGCAACTCTGGTGTAAAAGCTTTTGTATAATAGTATGCAATGACAGAAAACATTTTCCCTCTAAAAGGCCACCATCTAAATCTGGCTGGCACCACATCATTGGTTTCGGGTGATCTGTATATATATGGCTGGGTGACCACCCTTTGCATTTATTTTGTTGTAACTGCACATACTATTTTTTGTTTGTTGTAAAATGAGATTTGTTAACTAATCTGTGTACATTTGTCCATTCTACCTGTTGCAGCTGCCAGATGAATCTGTATTATCTGAGATTCTTGAATCCCCTGGTGTACAAGATTGGTTCAACAGAGCTGCTAATGTTGGAGATCCAGATGCGCTCTTTCTGGCTTTGAAGTTCCAAGAAAGAACTAATGTTCAGATGGAGATATTTGGGAAGCTACTTCCATATCCATTCAGTCCTGACAATTTTTTCACAGAAGAGCATCTTCTATCCGTTGCTGCTTGTTTTAAGGTAATTTTGAGTAATAGAAGAAGTTTTAGGAGGAATTTCATTAGAATTTGATCATATTATGTTACATCTGAGTTAATCAGTATATGCACCTTACATTCCTTATGATCTTGAAATGCCGTACATTTTGTGCCATTTGCTGAATGATTTGCTGATTCTTCTGCTGCTACTCTATGCAGGAATCTGCATTTTGTCTTCCACGCATTCATAGTATATGGCATGTGATCACAGACATGCTCATACGGGAGGAAGCTTCTCAGAATGATAATAACGCAAGTTCTGGCAAAAAGCACAAAAAGAGTAAGAAAAGCAGCT
Organism: Poa pratensis; assembly: GCA_947311845.1. NCBI lineage: Eukaryota > Viridiplantae > Streptophyta > Magnoliopsida > Poales > Poaceae > Poa > Poa pratensis. The sequence goes on from CAMZMU010000062.1 coordinate 12,744,507, forward strand.
CCTCTGACGATTCAAAGAAGAACCTACGTAATTTCTGTGAGGTTATCATTGAGAGGTCATTGCTGCTTTCATCTCATGATCGGAAGCATCTGGCATTTAATATTATTATCGATCTCCTTCCAAGACTGTCGCCATCATCTATTCAAGTAATCCTGTCCAGCAAAGTTGTTCTTGGTTTGATGGATATTCTGTCAAATGCTTCATCGTGGTTGTACAATGCCGGTCAACATTTTCTCAAAGAATTAGTGAGTATAGTAAGTAATGACAATGATCGTTGTGTTGCTGTCATTATCAACTTGCAGAAGTATAGCTTTGGAAGATTTGACAGCCTGACAAAAACAAAAACTGTTAAAGGATTGATAGCCAAGTTCCAGAATGGTCCAGATTGTTTGTATCTGGTGCAGAATTTGATGGCACTCTTTGTGGACGAAGGTTCTGCTACAGATGAATCATCTGACCAAAGTCAGACAACTGATGAGAATTCAGAAGTTGGCTCAATGGAAGATAAGGAACTTATTGGCGAAGGGAATGCCGACCTTCTGAAGAGCTGGGTGGTGAATACAATTCCTTTTGTCTTGAAAAATTTAAAACTTCCTTCTAAAGACGAAGACCTGCCAAATTCTGAAAGGGTCAAGTGTATTGAAGAAAAGTTTCAAGTGCAGACTGAAATACTAAAATTCTTTGCAGTCCAAGGTCTATTCTCAGCCTCCTTGGGAACTGAGGTGACATCATTTGAGCTGCAAGAGAAGTTCAAATGGCCAAAGGCCGCTATATCAACGTCACTTCGTAATGAGTGCATTGAACAACTTCAGTCATTACTTGAAGATGCACAAAAGGATGCTTTACATGCTGTTCAGTCTAATGACTTGGGCTTCTACTTTATGCGTTTCATTAACACTGTATGCAATATTCCTTCAGTCTCCCTGTTCAGAACCTTGAGCAGCAATGATGATAATGCATTCAAGAAAACACTGGCTACGGAATCTGCACTTTTCCAAGAGGTTTATAACTGTTTGCTGTTCCACTTGCCTTATTCATAGCTTATATGTTTCCAATCTGCTCTAGGTTTATACTTTTTGTTGATCTACAAACATCACAATAGATTGCAAATTTTCCTTTTGTGGTGTACATGCCCTGCTTGGTTGTGGATACACATAGTGTTTACGCGTGACAAATATTTCTACCGATTTTAAAGTATATTATTTTGTTATTATTATCATCTCTAGGTGATGTGGAGGGTGCGAGAGAAGGATGCCCCCTCTACCACTGTAGATGCCCTAATGTCAAAGTTATGGCATTTCAGATAATGTTCATAAGTGTCTCTACCAATGAAATTGTATTACGTTTTCTTTTGTTTTGGACATAGTTTCCAATTGCTTATGTGAAAGCATTGAAAATTTATAGGGTTATAGTTTGAATTAACAGTTCTCTAAACTATCATATATGTTTCATATATTTCCTTGTGTTCTTCTCATCTAATACCTGTGGTTCCTTTCTGTGTGACTAGGAAAGAAAAATCGGTGCTGGATTGGATTCAGCTAAAATGCATGTGATACGTTATCTCCTTATTCAGTTGCTGCTGCAAGTTCTCCTCCATCCAGAGGAGTATTGGGAGGCTGCAGTTGATGTGATTATATGTTGCAAGAAAACATTTCCTTCCATTGCTCAGTGCTGCAGTTCCAGTTTTCTAAAGCCTCTTGAGGATGCTGCCGAAGAGTCTGGTGATGATGGGTCAGAGGAGCCTAATGAGGATGGGTCATTAGAGTTCATGGATGTACTTGTGCAGACTTTTCTCTCTCTTTTGCCTCATGTATCTGGCCCTGTGTGTTTCACCATTGAACAGGCAAGTATACTTACCCTAAGCATTTGCAAGTTCTGTAATGTTGAGAAATCTAAGAAGATGATACTAAGAAATAAGCAGAACATAATTATGTTAGTCATTTGTGCAAGCCTTCTCCCTTGTCAGTCTATGTTATATCATTGTCGTCCTTTTCTAAACATGGAATATGCGTTTCGTATATTTGTACTGGTGAACATTGAAACATAGAAATGTCAGCTTTGTGCTGCAATATACTGGCCTCACCTTGTTGCATCATTTGTTACTAAATGCTTGGTATATATTACTAAATGCTTGGTATATAGAACTTGTCTTAGCACTAATTCTGTATTTTCTTTGAAACAACAGGTTTTCCGTGTGTTCTCCCACGAAATTACAGAGACAGGGCTCCTTGATATGTTGAGAGTTGTGAAGATAGATATGAAAGGCTCTCGTCGTCAAACAGATAGCGATGATGATGAAGATGATCCTCGTGTTGGTATCGAAGATGATTATGATGATGAAATGGAAGACGCAGATGTTGGGAATGTTGATGATGCTACAGATGAATTGGATGAGGAAATTGGTGATGATTCTGCTGATGAAGTAGATCTGAATGATTTGGAAAAACCAGTCGACAATAAGGCAAAAGATGGAGATGATCCAGGAGCTACCAAAGGTGGGGAAGATTCAGATGATTCAGATGGTATGGATGATGACGCTATGTTCCGTATGGATCCTTACATCGCTAGAATTTTCAAGGAGCGCAACAACCTTCCTGGCAGTGAAACTCAGCAATCTCAACTTATGCGTTTCAAGCTTCGCGTGCTTACATTACTGGAGATATATCTTCAGAGGAACTCAGGTATTTTTCAAACTCATTTATTTTTTCATCAGATTGGTGTGTAACATGGCACCTGTGTAACTATTGTAGGGCATTAGTATGTTTTTGCCAGTCTTGTAGAATTTAAGTACTGCCCCCGGTCAGAAAATTGTGGTGAAAACACACTAAGCTAGTACAAATTCCTAAGCAGGTCACGACAACCTTTAGGGAATGGAGGAAAACTTTATTATGATTTAATCAAAACGGAAAACTGAAATAAAATTGGGTATATGTTTTTCACATTCTATGTGTTCACAAAGTCGTTTCATGGAAAATCGATTATTTTGTGTCCTGTGTAAAAAGACAAAAAAGTTCTCGTGAAAAGACAAAACACCACTCCCTATTATGATATGAATCACTCCCTACTATGATATGAAATTACTAACTATATTTGCATGTTTTATGTTAAAATATATCCTGCAGAAGTTGAAATATGGCAGCAGAAGCTGTCATTTCTTCTAATTTTCTTATATTGCAGTTTTCCATATTAATTGTTAGCTTCTGTTTGATCTACTTATGGTATGTAGCTTTTCTTATATTAGTGTTTGTTAATTGTTATGGCATTCAGTTAAGACATGGAGAAGCCTGATTAGGATATATAAGAAAGTATCTTTGCATTTCTTTTGTTGAAATGCAGCCTGAAAAACTTTTGACCATCCAAATGGCAAACAGTATCAGATGTTGCCATTTTCTTTATTTTGCATATCTTAATGCTTTCTTGTATTGTCTGCGATGTGATTTCTTATGTTATGCAGCTTCAATTCTACTTGTAACATTCTATCTCCCAACTCTACAGGAAAAGATCTGGTGCTGGAGGTGTATGCTTTCTTAATGCAAGCTTTTGTGAAATCACATAGCTCTGATGGCAATGAGCAATTCAGGACGCGTATTGGTGGTATATTGCAGAAAAGGATATTCAAAGGAAAAGATTGTCCAAAAGGCAACGATGTTGAACTTACTAGACTTGAAAGTTTGTTACAGAAGGCTCTACATTTGGCATCACGGTCACGATACAAAGCAGTTGCGTCTGCAGCCCAAAACGCTACACTTTGGATTCTGAAGATCATCAATTCAAAGGGCTGCTCCAAGGAGGAACTCGCAAGTGTGGTTGAGAAGTTCCATTATATGTTGACTGACTACTTCAACAACAAGAAATCACGGTTGAAGATTTCTTTCGTGAAGGAGGTTGTCCGCAGGAATCCCTGGGTAGGACGGGAGCTCTTCGGTTTTGCTCTGCAGAAGTTCGGGAGCATGAAAGCTGAATACCGAAGAGTTCAAACATTAGAGTTGGTGGACTCCATATTGAAATCCTGGGTTGGTGACGACGTCTCAAGCGCGTCAAAGGTTTTGAAGAAGAATCTGGCTCCTCTGTGCGAGTTGATGCAGGAGATTCTCACGAAGATGCCCGAAAACAAGTCGCGCCGCCAGGAAGTGCGGAGATTTTGCACGCGAGCTTTGCAGATCGTGACGAAGCTCAGTTTGAAAGAGAAGTTTCAGAAGAAGCTGAGTTCCGAAGCATACTCCCTGTGCGAGGCACAGCTGGGAGCTGCATTTGTCCCCTTCAAAAAGTGATATCTGTGAATCCCTTCCCGAAGACTTTAGACCGTCCAGTTTGAGCTGGACTAATTTTGCTTGTAATCTCAGCTCCATGCGAGTAGGTTCATTTGAACTATAAACTGTTTTCTGTCGTGATGATACTGAAACAGAATAGAGTACTATTAGTAGTTAGCATGAGCATGTACAACGGTTGTATGAATGGCTGTGTATCGTCGAAATATTATGTTATGAAGCCTTTGGTATGTTTGCTAGTTAATACTCCCTACGGATCAAAATCCCTCCGTATCAAAATGTAAGACTTTATAATATATTTTTTACCTTTTCTTAATTTAAACCATGATGGCTAGAAAGTCTTACATTTTGTTATGTAGAGGTAGCAATTTATCTATTTGTTGTTCTTAGTTTACGAGACATGCACAAATGATTTTGCTTGTTAAACATATTCACTTTGTTTTTAAATATAAAATGATTGTTCATATTCATATGTATACAAATGTATTTAGACACATTTTAGTGTATGTGCTCACTCATTTTAGTATGTATTAGACAATACGTGAAATGAACATTTTAAAACGGAGGGAGTATTGCCGGCCAACATAATTTGATGCTCACTTACGCCTTTTACTTCTAGTGTATTTAGAGTGTATTCTATGGAAATTGACGAGATTATCCCGGATTTTTGAAATTTTCCAAGAGGCCATTTACTATTTTGATTGGATAACCCCCAAATATCTTCTACCAATCATCTCATTTTTGTCTAAATTGAAAACTCTAGCCCATACTAGTGTATTGTTTGACATAGTATTTGTTTGGATTGGGTGAAAGTAAAGAATTTCATCAAATCTCCTCCCATCCTCGAAAGGGATGAAAACACACCCAATTAAACACGGCCTTAAAGGAGAGGGCTTTAGGGTTGGGGTGCTTTCTTGCTGCTCGTTGAGTTGGTCGTACGGGCTCATGGGCGTGGCTCTCCAGATCCGACAGCTACGATGCGGAACTTCGATGCGAGGCTGTTGGTGAGAGTGTCGTGCCGCTACTCACTCTAATCCAGTGTGTTGGAGGAAACACACTTACGAGGAAAAACTTCTCACCTATACTATCGACACTCTTTTAGGATTAGAGGGAGTACTTTTTCGTACATCAAGGACACGGCGATGCATGCAAGTACTGTCTTCCTATGTGAACTCGCCGCGGTCCCTCCACACCTTGTCCACCCTACCATGCTCGGGGGGGGGGGGGGGGGGGGGGGGGGGTGAGATCCATTTGTTTTGTGATTGGATGACAATGGTTATCTTGGAGCCATGTTCCTTTTGGCCGGTGTATGGTTTGTGGTACCAAAGTGCGGTGGTGGAGGATGGTGGAGCTGCTTTCTGTTTCTTCCTTTTGTCAATACTACGTCGGCGAGATTGGCTGATTGATCTCCTGCTCAACCAAGTGGTGGACTTGTTTGATGTTCTCATTAGACGATGGGTTAGAGAATCGATCCTCGTTGGATCACCTCGTTCCTATACAACACTCACCCCTCCTTTGAGGGGTGTTGTCGGGTGGTGATCAGATAACAAAAGTTCAAGGTGTCTTTTGCCTTGTTTGGTGAGATGAAGATGGAAACTGAACACTCCCTCCTTTTGGTTGAGCCAGAGAGATCTTTGAGATCGAGTTTTTTTTTTCCGGTGTCGTCTCCTCGAGATTCCCATGTTGTATTCTTAACTCTTCCTATATTTTTGTATACTTTTTATCTAAAAAATATTTTCGTTTACTGTGTGGTCCGGTTGTTTTCAGCATGCCCTCGTATTCTATTCTCTGTCTGTGCTAACTCTCTTAATGAATGAAACACACCTACTGCTTTTTTCAATAAAGAGAATTTTATTACTTAAGTTTTAAGCATCACACCCGGCCACTGAATAGATAGGATGCACATAGCCAACCGTATCCAAGGTCTCAATAGTTAAATAAAAAGGCGAATTACATATTATCATAAGAAATTGTAGAAACCCCTAAGAAGATGGACGGCTAATCCATAGATTATACTGCCACCCATGTTGGGTAAAAAAATCCCTCGCCGTATCCTAGACACCTCCGTGAACAGGGCGCGGTGCTCCGTACGCTTCCATGAACGGATCAAAGCTGTGCATCGTAGATGACCTGCATAAGAGACGAACATTTATTATTAAAAACTTTGTCATTTTTATATAGTCATAGCGACCAAATAACGGCAATCGCTCCCACCCTACAAAGAAGTTTTAAACCTAAAATTTACACCGTTAAGCCAATTACCAAAGACATTGACAACACTTCGAGGTGGGTGTAAGGTTGAGGCTAACTGGATGGCTGACCACCATATAGATCTAGAGAAATTAAAATGTAAGAAGAGGTGTTGTATACTCTCATCACGCTGACAAAAGATACAAGTTTTGCTTCCTTGCGAATTCGGAATTGCAAGGTTATCTTTAGTAACAATTACGTCTCGACAAGATACCACACGAATACCTTAGTTTTCAGTGAAATCTTCATCTTCCAAATTTTCTTGTTATTATCTACTGGAAGAACATGATGAATTAAAGCTTTGTACATGGAATCCACCGAGAATAAACCGTTCTCATTGAGATTCCATCGAAATTTATCAGTCCCTTGCGTCAATTGCACGGAGACAAGACGCTGTAACAAGGCATTCCAAGATGCTTGTCTACAATCAAACATAATTCTTCTAAACGACATATCTGGTGGGGACATTGCCGTCACCTTAGCCAGTCACATTTAAGTCGAACAATGTTGTACAAGGCCGAAAATTGTTCACGAAGAGTGACATTACCTAGCCATTTATCCTCCCAGAAACGCTACATTTCGTCGAAGAAAACCTTCAACTTCTTCACCTGTACGGCGGCAATTTTTCAAATTTCGGGGTCCTAAACCGCGTGCAGACCGTGTGCTTTCAAAACAGTCAACAGGTCCTCCCGCTTCTATCACCAAGGAAGAAGAGGGCATTGCATCTACTCGAAAGCAGAAACGAGCTGAGAGAAAGAAAAAAAAAGACATCGCTAGCTCTTCCAAATCTTGCAAGGCGGCCTCGGCTGCTGTGGGTTGACGTGGCATCTTCCCGAACCAACAAGCTCCGAAAACAAGCTGATTTTTTTTTTTTGAACAACAAAAACAAGCTGAATTCCGTTCAGCAATGGCGGCTCCCTGCGGTAGCTGCACATTCAAACCCGGTGCACAGTGTTTTGACCAGTCCACGTGGATAATAGGAAGAAATATAGAGGGGAGGCGTGTCCCTGGAAGTAAGGAGTACAAAAACGAGTTAATGGCACCCGCGGTCACACAACTCGACGCTAATGTGCACTTAAGTCACACTTCTTCAGAACGTGATTATTTGGTCACACAACTCGACAAGTGTGTGCACGCAGGTCACTGACCCCACTTGTCAGTCCGTTTTGGATGGTAAATTTTCAGAAAACCCCCTGGAGTAATATTAATTTTACCAAATGGTCCTCCTAATTTTACAAAACGGTCCTTCTAATTTTACAAATTGGTCCTCCAAGGGAACCATTTTGTAAAAATTAATATTATCCCAGGGGGTTTTCTGAAAATTTACCGTCCAAAACGGACTGACAAGTGGGGTCAGTGACCTGCGTGCACGCACTTGTCGAGTTGTGTGACCAAATAATCACGTTCTGGAGAAGTGTGACTTAAGTGCACATTGACGTCGAGTTGTGTGACCGCCGGTGCCATTAACTCTACAAAAACCTGTGGCAATGGCTTTTCCGCTCCGCCATCCACATCGCGGCACACCCCTTTCTTCTCGTTCATATCATGAAGGCCTTCTCCTTCTGGCTGCTCGCCTTCGCCGGCGCCGCGCCGCGGCCAGCGGGCAGCAGGCCAGCAGCACCGTGGCGTCGATCGTCACGCGGGAGGCGTTTGACTCCATCCTGAGCGGCCGCAACGGGACCAACTGCACAGGCGGCGGGTTCTACACCTACGACGCGTTCGTCAATGCCTCGAGCAAGTTCCCCGGCTTCGGCGCCGCCGGCGACGAGGATACCCGCCGCCGTGACCTTGCCGCCTTCTTCGGGCAGACCTCCTACGCGACGGGCGGTACGAACGTTACCCCCACTGCGTTTTTCTGTCGATACACGATGCTAGCTTGTATCATGGATTCATGGTCGCGCGTGCGCAGCTTACTGCTATGTGGAAGCGAAGGACCGGGGGAGCACGCCCTACTACGGCCGGGGACCCATACAACTCGGCAGGTAAGACATGTTCTGTACTCCTATAACTTAGTATCAATAGATTTGTTTGAAATGAGATTTCAAACTATACCAATTTGATGTCATCTATGCATCTACACTTTCGTAAAGTTGATCAAATGCACGGTTTGCAACCACAGCGAGGGCAATTACCAGCTAGCAGGGAAGGCGTTGGGGCTGGACCTGGTGGGCAAGCCGGACCTGTTGTCCACCGACCCCGTCGTCTCCTTCGAGGCGTCCATCTGGTTCTGGATGACGCCGCAGCCACCGGTGCCGTCGTGCCACGCCGTGATGACCGGCAACTGGACGCCGTCAGCCCAGGACCGCGCCGCCGGGCTGCTCCCCGGCTACGGCATGACCACCAACATCGTCAGCGGCGGAGCGCAGTGCTTCGGCATGACCTCCGAGGCCGCGCAGGACAGGGTCGGGTACTACAAGACGTCCTGCGACACGCTCAAGGTGGGGTACGGTGACAACATGTTCTGTAAGAACGAAGTGTCGGCACAACCGCCGCCGCCGTCGTCTTCACATACTCCAGGTCAGTAGTCATATCTGTACACGCTTGGAGCTGCATCTTCTTGCAAATACTACCTCCATCCCTAAAAACAAGACTATAATTTTTTTGCTAGTCAAATACTGTGAAGTTTGACCAAGTTACAGAAAATATCAATAATTATGATATTCTATAAAATATACTAGTATGATGAATCTAATAAGATTAATTTGTCATGGTACCTAAGATTGGTCAAACATCACATGGTTTGACTTTTGAAAAAAAGTACGACTTCTCTGTTGGGTAACAGAGATAGTAATGTTGCATTGAGAGTTTGAGACTCCAGTCCACTCATTCTTCGAAATTCCTTGCAGATTCGTCGCCTCATGTGCCTCCTCCGGCTTCAAAAGCCGGGAATGGGACTCTGATCGGCATTTCCACCGGTTCTGTGTCGTTTCTGATCATTGTCGGCTCCTTGATCTGGCTCTTTATACGGCGGCGGCGAAGGCAAAAGCAGGCTACACTACGCGAGGAAGCGGCAGAACGGGGGTTTGATGATGAAAATAATTTTCTCGATGATGATCAGGCCATGGAGGATTATTTCGAGAAAGGGACAGGCCCTAGGAGCTTTCTTTACAGCGACTTGGCCGTTGCCACCAACAACTTCTCCAACGGTAACAAGCTCGGAGAAGGAGGCTTCGGCTCCGTGTACAGAGGATTCCTCAAGGATCTGAACCTTGAGGTGGCCATCAAGAGGGTCTCCAAGGGCTCCAAGCAGGGGAGGAAGGAGTACGCCTCGGAGGTGAGGGTCATAAGCCGGCTCCGACACAAGAACCTCGTGCAGCTCATCGGCTGGTGCCATGTCGGCGGCGACCTGCTCCTCGTCTACGAACTGATGCCCAATGGGAGCCTCGACAGCCATCTCTACGGTAACTCTGTGCTCCCATGGACGGCCAGGTATGAGATCGTGCTCGGGTTGGGCTCGGCGCTTCTCTACCTACAACAGGATTGGGACCAGTGTGTCCTCCACAGGGACATCAAGCCAAGCAACATCATGCTCCACGCGGCGTTCAACGCCAAGCTCGGTGACTTCGGGCTTGCTAGGCTTGTCGAGCGCAGCCGACGAATATCATGGACGACGGTTGCCGCCGGCACAATGGGATACATGGACCCAGAAAGCATGATCACCGGGAGGACCAACACGGAGTCGGATGTCTATAGTTTCGGCGTCGTCCTCCTCGAGATCGCCTGCGGCAGGCGGCCCGTGTTGGTGGCTGAGCAGGAAGAAGACACGGTCCACCTGGCTCAATGGGTTTGGGACTCGTACGGCAGGGGGAGGATCCTTGACGCCGCCGATACGCGACTGAGCGGAGAGTTCGACGCCCGAGAGATGGAGTGCGTCATGCTCGTCGGGCTCTGGTGCTCTCAGCTTCACATGAAAATGAGACCGTCTATCCGGCAGGCCGTCAACGTGCTGCGGTTCGAGGCGCCGCTGCCTAGCCTCCCAGCGATGATGCCAACGGCAAGTTACATGCCATCGGTTGCTACGAGTACTTGCACATCCTCGACCGTCACAGGCGGCGGGAGCAGCAGCGGCGACACTTCCACATCTTCGATACCACCAACGGCACGGACATAACGCAGCCAAGATTGACTGAAACGTTCTATTTCTTTGCTGAACTATTTACTGTGGTACAAGTTCTCCTGTTATGAGATATAAGGCATGTACAATGCGGTGATGTCAGCCTTCTCTTAGAGATGCCACGTCGGATTTTTCTTAGTTGGAGGAAAGAGAACGAAGAAAGAGAGCATTGTCTTCCCTTAACTAAGGGATGATCTCTTAATTTTAAGAGAATGCTATTTTGTGCATTGTACCATATGCTCTCCTTATTAGCATAATTTATTTCTAAATTTAATTAATTCTCATTAATTGCTAGAGATAACTATAAGAGATAACGCATTGTACTACTACTATTTATTGCCTTCTCTAAGTGACGTGGCAAGCTAAGGAAAGACGAACCTTCTCTACCATTGTACATATCTTAATTGTGCTAATGTAAAGAAGGGCAGTCCGGCCAATTCACATGGTGGGATCTATTTGCAAAAAAAAATCACAATCAACTTACTACTCCACAAATAGTCAATTTCCACTTCTTCGAGAAATCAGTATGAAGTTGCCATACCCCATATACAGTCATACTCAACTATTCTTGCGTATGTATAAAAAACAATTATTATTCTTGCGTGCAAAGGAAACCGATCCGAACACTGCATGTACTTTACCGGCCGGTTCCGGCACGCCTCAACGCACGACTCTAAATACCACGCCACGCCACACGCACGCGGCTAAAATCGCGATGGACGACGTCGAGAACCCAGACGACGGCGGCGGCGTGGTGGCGGCGGAGCCCGCCGAGTGCTGCAGGTGCATGCTCACGTGCGCGACGGGTTTCTTCTTCGTCGGGCTCGTCTTCCTATCCCTGTACACTGTGGAGAATTTCCGTCCAGCTTCGAGACTGCTGGGCCTCGTCGTGGCCGTCCTACTGATCTTGGCCTCTCTCCTTGCGTGCTGGTTCGGCGTCGTCTTCATGATCCTCGTGGCCGAGTGGTATCTTGGCAATCCGCACGGAGGGCAGAGGTTCGTGGATGGCTTGATCCAGTCTGATCGGGGTTTCCACCGGGAATCGGTTCACCAGTATCTACTTCGCATCGATGATCCGCATGTGGATGCATAGCCTGAACCTCCTTTCGGCAATTTGTTTGTACTGAAAAATAGTAATTTACATTGCAGTGCATTAATTATTGGTACTGTTGGCACCCTGATTGTTGTTCTCACCAATTCTTCACAACCATGAGAAAGATCATGGAGACGCGGTGGAGGAGCATGAGGGAGGAGAGGAGGAGCACGCACCACCGCCTAGAGGAACCAAAGGCCAGGGTGGAGAGGTTGCAGGCGGCATGGATGGCAGCAGGCCGACGCTGGACTTGACCAGGGTGCGAGCCGTCGGCACTCGATGGCCGACGAGATCTGCCTGTTGGCTGTGTGTAAGATGAGAGGAAGGGGAATGTGGAGTTTAATTTGCAAGAACGTGGCCGTGTCGTTGTGCTATCCCTGTTGATGGCGATCAGACACGCAGGAGCACATGCCCACTCTATTAGACCAGAATGCGCACACAGTTATTTGATTTATCGTTCAAATTAAACTTTAGGCACCAATATAAAATGTCCAGATATACATCCAATTTTTTCCCGGATTGTTTTTGACACTTTGATATGCGTTTTAGGCAGCGGGAGTAGATGCATTTTATTTGGTAAAAAGATCATCATTATTATATATTCTTACCCTCATAAATTAGTCCATCATCACATAGTAATTAAAGAGCTGCAAGACGACTTCAATCAACCAACTTGTGACGCAAATTAAATGTCATGGAGCGGGGTGGAGCCGCAGCCCGCACAGGCACAAGAGAGTACGAATATCCGCACGCGTCCTACCTACATAGTAACTAATTAACGAGAGAGTGTACTAAATGAAGGAGGCTTGGCCTGAGCGCATCAGATCTCGTCTCCAATCCTAGTTTCCCGTATGTGCATAACACATTGCTCCGCCCCTCCCCTCAGATCCACGTTTCTTGCACCGAACGATCGTACGCCTTGTGTAACTAAACTTAGTGCTCATACTCGATTGATCATGAAGTCCCTCTCTCGTCGTGTACAACTTCAATTCTGCTAGGTCAAGTCGTGCGTTGGGTATGCACCATAATCCTACAAGTCAGGGCCGGTCCGACGAAAATCCAGACCCAGAGACAATCAAAATAAATATAATTTATACTAAACTTTTATACTTCTCTAGATTTTACTTTTGGCACATACAATATTATAAGTATAACTTTCCGTTTGTTCACATAATTTAATCACACAACTAGAAATATTACTAAATATTAGGTTTTTTTGTAATGAACATTTTTTTAACAAAAGTTCTTTATAGGACTTTTTTCCTAGAATGCATAATCTATACTCCTAGTATGATTTATAGTTATTTATGGTAAAGATCTGTAAAAAATATGACCTAACAAATATTTGAATAGCAGTTTCTAGCGTATGATTATGTATGCATATATATAAACTTGTAGTTAGAAACTAAACCAATAAAATTACTTTTCCGCTGTCCAATTTTTCTAGCAAGTCAAAGTTTAGAAAGTGTTCATGTTGTAGACTTGGTATTGGAAAAACATTGGTTAGGTTAATCACCAATAAAAATAAAATAGTTTGTATTCTAATATGTTTGCATATTTGGATTTTATTATTTTATTATACGTTCTTATGCAACCTGCTTGTTATCTTCTAGTGTACACAACTCCACCGGTAGTTTATGAAATAAAAATGCATTGCATGAAATTATACATGAAAATCTAGCTATGTATATTTCCAAAAAACCCGCAAGAGTTACATCAGAAAGAGCATGGCATGCTAACTTAAATTGTTGTCGTCGATCACACTGGTTTATTCTTAGATCCGAAGAGACCCGTGTTGTGTACTTGGTTCAACAAACTAATCATGTTATTATGATAATATACTCACTCCGTCCCAAAAATATAACATGTATATGATTTTTCACCATCATTATTTTATGTCTCTGACCACTACTAATATCGAAATGTATGAATTGAGACAGTATAAATGACATCTTCCATTTTGTCTTGTCAGATATTTTTTCATATGTATTTATACTATTTTCTTGAAATATCATAAGTGAAATCATAGTTAAAGTTGTGCAATGTTGATTGACACGTCTAAAACGTATCTATAATTTTTTATGTTTCATGCTTGTTTTATATCAATGTCACGTGTTTTATTTACACTTATATAACATTTTTATGCATTTTCTGGAAATTACCTATTAACAAGATGCCACAGTGCCAGTTCTTGTTTTCCTATGTCTTTTTGTTTCAGAAAATCAATTAAAGAAATATTATCGGAATTGGACGAAAATCCACGGAGCCCATTATTACGAAGACACGAACATGAAGTCCGAAGGGCGATCGAAGAGGCACCCCAGGAGGCCCAGACGCCGGCCCGACGCGGTAAAAGATAGGGCCGCACCGAGGGGGTTCGTCGTCTAGTCGCCTTGGATGGCCCCTCGCGCTGCCCTTTTGCCTATATATTGCCTTCGTCCCGAAAATCCTAAAGACCCAAACACAATTTCATGAAAAGTTCCGTCGCTGCCGTCATCGTCAACCCTAGTTCGGAGGGTTCTTGAGCCCTTCCAGGCACTCAACCGAAGTGGAGATCATCACCGGAGGGCTTCTACATCATCATGCCTGCCTCCGGAGTGATGCGTGAGTAGTTCATCCTTGGACTACGGGTCCATGGCAGTAGCTACATGGTAGTCTCTCTACTTTATACCTTCATGTTTAGATCTTGTGAGCTGCCTAACATGATTAATATCATCTTTATGTAATGCTACATGTTGTGTTTGCTGTGATCCGATGAATTGTGAAACTATGATAATCTTTCTTCTGTTATGTATGTTATGTTTTAGTTTTGATCTTGCATACTCTCTGGTGCTCGTGGTTACTTTGGCCAAGTAGTTGTTTACATCTTCAAGAGGGAGTATTCATACTTGACGTAGGTTCATGCTTTCATGCATCTAGGCTCGAGTTGACAGATTCGATGTTGTGTGCTATTGCTACTAGGGATAAAATATCGATGGTTATTGCTACGGTTACATCCATTGCTTACTTTATGCACTTTGCTTATTGCAATATTGTTGCCTTCAACTTAATACTTTCGGGTGACATCAGATAGTGATCCCGGGGTGAATTATTAGTCATAAATGCAACTAGCAAGCGGTCTATGTATTTTGATGTATTGCCGAATTAAATATTACACTGAACCATATTTTGTCATGATAGCATTGTCATGCCCCCACAATTTGTCAATTGCATAGGTGTAATTAATTTGTTCACCCAACATGTTATTTATCTTTTGAAGAGACACCACTAGTGAACTGTGGACGCCGGTCTAATTTCCTTATATTGTTTACAACCATTTCCTTAGCTTTTGCTCATCATTTGCTCGCTGCCCCAGTCTTACTTTCATCATATTTTCCACTATATGTTTAATACTTAGTTTTCAGCAAAGCCAGGGGGATTGACAACCTTCCTATTTCGTTGGGGCAAAGTAATTTATTTATGTTGTACGCAGGTCCACGTCACAAAGCTCTTGCACCAGAGTGGAGTGACACTAAGCTAGAGCCTTCTCCAAGTCCTACTGGTTCGATAACCTTGGTTTTGCAATCAGGCCAAACTTGCTACTAGACACTTCACAACCTTCCTCTTGGGTTCCCAACAAGCTTTGTAGGCCGCATCATTGACTAGAAAAAACATCTCATGCTTTCATTTTTTACAACGATTATCAAATAGTTCTATGGGTGTAATAGATAATACTCCCTTCGATCCATAATAATTTTCGTCGAATCGGATATATCTCGTTTTTTCAATTGGGCCCTTCTCTTCTCGGGGACCTGGCGGTTGCACTTTTTTGCCCGGCCTATCGGCTGGCATGCTCACAGAGTGATCACGTCCCTACTCGCGACCGATTGGAATCTTATGCCTCTGGGTGCATAAAATTTCAGATCCTATCTTGATAGTATGCCATGTAACATTTTCAAGCAAATGACTTTATTTGAAGCTAAAGAATTATTCGATGTCACTCGCAAAACCATCAAGCTTAGAATAGTGAAGAAGAGGGTGAAGCTAAAAAAAACCTTCTAAGCAAAAAAAGGAAATTCTTGCATAACAAAAGAAGAGAAGCCACAAGATCAATTAAGGAGGAGTGATTTTAATAATCTGAACGGAAAGAATTATTTGATATAGGTATAAAATTACCCATTATGAACAATTTTTTCCCTATTTAGGTAATTTATGTTCTATCCACCAAAGGTGGCGGTAAACCTTTTTGTTGGCACAATTTTTCTCTCATTAGTGATTTGCAAATTTGGTTTCACAAGAACACAGTCTCAATAGGCATATTTAAAGGACCATGGTAGAAAACTCTCATATAATGAAGATGTGCGTTAAATTTTGGTTCAAATAAGAAGCTATTAAAATGAGTATTTAAGAAGTGTGTAATGATGAAGAATCAAGTAGAGCAAATGGATAATTTTCAGGATAAAATATTGGTACAAATGTCTACTAATGAGGATCAAGTGTTTGGTGTTAATAGCATGGGAGGTTCATCCAGTCAGGATTCTGAATATCTCTATGCGAATCCTAAGAGAGAAGAGCATGTTAAATAATCTTTTGCGAGGAAATTTTACAATGAAAAGGAAAAAAAGAAGTTAAACCAAAAACTCTCCCGAGCCTTATCCTCTCGGCTACAGTAGCCTCAGGCGGAGAGAAAGGCGACTCGTGCGTCCAGCTTCTCGCCGGCGAGTCCAGCGCTCCCCTCTGCCTCCGGCCGCCGTTCCGACGCCGTGAGGTGGGGGGAGCTCGGGTACTTGCTCGTGCGTGTAGATAGGCTATAGTTAGGTTCTTCTAGGTGTGAGTTCCCCCGGCGTCTTTGAAGACGGAGGCGATGGCGTCGGCGTGGGTGTGGTCCTTCCCCTCTGCTCTCCGTTCTGGCCTTTGTGCTGGGGAGGTTGTGAAGGTTCTTGGTCGGGCGCTCGCTTCCTCTTTCGCTTTTCCGGCCGACCGTGGTGGTGAGGGGAGAAGAAGGTGGTCGTGGGCGTTCCGTTTTTGGTGGTGGTGTTGCAGGTGGGCTTCTTCTTCGGTGGTTCTGCTCCGGCCGGCCGTGGTGGCGAGGGAAGCGACCGTGCGGAGGTGGGTGCTGGTGTTGGTGGTCCTGGGCGCTCCGGTGACGGCTGGAAGAAGGGCGGAGGCGGGAAGACGACGCTTTGGCCGTGCTCCTTCAGCGAGGTTAGATTCCGTTGCTTGCGGCGGATGGCTCCTGCGGCCTTCTACAAGGTGGTGGCGTCTTCTTCCCGGCGGACGGCGGTACGGCGCCGCCGGCAGCGTCTAGGAACTTGGGGCGAGACGGTGGTGGGTCTGATTGTGTTTTCTCCACGCAGCTCGGGGTGCTCTGTGCAAGTTTCGGGGTCCTTTTTTAATTTCCTTTTCTTTTCGGACTTGTATGTAATTTGTACTGTGCTTCCTGATATATGAATCAGATCCTTTCAAAAAAAAAAGGAAAAAAAGAAACTCTACATGCATAGCCATAACTCGATATGAGAATTATGATGATAAGGAATTATCTAAACATGGTGAGGACGACCAAGGATCTCAAAGTGGGGATGAACCTGAGCTTGTTCCCGGAGATGAAGAACAATAACCTGAAAATGAAGACCCTCCTCCAAAATCTAATAGAGGTAAAAACAAGATACCTCTAGAAAATCAAGTTAAAGATAGTGATCCTTGGGTTCAAAGACCAATTGCTTACTCCCCAATAAATGCTTAAAAATTAATAGGATATATTTGCTAAGCTCTTTAATTACTTAAAACTTTATATTTGCAAATTTGTCATACTCATGTTGTTAAAGTGCCACTTTATTCTAAATGTATGAAAGATATAGTTGCTAACAAAATAAAGATTCTCACTAAAGCTATTACTACCATGCATACTAATTATTATTTTGAAGGAAAAACTTTAGATAGGTGAGAGGGTCCAGGGGTACCTTCATTTAGAGAATATTACACAGATTAAAGAAAATAGTATAATTAAGTTGATAAACAAAATAAGTTTTTGATTTTGATTCCTTTTTAAACATATCTGTAATAAAAGTCAAGCTACATATTGTAGATGGTGTCCGTGCCTAATCGAGAGAATGAACGAAGAACATCAAATAGTGCATAATCAAGGGAGTAAACGAGAGAAGCCATTTATTAAAACAAAATAAACTGAATTTTTTCGCAATGTAGTTGCGCTACCATTTAACGTGATTTCGTTTATTCACTTCGCTAACAATTTTTCCACAAGAAGTTATCAAAATTTTGAAATAGTTATACAAGCACCCGTTCAGTTATACAAGCACCCGTTCAAATTATCATACAATGTTATGTGTTTAATAGTTAGTTTTCCATGGAATATTCTCCCACAAATGAAAGATGTTGTCTTTCATCGGCGAGGCCCTAGTCAAACTTTACGATTGACTTCTACAAAAAATGTTGCACTTTTACGGAATGGGAGGAGTTACAATTTAGTTTCGAAAATTCTGCCTGGAACAGAGGGAGCAAACAAACCAGCAAAACGGGAGTATATTAAGTAAAACCTTGTTGGCATGGTGGATATCGTTCACAAGAACACTGGTGGGCCAGTCGGCCCACGAAGGCCGAACCCTAACAAGTGTGTCGGGTACTCGGGTCCTGGCCGACCACACTCGGACACTCCCTTGGCCACTCTCCTCTCCCTGCTCGGCAGAAACCCATTCTCTCTCCCACTGCCGTCGAGGTCAGCAGGAGCCATGGCGGCGATGCATATCCTCAAGGTTGTGTACGCCTGCCTCCCGGAGACCCCGTTCACGGACTTCCACCTGAATCTCAAGTCGTCGTCTTCCTCTTCCCCCTCCTCCTCCGACAACGACGACGACGGTGGCGGGTGGCGGCGAGCCGGCGAGGACCTCATCAGCGCACTCCCTGACGACCTGCTGCGCAACATCGTCTCCCGCCTTCCCGTCAAGGACGCCGCCCGCACCTCCTTGCTCTCCCCGCGCTGGCGCGGCCTCTGGCGCTCCACCCCCCTCTTCCTCGAGGACCGCCACCTCATCCGGCCGGTGGACATCCAAGCCGGCATGGACTGGAGCGCCCTGGCCGCCGCCGTCTCGCGCGTGCTCGTCTCCCACCCGGGCCCCTTCCGCTGGGTGCACCTCTCCTGGAACTTCATGGGCTCCCAGGAGGAAACCCTCGCGGAGTAGCTCCGCCTCTTCGCCGCCAAGGGCGTGGAGAGCCTCGTCCTCGTCAACCGCCCCTGGCCCCTCGACGTGCCCCTACCGGCGTCCATCCTCCGCTGCTCCTCGCTCCGCCGCCTCTACCTCGGCGTCTGGCATTTCCCGGACACATCCGGCCTCACACGCAGCCCCGACGTCTTCCCCCACCTCCAAGAGCTCGGCATCTGCCACACCATGATGCAGGAGCGTGACCTCGAGTACCTGCTCGCCTGCAGCCCTCGGCTCAAGATATTCGGCCTCATCGTCAGCTACGGTTTTCCATCGCGCGTCCGAATCAGCAGCCACAGCATCTGCTGCATGCTTCTCTGGATCTCCATGGTGGAGCAGCTCGCCATCGTGGACGCCCCACGTCTGCAGGGCTCATCCTCCACACCGCTGAAACTGGACGCCTGCTCAAGGTCAAGATTGGCCATGCTCCTGAGCTCACCGTGCTCGGCTTCTTGGAGACGGCGACCCATGTGCTTGAGATCGGCAACACCATCATCACGGTCGAATTCCCCTCTTCATATATCTCATTTCGTAAATGGCTAGTCTTGCAGGCTAATTTCACTTCAACTGATCAAGTCTTTATTTGTTGGCTGCATTGATTTGCAGGCTGGTTTGACAAATGTGAGTCCAAATGCTATGGTCCCAAGCGTCAAGCTGCTAGCTTTAAAGGTCAATTTCGGGGTGCGCAATGAGGCCAAGCTCATGTCTACCTTCCTGAGATGCTTTCCGAATGTTGAGACATTGCATGTCATGGTGAGATTCCATCCACAGTCTCCTGCATTTTACATCTTCTCTACTCTAGGCTATACTATCTGATTGTGACCGCTTGGCTGATTGAATATTAGCTAATTGCTGATGCTGGTTCTAGTCTGCCAAAGCTGATGAGCCCACTGGGAAGCTCAAATCCAAGTTCTGGCAGGATATCGACCCGTCAAATGCCTGCAGTCACACATCAAGAAGGTGGTGCTCAAGAACTTCCATGGGAACCGTAGCGAGCTCGCATTCCTCAGGTTCGTCGTGAAGAGAGCACAGCGGCTGCAGATGATTGTGGTCGTGCTGGCAGTTGCTTCAGAAGAGGGGGTGGCAGCCAAGCTCAAACCTCTGGCTTGCAGCACCAAGCGTGCCAACAGAGATCCACAATTCACAATCTTGGTGCGCAAGGGGGGCAGTGTGTGGAGCTTCCGCGTAGCATCGGATCTCTCCCAGAGCGACCCTTTTGATTGTTGAAGCTGATCAAGGTGCTAGCTATAACTGATTGCTCGCGTCTAGCTATAACTGATTGCTCGCGTCTCATCTATCCGTAGACAAGGCACTTATTTAGATTATGAATTATTGGCTTATGCTTTGTCTAGTCGTAGAGTTTTCTGGTCCAGCAAGGACTACTTTGTAGACATTGTGCATTTCATGCATTCGCTGTTCTTGGTGCTGCAATTTTCTCACGAGCTGTTTCTTTGCACTGCTGCCTTTGGGGTTGTTGATCCTTTAATGCACAAACGTTCTTCAATTGTTGGTACGCATTAATGCTCAGAACTTCATGTTGAAGCATATGTATCGTTCATGTAAATTCTCTATCTGTGATTAAATGATTATCTGCACCAAGGTTTGGTAATGCCAAGCGTTTTGATAGAGTTAAAACATAGACAGGCAAGACAATGCGTGTTTGTGTTACCGCTGAAAGGTTAAGCGCTGGCACAAATTAGTTTGCTCTTGGTGAAGTGCAATCATGAATTGTGTTAATTGCTTTCAGTTTCAGAATTGGTTATGAATCTGAAGCAAAATAGAAGTACTGCCACCAGTACCACCACAAGCATAACTGTAGGGACAAACATGTAGTAGATCACTAGCTTACTATTCTTGCATAAACAGCGTAAATGTCTAGATTCTTGTCATATCTACTAAAACATGAAACAAAGATCTCTCATGGAATTTATCGAGTACAACGTTGGATGAAATCAAAAGAATGAAAGCCAACTTAACTCTTTTGAGAAGTTCAGAAGGACTTGAGGGAATTGTTTGATAGATTCCTGTGAGATATCAGATATGAATCAAATTTACTTTGTTGTATCATTTCACCCAAAAAGAAAAATGGACAAACAAGGCCAAACTAGATGTGCTCCGAACCGGAACCTGCAGGTACTTCAAACACACATATTTGAGAAAATGGATGATATGTCACCATTCAGAGAACTGTAGGACATATTTCTACGGAGCAAACATTAAGTGGCTCAATTTACTACAACTGACGTAAGCCGGTATATTTAGTATAGAAGATATGAAACACTGTAGGAATTGCCGCAGCATCAAAGGCCACAGCTTCGGATGAGTGCATAAAAACTTCATATCTAGTTTGGGCTCCATCAAAACAAAACAGTACATAAGAAAAACTAAAATTGCCATGGTGACAGAGCAAAACAGGAGATCTCGTGAATAGTTGCACACTTCCGCAGTCACAATCAGATATATGCCGACAGTGTCTAGTTCTAATAACACAACTGAGTCATTTTTAAGAAAATGTTAACTTCTTGTGGTATTGGATTAAAGATTTGAGGAATATATCACCAATCTTGTTTCTTTATTGTAGCACATGGAACTAAGAATAAGCTGTTCTTTGCACAAAATGAATTAGGAAAACAATTTGGAGAAGAGGAAACGGAAGTATAAGAAATTAAAATGGATCTTGTTTCTAAATTGATTGATCCATCTCAAAGAACAATATAGTATGGTATGGACCCGTACATCAGTATAATAAGACTACGTAGTCAAGCTTCCTTTCTTACACGAGAGTAGACAGATTATGTCTCCTCTATTCTTCCCCAGAACAAGGAAATAAAAATGTGTATCTGCAGGCTATTTACAACGTTTGCAGCTACATGTGCTGAACATATCTCCCTACTACCAAAACAGACATACGGCAATGGTTGCACAGGCGGTGTAACCCATAAGGCGGGATACAGATAGCAGATTAAACATTTTTACAACTAGTTTTACAGGGGCAATATTTGTTCCATAACCATCTAAACTCAAAAAATAAAAAGCAAGTGGATTGGTGATCAAAAAGGAGAAACAAAGCTCCCCGCAAAATAGAAGGGAGAAGCAAAGCTCAGCTACAATGCAAAACAGGCACTGAGATTTAGTAGAACAGAATCGACAACAACATCACGCTGTAAGGTAGTCCCCTGCTGGTGAGTGTGTTTCCATGCTTTCAATTCTGGGGCACGGCCGGAAGCTTTCAGCAACCTTCATGGTTTTTTATATTGTGCAGAGCACAGGGTCTAAGTAAATCAATAAATCATGAACAAGCCAGCACCCTACCTCGAGGACCCTGCGACTCTTCCCACTTCCACAAGCACTTATGTGTGTACAGAGTATTATCAAGCATCTTTGTATGTTCATAAACCTTTGTCCTCTGTAGTTGCGTTTCCAGTATATTAGTGCAGCATGGCAGAAAGAAAATGGACTGCACAAGATCCAGCCTATGTTTCAACACAATGATTTGTGGACCAAGGCATCTTTACTATGCAACAGAAGAAAGTTCTAAGTTTGTAAATAGATATCTGATTTGCATTCCTAAAATAGAATGAAACGAACGAACAAGCGAGTTTCAGATAAATGTATGGCTGCATACTTTATCAGTCTATTGTGCATGTTATATGTTCTCAGACTTTATTAGGTGATGAAGAATGTGGTTCGATAAGCACATATTGTTGTCGTATCCTGATACCCAAGAATAATGACTCTTATTATGATGGAAATATTAAAGGAATGTTACTGGAACCTGTATAAGCATGCCTATGATTATTTACTACTTAAATTATGCCAATGCGTATAACCCACTTATTACGCTATATTAAACGAATGCATCTCTATTTAGCAGATAACCTGTACAGATGTGAGCCCGCACATTTCATTCTATATACCAGTAGGTATCCAATATGACCAATGGCTCCAAACTGTTACCTCTGATCCAACTAAAGTCGTGTTGTCTAAGCATAACCTAGAGAGCCCACTTCAGACTCTGAATAGCAGAATGAATACATTGTATTAAGTTTTTCAGTTTAAGCAAAAAATGGATAGCTATTAATCTGCATATGAGCAAACCTAAATGATTTTGTATAGAAAACCCCATTACTGAAACATAGATTAAGCCAAAGCTAGGTGAATAGATTCTGGGGCCTAAATAGGAATGGCCAACACCAGGGGCAACTTCCCTCCAGCTGCTCCCAGAAAAGACTGTTTGGCTCAATTTGGACAGGCATGACAAAGATCTTCCAACTGTTGACTGTCACAAAAACATATAGAATGTCAGGAGTTCATTACCCACAGGGAAGAAGACCATTACCTTGGCTGATTCTCTCAATGCAGCAGCAACTAAACTGAAAGTAGAAAATGCATTGCATAATTGCCTGATTCACACTTTCTCAGTTCCAATATGTGTGTTTCAGAAACATGCATGAGGACGAACAAGTGGTAACAAAACAATAGTTTCATATCCACTGAATAATGGCATTAACATATCAGGAATCAGACTATCAGTTTCACCACACGTTAGCAATGACTAACTAGCATCAAATGTGCATACAAAAGCAAACAATAACCACACAGTTTGCAATTCTGATAGCCCGTCCCTGGTTCATCTAAAGATGAAATTAGTCGGCACTTCCCCTCGGCAAGCTGCTGCATAGTCTTCAGCGAGGTGTTGTGCAACTTCAGTGTGAGGGGATATGTACTTTTCCATGAAAACCTTCTCCGTAGCTATGACGATGGCATAGTAGTCCCGGTCGCGATGTACCAATCCATTCCCCTTGAGAAAATTCAGAACATAGTACCGGGGCCTGAGACGGCCTTCCAAGCTATAAGAGAGCATTGCCGGCCGATCAGCAATGTATGCTGGTTCTAGCCCCACCTCAGAGATAAGGAACTCGGACACGCGCTGTATCTTGTCCTTCGAACCCGTCAGCACCGCTGGAGCCTTACAAACCGCGATGCCCACCTCGAAATCTGACCATCCGAGCGTGTCCTTCAGGTGCTCCAATTTGGCAGTGATCCACGCCTCGCTATCGAATCCGACAGCTTTCAGCGCGAATCTGAACATCCGAGACCCGCGGGGCACACCTAGGCCTTCGGCGCACGCCACCATCGCCTGGACGCGTTCCAGTTTGGCGCTAAGAAGCTTCGGCACACGTATGCACAACTTGGCAATATCGGAATTACCTAGTCCACACTCCCGTAGTAATGCTACGTTGGGCTTGACTGTTCCCTCTAGGTCAGATCCAAGGAGGTAGGCGTTCTGCTTGAGCGGCCTGAGGAAGTGCTCGAAGGAGCCAAAGAGGTGCAGGTAGTACTGCAGCCTGGAGACGACGGACCTGTGGCGGAAGTTGATGCGGGCGAGCGAGACGAGGCGTGCGATCTCAGAGCGCGACAGGCCGAGGCCAGTGAGCCCAATGACGATGGGGTCCAGGGTTCTCTCCACACTGGTGCAGAGGAACTTGGGGTCCTTGGCGATGACGGTGGCGATCTCGGAACGGGACAGGCCGAGGCCGGCGAGGTAGGCGATGACGGTGTCGGGATTGGAAGGAGACTTGAGGTGGGAGATCTGGGTCGAAGCCTTGAGGGCTTGGGCTCGGGTGAGGCCACAGGTGGCGACTAGGTAGTCCTCCACGGCGAAGCCGGAGCTTGCCGAAATTGCGGGCGCCGGCACCGCAGTTGAGAGCAGGCGCGGAGAGAGGAGATGCGGGAGGCGGCGGGAGAAGAGATGAGGTGGGTGAGGACGCAGATTCTGA
The DNA here is from genome assembly GCA_947311845.1 of Poa pratensis. Classification (NCBI taxonomy): domain Eukaryota; kingdom Viridiplantae; phylum Streptophyta; class Magnoliopsida; order Poales; family Poaceae; genus Poa; species Poa pratensis. The sequence goes on from CAMZMU010000062.1 coordinate 12,769,208, forward strand.
GGCGGAGCATGGCGGCGCAGCGGCGGGGGTGGCGCCGGCGGCGAGGGAATGGAGAACAGCGGCCGCTGGTGCGAGCCCTAACCCTGAATATTTGCGATGCCTGGCTCAACCCAAGTGGACCGTGCGTCAAAGTCATGCGACCATGTAATTTTCTTGTTCAACTTCAACTCAAGTGGCTCCCACGCTGTCAGTCTCTTGCTCGTAGTAATCTACACATGAGTTTTCATTCCGTTCAAAAAAAAAATGAGTTTTCACTTATATTGTGGCATAAAATGAATAGATTACAACGATTATTGGGATCACATGATGCAGTTAATGAAGATAAGAGTTTTAGAAATCACATGAGCTACAACTACATTGGTCCGTCCCCACCTCCTCCTCGGTGATGCCAGGTGGAGCTCATCGCCAAGACGACAACAACGACATCAAGGACGAAGATGGCATGCGGAGAAGTTAGTGTTGTGAGGCGGATCTCGCCGATGATGCAACAAGGAACAACATGGTGCCAGAAAAGAAGCGGCGTGTCGCAGGACCAGTGAAATAATCCAGGAATGGTGGCCGTATCACGATAGTTGAGGAAGACAATACAAGGAGACGACCAATGAACGGGTAAGAGGAAAGGTCAACCTATAGGCAAGGTTAGAGGACGAGTCCACAAGGTGGACAAGATGTTCGTAACGTGAGAGCTTTTGGAGAGGACGACAATGGCAGGGAGCTCAAGAATGATGATGTAACATTAGAATTAGGTAAAGGATGATATCGGAACATTGAATAGAGATTTCATACCTTAGATAAAAGTGACTATGATTTAAGCCAACGGCAACCCTACCTACACTAGCCAAACTCCTAACACATATAAATATCTGCGGTAAGTCATATCCAACAACTAGAAAAATATGGTTGTTTTTTCAAACGAAGGTGTGTCACTTAACATGCAAGAAATTTTAAGTCATTTTTGGCTTCGACTTAAATATACCAATAAGCTGTATAGGAAGCCGAAAAGAACTGGCGCAAGTATCTAGAGGGCTTATTTGAAGGAAAGGTCGACCTATAGGCAAGGTTAGAGGATGAGCCGACAAATTAGGTAAAGGAAGATGATCTCAGAATGTTGAATGGAGGTCTAGTACCTTAGATAAAAGTGACTATGGTTTAACATAAAGGCAAACCCTACAACAGCCAGACTTCAAACACATAGAAATTTATGGGATAATCATGCCCAACAACTGAAAATGCATGGTTCTTTTTCCAAGCAAGAAATTTCGACTTGATTTTGGCTTCAGCTTAAATGGACCTACAAGCCGTCCGAGAAGTCGAAAAGAACTGACGCGAGTCTCTCGAGGGCCTGTTTGGAGGGTCCGAGCTACATGTATCCCTTTATTTTGAATTATTTAAAACGTTATTTAAAGTTTCAAAAAATCTAAAAATAAATCTGATTGTAGGCCATACTGTGACCTATAGTTGGGCAAAATTTCAATCCGAAATTTGTTTTATTTGGGGCACGTAAATAAGACAAATTCTGACAATATTTGGTGCACACTATTCACACACCCAGATCCATAATTTTGTATTTTCGTGTAGCTTAATATAGCGTATTTCGAATTGAACTTTTGAACACTTTGTAGTTGTAGGATATATTCGTGGCAACATCAACAACAAAATTCAGATTCTTTTTGAAACTTTAAATTTTATTTTTTGAATAGCAAAAAAAGGGCTACATGTAGCCCAAGTTACAAAACACCACTCTCAAAAATAGCACATTCATAAGATTAGCGGGAAACAGAGAAGTCTTCATTCTCGTGCAGCAGCCTCAACCAGTGCCCATCGTTGGTCATCTCAGGGCACGTACAATGGGAGGCGTTTAGCCAGACGCTAGGGTCGTAATCCTGTTAGTTATGTCCTTCATATCGATCCTTCATAGGCACAACTAACATTAGTACTAGTCCACATATGTCAAAATGAAAGGCTATGCAGATTGGTGTGCTCACCTTGCTTCTTCCGTCTTAGCAAGCAAACGAATGGTACTGCCGCCTGTACTACCACCACCAAGACAACTACAGGGACAACTATGCAGATGACTAGCTTACTCTACTTGCATGAACTGCCACAAGCGTAAAACGTCTTGGACTTTTCATATCTACCAAAAAATGAAACAAATAACTTTAATAACATTTATCAAGTAGTACAACGTTGGAAGAAATCAAAAGAACAAGGACCCATTTTTGAACGCTTTTGAGAAATTCAGAAGGAATTGAGCCTTTAAGGTTGTTTCAAAGATTCCTGTGAGACATGGATCAAAGTTGTAGTATGGTTTCTTCAAAAAGGACAAATGGACAAACAAGGCCAAACCAGATACATGCTCTGAACCGTGAGCTTACAAGTATTTTAAAGACTCAAGCTCTCACGAAGAGTAACAGACTTCCACCATTACAAATTAGACATATGTTGATAGTGTCTATATCTAATAACAAAACTGAATCATTTTTAAGTCGATGTTATCTTCTTGTGGCATTGCGAATATATGACTAGTCTGGTTTCTTTATTGCAGCACATGGAAGAATAGACTGTTCTTTGCACACAGGGAATGTAATGACCCGTAGTTCAGAGAGTAGAAAGGGGCCAAATTAGATTCGTGCATTTGCATAGCATGCATCTGAAAATACGGGAAAATTTAAAACTTTTTCAACGAAGTCATAGAGTGGTCAACCACCACTCGAAAGGCTAGTTGAGAATGCCGTTAGTTTGACGAGTAACTAAAAATCTGGAATCCAACTTGTGAAATTTACATCGAGGTTTCGCTGATGCTGGTGGATTAGACGTAGACATCAACATGAGTGTTATAAACTTCAAAATCTTATCTTATTTAAATTCCCAAACACCTTGATTACAAGCTAATAATACAAGAAACTATAAATCAAATGATGTGTATGACTTACATCATTAATCGAATAAGTACATATCTTTAAGAAGAAATATCTGGAAGGAGGATAAAAGACTAAACTAAAACTTAATCTAGATCTTCTTATCCTATCAAGACTATCTTACCTTCTTATCTCCTAATTTTCTCCAAATCATTCGTCAAGAGGAGGCAACACAAGAATGAAGGAAGTCAACAAGAAGATTATGAAGAAGGAATTCTTAGATATGCATAGAAGCACTATGCCAGTCTATCACTAGTATTTGGAAACTCCTATATCAAAATCTATTCATATTAACTTCTCTACAAATAATGTGATATTCTAAGGTTCGTGTTATATAGAAGTAGTTTGGTAACAAGCCTTATAACCCTTGTTAACAAATCACTTTTGTATGCACAAACAGTTGAGTGTCATATACAAATACACAGAAGGTCAGATAATATAGTACATCTTAGCCACTTAAATATGAAAGGTAATTTGGTGACAAGACTAGCTACCTTGTTAACAAATTCTTCTTATATTCATAAGGCACACGTACAGTTTTCAATTACCATCTAATAGAAAACTTTGCTAGGACTAATCTGGATATCTTCACCATAAGGGTGAGGCAAATGCTGTTGGATACTAGACCAGGGAACTCAAGAACTGGTCTTAAATCTAGGTATTGACTTGAGGAAGCAATATCAAAGTGAAGACCACATTGGACTTTGGATCATTTGAATGAAGTGGAATCAAGTAGGAAACTATGAGGTACAACCATGATCCTTATAAGAGGAGGAGCATGAGGGAATACTAGACCACAAATACAACTTAGGCAAAAAAAATCAAGTATCCAAATAAGATAGTGATATGGTAGTTTATGGTGTTTCTCCAAGAGTATGATTATCAGGGAGAAAGTAAAGCCAAAACATAAAACCATATGATCATCATCCATATTTAACCATCACATGAGTTAACCCTCATATTTATGTTTGTGGACAACTCTCATGGAGAGGAATTCACAAGATCATCATGTGACAAAGATCATTTGTCTTATTCAAGATTTCATCCTTTAGAGGAGATAAGTTTGGACATGTGGTAATTAGAGAACCACTGACTATTCAGTCAGCAGTTGTTCTAACAATTTGCTTCCACACACAAAAGCATCAGTTCCTATCAAAGAGGAGTGCATCACCCTATCATCAGAATGAGTCAGGGAATCAAGCATGAATCTACTCTCATCATTTTATCCATTTATCCAGCCATAAGACCTGACCTCAGGCAGGATATCTGTACTTGTGCATCCACAGACCTTTGATCATGTCTTCACATGATTTATTTGTCAGGTATCACAAGTCAAAGTCACTAGGGCTATATTCTGTGTTTGGCATGTATTTGAATTGAAACACTGTGTATACTCTTTGAAGTCACCACAGTGAGCAAATCATGCATATATTGCTGGACAACAACTTGATGTTGCTCAGGAATTATTAAAGCATCAAAACCCAATAGTCAATATCATATCTACCTATATCTTGGAGTCAACCCATCAAATCATCTACAGTATTTGAAAACCAATATCCACAAATAGATACTAGCATAGCAAAGTATTATAATGTTGCTTTAATGCACAACAAAAATAAAAGAAGTGTAAGGCTATACATTTTAATTAAAGGAAATAAATCTAAATAGGCCAAATTCATTTTATATGTTAAAGGAATTTAAAATACACAAAGTATTCAAAATTCAAAGTTGAAATAAACCTTCTTGTAAAAGTCAACACATCCCAGGACTTTCCTGCAACTAAAACTGTTCTAAACAGATCCAAAACAGGAAAACAGGGACTTGTTTACACTGTTTCTGCTATTCCCTAAAACTCCAGGGGGTTATTCGTAAAATGTCTTTTCTTTTCTTTCTTCTTCTTCCTCTCGCCAGAAGGACGAGGTCGACGCCGCGCTGCCACCTCCTCCTTGTCTTCTTGCTTGCAGGGATAAGAAGCACGGGAGACGTCCCCATCTCGCTCTCTATCGCCTCACTCCTCTCTCACTTGCTCTCTCCTAGGAGATCGACCAGAAATCGAAAACCTAGCTCATCGGGCCGCCGCCGTTCGCTGTCGATTTCGGCCACCCCAAGCCCTTCTGAGTTTCTGCGGAGGTTCGCCATACCGCCACGGAGCTCCGAGTCGAGCAGCGCGTGCTGTGGAGCCCGGGAGGAGGCAAATTGCTCCATCTTCCTCAAGTCCGGCCGCCGCGTTGCGCGGATGATTGTGACGCCGTTCATCCTCCTCAAGTCTCTCCGAGCAGCTCTGCGTGTTCCTGGTGAGGTTCTGATCCTCCTGGACCCCTTCGATTTTGCTCTCATGCTCTGTGTGGAGTTTCCGCCGTGCGCCACCATCGTGCTCCGCTCCGGCGAGCATTGCCGCCGTGTCCGGTGACCTTTTGGTCCGCTCCGCCGCCCAATCGCCTCCCTGTGTACCCGTGCGTGCGATACACGCACGCGCGCGAGCTCGCTCGCTCTCCTCCGTCGAGGGCGTGCTCGGCAGAGCCGGCTGTGGTTCTCCTGTGTCCCTGACACGCGGGACCCACAGTCAGGTTTTTAAACATTTCGCTAAAGATTTTTGTAAAAGAATAAAAATTTGACAGGTGGGACCAATTACAATGTAAATTCCAGGAAAATGATTAATATTGTAAAATCAATATCTTTTTACTGGTTTATCAGAATATTACAAATAATATATCAAAATGTTCACAAAAATGAAATCTCTTTGTTTGTATAATTAAAATACTTGTTTGACTAAAATTGAATTACTCTATAATTGAAACAAACATTTTGCTCATTATTTGAAATATGCAGTTTATTTGAAATGCTATACTGGATGCATTTCAAATCCATTTAAATTCTTTCATATGTCTAAATTGTAAATATGAATTCATGTCCCACTCATATCATGTTAAACATTATGTTCATCTTAAGAATTACATGTGTGGATATGAATTATTAATATTCCATTACCTGAATAAATAAAATGATGTATTCCATAAGGAAAATAATTATTAAAGGATGATTACATAATCTAAAATTGAAATCTCTACTTTATAAAATATGATCACTTATTATTACTGTCTTTCATAATTAGTTTAATTCTCTACTTATTCATTTAAGTTAAATATTCTAAAACCAAGAATTGTATCTAAAATGATGTTATTTTATTTGTTCTCTTTTAAATGTGATACTTAAAGAAAAGATAAGTTTATAGGTGGTTGCTCTTAATATTTGATAATACTTACCAGCTAAATAAAAGTGATACACACTTAAATACATGAAGGAATAACATTCTAAGTAATCACTAGACCCAACTCATAATCAACTTAAGCATTAATAACATCACCAAAAGGTGACATCGAACTAGTGCGTAAGATGAAGCTTACTTTGTTAAGCTTGGATATGATTGGGGGTATTTTGCGATGCATCTCATACTTATGCATAATAGTATATTGCTTCTTCAAACATTAGTTCTTACCGGACCAATGTCGCCTTTTCCAGATTTTGGAGTCTTTATTGTATCGAAGACATTGGCTGCATAATCTTGCAGTAAAAAAGGCAAGTTCACTCTTGCTCATGTCCTACTTGATTATGTTTATCAAAGTAATTGCAAAGTACTATGGTTTATCATTGCATGAAAAAGGAAAACCTATCTTCGAATGATGTGAATTGCTATATATATATATATATATATATATATATATACCCCTGCTATTCTAGACTCCCTTCTAGAATAACTATTCTGGACAACTTTATGAACTTCCGAGTTAATAATAGGTGAACTTCCGGATGGAACACTTAGATTCAGTGAGTTTTTCCATCGTGGTTTTGAAACCGTTTGTCGGATTGAAGCATATGATACGGCGTTGGAAAGGTACGAAAAATGCGCACCTTTTTCACTTCTACAAGATTTTGAAATTTGTTACGGTTTTAAAATAATTTTAAATATACGAAACACAGTTTTTCACGTATTTTCCATGTTTTCGTACTGTTTTGGACGCCATTTTTAAACCGTTTGTCGGATTGAAGCAAATGATACGCCGTTGGAAAGATATGAAAAATTCGCACCTTTTTCACTTCTACAAGATTTTGAAATTAGTTACGGTTGTAAAGTAATTTTAAATATAGAAACACTGATTTTCGCGTATTTTCTTCGTTTTCGTACTGTTTTGGACGCCATTTTTAAACCGTTTGTCGGATTGAAGCAAATGATACGCCGTTGGAAAGATATGGAAAAACCGCATCTTCACTATCTCAGGTCAATTTCGTAATTCATCACGGAATAAGAGCAGTTTGAAAAATAAACGATTCTGTTTTTCTGAAATTTAAGTCCAGCGGAAAGTATTTTGGAAATTACTTTCAAACCGTTTATCGGATTGATGCAAACGATATACCATTGGAAAGCTACGGAAAATGCGCAACTTTTCTATGTCTAGCAAATTTCGAAATTCCTTACGGTTTAAGAGCAGTTTGAAAAATCGTCATTTCTGTTTTTTAACTTTTATGTCCAGCGGACGGTTTTTGTGCAATTACTTTCAAACCGGTTATCGAAAAGTAACAAATGATATGGCGTTGGAAAGATATTGACTAGGCGCAACTTTTTCGTATAGAAATGTTTTCGAAATTCATTACGGTTTTTGATTAATTTTGAAAATACAAAAAAGGAGAAACGAGAAGACATTGGAATAACAGAGTATAATGAACTTCCTTTATATGCGGTTGTGAACTTTCGTTTAGTCTGTTGGTGAACTTCCATTAGTCTGTTAGTTAACTTCCGATCGCGATTTATTTTCACACGGATAAGTTGAAAGTTTTCTGCCGAAAAAAATGAACTCCATTCCCCACACGAATTGAACTTTCTGCCAATGTAAAAGTGAACTTCACGGCCACGCAAGTTTTACCATCAATTTTTTCTAACATCAATTTTTTCTAACAAAATGTACTACCTGAAAATGTTAACTTCTAGCGCCTGATCGAGGTGAACTTCTGACGCGTTCACAGTGAACTCCCTGCGGTCTTTAGTGAACTTCGGATTTGATCGAAACTAACAAAGTATCTTACAACATGTTCGAGGTGAACTTCCGACAATGTCAAAACGAACTCCTCCGCGGTCTGAACTGAACCTCCTTTTTTATTCTGTGTGGGTACTATTTCTGTCATAGTTTTCAAACCGTTTGTCCTAACCATGCATATGATATACTGTTGAAAAGGTATCAAAATTCAGCATCTTTTTCGTGTTGATCATTTTTCGAAATTCTTCACGGTTTGAGAGCAGTTTTCAATATACCAAACTGCTGTTTTTTTTTAAATTCAGTTTTCAAGCATGTTGTTATTCCGAGTGAACTTCGATATCATATACATTGAACTTCGATTTATTTTGAGAGTGAACCTCAGCGTGCTATTTTTTCTAGATTCTTTTTACTCGTGAATAAATTAATTTTTTCTTTTAATAAAAAAGTGAATCTCCGACATGAATGAAATGAACTCCCCGACCTGTAACGGTGAACCTCCTTCAGAAAATATGAATAGTTTTTACTCACGAATGAATTTTAGTTTTATTGTTACGAAAAATGTGAACCTCGGGTATGGACAAATCGAACTCCTGTTTTAATCTTTCTGCGATAAAAAAATTAATTCGTTTTGAAATAAACATTTTAGGAATCGTATAAGTAAGGAAAATGAACTTCAGGCGGTGTTCAAAGCGAACTCCCAATAAAGTAGTAAACGTCAAACTAATTTTATTCTGACGCGTTCATGTTGAACTCCTGCTCGGTATAAAGTTAACCTCTTGAAACTTAAGTATGAACTTGCTTCTATGATCCGGATGAACTTCCGATAAAAGAGTAATTATCAGACGCGGTGGAGAAGAGCTGAACTCCCGATCTATAAATAGCGAACCTCCGAGATGGAAGATCTAAACTCCCGATTTTTTAAATAATGAACCTCCCAGATGAAAAAGATTTGAAAATAGTGTCAAGAAATTTGGAGAAGAAAAAATTCACATACTAAACTTTTGGAGAAGAAAAATGAACCCCACACGTCTGTACGAACTTCCTTCTTTCAGATAGTGAACATACAATCGTGAACTTTTCAAAGAATGTCCCTTCTGAACCTCACAATTTTTATTATCTGAACTCCACCTCGACAAACTGTCGCAAAAATCTTCACTGGTTGCTGCACTATTTCTATCACAGCCATGCGTGCATCCGAATATGTGATGTTGCAATTCCAGGATGCTGGGACTGCAGTGTATATGGCCTGCAGCGGTTCACAAGCAGGTCACTAGTAGCGATTCAGAAACATCAGTAGCTACTTCAAGGCAAGCGAGAAACGGTGACGGAATATATTTTCTCACGAGGAAAATGCAGTGAACCGTTTTGGCTCTCGGTTGGTGCTCGATCATCAGTGCCGCTGCCGCCGAGATAGAGATGGCTTCCAGAAGGAACCCATACTCTGTTGACATACTGACGCGACAAATTGGCCAGCTGCGAAGCACACTCCCAACAAATTGGCTAGTTGCGAGGCACGCTCCCGTCATCGTGACCTGGTTCACGCCCACGCGTCAGGTGGCAAGGCATGCGCCGCCCAGCGATTCCACGGCCCAAACCGTGTGCTCCCGTCCAGAAATTGCCCAATTCCCCAGCGACCAGGCCACAGAGAGCAAGAGCCGCGGCGGGCTTTGATCACCAGTCCATGGCGGCAGGAGTTGCAGGGCCGCGCTATGGCGCGAGGTGGAGGGCCACGCCCAGCTCGCCGACAGAGATTAGCACAAGCTGCAATCAAATCGTCCCCGTCTCTCTGTGATCCGCACCAGACGAGATTGGATCAGTACCTTCTGGTCCTGGAGTCCACTAGAAGGCCGGCGGCGGTCAACTCATGGGCAAACGGCGGTCCACTCCCTTGCCGGCTGTCGTCTCCATCACGGGAGTTTAGAAGCGCGCGGAGCAAGAGCTGCAGGGAACGGCAGTCTAGCCGGAGAGGCACACGGGTGATGCTTCTTCGCCGGGGATGCGCACGGAGGCGGCCTTGTCTTGTGAGGTGCGCGGGGACAGCTTCCTCGCCGGGGAGGCGCATGGGGCGGCAACCGGGCCGTGGACGTGCATGGGGGCAGCGACCTCGCTGGGAAGAAAAGAATCTGGAGGAACCCGACGAGATTTGCAGGACCGTGTCATGGCGCGAGGTGCAGGGCTACGCCCAGCTCGCCGGCGGGAGTTGGTGGGCCGTCCTCGGCCTCCAGGGCAGCGGCTGTGAGGGGAATTCGGCCCCCGGTGGCAGCAGCGCGTCTGGGCTGGGGGGAATCCGGCGGCGCGGTAGGTGGAGGCAGGCCGGCGGCCGTCGCGGGGGTGGAGAAAGGCGGGCGGCGCGTGGCATGGGGGCAGGCCGCCAGCGCGTGGTAGGGGAGCATCTCCACCGGCGGCCGGTGATGGGAACGGGGTGGGGGCGGGGGCGGCGGCGACCGGAGTTCCCGTCGTGGCCGGCTGCCGCCGGGGAAGGAGGCATGGTGGTGCTGTTGGGTGCTTGCTGGAAGAAGGCGGGGCCGGGTGGGGATCGGGAGGAAGAAGGTTGGTGGGGCTGGTGGGGTTGACCGGTTCTTTAGGCTGCTGGAACAGAAAGTTGTGTAGAATAACTATTCTACAAACACTATAGGGGTTGTCTAGAATAGTCCTACTCTATATATATATATATATATATATATATATATATTGTTGGCTGGCAGATGGAACCATGGTATGATGTGGTTGGTGGAGGTTCCATTTGCACGGGAAAGTATTACCTAAGACTTTACAACCAATGCCGTCAGGGTTCTTGCGCCGTAAATGAAGCGTTAACCATAAGACTTGGAATGGGATGGGAAAGTCATTTGTGATCTTCTTCCTTTCACATGTCAACGGACAGCCAGAGCCGTACGCTGTAGATCTTGCGAGATTACATGCACATGGGTGGGACCCCTTAATGCCCACGGACTTTGGTGTCTATGATGGTCTGCAAGAGGATGCCTAGGTATCTACCGTGAGGGGTAGAGTATCAGGGGTGATTCTGCTATGCATGAATTGAGTGGACATGTGAGGTTGGTGGAGAAGCACGGCGAATGGCTTGGATCAACAATCGGGCCCCACACCAAGGAAGTGTGTACAGGAAAGTACGCCTGGTTGTGCAACATGATCTTGATCTCTTATGGGTAAAGCAACGCACCTCTGCAGAGTGTAAAAAAGTGTGACACGTTACTCCCTGTTCCGGGAAGGAGCTGCGAACGCTGCAGGAAAGGGACTCCATGAAGTTCTAACACCTGTGAATGGTTGACGGACATAGCTTTCTGATGATAAAATGAATCTTTTCCTAAAAATGTTTTACAAAGATATGCATGTTCATCCATGACCTTTTGGTATGGATGGTTGCTAGTGCATAAAACACCTTATTCCTGTTAAATGAACTTGCTGAGTAACGCTCGTGTTGCTCACTCTTTCCTCCGTTGACCCCTGCGCTTAGATTATTGGCGACAGCAGAGGAATGACAGGAATCCATCACGACGTTGGTGAGGTCATCAATGTGGCGTCAACTCAACCTGGTGGAGCTTGAAGGACTCAACCTTTACTTTGTCGACGGATGAGTGGTGACAACCCCTGCAATGGTGAACACGACGACAACAATGTCTATGGACAAGAAGACTATTCTTGGAAGGAGAAGCACAACTCTATACAAGGAGATTCCAGATGGATAGATAGGCCTGTGACAACAGCAGTAGTGGATTAGGAGTTAAGGTAGAGCTGATATCCAGCTTAGTGTTACGACTTGAGTCTTCTTGGAGTTTCATTTGCTCGAGAACTACTTCTTCTTGTAAAGGAGGTTCCCAAGAGTTTGTAATGTATAGTATTGTAATCCTATAGTGTTACCTTGGACCAGCTTCGTTTCTGTTGTACTATTCTGAGAGATGTAATATTTACGGAAAGATCCTTCCGTGAGTATTATATCATCCGACTTGTACACCGCAACATGCAGTGGTGTGCGTGGTCATCACAGAGAATTAGGAAAACAATTCAGAGAAGAGAAAATCTTAGAATAAGAAATTAAAATGGATCTTGCCTGAACAAAGCTAAGGTTGCAATTTAGTAATTTCTAATTCTGTAAACTGGATATCTGATTTGCATTCCTAAAACAAAACAAAGGAGACAACAATGAATCAGTTACAGATGCAATTATGGTTCGAATACTACTATTGTGCATGTTAATGTTCTCAGATTTTATTACATGATGATGAATGTGGTTCAATAAGCACATATTGTTATCAGAACCATATCCTGATACCAAGAAACAATAACTGTTGTTATGGTCGAAATTTATTTCTTATGTACTAATTAGTATTTTATAATAGGTAATTGAATAATAGAAATGCCCTTTATCGTTCCTTGAGTGGTATCTTATCAAGATTAGTATGCTCAGATGTTCGATAAAAAACATCCAGAAAATCGTAAGGGATGCAAATCTCCTTTGCAGTCAAGAGGACAGGATGATGGCCATGGGAGGCAGCATATTAATAGGCTATCACCAAATCCTGCAAGAATGAACCAAAACCGTATGTAAGTAGATATTTTAATGAACTGCACATACACATTTCTGTTCTTGCAACTGAGTGACTGGCCTGGATCAATGTTGTATATAGTGTGCAATATTGCAATCGACCTGCAACAATGTCTCACCAAATAGTGTAAAATGCTTCCTGAAGCATTTTGATTCTCACCAAATGGTGAGTGACTTCTTAAGACAATGTCCTTACTTCTGAAAGCATTGTCAACATGTGCAAGCAAGTATTTATGCAATCTTCAGACCAACTATTGCGTTAAAAAAAAATTAGTTGAAATTAGTTGTTAACAGATGACTTTTCCCCAAAAACAGCCTGCCAACATAAACTCCTATTCAAGTTCTTCCTATACACCACCGGAATTTCATGTGAATGTTATTGGACACAGTACCAAAGACCATAGGCATGCCTCTGATTATTTACTTACTTAAATGGTGCCATTACGTTAACTATCTAACATGATATAGTTTGAAAGTTAGTTAAGTGAGCATATCTGTTTAGTAGGTAGCCTATACAGATGTGAGTCCTACACATTTCATCCTTCAGCTAAAGGTGTATTGTCTAAGCATAACCTAGAGAGCTCACTTCCATACTTTCAATAGCTGAACGAATACATCTGTATAAAGTTACAGAATTTAAGCAATAACAGATTGCTATTAATCTGCATATGAGCAAACCAGAATGAATTGTTAATCTAAATTTAGGACATGATTGAGAAAGATCCTCCAGCTATCCACTATGAATTGCAAAAATATTAATAAGACCCACAATCAAGAAGACACCATCCTTACCTTTGCTGATTGTCTCAATGCACCAGCAACTAAACTTAAAGTAGAAAATGCCTTGCATAATGGCCTGTTCTCATACTTTCTTAGTTCCAATATGTTTTTTTTTAAAACATGCATGATGACAAACAAGTTCATAACTAAACCATAGTTTCTTCTCTAATGAATAATGCCATTAACATATCAGGATCCAGGAATCAGATGTTAGCAATGACTAAACCAGCATGAAATACACATACAACAGCGAACAACCGGCCGCCCTGGAAAAGGATCACAAGCAGGATAAAAAAAAGGGTCTACAGCAAGTGGGAGAGGCAGGATTTAAACATATGTAGACACACAGTTTGCAATTCTCATAGCCCATCCTTGGTACATGTTAAGGTAAAATTAGTCGGTACTTCCCCTCTGCAAGCGGAGGCATAGTCTTCAGCTAGGTGTTGCGCAACTTCACTGTGAGGGGATATGTACTTCTCCATGAATACCTTCTCAGTAGCTATGACTGCAGCATAATAGTCCCGGTCGCGATGTAGCAATCCATTTCCCACAAGAAACATCAGAACAAAGTACCGGGGCCTGAGACGGCCCTCCAAGCTATAAGAGAGCATTGCCGGCCGATGAGCAATGTATGCTGGTTCTAGACCCACCTCAGAGATAAGGAACTCGGACACCCGCTGTATCTTGTCCTTAGAACCCGTCAGCAACGTTGGAGCCTTACAAACCGCACTAGCCACCTCAGCATCCGACCATCCGAGCGTGTTCTTCAGGTGCTCCACTTTGGCGGCGATCTGCTCCTCGCTAAGGAACGCGACAGCATGCAACGCTAATCTGAACATCCCAGAGCCGCGGGTCACACCAAGGCCTTCGGCGCACTCCACCATCGCCTGGACGCGCTCTAGTTTGGTACTAAGAATCCTCGGCAGACGTGTGCACAGCTTGGCAATATCGCAAGCACCTAGTCTGCATTGCCTTAGGAACGCGAGATTGGGCTTGACCGTTCTCTCTAGGTCGGAGCTGAGCAAACTGGGGCTGCGCTTGAGCGGCACGAGGAAGTTCTCGAAGGAGCCAAAGAGGCGCAGGTAGTACCGCAGCTTGGAGATGACGGACCTGCAGCAGAAGTTGACGCGGGCGAGCGGGACGAGGCGCGCGATGTCAGAGCGCGACAGGCCGAGTCCAGTGAGCCCGGTGACGATGGGGTCCAGGGTTCTCTCGGCGCTGATGCAGAGAAACTTGGGGTCCTTGGCGACGACGGCGGCGATCTCGGAACGGGACAGGCCGAGGCCGGCGAGGTAGGCGATGACGGCGTCGGGCTTGGAGGGAGACTTGAGGTGGGAGATCTGGGTCGAGGCCTTGAGGGCTTGGAATCGGCTGAGGCCGCAGGTGGCGACTAGGTAGTCCTCCACGGCGAAGGCGAGGCTTGCCGAAATTGGGGGCACCGGCGCCGAGGTTGAGAGGAGGCAGTGGCGGGAGGAGCTGGGGGAGGCGGAGGGAGAAGAGGTGAGGTGGTTCTGGAAGCAGCTTCCGGGGCAGAGCATGGCAGTACGACGGCGGGGTGTCGCCGGCGGCGAGGGTTTGGGGAACAGGTGCCCGCTTGTGCGAGGCAGTGCGACTCTCACCTGAAGATTCGCGTGGACTGGTTCAACCCAAATTGATCGCATGCGTCAGCGGTCAGCTCCATTGTGTACTCAGTTGGACCCTCGAGTCAGCCTCATGCTGCCACATTGTAATTTTTTTTTGCGAAACACAGTACAACGCAAGCGCTCATATACACGCGCACACACTCACCCCTATGAACGCACGCACGCACACCCTACCCCTATGAGCACCTCCGAGAGACTGAGTCGGCGGGTCGAGTCTTGAGATTGACGAAGTCACCACGGGCGCCTCGCTGTCGACGGGAACGTCGCCTCCCACTGAAGAATATTCCGCCTTAAATGAGAAACACCAGCGTCAAACCTGGGGTTTGAACTCTGGTGGGCTAGGGGTACAACCACCCAACTAACCATCTTGCCACAGGCAAGTTCTCTGCCACATTGTAATCGACTACCGCCCGTTCAGCGTCAAAATGGTTTTGAAGTAGACCATGGTTTATTCAGAAACTAAATTATTAAAAAAATTGAGGTGTTTGGATGCAATGAATAATGTGGTTTCATCTGGATTTTTGTCATTTTGAAAAATTTAGCCTTGACGTCTTTTTCTCTAAACTAAGAAACTGGAATGCTCATCCAGCTAATACTTCATATTTTGAATACTATAGTTTTAACAAAACTGACATAACAAACCGAGCCCTAGTAAGTTTTTTTCTCCCCCACCGCCACACATAACTCATAGCCGTTGTAATGTGGAGGTCGTCACTGACGCGACCAACACGATGTCAGAAAAAGAACTGAAAAACCTAGTGTTACAGGGATGATCGAAGATGGCAACCAAACTAGTATTAGTGACGAGGACAAGGGGATAAGGGGACCAATGGAAAAGTTATAGGGCGGGCTGACGTATATCACCACTAATATAAAAAGGGAGAGAGGGTGTGGATCCAATCAATCTTAACCGTCTAACCATGTATCCACCGGTTTAGATCTAATCCTTGTTTAGCGGTAAAACAGTGTCGGACGAGTCAAGAGCCAGGACGCTAAACGAAACCGCTAATAAAGCAACCGCAGAAAAACAAAATCATCGCATCGTCCAGGAACAAGCCTCGGCCCCGCCGACCACGCCCGCCGCCGCTCTGCACCACGCGAAGACGCCACAGCCACCGCCGCATCACCCGTTGTCCGACGACCGCACACGCAGCATACGCCGCTGCCGCAATTTCTGCACACCACCGCGGCAATCCGGCGTTGGACGACATGCGCGGAAGACGCCGGCCGCTGTCAGCCGGATCACGCCGCCGTCCGCCCCATTGTCCATTGTTCCCTCTCCTAGACGCAGCCGTATCTGCCAACTTCCCGCCAAACCTTCATGCCGCTGCCAGCCTTATCATTTACATCGAGGTTCATCCTGGATTACTAGGTCATGATTATCATGGTGGTCTTCTAATATGATTGGTTTTAATGCTTCAAAGTAATATCGATGTATTTTCTCGAATTTCTGTGTATTGCCACAATTCTGTACCACCGAAGGCAAATATTTCATCTACATATCTTGAGTTCTCAATCTAAGATGTATTTCTTCCTTCTATTTTATCTAATTATGCAGGGAAGTGTTTTTTTGGAAAGGATTTATGTGAAACTAAATTCTTGATGTGGGTGCACTTCTATTCTGTAGATTTCTAACTTGCTCGGGCATAGCATCATTACTGGTATCCCCGGTCAGTTTAGTTTAATTTGCATGAATTTTGTTATACCTGCAGATTTTCTTACAAGCCCACTGAAGCTGAATATGCCCAAGGTGTCTCTTCTAAAATGCTTGGATAAACAACCTGGTTAATGGTAATTATTTTGCATGAATTTTATTTTGTATGCCAATGGCACTGATTTGTTTACAAGCCCACTGAGGCGCTGGGTTGTCTTCAGTCATCACGAACCTCAGGGACGACGATGGTAGACTGGTGTCGCCAGTTGATGCTGCGTTACATTGGTACTGATTGGACGGGAGTTGATCAGCTGGTTGAGTTTATAATGGTGAAATCTTGTCTTACATCATAAATTGTTCTCTCCTACTACCTTTGTTCGTTACAGTGACATGTTCAGTCATAGTCCCTTGCAGGTCTTGGGGTACTCCAACAAGGGAAGACATCAGCGCATGAATCAACTACACAGAGTTCATGTTCCTGCAAATAAGACTCATCCATGGCAAGGGTAATCGGCCAATGATGTCTGTCATACAAGAATGATTTTGGAACAAGGAACGCCTCACTCTTTAAAAGTGAGCACAAGAATCAGCAGAGTAGGAAACATCACCTCGCCATTTAGACTTCGTTTATATCTACATTACTATGTTCCAATCTTTCTGAGTAACAAGTTCAGTCCTTTGTTTTTTCTGAGCAAACAAGTTCAGTCCTTTGTTTTTTCTGAGCAAACAAGTTCAGTCCTTTGTTTTTTCTGAGCAAACAAGTTCAGTCCTTTGTTTTTTTCTGTGATTGCTCCTAGCACCATGAAGTTGTCATATGAATGTTACTGCATACTATTACCTATTCAGATACCACTTTAATGTAATCTGATGATACTTGAGAAGGACCTGCAAGCCGAAGTGATGTATTTCTACACGAAATGGGTGAATACTTTTGTGGTAGACCGCCAAAAGGACTCTTTCAGTATCTTCCTAACCAAAATGCTATCATTTGATGCAGGATTAGAATCCTCATGTGATGTTTCTGTATAGTTGGGTTTTGAAGTTATTCTATTAGTCGACTCTTTTGTCGGATATCATTTTTTATGACAACAATTTGATAATGATTCACCCATTTAGTTTAAGCTGAAATAAATTCCTTTATTTTATACAACTACGTTTATAAACAACATACAGTTACAATAACGTGCATGTGCACGTGCTTGATTACTAGTCCAAGGTTAAAGGGAGGGTCGACATGTAGGCAAAAGCCCTAGCTCCTCATCCTCTTCTGATAGAAACTTGGTTGCTAGATCTTTGGAGCGGCTTCTGGTGGCTGTTATTTGGCTATTTGTAGCGCTTCCGGGGATGAATCCGAAGACAAGCACTAGCGTTTCTTTTGTCCTCCCCTTTGACAAGACTCAGTTGCAGTGCAATTTGACGGGTTTGGCCAACGACGCTTCAGTGTGGTGCCTTTCTAGTAATGGTGATGTCGATGGCGATGGCCATCACGACACACTAAAAAGGACTACACACGGTAAGTGGGTCACACACGGACGCTAAGCCACACTTGACCTCATTTTCCTCCCAAAATTTGGGGTCCCGATGGATCAGAAGACGGATACGCCGAATCCAGTTGCGGTGGCGCATTGGACGTACACCCTTTCCGGCGGACAGACATGTGCGGATAAAATGAAGTCCATCATTGGAGTTGCCCTAATTTTGGAAATCTGATATTGTCAAGCGTTTCATGCGTTTGAGGCCCATGGCATATTGGCATGGATCCATGGACGCGGTGCTCATAAAATCATTTCTGTTTACCAGTGCAGTAAGTGTGGCCTCCGATGGATCCGCGCCGCCGGCGAGGTCATTCTTGGACACCGCCGCCGTCGCCGCCGCCGAGAAGGCACGTGAACATTGCTGCGCTACCAATTTACTCAGCAGAGACACATGGCCCACACCCTGACACCCTCTCCTATTCTTCTTCTTTTTTTTTTTTTGCGAAACACAGTACAACGCAAGCGCTCATATACACGCGCACACACTCACCCCTATGAACGCACGCACGCACACCCTACCCCTATGAGCACCTCCGAGAGACTGAGCCGGCGGGTCGAGTCTTGAGATTGACGAAGTCACCACGGGCGCCTCGCTGTCGACGGGAACGTCGCCTCCCACTGAAGAATATTCCGCCTTAAATGAGAAACACCAGCGTCAAACCTGGGGTTTGAACTCTGGTGGGCTGGGGGTACAACCACCCACCTAACCATCTTGCCACAGGCAAGTTCTCTCTCCTATTCTTCTTCCAAAACTAAAATGCGCTGCCACGTCCCAGGAAAAGGCAACCCCAATTAATAGCGGAAGACGCGCGTGACCCCAGAAACGCCATCTCGTCCGTCCATCCGGTAACGGCACCGTATCCGACCGCCAGGATCGCTCCACGTCCTCCACCACCACGTCGCGCGGGCCCACCACCTCCCCTCCCTCGCGTCCTCCCGTCACCTTCCTTTTCCCCTCGCCTTTATTGCCCCTACGGAAGCGAGCGAGCGAGCGCGACGCCGACGACGACCAGACCAACTAACGCGCCGCCTAGGGTTTCGCGCATTCACTTCGATTCCCCGTCGCCGCCGAGGTACGGCCGCCTCCTCTCGCTCCGGTAACCCCCTTTCGGTCCGATTCGCGGCCCCGGGCGGCGAGGTCAATCTCGCCGCGCGTGGTGGCACCTAGGTTTCTGGTCGATCCTGGGTGTTCCGCTTGATTTTCCGCGGTTACGGAGGTGTTTGCGATGCTTTGGTCGGGTTCGTGGTTGCCGATTTGGTGCGTGGTCCAGGGATCATGGGATTGTTCGCTCGTGCTAGGTTTTTTTTTTTGGGGAAGCAGGGGGATCGAGAAGTCGAGATTGGTTGTCGGGGGTTCCTCATGCTTCATAGTCTCCGGCTCTGGTCTAAATAGTCGTACATTGGCCATTAACGTTTGGCGATGCTTCCCAGCGACCCAGCCTTGCAGAAATGAGGGTGTGATGGGTCGAGATGGCGTCACGAAGTAGATTCGGTTCCTCGTTTTGTGATAAGTGCGTTCGATGTGTAGAAGGCTAATAGCAGCTTCATCTTTGGTGCTGGAGTCTTTCTGTGAGAAATGAATTGTTTGCACTTGTTCCTTTCGAATGTGATCACTGATAAGCTGTTGCTTCCTGGTTGCAGTTCGGTGCCTGTATTCGAGCTTGTAGACAGTAGGGTACTGAAATCTAGTTTGTTTGGGATAGTTACGGTTTTCTATCATGCTATTCATGCCCTGCTTTTTAGTAGGTATTCGTCATTTAACTGTTGATCATTTCTTTTCTGCATCCAAGGAATGTAGAGTACAGTGTTATGTCAAATTACTATGTGGACTCATTTGTATTAAGTGCTAGTTGCACCCAATTTCTGTTTCCTACGTTGCTCCGTCCGTAGCCTGAATTATGTAAGCATGACATGAAACCCCTGAGTTCGATCTCCTGTAAGTAAGGATGTCCTGATCTATGCATCTAGCAGTGCGGAATCATCTTAGTCTGATGCATACTCTAGCTAAGATGTGATACATTTTACCACACTCAGTTTTCTGTATTGTGGCAAAGTACTGTTTGTTGATGTTTGTAATTCCAGGGGTTATAATTTTTATGAAGAATAAACGGCAACACTGATAGAATACCAAGGAGATTAATTTCATCTACCTTTTCTCTTAATAATGCATACCTTTTTGCGGTCATCAAAGTGATACCCATATCAGGCATCTATTACTGAAAACATGATGGTACAATTTAACTGTTGATCATTTCTTTTCTGCATCCAAGGAGTGTAAAGTACAGTTATGTTATGTTGAGTCATTTGTATTAAGTGCTAGTTGCACCCAATTGCTGTTAGCTACGGTTATTGCTACTCGGTCTATAGCCTGAATTGTGTAAGCATGACATGACACCTCTAAGTTTGATCTCCTGTAAGTAAGGATGTCCTGATGTACACATCTAGCAGTGTGGAATCATCTCTGGTTGATGCATACTCTAGCTAAGATCTGATACAGTTTACCAACTTAGTGTACTGCATTGTGGCGAACTACTGTTTGTTGATCTTTATAAATCCGAGGGTTCTGATTTGCATGAAGAATCAACAGCCACACTGATAGAATAGTGTGGAGATGGATTTCATCTACCTTCACTTTTCATAATGTATACCTTTTTGCACTAATCAAAGTGATACTCATATCAGGCACGTATTACTGAAAATATTTTGATACAATTTCGTATGCATGCAAAATGTCGTATAGAATATGATGACAGATGAGCTATCAGTTCATGACTGCTTGTACAATACTAATATTTCCTCGTTTATTTTGACAGGTCTGCTGAATCACAAACAATGGAGCGGTCTTCACAGTTGAATCCACATGCCACTCCTTTCGTGCCGTCGTTTAAGTCTTCGTTTGCGGCAGGCTTCAAAGAAAAGGACCCTGTGAAGCAAGTAGATGGAACTGAAAAGAATGGGACTGTTGACAAGTCTGCTGTGTATGAGCTCCCAGACTCCCTTTCTTTTGATGACTATGCTGAAAGCCTAGGAAAGATCAACATCTCTGCCGAGTCTTCATCAAAAGGAGAAGCTGCTGATGCAAGTCATGCTGTGGTAGAATCCATCTCGATGATGTTTCCAGATGTGCCTGCTGACTTCATTCTTGAAGCACTGAAGGCCAATGAATTTGATACAGATCTCACTATTGATATGCTTTTTGATTTGGTACGTGAAGTTGTCTTATTCGTTTCATTTACTATGCATATGTTGTCCCTATGTATTAGATTTGATAACTAGTTTGCTGTGCAAGACTTTTAGCTAAATATGAAATATCATGATTCTTTTTATAGCAAAGCACACCCTCAAGTTGAAAACCATTTCTCGTTGCTGATGATCTCTCATGTTGAACCTCCTTTCAGTGTGATGCTGATGATAACGGTCACTCTGCTGAAGTATCAGGAAACCAGCTGCAGCACCACCACCCCCCTTCATCTACATAGGAGGAACGGGAACTCACAGCTACATCCTTCACTATCAAGACTGCATGTAGCGGAGTGCAATTTCTCGCTACTGTAAAGAATTCATCCTGAACTGTTCGATTAGGACCAAAGGCAACTAGTAGTCTAGTACTCTGTTTTGGGTTTCAAATTCCAGGCGGAATGGCTGCTTTACCTGTTAAGAGTCTGCCTCATCGTGATACCTAGTTCACCTGCACCAGCTTATCACAAGGCTGTACAGCTCTTTTGGTGTAGCTGTTAGTTGGGGATTCGTTTTCATGAACCTATCATTTGCTTGAATGCTGGCCATGTATGCTTGCTTCTCCTGTGTTGTAAGTGGGGGAGGGAGTCATATCATTCGCCTCATTTCGTTGCGAGATGTGGATTTACATGAGCGCTAAGACATCTGGTTGCAGTTGGTTGTATGGAGGAATGGTGGAATCTTCTACTAGCATGTTTTGAATGTTATGTTCTGATTAGTAGCAGTGTCTTCTACTCTTTTTGTTTGCGTAATAGCATGTCGTGATATGTCGTTAATTGATATGAACTTGACTACCGTGGCTTCATCTGAAATAGTATCAATTTAGCAGTGTAGCACATTGTTATTCAATTTAGCAGTGTAGCACAATAGTATCAATTTCGTTTGACCTACCCCAGTTGCCTTCGATAAGCACACTTTCACTTATTTATGATGCCTGACAACAAAAATGGTGTTTTGAACCGCCTGAAATAGCATGTTGTTTAGTACGCACCACGAGCAACGAAGTGTAACAATGCGGTACAAACAAATGAACGCCTATCGATTCTGGTTGCTTGGGCCATTGGAGTATGCTATTGATCAGTCGACACTCTCATTGTTCGCTCGTTTTTTTTTAAATAATACACTAAATTAATTAAATTCCAGAAATAATAGGCGATTTTATTTTATTTCAAAACTAGAATCCAGTCGGTCTTGGCGAAGCCGACAGGACCTAGTCGTCCTTGCTAACGCCGACGAGTGCCTTGTCGTCTTTGAGGAAGACTAGTAGTGGCGTGCACTCACACATACACGCCACTGATAAGCCACCAGTAATAACACAGGGAAGACTACTAGTGGCGCTCACTGACACATACACGCCACTGATAAGCCACAGTAATAACACAGGCAGCTTACACGTGGACGGGTGGGGCCTCTCGTCCTCGCCAAGACCGACTGGATCCTATTTTTGAAAAAAAATAAAATCACGTATTATTTCAGAATTTAATTAATTTAGTGTATTATTTAAAAAAATTAGCTCATTGTTCCATATTATGAAATGCCTTTTGCTTCTTCCCTTTCTTGAAAAAAATTGAAGATATGAGCAAAACCAACCTTTATAGTACACATTTTTTTTTATGGAAACCTTGATAGTACTTGGATACAAAAGAAGTTAGTACACCTTAATAGAAATGTGAATCAACAAATGCCCTACGTCTAATTGAGTGCTGGTGGGCAGCAAAATAGCCGAGTGCCGGTCGATGTCCCGCCGAATTTGCATGCCCTGAAAACATTATCATAACGAGGAAGACCTGGCTGAGCTCCCCTTCCACTAGCCGCCGCAAACAATATCAGTCATGCGTTCTTTTTAGCTGTTCCCCGCGTTCTTTTTAGCTGTTCCCCCCTAACATCACTACCGAAAATATAGTCGGCAAAAGCGCCTCTAAGTGTACTACTATATCAATTCTCAGTAACTAATAGGACGATCCGCCATAGCTAATGAAACTATTCATTCAATTCGGCGGCAAAGCATAAACTAGGAGTCTTCGATCGGTGACTGTCTTAATCGATATGATATGGTCAGTTAAACAATTCAATCTTAAAAATGCTATCATGAGAGCCATGTTTCTTTCAATTCAAAAAGCTTGAGTTGAATTGGTCTCTGCGGCGTGCTCCTGATGTTTCATTATGGAGAAGTTCGCACAAATTATGGCAGTCGTTATCAATCAGCACTCCACGCATGCTTAGTGACCGAGTTCATGGGCAGATTTTTTTCATGACATGACGATACTTCTACTACAACTGATCTTGATCACATGGCACATCTATCTAAGTGCTTGCTTGATGCAGAATACGCACTACGCCTGCCCCTATAAATAGAACCCCAGACCAAACAATCATCTCACACACCCCCAAAGCAAGACCAGAAATCAAAACAGAAACCAAACCAGCATCCATGGCAAAGCAACAGGCATTTCCTGCAGCGCTGCTGCTTGTCCTGCTGGTCTCCCTCGCCGCGATAGAGGGCGCTTACGGCATCTGCGGCATGTCGAACGATGAATTCAAGCTTTGCCAGCCCGCCGCGGCGGTGAATAACCCCACAGACAGCCCGTCGTCTGAATGCTGCGCCGCGCTTGGGAAGGCCAACCTGTCGTGCATCTGCCGTTACAAGGGCGTCGCCGGGGCATGGCTGAGGATGTACCACATCGACGCCAAGCGCGCCATGGCGCTTCCTGGAAAGTGCGGCCTCACCATGCCCAGGAACTGTTCGTGATCATCGGACCTACTATATATCTATATGCTAAATAACTGGAGGAGCATTCGAAAGGTGTTGTGCTACTCGATCTTACCGGTGTTGTGTGATTTGAGTCGGGTGCTTATCTTGCTAAGCTCTCAAGATAGTACTACGGAGTATATGCTTGTATTTTGGAATTGTAATGATGGGAAAAGTGCCTTATAGGCAGTGCATCGAATTTAATATACTCCCTTCGTCCTAAAATACTTGACGCGGATTTATCTAAATATGATTGGGTTTTAGTGTGTAGATACATATATGTTTAGACACAAAGTGAGTACTACTCCAGTCATTAGCCCGTTCATCTGCACGACGGTCTAGTTTGTTTACAGTGAGCACGGAGTATTTGGAGCATAAATTGCCATCACACACTTACGGTCGATTCATTTTGTTCGACTATCATGTAAAGAAAAAATTGCAAAAATAAGAAAAATTATAATGGGACTTAACATATCAAATATAATATGTTTTAGTTTTTTTTTTCAAATTGATAACATGTATCTAGACATGTTTAGTGTGTATATTCACTCATTTAGTATGCATCTAGTCAACATGCCAAATACTTTGAAATATCTTATATTTAGAAACCAAGAGAGTATTAGTTTCTAAAGAGATTCTCTATAGAGAATACATATTCACTCATTTAGTATGCATCTAGTCAACATGTATGCATCAGCATACATGTAAATGAGTGTGTAATATAGTCGTTTGTGTTGGTTTTCCTATGTTGTCTCATCGGATTTCGTTCGACGTGTGTAGAGCCTTCTTGTATTCCTCCCGTGTGTCACACGTTGGCGATGAAGCAACTTCCTTCCCTATTTTTCTTTAGGTTTAAAGCGGTCGTATCCGCCATCCGATTAGATAGAAGAGAATGTTACCCGATGAGACAACATAGGAACATATAATGTTTCACCATAATAAGACCGTTCGCCTTTTGTCCGTGCCTATGTGGTGCAGTGCCGCGCCAACGCACGACACGCCGTGACCCACAACACTGTAGTTGGAGAAGTCAGAGGAGGCGCCGCCTCCACACCCTAGATCAACGCCCGTGAGATCTCACCGCCGCCACGCCGTCGGGTCTTGTGGCGCCCCGACCTGACTGCTATACAGTGATGCTGTGTGTCACCGGTTAAGCGATATAACCGGAGGTTACGGGTTTACCAATCCCCGGCCAAAACCTTTGGCAGGCGTTGCTCGGAATGGATCATCGGCAACGCAACACCCCGATTGATGCCTTAACACAGGCACAACCCTCAATGTATAATAGAGAGATCAAGACTTGTGGAACAACTGGCACATCACAGACTCTACGACACAAAACATATAGTTCAACTCTTATAATAGAGAAAGATAGCAAATGACATTCAGAGGTCACAGACCCAACATTACATCAAGCGGAAGCGAATTAGGTTGTTCCAAACAACAAGATCCAAAATATGGCCTAAGAGGCCTACAGATAAACATCACAGCGCCAGCTGATCCGGGATGTCCCAAGCTGCCACCTGGGAACCCCAGACTACTCGTCGACGTCCACACAGAACCCACCTTCGAGGTCGGTGAAGTCCTCCTCTGAAACAAAACAAACGACGTTGAGTTCGACGAACTCGCAAGATTATATATAGAGCTTTAGCTCGATGAGGCTTTCAAGGTTGTATGGCTGTTTTGCATAAAGCTGATTTTATTTGTGAAAACATAACTCAAAGGCATCGACTATTCAGAGTATTTTCAAAAAGAGGTAAGAAGTACTCTTTCTTTCATCACCTTACTCAACATCAACCATTGTACCTGTTCATCAAAGGCACCTCCCCGAATCACCCTCGAGGAAGCTCACCTTGCAATCGTGAGTGGTACCTCTAGTACCCAGTTTTTAATCATTCCGTTAAAGTTATTCTATGGTCTTATCGTCCTTTCCCAAGTTGTCCGTAACCGTGGACACGGCTTTTCGAAAAGATTTAACCCTGCACGGGTGTACAAAAGTTTGCCACGCGTACCGCCCGGCCCATTACCTGCACATTAGCTCTCTTCCTTGGAAAGCCGGCTGGGTGGGAACGGTGTCGACTTCTCCCTCGTTAAGGACTTTCCAGGATCATCAGTGGCGGTAGGACTGCCAGGATCACAACACCCGCCCCACGGCCACTCATTTTCCTAACACCACAATCCTCAACTCAGTTCAACCACCATCTTCACGCACGCGCAAATGGAAGCCCGAACTAGAGGACCCTGGCTAGCCCCGCTCGAGTTATTTAGTCTATGAGGGTTCCTGCAATTGCATAGGCCTCACGCATGGTTGCACGCTCAGTCTTGGTTCGGAAGGTAAAGAACTCGCACCTAGGCGGCGAGAACGAGACAAATCACCACAACCACAGTGGCATCTCATCCCCACCTTTTAGCATCTTAGTACCTGTTACCACAATTCTCCACCATCATCTGTACATTTCACACCTGTTTCCAACATGAAATCTCCATCGGACGGATAACATTTGCCTAAGCATGGCTAAGCATCGACATAGCATAGTTTAGTATCTCAGGCCAACAATACAACCCTATGGATAGTAGGAGGGAAACAGGTATTGGCATCGGAAACTTAATGCAACTATAGGATACTCTAATCCAACAAAATTGACATTTAGAACCGCAGGCAATATTATAGTGGAGAAAATAACTGCGGAAACATAGGATAAGATATGCTCAGAGGGGGATTACGCTTGCCTTGTTGATACGGCTGGTAGTACGGATCGTCACGAGACGGGGGTGGCACTTCACCTCCTTGCTCTACCGATGCACAAACAACACCGAAAAAACAATCAATCACCACACATGCTAACATATGCAATGCGCAATCACATGATGGCATGATAATTTAAAATGCACCCTAAAAGCTTTGAACATGATCAACAAGTTAAATGGGGTCCCCACCCCATTATATTATTTGCATTATTTGGAATAACCCCATATTGAAACTTAATGATTCTAGTGCTACTAAAGGTACATTATTGTAGTTGTGATCAATTATGCATGATGATGATGATTCTGGGTGATTCACATTTTTCTGAACATTTTGGTATAAGGCACGCGATTTTCTGAAGTCCAGATAAAAAGTTATTAATTTTAGAGGGTCCTCTTTTTAATTGTTTACTTTTAAATTAATTTATTTCCAACAAGTATCAAGGATTAATTACTCGGATCCGGAAGAGAGAGGGGTGGAGTAATCGAATCCTCGAATCGATGTCCCTAACGCGCGAGGGGGAAGCCGGAAGCTTGCGCAAAAGGGAGAGGAATTAGAAAAAGAACCCAAAAAAAAAAAAACAGTACACCCGGCCTCCAGCCCGGTCTGGGCCGGCTGGCAGGCCGGCCTGCTAACAGAGGCCACCGGCCCTCAGCCCAGCCTGGGCTGGCTCCGAGGCCGGCCACCTAACAGAGGCCACCGGCCTCCCGGTCGGTCTGGGCTGGCTGTGAGGCCGGCCGAGCTCTGCCTCGACGCACGATGCGGGACGACGACGACGGCAGAACGGCAACGCTACGGCGAGGAAAGGAGGAGGAAGGAGGAACGGCGAGCACGGGGAGGAGCAGCGGCTCACCCTGGAGTCGTACGAACCAACTGCGAGGCGCGGGGTGGACTGCAGGCGACGAAATCGAGCGGCGAAGCTCGGCGACGGCTCGGACGGCAGCGGGGAAAACGGCGATGGCGCGGCGCAACGGCGGCGCCCCGGGTTGATTCCGGCGGCGAGGACGGAGCAGGGGACGCGGCGGTGCTCCTGGGCCGCGTCGATTTGGACGGAAGCTCCTCAAATGGCGGCGACGAGCACGGCGGGGGCGGCGGCCATGGCGGCCCGTGGGAGAGAGAGAAAAGGGGACGGAAGGGAGACAGGTGGGGCAAGTGGGGCTCGGGGCGGTCCTCTTCTCCTCGCAGGGGTGGGGCAGGGCAACGGGCGGCCCCATGGCGAGCTCGAGCACGAGCTCGTGGTTCGGCCCGAGCACTGCTCCAGGTCGCTACAGGGAAGGTGATGCTGGTTTTACAAATAGGTCCCTGGAAGTTTTGAGTTCACCACGGACAGGTCCTCCTGGACTTACAAAGAGGTCCTTTCTCCTTTGAATTTTGGACAGCAACTTTCCTGATTTTCTGTAGGCACCAAAACATTTTAGGAAACTCTGAGATAAAAATCCAGTAGCCTCCCGACATAATATAGGAGCACCACAAAATTTGGTGATCCAAGATAAATTTGTTTTGCACGACTTTTGTTCAACGGTTTCAAATATGACATATTTGATAAATTCAAAATGTTGCCCAAAAGGGGAATTCATAGCAAGTGCAAAAGATTGTTTTCAACCCTTGGAACTTCCTTGACAAATATGAGATGTCAAAGTATTTGTTTTTGCAAGTTTGGGTGTCTCATTGTTGTGAGATTTTGTTGAAACAAGTTCAACATTGTTTTCCTCAATGTTGCCAAACCCATTTTGTGTGTGTTGTTTAGCAATGTAACAAGGATGCTATGATGCAATGAGGCATGTATGAAGCAAAAGTGAAAATTTTATACAGGTTTTTTAGGTTCACAACCTCGGGCTGTTACAATTCTACCCCCTTACAGGAATTCGTCCCGAGATTCTAAGGTTGCGGAAAGAAGTCGGGATACTCCTCACGAAGACTAGACTCTCGTTCCCAAGTTGCTTCTTCCTCGGAATGGTGAGACCACTGAACTTTGAGGAACTTGGTAGTCTTGTTACGGGTCTTTCTTTCGGCTTCATCCAAGACACGGATAGGATGCTCACGATAAGTGAGGTCTTCTTGTAGATCTAGCTCTCATGATTGACCCATGGATAGGATCCTTGAAACACGGCGAAGTTGGGAGACATGAAACACATCATGTACATTTGGGAATTTGACCGGTAACTCCAACTTATAAGAAAGATCTCCTCGCTTGCCAGAACGGTGAAAGGGCCAACATAGCGAGGTGCCAATTTCCCTTTGATCCGAAGCGGCGAACGCCACGAAGGGGAGAGACACGGAGATAAGCTTTATCACCAATTTCATAGTGAATTTCCTGATGTGCTTATCATAGTAGCTCTTCTGCCTAGACTGAGCAATCTTCAGATTCTCTCTTATGATTCGAACCTTCTCCTCAGCTTCATTGATCACATCCGGACCAAAGAGTGCTCTCTCTCCGGTCTCGGACCAATTAGAGGAGTGCGGCATTTTCTTCCATATAGAGCCTCGAATGGAGCCATGCCCAGACTAGCTTGATAGCTATTGTTGTAGGAGAACTCCGCGAAAGGGAGATACTTTTCCCAACCCTTGCCAAAAGAGATCACACATGCCCGAAGCATGTCTTCCAACACTTGGTTCACTCTTTCGGTCTGACCATCAGTTTGAGGATGGTAGGCGGTACTGAAGTTGAGACGGGACCCCATAGCAGTTTGGAAACTCTGCCAAAACTTGGAGACAAAGATACTTCCACGGTCCGATATGATCCTCAGAGGGACCCCATGCAATGGAACAATACGAGCCAAATATAAGTCAGCAAGTTGACTTGCCCGTATATCATCACGGACTGGTAGGAAGTGAGCAACCTTGGAAAGACGATCAATGATTACCCAGATTGCATTGTTGCCCTTTTGAGATCGGGGAAACCCGGTGATGAAGTCCATACCAATTTCATCCCATTTCCACTCGGGACTGCAATAGGGCGAAGAGTACCGGAGGTCTTTGATGTTCAGCCTTTACCCGTCGACAGGTGTCGCATTCAGCAACATACTTGGCAATTTCTCGTTTCATACGAGTCCACCAGAATGTGGTCGAAGGTCTTGGTACATCTTGGTACTACCGGGATGAATAGAGAGAGGAGATTCATGAGCTTCTTGGAGGATCACTCCCTCAATTTTCGTTTCTTTGGCACTACCAAGCGGTCACCAAAATAAACAACTCCGGATTCATTGACAGAAAAACATTTGCCTTCCCGCTAGCAATGTTCTCTTGATTTTAGATACCCTTGTCACGAGTTTGAGCATCCTTAATCTGGTCTACAAGAGTAGATTTGATCTCCAGATTTGCAAGGTAGCCGGAGGGAACAATTTCAGTTCAAACGAGAGAACTCTTCATGAAGGGCAGGTTGGGCCTTTTCAATCATCAGATTGTTGCAATAGGACTTCCGACTTAGCGCGTCAGCCACGACGTTTGCTTTGCCGGGTTGATAGTTCAGACTCACATTATAGTCCGTGATTAACTCCAACCAACGCCTTTGCCTGAGATTTAAATCCGGCTGGGTGAAGAGGTACTTCAGACTCTTGTGATCCGAGAAGATCTCGCAACGGTTACCAAACAGGTATGGTCTCCATTGCTTCAAAGCATAGACCACCGCGGCAAGTTCTAGATCATGAGTTGGGTAGTTGAGCTCATGCGGCTTAAGTTGGCGAGAAGCATATGCCACCACATGGCCATCTTGCATTACACAACCCAAGCCTTGTAGAGAGGCGTCACAGAAGACGACGAAATCCTTGCTTGTGTCCGGCAGGACAAGCACAGGAGCGGACGTGAGCTTGGCTTTCAGTGTTTGAAACTCTCTTCAGCTTCGGCCGACCATACAAACTTTTTATCCTTCTTGAGAAGGTCAGTCAGGGCCTTGGCTATCTTGGAGAAACCTTCGATGAATCGGCGGTAGTAACCCGCCAATCCGAGAAAGCTACGGATGTCCTTGACTGACATTGGAGTTTTCCAATCCAGAATGGACTGAATCTTGTCGGGAATGACAGCCACACCATTAGCGGATATCACATGACCAAGGAAGATAAGATTATCCAACCAAAACTCACACTTGGAGAACTTGGCATAGAGGCGGTGTTCTCGAAGTCTTGTCAGAACCAAACGAAGATGTTCCTCATGCTCTTCATTGGTTTTGGAATAGATGAGGATGTCATCAATGTAAATGACGACAAACTTGTCAAGATAATCCATGAAGATGGAGTTCATGAGCCTCATGAAAGTAGCTGGGCATTTGTGAGACCAAAGGACATGACGGTATACTCATATGAGCCATAACGAGTAACAAATGCCGTCTTTGGAATATCCTCCTTTCTGATTTT
This sequence comes from Poa pratensis, assembly GCA_947311845.1. Classification (NCBI taxonomy): domain Eukaryota; kingdom Viridiplantae; phylum Streptophyta; class Magnoliopsida; order Poales; family Poaceae; genus Poa; species Poa pratensis. Next base: position 12,800,413 of record CAMZMU010000062.1, read on the forward strand.
TATCTGATGGTAGCCTGACCTCAGATCCATCTTGGAGAATACCGTTGCACCAGCTAACTGATCCAACAGATCATTGATGCGAGGAATAGGATACTTGTTCTTGATTGTCACCGCATTCAACGGTCGATAGTCAGAGACTAGACGAGGCACGGTAGAATCCCTCTTCTTGACAAAGAGTACCGGACAACCCCAAGGTGAACTGCTAGGCTGGATGAACTCCTTAGCTAACAGCTGATCAATTTGCTCTTTCAACAGAGCCAACTCTTCCACCGGCATACGGTAGGGCTTCTTGGAAATTGGAGCGGTACCGGGAAGTAGCTCTATGACAAACTCCACACTTCGGTCAGGAGGCATGCCAGGCAATTCTTCCGGGAACACATCCGGGAAGTCACACACCACGTGTATGTCCTGGATTTCAGGAGGGGATTCGCCTTCCATAAAGCAAAGGAGATCTCAGGTGAGCGGGTACGATGGCGGACGGAGGTATTGATGTTGCAGGCCAATACTTCACAATGTCACCGGAAGGAGCGGTCACAGTAATGGTCTTGGCGGCACAGTCGAGATTAGCCTGTATTTGGTTAGCCAGTTCATGCCCATATGACATCAATGCCTTTGGACTTCAGAGCTACCAAGGCATAAGGAAAAGACAAGGAACCTATATTAATCTGGACCTCAGGAGTAACCCCATCGGTTTGCCATTTGGAGCCAGGAGTGGCAATCACCAAGGGATGGCTCATTTTCTCGAACGGTATTTTGTGGTCTTTTGCAAAAGCTATGGATATGAATGAATGCGATGCTCCAGAGTCAAACAAAACTGTAGCTGTATTGCCGTTGATTCGTAACTCACCCATAAGAACGCCGGGGTCCTCTTCAGCTTCTTCAGCAGAGATGTGGTTCAGGCGACCACGCACAATAGGTCCAGCCTTGCCAGTTGGAGTGGCAGGGGCTCGTGCAGGAGTTATCGCGAGAGGTGCCTTCTGGGGGCACTCCCTGGAGTAGTGGCCAGCCTGGCCACAGGTGTAGCAAGTGAGTCCAGGTGGAGCAGGTAGCATAGGACGGTACCCACTCCCGCCTACCCCAAGTGTCGAAGTAGTGGGGCGCGGAGGAGGTGGCCTATATCCTGCTGCCTCGGCATGAAGGAGCACGAGGTACGGCGCTGTAGGGACAAACACCCTGCGCTTCTTGCTCTCAGAACCCGAGGAACTCTGGTGGTCCCCATGTGCGGGCCTCTTGGAAGCTTCAAGTTCCTTTCTTCCTTGCTCAAGAGTGAAAGCCTGGTTGAACAGCTCCTGATAGGTCTGGAACCTGAAGGGCAAGCAATCATAGCGGAGCTGCGGGTAGACCCTTGCGGAACAGCTCTTGCTTGTCAGCATCATTGGTCACGTCCCTTGGGGCGTAACGAGAGAGATGGTTGAACTCACGACCATAAGTGCGGAGGTCCATCCGTCCCTGTTGCAAATCCAGGAACTCCCTCCTCTTCAAGTCCATGATCGGCTGGGAATGTACTCCGCACGGAAGGCAGTGCGAAATCAGCCCAGGTGAAGACATGGTTGGCTGGAAACAAAGCCACATGGCTTCCCACCAACAGCCAGCAGCACCAACCAAGAGGTAGGTGGCAAAGTTGACTTGCTCGCCAATGGGACATGAGCGCGGAGAACTTGCGCTCCAAGCACGAAGCCAATCATCAGCTTCCAGTGGCTCCTTAGCATCAGCAAAGGTGGGTGGCTGCGAGCGCAGGAACTCGTGAGAGTGTTGCACTCGTTCCTCCGTGCATTCTGCTGCACCAACTGCAGCAAGCGCTCATTGCGCCCACGGTTCTCCTCAATGGCCATCAAGACCTCAGCCATCGAGGGTGGTGGCGGCAGATCATCCTCATCATCATTGTGGTTACCGCGACCACCACGGCCTCCACGACCTCCTCGAGCCATTCTGGAGATTTGACAATGACACGTTAGTATCTTTCTCCGAATGGTCGAACAATAGCATTAGCGTCTACTCAAGTACACAGACTAGGGACGATAATACTTTGCGAGAAGGAAACAACAAGATAGAACTTGGGTCAAAGATCAGCATCATGTGCTACTAGTGAGAGTTAAGAAATCACAACTTAACACACTCTAGTTGACACAATCCGGGACCTTATGTTCAAGTCCGTGGGTTAAAACCCAAAGAAAGGATCAAAGATTAGACTGGTAGAAACATCTGAGTTGATTTGGGATTGCAACGCAGCGGGAGCAACTGACACATAACACTAAAGGTCGAACCCACCCCGTTTCTCAATTTTGAAGTAACAGGTGAGAAGTAAAACCTTTAAACTCAAATCGAGGTAAGATTGCTCCGAGATTAGAGGGTAACCAGATAAGGAGTAAAAAGAATCCTAAGATGGTTTTCACAACTCATTTTTAGGTTAAAATATTTTCACAAACACTAGACTCAACATCGACCAGTAGAAGGGTTTCCTACAGGCAGTACTGCTCTGATACCAACTTGTGGCGCCCCGACCGACTGTTATACAGTGATGCTGTGTGTCACCGGTTAAGCGATACAACCGGAGGTTACGGGTTTACCAATCCCCGGCCAAAACCTTTGGCAGGCGTTGCTCGGAATGGATCATCGGCAACGCAACACCCCGATTGATGCCTTAACACAGGCACAACCCTCAATGCATAATAGAGAGATCAAGACTTGTGGAACAACTGGCACATCACAGACTCTACGACACAAATCATATAGTTCAACTCTTATAATAGAGAAAGATAGCAAATGACAACCAGAGGTCACAGACCCAACATTACACAAGCGGAAGCAAATTAGGTTGTTCTAAACAACAAGATCCAAATATGGCCTAAGAGGCCTACAGATAAACATCACAGCGCCAGCTGTTCCGGGATGTCCCAAGCTGCCACCTGGGAACCCCAGACTACTCGTCGACGTCCACAAAGAACCCACCTTCGAGGTCGGTGAAGTCCTCCTCTGAAACAAAACAAACGACGTTGAGTTCGACGAACTCGCAAGATTATATATAGAGCTTTAGCTCGATGAGGCTTTCAAAGTTTATGGCTGTTTTGCATAAAGCTGATTTTATTTATGAAAACATAACTCAAAGGCATCGACTATTCAGAGTATTTTCAAAAGAGGTAAGAAGTACTCTTTCTTTCATCACCTTACTCAACATCAACCATTGTACCTGTTCATCAAAGGCACCTCCCCGAATCACCCTCGAGGAAGCTCACCTTGCAATCTTGAGTGGTACCTCTAGTACCCAGTTTTTAATCATTCCGTTAAAGTTATTCTATGATCTTATCGTCCTTTCCCAAGTTGTCCTTAACCGTGGACACGGCTTTTCGAAAAGATTTAACCCTGCAGGGGTGTACAAATGTTTGCCACGCGTACCGTCCGGCCCATTACCTGCGCATTAGCTCTCTTCCTTGGAAAGCCGGCTGGGTGGGAGCGGTGTCGACTTCTCCCTCGTTAAGGACTTTCCAGGATCATCAGTGGCGGTAGGACTGCCAGGATCACAACACCCCGCCCCACGGCCACTCATTTTCCTAACACCACCATCCTCACTCAGTTCAACCACCATCTCACGCACGCGCAAATGGAAGCCCGAACTAGAGGACCCTGGCTAGCCCCGCTCGAGTTATTTAGTCTATGAGGGTTCCTGCAATGCATAGGCCTCACGCATGGTTGCACGCTCAGTCTTGGTTCGGGAGGTAAAGAACTCGCACCTAGGCGGCGAGAACGAGACAAAGCACCACAACCACAGTGGCCTCTCATCCCCACCTTTTAGCATCTTATTACCTGTTACCACAATTCTCCACCATCATCTGTACATTTCACACCTGTTTCCAACATGAAATCTCCATCGGACGGATAACATTTGCCTAAGCATGGCTAAGCATCACATAGCATAGTTTAGTATCTCAGGCCAACAATACAACCTATGGATAATAGGAGGGAAACAGGTATTGGCATCGGAAACTTAATGCAACTATAGGATACTCTAATCCAACAAAATTGACATTTAGAACCGCATGCAATATTATAGTGGAGAAAATAATGCGGAAACATAGGATAAGATATGCTCAGAGGGGGGATTACGCTTGCCTTGTTGAGACGGCTGGTAGTACGGATCGTCACGAGACGGGGGTGGCACTTCACCTCCTTGCTCTACCGATGCACAAACAACACCGGAAAAACAATCAATCACCACACATGCTAACATATGCAATGCGCAATCACATGATGGCATGATAATTTAAAATGCACCCTAAAAGCTTTGAACATGATCAACAAGTTAAATGGGGTCCCCACCCCATTATATTATTTGCATTATTTGGAATAACCCCATATTGAAACTTAATGATTCTAGTGCTACTAAAGGTACATTATTGTAGTTGTGATCAATTATGCATGATGATGATGATTCGCGGTGATTCACATTTTTCTGAACATTTTGGTATAAGGCACGCGATTTTCTGAAGTCCAGATAAAAAGTTATTAATTTTAGAGGGTCCTCTTTTTAATTGTTTACTTTTAAATTAATTTATTTCCAACAAGTATCAAGGATTAATTACTCGGATCCGGAAGAGAGAGGGGTGGAGTAATCGAATCCTCGAATCGATGTCCCTAACGCGCGAGGGGGAAGCCGGAAGCTTGCGCAAAAGGGAGAGGAATTAGAAAAAGAACCCCAAAAAAAAAACAGTACACCCGGCCTCCAGCCCGGTCTGGGCCGGCTGGCAGGCCGGCCTGCTAACAGAGGCCACCGGCCCTCAGCCCAGCCTGGGCTGGCTCCGAGGCCGGCCACCTAACAGAGGCCACCGGCCTCCCGGTCGGTCTGGGCTGGCTGTGAGGCCGGTCGAGCTCTGCCTCGACGCACGACGCGGGACGACGACAACGGCAGAACGGCGACGCTATGGCGAGGAAAGGAGGAGGAAGGAGGAACGGCGAGCACGGGGAGGAGCAGCGGCTCACCCTGGAGTCGTACGAACCAACTGCGAGGCGCGGGGTGGACTGCAGGCGACGAAATCGAGCGGCGAAGCTCGGCGACGGCTCGGACGGCAGCGGGGAAAACGGCGATGGCGCGGCGCAACGGCGGCGCCCCGGGTTGATTCCGGCGGCGAGGACGGAGCAGGGGACGCGGCGGTGCTCCTGGGCCGCGTCGATTTGGACGGAAGCTCCTCAAATGGCGGCGACGAGCACGGCGGGGGCGGCGGCCATGGCGGCCCGTGGGGAGAGAGAGAAAAGGGGACGGAAGGGAGACAGGTGGGGCAAGTGGGGGCTCGGGGCGGTCCTCTTCTCCTCGCAGGGGAGGGGCAGGGCAACGGGCGGCCCCATGGCGAGCTCGAGCACGAGCTCGTGGTTCGGCCCGAGCACTGCTCCAGGTCGCTACAGGGAAGGTGATGCTGGTTTTACAAATAGGTCCCTGGAAGTTTTGAGTTCACCACGGACAGGTCCTCCTGGACTTACAAAGAGGTCCTTTCTCCTTTGAATTTTGGACAGCAACTTTCCTGATTTTCTGTAGGCACCAAAACATTTTAGGAAACTCTGAGATAAAAATCCAGTAGCCTCCCGACATAATATAGGAGCACCACAAAATTTGGTGATCCAAGATAAATTTGTTTTGCACGACTTTTGTTCAACGGTTTCAAATATGACATATTTGCTAAATTCAAAATGTTGCCCAAAAGGGGAATTCATAGCAAGTGCAAAAGATTGTTTTCAACCCTTGGAACTTCCTTGACAAATATGAGATGTCAAAGTATTTGTTTTTGCAAGTTTGGGTGTCTCATGGTTGTGAGATTTTGTTGAAACAAGTTCAACATTGTTTTCCTCAATGTTGCCAAACCCATTTTGTGTGTGTTGTTTAGCAATGTAACAAGGATGCTATGATGCAATGAGGCATGTATGAAGCAAAAGTGAAAATTTTATACAGGTTTTTGAGGTTCATAACCTCGGGCTGTTACAGGTCTTTCCCGGCAACGTCTCCGGCAGCGGTGATAGTGGGGGAGGGACCGATCTGGTCATAGCTAATGAAACTATTAGTTCGGCAGGGAAACATAAACAAGGAGATTTTGGTGACAGTCTTAATCGATTTGGTCAGTTAAACAATTCAATCTTCAAAATGTTATCATGAGCCGTCTTTCTTTTTCAATGCAGAAAACTTGAGTGGGGCATATTGAAGAATTGGTCTTTGCGGCGTGCCCCTGATGTTTCACAATGGTAGTCCTTATCAGTTTGCCCTGCATGCATGCTTAGGGACTGAGTTCATGGGCAGATATTTTCATGACACACGACGATAGTGCTTGCTTGCTCGGACGCAGAATAGACACTACGACTCCCTTATAAATAGAGCCCTACTACACCAAACAACCATCTCAGACATACATCCCGATCGAAAACAGGACTAGCTAGAAATCAAAACAGAAACCAAAACAGCATCCATTATCCATGGCGAAGCCACAGGCATTGGCTGCAGCGCTGCTGCTTGTTCTGGTGGTCTCCCTCGCCGCGATAGAGGGTGCTTACGGCATCTGCGGCATGTCAAACGACGAGTTCAAGCTCTGCCAGCCCGCGGCGGCGGTGAATAACCCCACGGACAGCCCGTCGTCTGACTGCTGCGCCGCGCTTGGGAAGGCCAACCTGTCGTGCATCTGTCGTTACAAGGGCGTCGCCGGAGTATGGCTGAGGATGTACCACATCGACGCCAAGCGCGCCATGGCGCTTCCCGGCAAGTGCGGCCTCACCATGCCCAGCAATTGTTTGTGATCGTCGGATATAGAGGTGTCCGTCGGTCAAAATATGCAAGGACACTATACGGCTAAATAACTGGAGGAGCACTCGAAAGGTGTTGTGCTACTCGATCTTACCGGTGTTGTATGATTTCAGTCGGGTGCTTGTCTCGCCAGGCTCTCGATAAATAGTATGCTGTAATTGTGATGATGGTAAAACGGTCTTAAAGGTATCACAACAAATTGTTTTCAAGAAAATTTAAAATCTTTGTAAATTGATAGGTAGAAATTGTTAATAAACCCAGGAGGGACGCACCCCCAATACAACGCAATATCCTACAAATTAGGCCGGTGAATAATGGTCGCAAGCTTGAAAGACACGACGCCCCCCTATCGCCCACGAACTAGCATTTATCTCTAAGGCCTCGTTTGTTTCTCAGGGTTTACTCGGGTTTTGGTGGGGATAAACCTGGCCCATTCCGGAAACCCCGAATTCTGAAAAAACATGTTTGTTTCTCGTGTTTCTGGGCCGGTATTTTCCCGGCCTTTCCCCACTTCCCCAAACCCGCTCGAAACCCGGCCCAAACCCCCTGTTTCACAAAACGCGGGCCCTACCTCGCGTTTTCTCCAATCCCGAGCGATAGAAAGAGGAGGCGGCAGCGCGGCGGCAGGATAGAGGGGCGAGCCGACGGTCGGAGAGAGGGGTGACGGCCGGAGAGAAGGACGGGGCGGAAGAGGCGGCGGTAGATCCCTCGCTCTTGTATCCTCGCCGCCGAGTTACTCAGATCGGCATCGACCTCGTCACCATTCTTGGAGCCTCCGGTATGTATCCTCGTCGCCGTTCTCTCTCTGCTCCGGTAGATGCAAGCTTTTCCTTGCACCGGTAGGACGGGGCCGTTGCCTTGAACGACCGTTGGATGGGAGAAGGTGGGCGTCGTCGTCCCCCAGGTCCGGTCTGCTTGTTCTGGACATAGCCTCCCAGCTCGACCCGCCCTCTCTGGAAATCGAGGCCAGATTGTGTTTAGCCACTGCTAAGTGCTAAGTAGGTGCTACTACTAGTGTAATTTGTGCTCCATGTTATTTTTTGGCCTTTTGGCTTGTAGAAGTACTTACCAAATGCACAATCTATCTCTATGGTACCCTGCTAAATTTAGTTTACTGGAGAATTAAGAATTGATGGATCATGTGTTGATCTGTCTAACTTTTGGTTCTGATGCATGTATGCACATGGTCTGATAGATTCTGTACATTGTTGTTCTGTGTGTGGGTAGCATGGGAGACAGCTTGGTGGTACAGCGAGAGATGGGCTTCTTGTCGATAACACAGCAGGCTAAGCCTGAAGTTTCTTTATACTCATAACACACATGTTGTGCTGCTTGTCAATTCATTTCCTTTTGTAACATCTGATTATCTGATTACTTTGTTCTGGACGGTCTATGTAGAATCTGGTACTTATTTGTAATTGTTATATATATGAATTTCAGAGGCACCTATTAATTTTAGTATTGTCAAGAGGTGTCTATTATCATTTGCTTTCTTATCTGGGTTATAGTTCTCTGTTGGATTGCTTTCGTAGCTTGATTATTGGTCAATTGATTGGCTAACTTATATTCTGCTTTGTGTGGCACAGTGGAAGAAGAAGATGATGAGGCGGCTCAAGAGGAAGCGCCGAAAGATGAGGCAGAGATTACCTGGATTAATCGATATCTTGTTACAAGATGATTCGCTTGTGTTAGCTCAAACTGATTTTTCAGTTTATTGTGTTTATAATGCATATTAATCAGTGTTGAGACTGTCTTGTTATCTGGATCATTATAAAAATTGGATCTTTTATAAAGCATGTTGATATTTCCGACAGTTTTGAAACTGTCATGTTTCTGCACCAATCCCTAGTCTACTGTTTGTTTTGTAGGGATTGGGGATTTTTGTGGGGTTTGGGGATTTTTGTGGGGATTGGGCGTGGGAAGGGGTTTTCACAATCCCCTAGTGGTTAAACCCCACCGAAACCCCAAAAAACACTGAGATACAAACAGGGCCTAAAGTGTCTAGCAAGCCACCGAGTTCAGGCCATGCCGTGTCGAAAATGACCGTGTTGCGCTGCTTTCACAACCACCAAGCTATGAGCATAATCATCGAACAAGTGCTTTTTCGAGATGTAGTTAGGGATGCACGGACGACGGCGTGCATTGAGTCCACGAATTTTCCCAGCGGTGGGAATACTCGCGGTAGCTAGAGCCGATTCAAGAGAGAACCTCGTGTCGGCTGATTCTCGAGTAGGGGTAACCGACAAGTATGTGCTCCAATTGTCTCCGAGGCTTGTGGTCACAAAGGACACTATGGGGGGTGAAATCCTCGACGAGCCGGTACTAGCCATAAGAAGAATTTTAACCTGGAAAAAGAGTGTGGTGATTTCATTTTTGTTACTCCCTCTGGTCCAGAAAATCTGTCGCAAGGACAGCTATGCGATCGTACTTGGTAGGTTCATTTTCCACGAAAGTTTTAGTAGATCGGAGGAAGTACCTTTTTTATATTGATCGCCTTCGAGTGCATTGTGGATTGGAAGACCTGATCGGTTGGGGGCTCATCGCGAATAGGATATCCCGGAAGAGCCTTCTCGGACAACAGCCAAAAAACAAAAATATATCTCAAAAATTAATAAAGAACCGTGGCTGCAACCTCGCGAGTCACGAAGCACACTCAAAGAATTACGAGCTCCTCGCCCCTCTCCTCTCCTCCCCACTCCGCTCCCGGCTCCACCTCCCGATTCGACCTGCAACGCCGCCTCGGTCAGATCTCCGGTTCCAATCCCAAGCATCCGGCATTCTCCGCGAGGTTCGTTCCATGCCCCGCTTGATTCCCCCCCAAATCGGCCGATTGGCGCGAGCTCCCGACGCGTCCGTGTCGTGATGGGAGCGCGGCGCTAGCTCTCCGTGTTTCGGTTTCTGCTTGTGCTGCTCGGTTTTGTGGGGGGATAGGGTCGATCCGTGGTAGGCGCAACTCTAGAGGTTCAAAATTCCCTGAAATGGACCCAACAGTTTGTGTGGTTTCAGAAAATGGTGAGGTTTTCCGTCAGGAACGTTGGTTGGTTCCATGTAGTTTCGTCGGTGTTTGGGCCTGGCGCCGTTGTACTTGGAAGTTGGAACGCTCTGTGTAGTTTAATTGCCGTAATGCAGTTATAGCTTTCCAGCCACTGCAGATTTATACTTCTGTTCACAGTTTTGATTGGAAGCAGCTATACTGAATTATTTATTTTTCCTGCAGGAATTGCTATGGAATGCTTGACTGCTAGTTTTGCCGCAAGTAAGCCCGCGTGTGAGAAGCAATGGATTCCCAGAAGGGTTCTCGGCTATTATGCAGCTTATGAAAGCTCTAGTCGGCGGCACAAGGTCGCTACGGTGGCGTATCCCGTGAGACCAGTTGCCGGAACACGTTCATGCTGGAGGTCTTTTGCAGCAAGTTTGGATTTAGAGAACGGGTCTGCACCTTCGAATTCGACATCGTCTTCATCAGGGCAGAATAGGGAACAGCTGACATCTGTCGAGGTATTAGTCGAACTTATATTATATTGTGGTTTCGCCTGTGGAGTTAATCAATCTGAGCGCCTATACCACTGATTAATGAAATCAGCTGTTCGTCTGTGTTCCCCAAAAAAACTGAAATCCGACACATTCTGTTTACTGAAATAGAGCTAGAATTGTTCTTATATATCTGGCAGATAGTTATACACTTAATACTACTTCTGGAAAGGGAAAACAATTGTGCCTGTACACGTGGGCGCTTAAGCTACATTGGTCACACATTATTGATATCTGTAAAAAGAGGCAGCTGCGACTGATTAATCTTCTCTCTTGTAATTTGCAGTTGAAATCTCTTTTGGCTGATACAGAACGGAGTAAGCTTCTGAGGAAGCTAAGTGAAGCAAATCAACTTAACCGGTTTCTCAAGAGACAGGTTTGTTATTGAAATCATAAAACAGTATATCAGATTGCATCATCACATACTTTATCATAGTAAATTGTGCCGTTGTATGAGTATGACTGGCCTTCAGAGGAATAGTTTCTTATTCTGTTGAAGTACTGCATATAGTCATTCATAGATTCTTCTTTTAATATTATAAATGCCAGGAGCTCTGACACCCAAGCCAGTCCTAGGACACTAACCTGGGAAGCCTTACTACCACCAGGCTACTGACCTGTTCCTTTAGACGATAAATTCAAAATAGATGTCTATCTAGGCAATGGATTTGCAACCTGGATGTAGGTCAGTTAGGTTATCTTTTTAACCGGCAACGTGTCACATCTAAAACTCTTCTGCCACTCGTTTGTTAAATTTAAAATCTAAAATGTTAATATGTTAACAGCAGCTTAACTGGTTTCTAACTGAAGGTCATCATGGATCAATCAAATTTTGTAGGAAAAGTACATTTTGTATAGACAGCATCCTGGGATATAGAGTTGGTATGTAAAGTTGCATGATGCCACTTCTATCTATAGAACCAATTCATTACTAACTGGATCTTATGTTCTGCAGTCGCAAATAAAGGATGATGCAGTTGTGAAGTTCAGAAGTGAACTTGCTGTTTTGGAACTTGAACTGCAGGTAGGCATTCTCTTGTTTGATTTGTTCAATTGGTTATGCTTAATTAAATTGCATAATCTGTGTCTGGTAGTCTTGTGTTACAATTGTTTTGGCCCCTTTTGTGTCTTGTAGATCAACAAAATACATGTTTGGTCCTTTATGTGATCATTCAAAAGAAAACTGCACTTTTTTTTAAGGTGACTGTGTTTACTTAGGTTTTGTTGCTGACCTGTTCTCCTTACAATCGTGCAGCCTTCACTTTGCACAATATTGTAAGCTCTAAGATTCTTCTTCCTCAGAACTGGATGTCACGGTGCAAACGGGACGCACCGCGGGGGCCGCGTAGGCGCCGCATACATCCGCAATTTATACGCGGTATGCCGCGTACGAGCAACGTATGACCCGCGATTATTTTGCGGCGCCGCGCGCGCCGCCTAATATGTCTCGCGCAGCTCCCTAGCTAGCTACCTAAACTTAAACTACAGAGTACAGATCAATTCGCTGGCTGTATGCCATCTTCTATGTCAGGAACACACAAAAATAAAATTAATTTAGAGTAGATCGCTGCGGAAACGGGGTGCCGACGGACGGCGGTGGTCTGGATCGAGCAGGAGATCCTTCTGAGCTTGCACGTCGGCAGCGAGGGAGCGAGGCCAGGAGCACGACGAAGGGCGACACAGTGCGATCGACGGCCGGTAGCGGAACTTCCGTGACGGTGGGGAGCTCGCGTCGTCGCCGGCGGCCGGGATGACTGAAATCACGCCGGAGGCACTGGACGAACGCTCGCCGCCGTCGCCTTCCGCCCTCCCCACGTCCCCGTGCAGGCGGCGCTCCGGCTGCGGCGGCACCTCACCTCGCGCTCCCCTCCGTCATGGGACTCTGTGAGTCGTATGCGAGATAAGTGGGCTACGCAGCAACCGTGGGCCGGCTCGCTTATTCCACTTTTTTCTAGACCTACACCGCAGGCGCCCGCAGACACAGATAACTGGGCTTGGCAAGCGGCGCCGCGGTGGGGCCGCTGCCACTTGCAGCCTGAACTGGATGTGTCGCAATGTTTTCCTTCCTGGTGTTCTTCAATATTGTGTTTCGATCATATAAGTAACCAACACTTTTGATGTTCTTACTCGGAATACTTATTGCATCTTAACTTTCTCTTTATGCTCACAGACTTTGGTTGGCCTAGCTGAAGAGATTGCTAATTTTGATGTTCCGTCAGGGTCAAGGAAGATAAATGGAAAATATATTCAGTCTCATCTGCTCTCGAGGTTAGAAGGTAATTCATCACAACGAGCTAGTGTTGGCATAATAGAGGCTCCATATCATCACATTTGAAAATTATTACTTTTTGCAAAGACATTAGACATAATTACAACAGCTCACTTTAGCAAACTTTGTGTCAAAGTGGCCCACTGAATTAAAAACCAATGCTGAATATCTGTCCTTGAGGCCATGTCTCCATTGGGCTGAACAAATAATAGTTGAATAGCCATGACCTAGGCGCAATCCATTTGCAATCAACATTTGTTTTCTGTTGATCTGGTGTCTTAAGCTGATAGGATTGTTGCAGTTCGTGATAGTACTCCATACCTACTGACCCAAAATTCGCGGCCCACCCACCATTAAATAATGATATCTGATTCATTTAAACAAATTGATCCTGTGTTCTTTTAACCTGTTAGGTTGTTATAATAAGTCAACTAATACTTTTCCACTAGCATCAGCGTCGACTCGGATGGAATACTTAGGCCTAAGCAGGCAGTGATGACTATCCTTTGCCATTTATAACTCTTCTCATTGTCATGTTGTGAGTCGTCGGTCGTGGCATGAATAATGTGTAAAGTAGATAGATTGACATTGATAATCAAGTGCACTTATTGTTGTGATTTGATGTTCTGTTTGCTAGCATTTATGTTTCCTCATATCTAAGTTTGGCCATCAATATATTTCCATCTTCACGCTAATAATATTGGAGCAATTTCATGCTGATTGCAGCCTTACAGTAGCTAAATGTGCACAGCAGTCTTTAGTGTGTTTTCATCCCTTGTGTAAAGAAAGATTGGGCATGCCAACGATACCTAAATTTGCTAGGCAGTGACAAGTGCCATCAAATGTTTATAGTACCCCTTTTTTGGGACATGCAGTAGCGTAACAGTATCCAAAACTATGCTCACATATTACTTTGTTCTCTACGAGCATGCAATACTCTAACTTGACTTTATGTGAAATCGACTGATAGATGATACTAGTATTTGCTTCCCTGCAGCTGTTCATGAAAATATTATGGTACAGATAAAGGATGTTGAGTCTTTAAGACCTCGAGAAATCGCTGTATACTGGGTTGGCATGGCTGAGGTAAACAAATGGTTTCGAGGAATGATTATATGGAAATAAAGTCTTGTACTGCTAAATTTGTCCTTTTCAGTTTGTAAAGTAAAATACATTGTTATGTGTCTGCTTCTGTCACGAGTCTCATTTTTTGCTTTGTTCTTACCTACATGTATATACAATTCATACTAGAATGTGCAAATTATGGGCTCCTTCGACGGCTGGTCCCATGGTGAGGCAATGTCCAGGGAATATTCAGGATACTATGCGAGATTCTCTGCGACTCTGAGGCTTCGACCTGGGAGGTATGTTTTTGTCATTTTTGCACTGATGCCCATGCTCACTCCGATTCGTTAAATAAAACATATTCATCTATTTATTTGTCTGCATAATAAAGCTATGAGATCAAGTTCTTGGTGGACGGGGAGTGGAAACTGTCATCAGAATACCCGGTTGCTGGCGAGGGATTGACACAGAACAATAAACTCGTCGTGGAATAGCAGATTTTAGCTGTCTCTTAGGACTACCAGATTACTACCATGGGTATCCTCCCGCAAAACTCGTGTTGTATGAAATGCAAACCCCTATTTGTTCGACTGGGTCTGCGTGCTGTCTGTGTAATGTTGCCTTTCGACTGATCTACTGAAGGCGCTTAGGGTAGGATCCTTCTCCCATGTGGGTAGGAGATGATCAAATTATTTTGGACTATTGTTACATGTACAGTACTCTTTAAGCAATATAAAATTCCGTCCCTTCTATTATTACTAGGGGAATAAGCGCGGACTCCGCCGTGCACGTGGACTTGAAAGAATTTTAGTTTTTTTGGAGGAATTAAATTTGAAATTTGGATTGGAAAGCTCCAGTATGGCTTTCTTTCCTTCTTATTTTTTTTTCTTCCAAATTTTAGCAAATTTGAATTGCTCAAATGCGTTTGCTTTCTTTTACACAAGTAGTTGCGTTTACATTTTAAGAACGGTTTTTTTGCGTGGTTATGGTGGCACGTTTATTGTATTTGAATTCTTTTTGCGTTTATTAAATGCGCAGATTTGAAAATTGTCTAAAATTTTGAATTATTCAAACGTGGAATTTGATCATATGTTGTATGTAGGTGTTTTTTTTTGTGTCCACGTTGACATATTTGTCATATTTTGTGCACCCATTAAATTTAAATTTGAAATTGTCCGCATCTAAAAATTACGCAGATTCGGGAATTAATGAAATGCAAATGAGACTTCCGTTTTAAGATTGTCCGCATTTCGGAAATCGTTCAAATTCGGAAGTCATCCAGTTTTTGAATAGCTTAACGCATTTGAATTCCTTTTGACGAATACGAAATACACAAATTTGGACCGCACATGAAAATTTGAAATTTGAATTTTGGGTCGTGCATATTTATTTTTTATGTGACCACTTTGACATATTTGTCTTTTTTTTGTGGACATATTTAAAATTATTGGTTTACATTATTTAGAATTTTTCAAAATTATATGAATAATTTGGGCTATTTTTCCAAAAAAAAAACCGATAGAGTGGGCCCACTGTGACGTCGTGCTGACGTCACAGTGGCCAAATCTGGCCGGACGTGCCCGCGGCGGCGCCGACCTCGCCGGCAGTGCTCCGGCGCGTTCTGGGACGCGCGCGGGGCGCGTCGGAAGCGCCTCGTCGCGGGGAACCCGCAGGTGGCGGCGCAGCCCCTGTTTGGTCGCCGGAGCGTCGCCGGAGCCGCGCGGAACGCGGCGGAGGGCCACGCGGCGGCGGCGGCGTCCCGGCACGCCGCGCCCGGCTAGGAGGGAGGGGCGGCGACGGCAGAGCCCGTGCTGGCCTCCGATTCGTGCGAGGAGGCCTGTGGCGGCGGCGCGAGGCGGCGACGCCAGCGGCGACTTCTGGGCCGCGAGGGAGAGAGAGTGATACGGCAGCTATTGTACGAGAGGGCATAACAAATAACCATGTTGCCGCCTTGCTTTGTGTTGACGTGACAAGTGATATTCATGAGGAGCGCTGCATGCATGTGTCACATTTGCTTAAGTCGATGCATGTGCATATGAACCATCGTGAACCCATCAGATTAGGTGGAGCATGCATGCATGAATTCTTTTCAGTTGGGGCTAAGAAGAACATTACAGGCTACTACTTTGGACTGCCACGACCACCAGATGGAAGAGTGCAAAGAATAGAGACTCATGGATCATGGGATTGCTTAAACTTGAATGCTACCGGCTGGGGCCCACCTCTGGCATGTGCATCAACGAGGCGCACCAATCAGGAGTCCAAGTTCAACACGTTAGGAAGAGTCATTTTGGATTTCTATTTTCTTATTAGATTTAATCTAGTCTGTTTTGTATTTTCCTTGCGAGTCAAGTTAGATTTGGTCGGCTATGCTGTTATAAATAGCTAGGTCCGCGCTTTGTAATAGGGGAGTTGAAATTATGTAAGATTGAGTTATATCGTAAGGGTTTACCCAGGATGGGTCGCCGTTATCGAGGAGTTGCTGGTTTTGATTGCTGATCGTTTTCGATCTGTTGTTTGTTGCATGCGTGGGATTGAATCCATCTATCCAACGTTGCTGTTATTGGTTCGCCGTGAAAAATCGGGCCTAAAAACCCTTTTGGATCACGTTGATCCGTATCAGAGAGGGGAGAGGAGGGACGCGTGGCGTTTTTGCAAAGAAGGACCTAAAGTTTTTCGAATTTACGAAAACGCCCCTGGCGGGGATGTTTCTGCAAAACCAACGCGCCAAAATTCGTGCGGCCGGGTGACCGGCTCGGCGGATGACCGGGCCACACGTCGCTACCCTATTGGTAGAAAATCGGTGGCACTGTAGCTAAGCGCGCGCGGGGGGCGACGTGGTTGATCCCGGCCATCCGTCGCGCCGATCGGACGACCGGCGGATGTCTGCGACGTGGATGGCCTGAAAGGCTGCGGTTTCCACCATCTGTTATATATAGTAAGATTATTCAATATTGTATCATGTGTATACAAACTTACAAAATGACTCTGCAGAACTTGAAAGCTCTACCTGACTACAAAGCACATCAAGAAATTGACAAACCTGATCAGCAACAGCCGTATGGTTAAGGTATTAGAAGTAACTAGTTGAATGCCCGTGCGTTGCTACGGGGCAGCAAAAATATGTTCTTGCCTGCCATGCGAAATATGTTCTTGCCTGCCATGAAAGGTGTATTATTAAATTTGTTTCTCCATATAAGATATAGAGCCATTATATCATCATAATTAACATTAGTGTGTGCTCGAATGGGCTTATGATTTAGTTGCGATAAATATAGGCATAGGCTTCCCTTATAATCCAATCACGACATTCGATCCCCTCCAATTCATTTTTATAATTTCCACATCTCAAACAATAATATTTAGTATTAGAGGCATATGATTTAGTTGTGATAAATATAGGCATAGGCTTCCCTTATAATCCAATCACGACACAAATTCACCAGCAAAAAAAAATGATCTCATTCATCATTTAAGGCAAATTTAATTGAAATTGTGTACATAATTCTACTCCTCGTTCCAAATTATAAGATGCACTGCGTTTGTTAACTTATTTTAGACAATAAGTGGTCCACATTAAAATATCCAAAACATCTTATAATTCGGTACAGAGGAAATATTTCTTAGTTGCACACTCTCACCACTGTCACTCAAGCCAGGAAAGTACACACATAACCCAAAAGAAAAGAGTACACGCCTGACTTAAATTCTGTTCATCACTCTTCCCCTCACAGGCTTGCATGACCAGCTAGCACTCGCATAGCTCCCACCACCTATCAGCACTGCCCGTCGATGACCCAATCCCCTCCTAGGCTCCCACTGTCCCACACCAAAAACTCTCGCGCCCTAGCCTGTTGACCATGGCGCCACCAAGCTTGCTCTGGTATGATCTCCGTATCTGCAGTTACCAGATGGACTTGGACAAGGATTTTATGTAATCAGCCATCCATTCAAATGAAAGGTGCAAAAGAGCTCCCCGCACTAAGATCTGACCACCAGTGCCCTGTAATCCATTGCTAAGCTAATCTAAAAACTTAATGGTCATGAAAGCACTCATCTCTTGGTAGAGCGTAAAGCACTTATGCGTATTGAAATATCATCATGAATTTAATGAAATATACCACGGTGACAGGAGTATTCATTAGAGATACTTCAGAAATAAGAAAAGACCTAATTGCCCAGGTATATCATCATGAATATCTCTTGGTAGGCTAGTGCATTTTCTATTTAACACAGTTTTGTGTGTACAGCTAGTTTAAAGTTATTGAATATTTATCGAATAGATTAATGAGGACAATAAGGGTGGTATAATATACATGTAGGTTGCTAAATTGCCCCTCTTTTGCCCTGTTTTATTATGCTAATGCAGTTTATCCAGACATGTCAAAATGTTATAGCATGGTACCCTGTAACTTTATAGTCCCTGAACAAGTGCGACAAACATCACATTCCACAATCCATGACCTGAATATTTACCACGCACGCTAATCCAAATATGCTTTAAATTGGATAGCTTAAAGTAACATCTCACACAAGTTTTTGAAGAGAAAAGACACGAGTTCTATTAAAATAAAGTATTAGAAGTACCTTACAAGTTGTTCCTAAACATAATAAATGATCCTGCTGCAATACTATATGTTAGGGAGATATCAGATAGTATATATTATCTCAATTAGAATATCCACATATCTAATACTCTTTTGCGGTGATTTACACAAATCTTTCTCCTTGAAATTTAGGTACACACACATCCACATGAATATGCTAACATACGTTACAACAAATTTAGAAAGCTAAAAATAGAAGAAACGCAACTCACCTGACATTCAGGTTCATCCCATATAGATCTGTCTAGTTTGTTATACTGGTCTGAATCTGCTGTAGGACCTCCATCAAAATTCACCATGACAAATGAACCGTCAAACCTACAACAGTCAACAGAAAAACAAAATTGGAATCAATTAGATTCATCCACCAGCCTGTATGGCTCCAAGGCAACACAAAAATCATTTTAGGCCTATAGTTTTTCTCCAATGATCTCATCTTGTATTTGGTATATCTGTGAAAGGGCAATATAGAAAAAAAGTAAAAAAAGTTAGTACCCCTGTCCCAGAATAACTGCAAGATGCATAGTGGAGCAAAACTGAGACAAACATGAAAATTAACAGTGCAATAAGAAAGCAAAGTAGTGCGAATCTCAGGCAGGAAATCCTGGTGATTCGAGTACAGCCCAGACTGGGAAAATGCATCACTCCCCTACCAAGTAAATTAGACAGAAATGTCAGAAAGCAGTTATACCACAACAGCTAGTAGTATCAGAATTCAGAAAGTAGTTATGTGCCCCTCATGGGTGGCAGCCATCAGTGCAAACCTGACTGCATGCCATGCACAACACCGCCATGGCTGGGGTCTTGACTTTGCTCAGCAGTCTCAAGAAGAGAGCTGGTCCGAGAAAGCCGATAGATTGCATGATCTGCAGAAACAGGTTCCATAAGTATTGTCAAGATTGGCAACTACGGGCTTAAGTATGGTCAAGATTGCATGATTTTGCGAAAATTCCATACAGGAAACGAGATACTGAAAATGAACTTACCTTACGAATGTTATTGAAACCCCTTTCGCAACAAGAGTGTCAGCTATCCAGCCACCAATATTTGCAAACACGGCCATTGTGAGCCATGGCAGGACACACAAAAGCCCTGACTCGGTAAGATTGAACTTCAGACCTGTATATGATGGATGAGTACAACATGATATGTCTGTCCTTGTCTGCCACGAGCAATGATGACCGCCAAATATTTGGCACTATAAAATTACCATTTTCCTGTAGTGACAATACCTTGTATAGTTGTATTTAGACCTTATGCGCTCCCAATCTCCCTATACAAATATTACCACACTGTGCTTCAACGCCAAGTCCTAGAGCGAGGTACAAACTCATGTGATTTGGAGCTATAAACTGAACGTGCCCCCTAAAAACGAATTGAATTGCAGCAGCAGTTCACAACTGAACTGCTCCTTTTTCTCGTCTGAATGAAAACAAACAAACACCGACCTCTCAAATGAGAGCAGCCCTGCCACGGATAGAGGTCACGGAGGAATCTGGGTGTGGAGCTGCGGCAGTGTGGCGCAGGTGGCAGTCCACGGCGGTGCATGTGGTATTCCATGGCGGCGCACAAGCTCTTCATTGCTAGGGCGGCGCTGCAAGCAGGGCTCGCGGGGAGGGAAGCAGGGGCGACGCGGTGGAGTCTCCGATGGGGAGGGGGAACAGTGGGGATAGGGGTGGCGCTGGCATGCAGGACGGAGCGGGGCCGTCACCTGAGAGAGGAGGGCGGCGCGGCCAACCGCGGGAGGAGCAGACCGAGGAGAGGAGCTACTCGTCCTCACAGCCGGCCACCGCGGCCGTCGTTGATGGGGAGAGAGCCGGATCTGGGGCAGGGATGGACATAAGGGACACGGGTAGAGATGGAGGAGGCGTTAGGAAGGGGAGCGCTGTATCCGTTGGAGCAGCGTCGGCGGCCGTGGGCGAGGAGGAGGAGGTGCCAGCAAGGGGAGCGTCGTCTCAGGCGGAGCAGCGTCGGCAGCCATGGGCGCGAGGAGGAGAAGATCGAGAGAGAGGACAACAGCAGAACAAGTGACGACTGCGGACTGCGGGTTAATTTCCTGTTTTCTCAGGGGGTTTTGTGCAAAATTAGCGCGACGTACCAACACCTCCTCTAGCTATCTCTTCTCTATCTCTACTATATAATATGTCTTCAGGTGATGGTCCATTTTTCACTTTCCGATTTTACCCTTGCAGTGGTAGGATAATTACGAAGTATGCCACCGCCAAGTCATATGACGGGTTGGCTATTGTCCGGACTCGGTTCAAGTTAATTACCGTAGTGTTGTCCGGCTCCTATACGTATACATGTCCAACACGCTTGTAGATCGTTCAGATGCTCGACAAGGTCTATGACGGCTGATGGGCCAGGCAGAGCTCGCACTGGTGATGGCCCAAGCAAGCTGTGCTGAGCAAACTAAAAGGAGAAGTATGAGCTTCCCAGCAAAACATCAAGTCTCGAACTCTCCATGCGTGGCGTTGTTTAGCTGGAGTCAAACTTTGGTGTTGTATTGTTTTTTTGTCTTGTCGAGTGGCTAAAGCTTTACCATGATGACTACCGGATTGGATCAAAATGAGAAGAACCAAGTGAGAATGAGTAACGTGAGACGCCAACGTGTCTTACATTATCCTATCACATGCGAGATAGTGAACCAAGTCAAGCTTTTTTTTTTGCGAGGGAATTTGCAGTTACATCCAGCCAAGCTTCATACAGAAAAGCCCAGGAAAATATAAAATTACAATGAGGTCCTTCCTGAGCCGCAGCATCGTCTTCATCGCTCACGCCGCCACGCCGGCTATGCCCGCCGCACCACCTCCGAACTCTTGGACTGGGAGGCCCCCCAGTGCGATCGGGGAGTCGACGCTTCTCGGTGCCGAAGCACCTCCACCGTGCTCGACGGCCGGCGACACCACCTTGGCCACCAAGAACTGCATCTTCCAGGTCATCAACCGCCGGATCCACCCGCTCTCGGACTCCGGCGAAGGGGGAGCCCTGTCGAGCACTCCGAAGAGCCGCGAACCAGGGCGAGGCGGTAGATCCGCGGCGAAGCTCCCACGGAGCCGCACCGTCAGAGGGGAAGACCACCGCCACCAAACTCCACCGACGCCACCGCTTCCACCCAGCGCCGCCGGCAGCACACCCCACGCACACCTAATCTACATATACGCCGGGATCCGTGGATTCCCCGCCCTCCCGCCGCCGAGGCGGCTGCCGGAGGGCGAGGGATCCAGCGAATCGCCGGCGACGAGCCGGTGCGCACAGGAACGCCCAAGAAATCGCCCTCTCACAACTGTAGCAGGGGAAAGGGAAGCCGGTCCAACTCGACTAGTTCTGAAATCAGGACTTTAAATCTACGAACCAAGTCAAGCTTTACCATGATGTTAACAAAATGACCGCTGGCCAGTAGGTTAATGATACAAAGCAGAGGTCAAAAATAAATAAAAATAAGGTTACAACAAACCCAAAGGTAAGATAAGTTCATACATTTATTTTCTAAAAAATCTACTATTTCATTTATTAAAAGGACTTGTCATAATATTCTCGCTCAATTAGTTAAGACCCACGCATGGCTTCCCAATCGGAAAAAAACGATTTCTAAGTGAAACAGAAAACTGACACCATGATGCCTCTTGATCTATCAAATCAGGTGGTGCATCTTGTCAAACGCATCGACTTCTCCTTGCAAGGAACGAGGTAAATCATCACGCATGGTATTGACAGTATCAAGTTTAGATACATTGATGGCAGAGTAAAGACAAGCAATTACAATATATTTTAGAGTATACAAATCAAATAAGATGTGAATGCGATTATTTAAATTTAGTAAACATGAACTTTGACTGTTTTGCTAAATACATGGACTAAACATTTGCTATACCCGTAGCAACGCACGGGTTTTGTGCTAGTATTATATAGTAGAGATTCTGCAGCTAATCTGAGCTTACAAAAGATCTCCTAAGGCTATCTGCTAGCTCCTGCACCATGAGCCTGACGACCGGCGGCACCACTCCGGTTCCGCCACTCGTAGCAGTCGACGCTGAAGGTGGTAGTGCTGGGGCAACATCAAGGCACTCCTGGAAATCGGCATCGCAAGACAGGAGCACCCACTCATGATCGTCGTCCAGGTACTTGACGTCGAAGGCACCAGCGTCTAGGCCCAGCCTCTTGGCCACCTCCTCCTTCACCGCCGCAACGCCAGCCGAGTATGGTACCCTGAACCTGATGATGTCCCCTCTGTAGCTCGCCTTGATGGTCACCGACTCCCCAGCTGCGCCGTTGCTGCGCTGCAGCAATGACTTGCCTAATGTGGTTTTGGTGAGAGAGGAGGATCTTGGCTTGAGCCCTGGGAGGAGGTGTCTTCTCCTAGAGCACTTGACAGGCATGTCAGATGGGGCGCTGAACCTCGCTGAGTCGACGAAGAGGCGGTGGCCGGCTTCGGTGAGCAATCCACTGATTCGATTGCGGCACGCCTGATCTTGCCAAGGGCACGATTCACCTTGCTGATCTTCCGAAATGGCCATCTCGATATGCCGTGCTGCCTGCAGATGCGCTTCATCGTCGTCGGGCACACTGCAAATATATATAAGAGTTTCGGTTGGAGATGAAACTCACATCGCTAAACTCTGTACAATTTAAATTCTGTGTGATGTTAACTGGGTTAATTTGTTGCACGATGTTCTTACCGCCAAGGCTTCTGGCGGCGTCTTTCAGGCTCCCTGAGAAGTATCCTTCCAGCACCTTCCGACTGACAGGTTTTCCAGCCTTCCGTCCCGTCTTCTTCTTCATCGTCTCTGGTGGCGTTACACGATCCTCGGCCCCGTTCTGGTCTGCATCATGGATGCTTGCTTCTTGATGACCGTCGCCGTCCGCAACATCTGCGGCCAGATGATGCTCATCCTCCTCTTCAGATTCCTTAGCATCGTAGTCTCCATGACAATTCAGTTCACTGGCAGCATCTGCAAGAACCACCTCCACACAAAAATCGTGCAGGCTATCCATTGCCGTCACGTTCAAGCTACCGCCGGAGCATAGCTCCCGGATAGTGGAGGCGATGGCGTCCACCAATGCCTTTTGCTCCGCGGCGCTCCTGCAGTCTGGCGGGAGGAAGAACTCCAGCACCACGCATTCCCCATCCTCCTGGCCGTCGTCCATGGTGGACCGCGGTAGCCACAACGGCACGGCGAGGCAGCCGGCCAGGCCATGCATGCGGGCGTAGTGTGCGAGCGGGTAGGCGTCCTTGGAGCGCCTGGACACGTCGGTGCAGAACCGCGGGCTGCCGTCCACGGCTGCCTCGCCGACGAGCCCCTGGCCCCGCCGCAGGTGGTGATCGGCGCAGGCCTCGCGGAAGACGCCGTAGTTCACGGCGTCGGCGGCGAGATGGAACGGAGCGCCGGCCGTCGTCAGGGAGAAATGCTCATGGTTGTCGTCAGCGCTGCTCTGGCTGCAGCGCTGGCACCTGACCCAGGCCTGTGCCAATGGCAGCTCGTGAGCTTCGCGGACGGCGGCCAGGGGCTCTGACACCTCCAACAAGGCTGCCTGAGTTGCCTCTGAGTTGCATGTCTGCATCAGATGTTCATAGTTAAGAAATATCTTTGGCTTGGTAGATGAACACAAATGGATATTAGCAAAAGCAAGTTTTGTTTGCCAACTTTCATGCAACTGTATAATACTCCCTCCTTATCTAATTATAACATGTTTTAGATCTTAATTTCAGTGTGAAATGAATACGAACTAAAATGGATGTACACACATACTAATGCGTCTAGATACATGTTTAGGGTAGCTTCTGTTTGGTGTGCCTTTAAGACGCTGATGGTGGTGACTTTGGTTATATTTCGTTATCTGACGGTAATGAAATTCGATCCACAGGGATCGTGTTGCAAAAAACTAAAACATCTTATAGTTCAGAATAGAGATGCACCAACCGTCTGGTTCACCCAAAAGCTAAAGCTGAAATGAAAATGTGCAACATGAATGGATCAGTTCACCCCAAAACGTCTAGATGCATTGCATTCTTAGATGAACATGAATGGATTGTATACGAAAACCAATGTTGTTCCAAAGGTTCTGTCCGATCACAATGGATCAGCCACCCAAAAGTTTCAAAGAAATTGTGTGCAACATAGGTACCCATAGATCGCATGTCGTGGCACGCACCTCGGTTGGCACGGGGTGGCAAATCTCTGAACCTCTCAATGACACTGCCTGCATGAGTGCAAGTCCAGGAAATGTTACTCAACACAACCCCTAGGGAAGATAATCGTGCAAGCTTTGAAAGATTCATGGCGACTAGCTAGAATAAACATTTCTTCAGATGGAGCAGTAGTTAGTTGTTGCGGTGGAGAGGGACGGATGGGTACGTGACCTGGAGGGCCTTGCAGAGCTTGTCGGCCTCGGCGGCGAAGCACGCCACGGGCGCGGCGGTGAAGACGAGCTCGAGGACGGCGATGCAGCGGCGCGCGTCGGCGGGGTCGAGGATGGGGAGGGCGAGGCTGCCCTGGATGTCGTAGATGAGCGCGTAGCTCATGCGCGCGTACTCGCCGGTGCCGTAGAGCTGCACGTTGGGCGTCCACTCCGGCGCGCGCGCGTCGAAGACCCGCCCCGGCAGCCCGCGCTCCTCCCAGGTGTGGTCGCCGCCGTCGACGGCGAAGACGTGCGCCAGGGAGACGGTCCTGTACTGGAGCAGCCGGCGGCACCCCGACGGGAGCACGAAGGGCTGCCCGCGGGTGGCCAGCACGCGGCGGCGCCGCTCCCCGTCCCGCGCAGGCACCGCCGCCGGCGCCCAGACCTGCACCAGCGCGCCGCCGCCGGCACCGTTCGAGGCCTCCTTGTAAAGCCTTAGCGCCCGCGCGATCCGCTCCTTCGTGCCGTCACGGTCGCTGAGGCACAGGCTGAAGCTTTCCTCGCTGAGGACCCCCTCCATGTCGGCATCCATCCCCACCACCATTACAACCCACCCACCACCAACCTCCAACGCAGATCAACAAACACGACGACGACGGCGACAAGAAGCAGACGAAATGCTACCGCCGGTGGCGCGTATGCATGTGCGGAAGTGAATTGGATTGCGCGGTCGATGTCGAGCCGCAGCTTCTCAAATCCTTAAATTGGGCGGGTCAACGTCGTCGCTGCTTCTTGTTTTATGGGCGGAGGAGGAGGTGACGGCTGCGATTGGGCACCGAGTTGATTAAATCGCCGGTCCGTAGGAATATGCCGATCGATCTATGGAGATTACATCCGTGTTGATTAATGCCAGCGAGTGATTAAACAAGGTTATCGCCATGTCCCCCCTCTGCTGCTGCTTTGGACTTTGGCGATGGAGGTTTCAAGCCTGGGCAGTGTACCTTCATACGGCTCAGGGATCGAGCAAAAGGGTTTTGGTTAAGAAAATATTGTGTCTCGTGATTTTTTCCATACGAGATTCCATTCCACTGCATAGTACTCTATCCGATCGAAATTGGTTGACATAGAGTTGGTTAAATATGAACATATCTAGTGACAACCTTATGTTAATTACTGTGGCTATGCTTGAATTTTGAATGTTGGATAATATACTTTGTAGTTTAATATAAAACGTTTTGGTAGTTCATATTAAGGGACATAATTAGTATTTAACTGAGTATGCATCAGTCGACTGAGTGGCCGGAGCCCATCCACTTTTTCATAAGACAATAGTCATTAGCTATAGAGGAAAAGGTGCCATACCAGCTGGACAAACATTGCATTGGGGCCGGAGTGAACACGGAGGAAAAGTTCTTCTTTTGCTAGTTGAGTTTAAAAAGTGGGGCCAATATAAAGATAGATGGGAAGTCAAGCAAGAATGGGCTGGGAGTAGTGATCCGGAGTGGAAAATAGCAACGATGATATATCCTTAACAGGCAACGTCCGTTCAAGCACCAAAACGGCAACCCAAGTGGGTAGCTAAAGCAAGATCAGAAGAGATAAGGGCAGATAGATATTTTTGAAGCAGGCCACGTGCGACTCAAAGCTCCATGCCTTTTAAGCCAAATCTCACCAACTGCAGTGGACGAGTTCTTAATTTTTGAAACTAGTTTCTGGTATTTCCCTTCAAATATATCGTTTTCCACTTTAATTAGCAGGTCAGATGTAAGCGTCAGGTGAACTGCCCACACATGAAAATGTTAGGTGAAATCAGGACCTGTTTTTTTTTCACCTTTTATGGGGGAGGAGTTCCTTTTGTATTATATAAGAAAATTTAAGGATAAATTCTGTAAGCACCGCCGAGAATTTATCGATACGCTTAAAGACCATAAAAGAAATCTTGCTTCTGATTATACCACTGAGATTTTGCACTGGGTAAATATTTCATATATTGTGTTCTTGTGATTTCCAAATGATGCGCTGATTTTAGAACACTTTTTATTCTATATTTCGGAGTAAAGTTCGTTGCAATTTCCACTGTGACTATGCCACAATTTTTAAATATACTTTGCATCAAAATAGTGAGCAAATCAGCATGAAATAAAGTATTATGTTATTTTGTAATATAGTTGCAATATAATTCTGGGAGAACCAGCGGCCAGGACGAGACGAGTCACGAAAGAGACTGGGGATCAGTTGGGAAGGGGGTTTCCTGTTTTAATTTACCGATGGGTTCAGGGGGTAGGAAGATCGATATTACTCCCTCCCATCCATATTAATTTTTTCTAAATCAAATGTTTCTAGATATAATCTAGTACTAGATACACCTATTTCAATGACAATTAATATGTATCAGGGGGAGTAGAAAAATCGCACGAGGTTGGAATCTGCTACACGGTCAGTGCCCGGTCAACTGACGGAAGTGGTAAATCTGTACTTGGTGCAAATTTCCAGTTGTAGTTTTGGGAAGCGAGAAAAATCGAGTGACAATTGGACGTTTTAGAAAATTTGACAGTGGTGTAGATAGAAGTTACTCAAAATATAACCAGAGAAGTGTATGTTTGTTCAGCCTTGTTCTTTTGTAGAGAAACCAGGCCCATTTTAAAAGACATGCTTGTCAATAAGTAAGGTCATGACCGAATGCTCTCCCGGCCCATTCGACGAGTTCTTTTAAGGTCGGATGTGTAGTTTCGTGCTGATTTCCAGTCAGAGAACACAGTGGATCCCCATGTTGTGAACGCTGTAATGCCGAGACTTGTGCTTGATCATCTGGAGCCCCTTCCGGCGGGCACGGACCACCTCCATGCCCGTCAACACGGTAAGCTCACTATCATCAACCTTGACCTTCTTCACGCCACCTTCCTCCTCAGGGGAAGGCCCTCGGAAGCAATGGGTGGCGATACAAAACTTGCCCGAGCCAAGATTCACCGGGTAGCGCCTGGAGATACGCCACCCATCAGGCAGGCTGTCAAGATAATCCCAAGCGTGCAAGAGAGCAGGAGGCTCTTCTCCGTCGAGGCATGCGGCTAGGTCAGAAGCACACAGACGGTGCTGGGAGCTGATAGATCCTCGAGAGCGAACCAGAGCCGAAACTTGTGGACATACTCCGCCGCGCCACGGAAGGGCGGCGTCCATCCGCCAGCCTTCGTCCACATACACCTAAACGTATCGAAGGCGCAGGCCCGGGCCCACTGTGGTGCCAACTGTGCCACTGGCACAGGGCCCACGAATTTTGGGGGCCCCAAATTTTCTATATATATGCCTATACAAATTTGTACAAGATTTAGAAAAAAGGTAGGCTTTATCTGGGGGTTGGGCCGCATGGCGCGCTGCTGGGCTTGATGGCACGCTGCGCTGCTGGGCTCTCGCGTGTGCTAGTCTATCGATCGGATAGGAAACGTATGGAACTTGATCCATCGATCTGCAAACGCCCAGTCGCCCACGATTCCCACGCCCAGCCGACAGCGACGAACACGAACCGACACGGCGACACATGCCATGTCCATTTGATCGTTCGCAACTTCGCATCCACAGCGCCGCTGCGCCGGCGACGAGCGACACCGCGGTGACGGCGCGAGAGTCCTCTTCATCGGCGACTGATCAAAAAAATAGGCATAGTCCGGTTGATTCTTTGTATCCACACACTTCTAATTTTTTATCGCATCGACACTTTAATTTTATTTTATTTATCTCTTGTATTTCGTGTTTCATTTCACTAATACATATTTGACATGGGGAAACATCGGTGCTGTTCCAAGAAGCGTAAGAGGAAAGAAAAACAACAAAATTTGATTAAATCTCAAAAAGGTGTTATGGACAAGTTTATTACTACCTTCGGTCCGAAAAAACTGACGCAGGTTATACGTAATGTTTGTACGGGATACATAGTGTTCTCTGACACATTTTCTGGGTCGGAGGGAGTAGAAAAGAAGCATCACAAGTGTCATCTGGTAATCATTCTATTGATTCTTCTACCCTTGTACATGCAATTGTTCCTTACAATCATTTCAGAGATGGCCAGACAGATTCAAAAAATATTGAGGTACGTTAGAGGAAGAATATATTGATATTAACATGAATAATACAATTGGTGCGGATATTGATGATTCTTTTCGTCTCACATATTTGATCAAGAAACTGGGATTATCTTGATTCTAAATAGATTGATATTTTAGCACAAAAGGGTAAAAAAAAAGCCTTATCAATTAAGAAAGGTCCTAAAGAATATATCGTAAAATATTTTGTCATATGTATTAGAATTTTTTTAGTTCAAATTTTCGTGTGAGATAGGGCCCCGTTTTAGATTTTCGCACAGGGCCCCCGATATCGGTGGCCCGGCCCTGCGAAGGCGTAGGTGCCTTCCTTGGACGACGCCAATATGGTTGAGCCGTCGACCATCGCCGCTGCAAAGGGAGGACCCGTAGCGTGAGCACTGTCAGGCGGTGCTCATGACATACAGGCCGTGTTTGCCTCCGCCGCGGCCGCTGCCACCGGGTTGGTTGGTGGTGGACAGGGCGATTGAATTGGCTGGCTTGCGGAAGCTGGCTGGGCGCATGGCAAAGGGTGACTCCTGCACTGCGTCGTAGACTATGACCTTGCCTTCAGGATCTGCTAACATGACGCAACGCTCGCCCTGCGCTGGCAGCATGGCGAAGAAGTGGAAGTCGCCGGCGTTCGTCTGGTTGGGCACGTTAGGGAAGTAGAACACTGGCTTGGGCAGGTCCGTGAAGTCTGAGAACGTCGATGGCCACCCCCATGCTTCTTCTCGGCCTTGGAAACTTCTGCGGCAGTTGCGTTTTCAGTTGCTTCATAGAAGAGGTTCATCTGCATCTTGGAGAGTTTAGTCGGGTGCAGCGCGTAGAAATAAGGGTGGCGAACCACTATGTTGAGAAACCTCCATCGCATCGTGCCCAGCCAACACCCAAGTATCCTGAAAGACACCAAGGAAAGAAGAGAGTACTATCAGTTGCGAGATCGTAATACCCGTGAGTTCCAATGTAGACGTGAGATCGTAATACCCCGTGATCCCCTCTAAGAAAATTACCTTCAGTTGTGCTCGATCGTCTACCAGAGGCGGAGCAGAAGGGGATTGATCGAGCTTTGGAAGGAAGCAGCGAGAGGGATGTAGGAGAGTCGGCCGAGCCGAGCAGAAAGGCGGCGGCGTTGGAAGGGCGCGATGTTTTCGATTGTATTTTGCCCATGGCCGGGGTAGAATAGTCTCTAGTTATTGTGGGCTTGTCTGGGCTGATTGCTCGGTTCGACATGATACTGGACCAAAACGGTTGTGCCCACGGATTTTTTTTCGAGGGTATGCCAAAATGGCATACCATATTTGTATGGAAAACTCTATTGTCCAAACGGCTGAGCCAGTTCACTCGCTCGCGATGCAACGCGCTTATCCTTCGCAGTAGACAGGAGACCAGCCCCTTGCGCCCGCTCGCGTTTTCCTTTGCGTTGACCACCATCACCAAATCCATCGGCCCACGCCCGTGCATGCTAGCTTCCGTGCGTAGCTACTCCCTCCGTTCGGATTTAATTGACACACATTTGGTTACACATGGATGTATCTAGACACCATACAAGTATAGATACATCCATATTTGCATAAAACCAAGTCAATTAATTTGGAACGGAGGGAGTACCTACCTATCCATTCACCTGCCTGTACGTGTGCGTATGTGTGCAAGGCACCACAGCATCCTTCTAGCTGCTTGCTGACGCCCTAGAATCTTGCGCATCTCGTCCCGTGGGCCGCCACCTTCCTGGAGACCACCAGCAGCGGCGGCCGCCGCCGTGGAGTCCAGCGGCAGCCTATGCCGCGAAGACTACCAACCGTTGTTGCTCCGGAGCCACTGCCCCTGAATTCCCGCGTCGTGCCAGGTCAGGAGCAACGTAGCTCCTCGCCGCCAAGGTCACTTGTCGAAGCCAACCCTATCTGCGTTTCGGGTGGAGCTCTCCTGATACCTCATTTGTTCTTTGCTCCGCTCCATCGGCAAGTTAACCAGGCGCCGCCGGTCCCCATCCCCGTGCGGACTCCCGCGCCGACCAAATCGTCTCGGATTGGTGGCCGGCGAGCTCAAATTCTACACGGTGGTGTTTACATATAGGATGGAAGGTAAACTTTTTTTTGGGGCGGGGGGGGGGGGGTTGTCCACGTTGCATGCGGTGCGCGATTGTGCTACATAAGTGCATCATTTTTATTGTGAACGTAACGTGATACAATGATTCCTGTGCATATGTTATGAAGAGATTGCTCTAATGTTACATATGTGTTTCTATAATGATGTATGAGTTAGAAATAAATGTTGGATGCATTGGTTTTATTTGCTGCAAATGGCCAAATGGCCACACTTTTTCAACATTTTTGCTACATACTTATTTAACTGGTAACTTTGTTCCATAAGTTATTCGTTTTTGCTACATGTTTGTGTCTTAAATGTTACAACATCTTTTGCTACACATTACGAGTTTATTCAGATTCGTGGGAAATTGCTACACATGATGCTACACATCAAAAGAAAATGTTACATTCGAGAGTTTTTTGTTGCATTGATGGGACGCAATATTTTCTGGAAAGAAATGTTCCATGGGATGTGCAAACATGGAGAAAAATGTTACATGAGAACGTGCAATTACGCATGAATCCTTGTGATGAGCATACATGGAATTGTGTTTCCTGTGTGTAGTTGAGAATGAGGTGAAGGATGTGATTCATGCAAGTTGTGCAGGGACGGAGCTCAAGGTGTGGGGCGGGGGGGGGGGGGGGGGGGGCATGCCCCCCTCCCCCGATGCTAGATTTTTTTACCAAAGACGCCCTATATATCATGTGTGTTGATTCCTAAATTTGCTACAAATTATCTATATGGGCCCCTCTAAGTAATGTTTTGTTCAATTGGCCCCCATTTCTCTGGTTCCTGGCTCCGTCCAACGTCTCACACACTCAGGTCAGACCGGCTGTACCTATAGCCGGCTGATCTGCACGCCTATTTTTATAGAAGGGAAGTAACATTTACAAGAAATTCAAGGACAAACGGCGTACAATCGGCCCTACTACATGCAGTCGGCCTGAACACACAACAATCCCACCAGACTACCCAAGCATACTCTCGCGCATGTATTCTACTCCCTCCTACTCTCCCAAGCTCCCACACGAATGATCCTGCCTAATCTGCCCACAGATTGATTCCTTGCGATCGATCGCTCTCTTGGCACTTTCTAAACGAGCATAGATTCCTTTCTCCTGGGCTACAATTTCCCTCTAATTAAAAAATTAGAAGTTTCATCAAGACTGGAAAAAACTCTTCAAATATATCCCGCAAACGTGTAAAATCTTGATTTCAAATACTTTCTATTCGGATCTACACAAAAAAAATGACAAGTGTGTGATCTAAATGTACACAGTTTCAAATATCCAAAATCAACATATGTCATTTTTGTGGAGTCCATGATATAAAGTATTTCAAATCAAGATTTTACGTGTTTATCGAATATGCAATATGCAGGATTTTCTCAGATTTTTTTTCAACTTGTAAATATGATTTTTGATTTGTTTTTTTTAATTAGAGGGCGCACTGAAGCTCAGGAGACAAAAGTGTTTTCTGGTTCTAAACCCTAAACACAAAGGCTCTAACTTGCTCCACGACAGTTTGTAGAAGGTGTTCTTCAGTTAACTGGCAAACATAAATTCCTTTGTTTTTAGAAACAAAGGCAAACGATTTGCCATTTTTATTAATAGAGAAGAAGCTTTTAGAGCGTTTTAGATAGTGCCTAGGACAAACCCTAGATGCACAAAAGTCTACTCTCGCACCATTACATTGCTTAACAAAGAGGCCTCGGCCCTTCCCCACAATCTCGCTTCCTCTTTAAGCCCCGAAACTACAACAACAAGCGGGGATGCGTGATGGCGGAAAACACGGGAGTTTTGTTCCTTCCAAATCTCCCAAGAGACAAGCAAGGTGATGGAGGCCAACGCTTTGCGGGGGCTCCCTCTCTCGGAAGGCATAGATGTTGAAAGTGCATGTTGCCCCATGCGTGGTTTTGGTAATTAATGACAACCCTTATGGACTAATATTTGTATTGAGATATTATTGTAGATCTTGTCCAGGAAAAGATTGGAGTTCATGTGTTGGACTCTAGATGTTTACATGATGATCAATGCTCTATTCAAGGATTTATATGAAGAATGGTCATGTGTAGAGTTGAGCATAATGCAAGTGTGGCTTGGAAAAGAAGATTGAGGGAACGTTCATGTTCATCTCCAAGCCATCATATATGTCAAGAGAAGAAGATGAAGTGCAAGTTCAATATGATCCATCTCGGAAAATATCATTTGATTGAAGCTTGTAATGGATACATGAAGACGGAGCTAAGCGAGACTCTCCCATAATGGTGTATGGGGGGTATTTGGAGAAGTCTTCATCAAGCATGTGCTAGCAAGCATGATCAAGAAAGGTTTTCCAACTTGAGAGAGTCAAGATCGTCATCTTCTAAGTCAAGTGGAATGCGCAAGGCAAAGGTATGATCTTGATAGGGTTTCTATTTTACCGGTTTCATGGTGTTAGCTCGGAGACCGGGTTATAGGATAGATACCGTACTATCAAGAGGGGATCTCAAGTGAGTAACTTAATCGCATCTTTTTGGAGAGCTCAAACCTTTGCATACTTGGCATATCATTTTTCTTGGTTCTTATTTGGCTTTTAGCCATGTGAGATTTTAGAGCTTGTGTTCATCTCCATACCAAGCTCTACTTCATCAAAAACGGATTTCATATGAATATCTTGTTGAGTTTTTTATGTTGGAGGTTTTACCGGTTTGCATTCTCTAGAGAGGTTTTACCTTTCTACATTTGGTTGTATCCTCCATCTTTGGACTATGATGTTTCTCTGCATAATCTTGTCGTGCTCGTTGTGGTGATTCCAACGAGCCCAAGATCATCGAAAACGGAGTTCGGATGCCCAAGATATTGTTGTTTTCGTATTGGTGTTTCTGCAGTCTTCTGAGGGACGGAAGTTCCGGATTTTAGGCCGGAAATTCCGGCCCCCGGGAAGTTCCGGCCCAAGTCCAGTACCGCTTTTTAGCCGTTTTTCTGGGGTTCGGAAGTTCTAGGACGGAAGTTCCGGCCCTTGGGCCAGAAGTTCCGGCCCTGGGACCGGAAGTTCCGGTCTAAGTGTGGCTGCAACGGCTATTTTCGTGGGAGGGGCTATAAATACCCCTCCCCTTCTTCAATCTTGAGTTGCTCGTTTTTCCTCTCTCTCTCCCAACATTGTTGACCTTGGAAAGCTTGCCTCCCTCTCAATTCCTCCCATGATTCTTACATATCTTTGAGGGAAAAGTGAGAGGAGATCTAGATGTACATTTCCACCAATATATCTCTCCTCTTAGTGAGGGGAACCTAGTGGATCTAGATCTTGGAGTTCATTTGTTGAGTTCTTGTTTGTTCTTCTTCTCTTCTCCCCCCATAAGTATTAGTTGCTTTTGGTGGGATTTGGGAGTGAAGGACTTGAGCACTTCTTGTGTCCTTGCCATTGCATTTTTTGCATCGGTTTGCTCTCTCCACGAGGATTCGTGGAAGTGAAAGTTTGTGAGCTTGTTACTCTTGGGTCGTTGGACCCTAGACGGTGTTCGTGTGACCTATTGTGGTCAAGGCCTTTTGTGGCTAGTTGGTACCTTTTGTGGTCACTTGGGAGCTCCCAATCCTTTTGTGGGTTGTGCCTCAAGATCGTTGTAAGGGACTCGATTTCTGCCCAAAAGGAAATCAATAGTGGAAGGCGAACCGAGCTTTTGGGCAAGGTTCGTCGGAGAATAGGGTGACGTACTCCCCTCAAAAGGAGGAACTCGGGAATACATCTTCGTCTCCGCGTGCCTCGGTTATTTCTATACCCGAGCTCTTTACTTATGCACTTTACATTGTGATAGCCTTCGGCTTGAAGTATTAAATCTTGCTATCACATTGTTACTTGTCTTGCTTAGCATAAGTTGTTGGTGCACATAGGTGAGCCTAGTTTATTTAGGTTGTGTGCTTGATAATTTATACACCTAGTTTTATTCCACATTTATCAATCCTAAACCGAAAAAGTTTTAAACGCCTATTCACCCCCCCCCCCCTAGGCGACATCCTTGTCCTTTCAATTGGTATCAGAGCCTGGGCTCTCTTATTGGGCTTTACCGCCTAGAGAGTAAAGATGTCGTTTAGAGAATTAGTGCACAATCCCACTTTTAAATTCGATGGCAATAATTATGATGTATGGAAAATTCGCATGCTTAATCTTTTTAGGGCCATGGGTCCAAATTATATCATGAGTATTGTAGATGTGGGTTTTTCTCCTCCAAAGGATTCCCAAGAATTATCTTTAGGAGGAGGAAAACTCTCATCTCGATACTCAAGTATCTAATGACCTTATATGTGTTTTGAGCGATGTAGTTCTTGCTTCAATCATGCCTTTTCGAAACGCTCATGAGCTTTGGACCAAGCTTCAAGATAAATATGAAGTGTCCAACATTATTGAGGATGATTGTTGTCCCTCCACCTCCGGCCGTGATGAGCTCACTTATTTTTCCACTTCACCAACATGTGATTTGTCACAAGGTAATGAAATGGTGAGTGGTGATAGAAATTGTATTGTTGATGGTGAATGTACTATGACTATACTTCATCTCTATCTCATTGCAATGTTCTATCTTTGGACTTAAACTCTTCTAGCACCCTAAATGTCTTACATGCTAGTGTTGATAGTCCTTGCATATCATGTAATAGTTGCTTAACTAAATCTCATGATGATATGCTCTCTATGTCTTGTTGTCATGAAAATAATGCTTCCGTATCCTCTTGTACTTGCATAACTAACAATGTAGATGAAACCCAACATTTGTTGGAACAAGACATGGATCTCAATGGTGCTTCAAGTATATCTTCATCATCATCCATTTCTCACTTTTGCCTTATGGCTAGGGATTCAAAAGTATCTTCACCTTTGGAACCCACTACATCTTGTGATGATGAGGATGAGGATTATTATGGATTAAAAGAGAATGATATTGACTCCTTAAAGGAGAAGAGTGAGATGGTTTTGGTGCTCTCCCTAAAGGTAGTCAAGCTTGCTCTTACTTATGTGAAATTTTGACTTTTGCTATTAAGTGCAAGGATATCATTGAAGAAAAGGGAAGGATTGAAAGAGAGGATGCTATGGAAAAAGCATCCTTAGAAAATGCTCTTGAGGAAGAGCATGAGCTTCGAGTGTCTCTTGAGGAGAAACTTGAATCTCTTGATGAAACAAATGATCTATTATTGCTAAAATCATTAAGGAAAGAGATCATGCTATTGCTAAATATAAAGTGCTTAAAAAGGAAAAGTTGAATTTGGTGTTGGCAATGCTAGACTAATGAGGATGTAGAGAGACTTGACAAAGCTCATAAGGCTTTGGAAAGTGAACACTCTCTCCTTACCAAGTCTCATGATCAACTCCAAACTCAACTATCTAAAATTGATGTACCTAGCTCCTCTACTTCCTCTTGTAATCATGCTAAAATTATTGAGGAAAATGCTAGGTTGAATGATGAGCTTGCCAAGTTGTCTTCTTCCATTTCTAATATTAATGATGCTTGTGCTACTAACTCCACTCTTGTGAAGTCTATTTTGAAGGAGAATGTTGAGCTAAGGGCTCAACTTGTTGCTAACTAGCAAGTATGGGAAATTGGAAGAAAGTCATGAAAAGCTCTCTAGCTCTAATGAGGATCTTCTAGCATCCCATGCAAGGCTAAAGTTAGCTCATGAGGCTATCACTACAAAGGTAACATCTTGTGAGCCTCATGTGGACAAGGCACAACTTCTACTAAATGCTATATTGCCTTGTGCTAGTCCTTGTAATTCTACATCACATACTATTGCTAAATCTTGTGATGAATTACTTTCTATGCCTTGTTGCTCTAACAATGAAGCTCTACTTCCTCTAGTGTTTGTGTTGATACTAACCATGTAGAGGAATTAAAAGAGCTCAAGGCCCAAGTCACTTCTTTGAAGAAAGACTTGGAAAAGCGTCATGTTGGGAAGTCTACACTTGACAATATGTTGAGTGTTCAAAGACGCCCCAATGACAAGAGTGGACTTGGATTCAACTCCAAATCAAGAACAAGTCCAAGTATAACAAGAAGAAAAAGGGCCAAGAACAAGTTAAAGATTCGGCCAAGATTGTTTGCTTCAAGTGCAAAGTTGAAGGGCACCATGTTAGATCTTGCCCTTTGAAGAAGAAGTCTCTTAGTGAGAAGCAACAAGGGAAGAGCCTCAAGTTCAACTCAAGTTCTCAAGTTAAAGAACGGTCTCTTCCCAAGAAGAATCAAGCTACCCTCCTCAAGTCAAGATTCCAACTAAGAAGAAAGGAGGAAGCCAATGTTGCTACTATGCCGTGAGAAGGGCCACTTTGCTTCTTCATGCACTAATGGTACCTTATCCAACCCCATTATAATTGATGATGTTTATTCTCTTCGGAAGGATAAGGTTGGCAATGTGTTTGCCAAATATGTTGGTACTCAAAGTGGTGTCAAGAAAAGAACCATTTGGGTTGCCAAGCCTATTGTGACTAACCTCTTAGGACCCAACTTGGTTGGGGACCAACAAGCTAAAACTTGATCAATAGGTGTTGTTGGAGGGCATTGGAGACTTGGCTACATCATGAAGAATTAAGGGATCTTCATCAATTATATTCTCTCAAGCCAAGTCATTTGGATTATATTGTTCTATCTCATATCCAATGTTCCTCCTTGCGGTAACTTGTGCTTATATCATATATACATTGAAAGTTGCTTGCACCCTTGCATGTGTTAGGTTTTGTACCTTGCTAGTGTTTGTATGTGTTGTGCTCTCTACTTACTTATCTTGAGTAATCAAGTATGTGTATGTTGGTTTGCACACCATTTACTTGTGTTGAGCCTTATTGCTTTTATTTGATATCTTATCTTGTTGGCTCTCTTTGAGAGATTAATGGACTATCCCATTTTGGGAGAGTGATATGCTTCGTGCACTTCACAATCCTAAAAATGTGTGTACATGAGGAATACCACTTAGTGATGATATATTATCTACTCTCTATGTGGTATGTCATTCTCATGAGAAATTCAAATTCTATAATGTCCATTAATTATCTCTAGTTGGTTTGCTTGCCTCTTGTTAAGAAAATTGGATTATCACATTATGGGGGAGTAATAAGATTTGTGCATATTACAAACCTAGAAAATGTGAACATGTGAGGTATTGCCACCTAGAATTGATATTCTTCATTATCTTGTTCCTATGTGGCATGTTTCTCAAACAAGTTCCATATTTGCTTAAATGCTTTTTGCCTCACCGTTGGATCTTGTTTGTGATGGAAGTTCTTGATATGGCTTTCCCTAAATATGTTCTCATATATCTTTTTGGGAAACCAATTGCTTCAAGCTACTCTTTGGAGTTGCTTTGCATGATCGCGTGAATATTTGAAGCTATCAAGAATATGTACTTTTTAAGCATGGCTTTTAATCTTATTCTTTGCCATATGCTTATTTGTTGTGAAGTTGGTCTTTAATATCATTCCTATATACCACCGAGAAATATCTCCATATACTCCTTGTCCATGACAAGTGATACTCATAATTGTGGTGGAATTAGTAGACCATCTTCATTTTGGCTCTTGCTTTGAATTGCCTTATTTTATTGCCAAGGATTTGTTTCGGTCTAACTCTCGTTTGTCTTCCTTGCATCTTTTGGATCTTTTGCTCTACTCAAAATTTGTTTTGTGCTTTCTTGAGTTAGGAAAAGCAATGATCCCATCTTGTGCATTTATATTCAAGTCATACTTCTAGATAATGCACTATCTGGGGAAGCTATCCTACATTGAGTAGAACACCATTCTTTAAATTGGTATTGGATTTTATTGTTCTTTCTTGAACATGACTAGTGTTTGTATAATATATATGGTGAGTGATGATCCCTTTGTGTGCATTTGTATTCAAATGCAAGATCATCAATAATGCACACATCTTGGGGGAGCATCCTATATGCTTTTGAACATTAGTTGTCTTCAATTACTCTTTTATCCCGATGACGTGTCTCTTTGGAAGACAAACATTTTTCGTGTTGGTACTTTGTGCCATCATGAAAAGTGTAGAGGGTTTGATTTATTCCTTGATCCTCTCTTCATTTGGTATGTTTTCAAATTGGTTCCTTCAATCATGTGTTGATTTGACTCTTTGATATAATTTGGGCAATTCGTTTTCTTGTCACACTTGTATGTGGTTTCTTGGTTTAATTGGTGTTTTGTCCAAATTGTATCTCATTTCGGTCTTGAAAGTCTTGTGCGTGCATATTTATTATGTATATCTTATGGCATGCCTACTTTTATTGATCCAATATATAGGATAAACTCTATCAAATCCTAAATGGCTAAGATGTGCATGAATTCAATTTCATATCAATATGCACATATTTATGTGGAGTTTGTCCTATGTATTGTAGTTGCTCTAACTACTTTGGACCCAATGAGTTTGGGTACCATGTTGTACTTGAATGTGTTTTAGGTACTCTCGAGATGCATTGGAAGTTTGTCTCATTTAAAAGGAAGGTGTTATCACCATGTGCTTATTGGAGCCAAGCTCGGATGATCGTGAACTCTTATCTTCTACATCAACAATGCTATCTCGGTAACAAGTATCTACCTCATGTATACATTTCTAGCTTTCAACCTTGTGTAGGTTGTATCTTGTCATGAATTTCCTTTGTGCGATACTTGTTATCTTTCTCGGAGCATCCCTTTTATCACCTTATCCTTTGTGGATACTTTTGATGTTATGATGAGTGTGTGTTGGAAGTTTATCTATATTCCTTTAATATAAAATTGGGCTTTGTGCTATGCTTTTAAGCAAAGATCTTATGGTGTATTTATGACTTCCTCTTGAATATCATGTTCTTTATCTTTGTACCTATTTTGTGTGTACATGTTTATTTGTGGACATATATCTTCGTGATTGGTGTCTACTTAGAAACTTATACACATGAGAATAGTTACATTTTTAATTGGTATTCCAATTCTTTAGTGACCACTTTTATTGCTTTTGATTCTTTGGTGGTTTCTAAAAGGCACAAGCTTTGTTTTTTCTTTTGATATCCTTTTGCATCTTAATAAGCTTGTGGACCTATTTGCTACATCTTCTTTGGTTTGTGTTCTACATTATCTAGGAGGGAGTGAGGATTGCATGTTGTGCAAACCATATAAATTGCAAATCCAACTTTGTGCACGTACCTTGGGGAGTTCCCTCTTAATTTTTAGAACACTTTTTCGATCCTTTTGATTGCTTGCTTTTTTTTGGTCGAAGTATCTTTCTCTTTGATTTTCTTTTGTAATCTTTGGATCCTCGATATAGTTTGATCTCCCCCCATCTATTCGTCATTGGATATGTGCATTTGATTTCACTCATATCATGAGAAATGCACACATTATGGGGGAGTTCTTATTATATTGGCCTTCATAATTTTTCACCCATTTCGGCAATGGATGCCAATGGGGGAGAAATTTAGAGGGTTTATGGGAACATGGTTTTGTTCTCTTGCATCCTTGCTTTTTGTGTTGCTTGGTTGCTTAATTCATTATATAAACCCTCGTAAAGGGATTGTCATCAATTACCAAAATGGGGGAGATTGAAAGTGCATGTGTTGCCCCATGCGTGGTTTTGGTAATTAATGACAATCCTTATGGACTAATGTTTGCATTGAGATATACTTGTAGATCTTGTCCATAGGAAATCTTTGGAGTTCATGTGTTGGACTCTAGAAGATTACATGATGATCAATACTCCACTCAAGGGTTTATATGAAGAATGGTCATGTGTAGAGAAGATGAAGTGCAAGCTCAATATGATCCATCTCGGAAGATATCATTTGATTGAAGCTTGCAAAGGAGACATGAAGACGGAGCTTAGCGAGACTCTCCCATAATGGTGTATGGGGGAGCATTTGGAGAAGTCTTCATCAAGCATGTGCTAGCAAGCACAATCAAGAAAGGTGTTCCAACTTGAGAGAGTCA
Organism: Poa pratensis; assembly: GCA_947311845.1. Classification (NCBI taxonomy): domain Eukaryota; kingdom Viridiplantae; phylum Streptophyta; class Magnoliopsida; order Poales; family Poaceae; genus Poa; species Poa pratensis. Next base: position 12,841,084 of record CAMZMU010000062.1, read on the forward strand.
AGATCGTCATCTTCAATGTCAAGTGGAATGTGCAAGGCAAAGGTATGATCTTGATAGGGTTTCTATTTTACCGGTCTCATGGTGTTAGCTCAGAGATCGGGTTATAGGATAGATACCGTACTATCAAGAGGGGTTCTCAAGTGAGTAACTTGATCGCATCTTTTTGGAGAGCTCAAACCTTTGCATACTTGGCATATCATCTTTCTTGGTTCTTATTTGGCTTTTATCCATGTGAGATTTTAGAGCTTGTGTTTATCTCCATACCAAGCTCTACTTCATCAAAAACGGGTTTCATATGAATATCTTGTTGAGTTTTGATGTTGGAGGTTTTACCGGTTTGCATTCTCTAGAGAGGTTTTACCTTTCTACATTTGGTTTTATCCTCCATTTTGGACTATGATGTTTCTCTGCATAATCTTGTCGTGCTCGTTGTGGTGATTCCAACGAGACCAAGATCATCGAAAACGGAGTTCGGATGCCCAAGATATTGCCGTTTTCGTATTGGTGTTTCTGCAGTTTTCTGAGGGGCGGAAGTTCCGGATTTTAGGCCGGAAATTCCGGCCCAACTCCAGTACCGCTTTTTAGCCGTTTTTCTGGGGTGTCCACCAACCCTTAACATTTGCAAAATTGTTCCATGAGTTCGGGGAGGTGTCGTGGAAGCCGCACCAAGAAGGATAAAGGACCAAACACGCTTGAAAAAACGACACTTGAAGAGAAGGTGAGCCGCCGATTCTTGGACTTGGTTGCAAAGCGGGCAATTTCCACAATTTTGCTATCCTCTTCGGGTGTAGGCAATCGGATATCCAAATTCTATCTTGTAGGACTAGCCAAGTAAAAAAAAACTTGCACTTCGGAGGAGCACATGTTTTCCAAACCACTTGATTCATGTTGGTGGTGACGAGTCCTTCAAACTGCATCTTGTAGGCCGAGGAGGCGAACGATCTTGTGGTATCACTGCTACGGTGGTGGTGGCAAACAGAAATTTCTTGTTGAAAGGAACCAAATTAAGCAGACCAACATCCAGACTAAATATTGATGGGTCATTCTCTGAAACCGATCACTCTGTCTGATGGTTGGTGGATTCATTGTTCGGAATGCAAATGGTGAGCCGACTGGTTCGGGTGCTGGAAGAATTGAGATCATGCGTCTGAAGCCCTTCAAGCCGAAGCAACAGCCTGTCTGACAAGTCTTCACTGGAATAAACATGGAGAGCAAAAATAATCTTTTGCTACTGGATTAAAAAAAGAGGGGCGATTAGATAGGAAGTCGAGCAAGAATGCGCTCGCAGCCTGGCACGCGAGAGAGTAGTGATCTAGAGTGGAAATAGCAACGACCGTACCCTAACTGGCGATGTCCATTCAAGCACCAAAACGGCATCCCAGGCACTCACCTAGCAGCAAGAGAACAGATAAGGTCAGATAAGATGCTTGTAAGCATGGCAATTACGACTCCGTTTCCAAAGATAAGGTCCATGAATTCTTCTTTTTAACATAAAAGGTACATGACTTTCAAACCATTTTACTAACCATACTGCCATGCAACGATGACTTCTTTTATCAAATCGAAAAGTACTTTTATGAAGAAATATAGTGCATTGACATAACAGGCTGCTAACTCTAGCACCACCACTGGACCACTAGTAAATCTGTTCTTTTTCTAATAATAATAATAATAATAATCACATCTTTTGTACCTATTACCTAGTGCATGATGAACTGTAACAGATCAGGAAATGGCACAGCTTCCCATAAAAAAAGGAAACAGCCCAACTCATGACACATAAGAATCAGGAGTGACTCAATACAGATCACCAGAGCATAGAAGTATTCACATGCCTACCAAAATCTTAAGAGCTTAAAGTGCATGGCAGGTTAAGCCTGCACCTTGTGACAGGCAATTAAACTTGAAATCTTACCGTAGGAAAACATTCAGCAACAGGAAAACGATACGCAGAACGAATGAATCGTATTGATGCGCTTATCGATCAACGTCCAACTCAGGGGGCTCCAAGTTCAGCTCCAAGAAATACATCAGCCATCAATTTTTACATGTATTATCTACGCAAGAGTCCAGTACTTGTATGTGTGTGCTGCCTAGTTTGAAACCGATATCTTTATAAAGACGACGATGTGAAGTGCCAAGATGTAGAGAACAAAAGCAGACCTAAGAATCATCAGCCTTTTCTGGCCTTCTGTTCTAACGCCACCAGATTGGCCGGGTCTGCGGAGACCTTTGGCGCCGAAATCTTCATCGCTGCTCAGAAGCCCTCCGCTAAAACGGTTCCGTGCTGCACCTGCTTCGCTCGAGCTGCCATGGAGATTTCTGTGTATACCGTTCAGCCTTTCCAGATCCTTTTCTTTGGCATGTATATCAGTGATGAGTCTTTCAGCTTGAGCCTAGAAAATAGCAAACCAACAGTAAGTTTTAGGATATTAGGAGTGGCGTACTTTTGAGATGATAACAAGACACTGCAGTTGGTACACTGGAGAATTTGAACTCACTTGTTTAGCTGTCAACTGTTCAATAAGGCTATGTAGTTGTTTCTCCAGTACCTTCTCCCTTTGGGCTGCACATGTGACAGAGGACAACAAATTTATACAAGGCAATGTAATTTCACGAATAGATACTTTTTAGGAAGAAAACGGTCCTTGGCACTAAATCCTAAGAGGAGATGCAACAAGTATTACTGGATTAGGTCGTGACTCGTGACTAAAGTTCGTTAAGTTTTTTATGTCTAAATAAAAGAAAGGAGTTACCAAATGTTTAGTTTATAAGACTCCAACCCATTTTTATTTTCACAAGAGGGTTAACTACGATCGTCACTGACCCAGATGGGTAAACGTCATTTTTCAAGCGTCATGGATTCAGATCCATGGACCTTGTCACAAGGTTGGCAGTTTGCCATCTCAAAAGTACAATGCCACAGAAAAAGAAGTCTAGTCCAATGAAAAATAATTGATATCCAACTCATCAAAAGTGAACACTTCGAGCACAAAAGTATATGTACGCATGAGACACTACATTAAAACTATCTTTGTTGCCCACAGTTTGGTGTTTTCATAGGTGTAGATCTAGCTTTATGTATGTTGTTTATTATTTAACAAAAGGGATTAACCTAAGTAACGCTTATTCTTTATCATTATTGCAAGGTAACAGTTTCCTCAATCTATGATACCCATACTTATGCAAATAAAGATGAAAAAGATACAGCTACTGAATTAAACAAAATTATTCACAGGATAAGTACCAGGACTTGGATTTTTCAAAGATTCTTCTTCGACCAAGGACCATACTTTCTCCAATCTTTGTATCTTGTCTTCCAACAATTTCTGTGAAAGGTGAAATAGTCATCAACAGCCGAACATGTATTTTCGTCCACTAAAGATACTATGAGATGTCCTACCATCTCTCCCTTCTTATGTTCCAAGTCTTTCGATTTGATATTAACCAATGATTCAGCATCTAGCAGAGCATTTTCGGTAGCTTCAGAAGCAGCTGTTGATACTTTATGTTGAGTAGCCTCTTGCTCCATGATAGCATTGTCAACCTTTGCCTTTAATCTAGCTCTGCAATTTCCATTTCCTGCAAATATCATATTATATTAAGGTGTTGTGGGAGTTTCTACATGCATTGGCTGAAACGGGAAAGATATGCTCAGGAAGACATGTCATTTGGAGACTTTCCTAACTCTGCAGGCCTAGGAACCAGCAAAAGGAGTTCCAGCCACAAGCCATAATCATCACTGATAAGTCCTACGCGGTGAAGAATGTATTACTTGCTTATAAGTTAGGATCCTGCTAAGTTCTCTCTCATAGATTGATCTACTTATTGCTCACATCACTTGCATACTCTAATGGAGCAGCTACATCTCATGGTGGATAAGCATTTTCTAGAAGTATAAAACATGGGGACACAGAAATCTGCATAATCTACCTAACAACATTGCTGTATCTCAGGTACTGTATTACGCACTGTTCATGCACTGTTCATGCAGGCCCTGCTGGAGCATTATTGCTTGGGAAGTAGAGAAAAATTGAGTTAGATTAGATTGCTACTCACAGAATTCGAGATATTTTAGTTGGATTGTTGCTAGAGATAGAGTTTGAGAAGATTGATCGCTGAATATAAGTTAAGTCCTAACAGACAAGTCAGAGTCAGGTCTATAAAAGAGTTATGTGTTGTAACTTATGTGATCAGGTAAGAACAATTAGGTCCCAGTCCCACCCACGTAAAGTAGTGATCCAAGGTCACAACAAATGTATGATACTAGTTCTCTCTTGCTCTTGCTCTTCCTTCTGTATATCCCCCTTTTCTCCTGTAAACACCTTGCAATTTATTTTGTTTTGCAATATAGTTTTACTGTCAGGGCCTCCCCTACAGCTTCCAGTTCAAAAGAGCTTATGACACAATCAGAGGTATAAGAGTGTTGCATATTAATGTTCTACAGGGGGATAAGGCTCTCGTCCTGGAGAAGCAAGGTGGAAGGTTCAATCCTTTGACATTCATGCTTTTAATGTCAAAAGGGTACATACTTGTCATTTGTACAGATGAAGACTATTGACTTGAACCACAAGCTAGATCCTAACTGAATTGTCAGTCCTAATTTTAAAACTCCTATAAGATAGCAATCCTAATTATTCCATTATTAAATAGGGGAGTGCTGCAAGATTTGATGCTACCTATGAACCTTGGCCCATACAACTGATGAAATAAAACTATGAAGCTAACAATTAAATAGAGAGAATATGACACAAGGGTAAAACAAGTACTACACCGCACAACAATGTACCTTCAAATTACTCTGGAGCATAGTGGCCTCCATCTGCTTTTCCTGAATTCTCTGTCGACAATCGGATATAGCCTTCTCGTAGGCGGTATTTTCTTCTTGAATTTTTACCTCTCTATGCAGTGCCTACAAAAGGTTGACAATTCACGTTAGAGAGGAAAGTGGGATTCTTCATTCTTAACACATCACATCTGTTTTCCTGTGACACTTTAATTGCCGTCTTTGTCAATAATCTTGGAGCGCAGCTCCTCCCCTAGGGTTCCTCCACCGCGCCGCCACCAACAAGCCCTCTCCGCCGCCGGCCGCCGCCCTCCCTGCCCCTCCCCTCCCCGTTTCCCCTCCCCTCCCGGGTCCCTCGCGCGGGGGGCTCCGGAGGGCACCAAGACCTCGCCCGGGCGCCGCCTATCCTTGCGCGCAGGCCGCTGCTGCCGCCGGCGACGGCGGTGGTGGCGGCGCCCTGCCGCCAAGGGCGGAGGGAGAAGAGCGCGCTCCTCCACCTCCACTTCTTCGCGCGGAGAGGCGGGGACCCGGCAGGGCGCGCGGCGGCGCGACCGTCTTCGGGCGGAGTTGAGCGCCACGGCGGTTTGGGGACGGCAGAACTGTGCGGCGGAGCACGGGGAGGAGCAGGTGGCCCGGGGGAGGTGCAGCGACGGGCGGCGTGGCTCTGGGCCCTAGGGCCGCTGCCGCTGCATCTCCGGCGCGGGCGGCGCTGGTGGTGCCGCACGGTCGTCTTCGCGGGCGGCCATTGCTGCGGGTTGGAGGAGGTCGAGGTGCTCGGCTGAAGGTGGTTGTGCTGCGCTGCCTGGGTCTGGCCTTGTGGGAGACGAGGGGCGTTGTCTTTGCCGGCAGCGTTCCTTCCTCCTGTAGGCGGCAGCGGTGTGCCGGGGCGGCGGCCCCGGGTGGAGGTGGTGCCGTTTTGGCGGCGGCCCATGGTGGTTGACGGCGGCCGGCGCGGCTGCTTTGGGGCGGCGCGGCAGCTGGAGGTGGAGGCTTCAGTACTCCTGCCGGCGTGGTGCGCGGAGGTGCTGTCCGTCTTCGTCCCGGTGCCTCCGCGCGGTGCAGAGCTCTGGTGCAAGATCGATGGTTCTGGGCCTTCTTCTCTGCTGGTCAGGTGGTGGTTGGGTGCGGTGGGTGGGACGAGGTGCAGGGTGCAGTGGCGTGGAGGCTATGCCGGCCAGGTCGGGTCGGGCCGATGATGCGCCGGCGTTGGTGGTGGTGGTTGGTGAGGCTTGCCGGCGCCGGTGGTGGTGGTGTGACGGAGGGTGTGCTTGGAGCTGGGGTGAAAACCCCGTCTCGGTCTGTACCGTGGCCAGTGATGGCGGCGGCTGTGGCCGTCGTTTACCTTCTTGGAGGCATCGCTGATATGTTGCAGCCCCCTCATGCTCCGTTCCATTCGGTGGTCCAGCTACGGGGGAAACTCTGGACCTTGTGGTCGGACGATGACGGCGCCCTGGCGTCGTTTCCCTCTTGTGGGCTTCGTCTTTGGAGCTGGATATCGGCAAGAGGGACCAGTGGAAGGCTGAGGTGTTCGCGTTGAGGCTTCTGTGGCGACGATGATGATGATGAGCGATGTCGGAGACGTGGCTGTGGCTGCGGTAGTCGGCTCTTCTTCGGCGTGTCCTTGGGGTTGCCTCGGCGTGTCTTGTTGCTGTGAAGTCGAAGCTGCTGCGGTGGGTTCCCGGTGGTGTACGATGACTGGCGACAGATGTTCCTTTCGGCGAGTTTCCACGGCGCCAGCCTGCCTGGTTCTCCTTCTTAGCTCTTCTTCAGAGTCGGAGCTGCGCCGCCTTTGCGCTTTTGGGGGAGCTGTCGCAGCTCCCCGGAGGGTTGTTCTTTGTGTTGCGGCGGGCGTCTTTTAGGCCGGGGCGGCGGCCCCGGATGTTGGTACGATGTCCGTGGTCTGCGAGCAGCTCTCCCTAGGCAGCTTGGGCTGCGGGTGGCTGGTTCGTGCGGCGTCGTGGCTCGGTTGCGAGCGGTGCTTTGTCGGGACGGCGGTCCCGGAAGGGGGTGCTGGCGGCGAGGCTGTCGGGCTGCTTGGGCAGCGGCAGCAGCGGTTGCCTTTTTGGCCGGGGCGGCGGCCCCGGATGTTGGTTCGGCGGCCGTGGTCTGCGAGCGGCTTACCTGGTGCAGCTTGAGCTGTGGGTGGCCGCGTCGTGCGGCGTCGTGGTTTTTTCTCGAGGTTGTGGGCTTCGCCCCGTGGGTTGTGTTGTGTTGTTGTATGGTTTTCGCCCGGTTTCTTCCATAATAAACCGGGCACCTTCTGCTTAATAAATGGTGAGGCAAAGCTTTTGCCTCGGTTTCGACATCTGTTTTCCTGTGAGTGGAAAACCTCGGCCACAGGTGTCCAAAGTGACAACATCACAACAGCACCTGTAATTTGCAGGTCACCAACCGGGTGACACCAGTCAATTGAACGAAAATGAGTACAAATGTAAACAGAGCAGCACAGTTCAATCATGTGCTCTCCCATTCACAATGGAAGTAACGGCTGCAGATGTTCATATACGGGTTGCACTTGTTAATCGAGTACTCAAATGGGTCGTATTGAGAAGAATTACTCTCCAACCTCAGGTCAATCAAATGAAATCCATTTACGCAAACATTGGATCTGCGCGAACGCTAAGAACTGTTGAGTAAGGAAGAAGGAAGAGGCACGAGGCGGCACGCACCTGCTCCTTGGTGGATGAGTGGGCGTTGAGCTGGAGCGCGAGGGCGGCGGAGGAGGCGAGGGAGTGGGCGTGCAGGTGCGGGAGCCGCTGCGCGACGTGCGGCGGGGGCACGCGGGCGCGCAGGTCCTGGATCGCGCGCCGCAGCGACGACGCCCGCGCGTCCAGGTCGGCGGCCTTGAGCCGCTGCTCCGGGGTCATGGCCGCCGCGCGCTCGCCCTCGGCGGCGGCCGCGGCCTCGTCGTCGCTGTCCCCGGCGCCACCGACCACGTCGGCCGCCCACGCCAGGATCCCCGCCATGGTCGAGCTCCTCTGCTCTTCTGTTCGAGGGGGGAATTCTGAAGACGCGAAAACGAATCGATCTCTCTATCTACTGAAACTGAAGTTATGTATATGCAGTTTTCTCCACTTGGAGAAAGTACTCCTCCGACTTTTAAAAACAGTGGTTTGAGACATGGGCAGTATCTTCAAAATTTATTTAACTCTGACGAAATTGCAGTGTGAAAGCATTTTCAAGCATACCATCTTGAAATATTCTAATGTCTAAATTTTAAAGACACCGGTAGTCAAAATCTGGACAACAATAGAATCCATCTAGTTTAGATATGAAGAAAATCAAGTTAGCTTTCATGCAAAAGCTGCAGAAATCCAAACCAAAAATTATAGTAGTACTGTAATAAGAACCAAAGCAGATCAATAAAATTTTCGAAGCAAAGTCCTTATAAATTGAAAAAACAATCACTACATATTAGGTAGAAAAGTCGATATAAGCTCATAAGAAATACTATAAAATGATCGCAGAATTGATACTATATTATTGTGCAAAAGCAACAAAGAACTGTAATTTCCAAAGCACATTCATGAAAATTTCCAAAGCACATTCATGAAAATTGTTACACAAGTATACACAAGTTATTTCTAAAGCACGCGTAGCGAAAAACACGCGATTGGCCTAAAACAAAACCAAATCATCATCACGATCAAAACGCCCCTTTCATATATGGAAGACCAGATTCGTTCATACATTCCCAATTTTGGATAAGCTTGCTGCACAACACAAACATTGTGAGCATTGTGAGCTTCAAAGAATTGTGATACCCTAACTCTAAAATGCTTGGCAGCTGAAGCAACGGCAATCTTTCCCCCAGGATGCCTTCCCCGTCGAGTGTGCTCGGTGCTCGCCAATCTCCAGATGGGCACAGAATGGACTACTCGGTCCATGTAGTGCCTAACATCTTTGCCATAAAACTGTAACGGTCCGCAGCCTCATCAATCTGAAATTGAAAGCAGGGTATGCAATAAATAAGTGAATAAGTGAAACAAAGACGCAACTTTGTACAAGTGGTTTGCACAAACCAGTTTCTTAGTCGGCCTGCCAGCTCCATGCCCTGACTTGCGGTCAATGCGACCGATTATTGGGTTCGTCTGCGGGCTGTCCTCAATGCTAGTGCACAAGACATACTGCATGGTCTGTGAATACCAAGTATAATGCTTAGATAAACAAGACATTTGATGACATCCAATATTAAACAGCAAAGCATACAGTTCAAGGCTTGGAATTAAAAGAACTCGATCATGGTTTCACTAACAGTAGCACCTGTATCTTGCTGACAGTCTAGTTCTATTTGACAACCCATCAAATTTATCACTAACACACAAGTACAATGGTTGTGAAACTGATTTGTGAATCTCAAAGTAAAACCACAACAAAATTGCATTTTATTTGAACTGTGAACTGTTCTCAATAAACTGCTGAAGAAGCATACAATCAAAAGAAAATATCAACATTTCTTCAGAAACAAAAGTGGCCTAACCTCTATGAGTAAAATTACAGAACACCCAAAATCCCAGTAAAACACCTAAAACTTTCAGAAAACGAGTGGAAGTAGAGATACAAATCCAAAACATCAGTTCATATCTCCATATCTGAAACCCGGTTTACAAGAAGAGAACCAGGACAAGTTGAAACTTAATTCATTAAAAAGGAGCAAGCCTTGTTTACACATCTTTCCGGTACTTCTCGAAATACAGATTAATAAAAAAAGTCTATGCGAACTTTTATGCAGTTCATCAAATCATAGAGTTGATAACTTACTCAAAGAACTCAGTAATGCTCATGTGAAACGACAAGTTGGCCACTGAGAGGCTGAAAAAGGCCTTATAAAGATTAAAGTTTCAGTAATATCTTACTGGCTAGCACCATGAGGTGGTGGGTTGGCCAGCCAGGTTTGAGACTCCCTTGTATCTTAATTAAATTTGGTCCCTAATTCCTCCTACTACCAACTCATGTTGTTTTATAAAGCTTAAAGTTTCCACTTCTGCATTGATTAAGACGTGGTTTTACAATATGAGGATCAGTTGACAACTAATTTTGGCTTTTCGTCATGTGGTTATGTTCACCCTAGTGAATTGTTAAGTTAAGGTATTTGAATAATGAGTCTACAAGACAGAATAAATATCAAAGAAAATGACCATAACTGCACTCAGGATTAACTACAAAAGTGCCAGAACAAAGAACTAAATACAATACTCATGAATAATATACAACATTGGACGACGTCATATCTAACATACTTATTCCATCAATTTTCATAGTGACTAGAATGCTAAGTGGTAACAGAACACTGACTCTAGTCGAGGACTGCATGTTTCCAATAGAATGAAAAGGAGAAATGGAATATGGAAATTTAACTTACTGCCAACAGCTTCAACGAGTGCAATGGCACAACACGGTCATCATGATCAGCAGTCAACAGCATGGTCGCTGGATACTGACAATTACCACCAAAGCTTTGCTCCCAAGGTCTCTTCACGTTATGAAGGGGAGAATATCTAGTATATGTCCATCAGTACACAAGTAAGCAAAAAGGTATCGAGAATAATTTATTAGAGCAAATCCAGAAAGGACGAAACTAATATGAATTACAGCGTAAGAAACAGAACAATAAGATCAACCACCAGATTCTATGTTGCCCCACAACCAATGCAGTAATGCAGTAATGCTATATAATGTCTACACAAATGACAAACAGGTACTGGAAGTAAGAGAAGCTCTCATACTTGATAAGCCAGCCGAATTCTTCTTCCTTATCTGAACAACCATAATCTGTAGTCCAGGCATGACCTATAGAAAATATAAAAAACATCAAACATCTACTGATAAGCTGTATAAATAGAGGTAAAGCACATGTAATCGCAAATCCACAACAGAACTAGAGAATACCAATTGTGAACTTGTGAAACCGAAGCATATCCATGACACCAACATGAGCAAGGGCACACCCAAAGAGATCAGGCCGCTGCAACAAAGTAAAGGTTTAAAATATGCATGCCAAATCCTAATCGTGCAACTCCAGTAGCTTAGCTTTGTAATAAAATGAGAATTTACTCTAACCTGGTTAATGCAAGCAGCAACGAGAAGACCACCATTGCTTCCACCTTCAATACATATTTTCTTGTTGCTTGTGTAACCAGCAGAAATGAGTTGTTCAGCACAAGCAATGAAGTCGTCAAAAACATTTTGTTTGTTTGCAAGTGCTCCAGCTTTGTGCCACTCCTCCCCATATTCTCCACCACCCGGATGTTCGCAATGCAGACAACAGAACCCATGTTCTTGCATAGAACAAGACGACTAACACTGAAAGAAGGGGTAATGCTTATGTTGAATCCACCATAACCATATAGCAAAGTTGGATGTGATCCATCAAGTTCGATATCTTTCTTCGACATTATGAACATGGGAATCTTGGTTCCATCCTTACTAGGGACAAAAATCTGAAAATCTAATTGTTAGCAATACTAAAACAGTACTGTAAGTAACTTAAGATCACTCATATAGAAAGCAGTACTATTTTAAGACAGGCCAAAAGGAGGCTACAAACTTAAAACTGATTAGAAGACAGATCTCTAACAAATATTGAAGTTATCACTACATTGGGCCAGGGTTCAATTAACCAGTTTGGCGCAGGAATTCCCGGTGACTAGTTGAGTTACGGCTAGCTCTGTAATTGCAGTGTTCAATTCCCGGTGACTAGTTGAGTTACGGCTAGCTCTGTAATTGCAGTGTTCCCATGCTTTTGGCATGGGTTACGAAGATAAAAAATAGAATTAGATAAAAACCAGAATCAGCAACGTTACCCAAAGTCAAGATCAGGACAAAAATTCTATTCCAGTTTGGCATGTCGATACTTTTAATCAGTTTTAAGTCAAGAAGACATAACTTGCTGATTCCAGTTTGCTGACATACTTTTAATCAGTTTTAAGTCAAGAAGACATAAACCATTCTACACGTGGAAGTATTGCAAAGGAAACCCACTTCCAACTTATCTCCCTGCACAAATTGCAGGTTTTGAGTTGTTACTTTAAAGACGAATAAATTTGTTAAAACTCCATTAGATATATCCTCACTTTTGTGTGCTCAACTGATACATGACATGAGCAAACTTGAAACCACTATCTACTTACATCTGTGGTCTCCATTGGCCATTCTTCTTATATCAAATGTTAATAAATTAGGCCATGCATGGTATACCTGCTTAACTTCAAAGCCTGTGCGGTCGAACCCAGGAACTGAAATTTCTCGAAACACCTTCATTTCAGGGATTGTAGATGTTAAGTTACACCTGTAAGTAATGCCCGGAGAAAGAAAACTTGTGAAGCCAATAAAGACTTCCTTGTCTTCCCGTTTACAAGAGATCTCTGAAACAGAACCAATCTCTAGAGGCAACTGATGAAGCAAATTTCCTGTTATAAGGTCTCTGATCTGCAGAGTATGCTTAACATCTGACATGTAACACACCACCAACTGGTTTCCATTAACCGCATCAACTGATTCCAGCACATCTCTTTCATGCTCACAAATAACATCAGTCCACACCTCTGGGTTTTTTATATTTACCCTTACCAGCTTATTCTTCGGGGCATTTTTATTGGTCAGAAATGTAAATTCATCGCCATCATTTGCCACAACTTCATATTGAGCATCAAAGTTGTCTATAAGCTTGACAAACGGAAGCATTTCCTTTGTGTCTTTGAAGCCTTCTATTCCTTGAGGAAGTGAAGAAATTTCACAATAGTATAGCTTGTTGACAGGATCACAACCATCATAGGTACCCAGTATGATGTACTGCCAACAAAACATATTGTTAAGATACTATATCTATTGTACTCCCTCCGTTCCAAATTACTTGACTTGGGTTTGTCCAAATACGGACGTATCTATACTTGTTTAGTGTCTAGATACATCCGTATTTGGACAAACTCAAGTCAAGTAATTTGGAACGGAGGGAGTAGGAAATATATAACTTCGAAGACATTTAACTGACTAAATATTTGAAGATACAAGTCCATAGTCCCTCTGCGTTTTATAATCGGCAAAACAAATGCAAATACTTAAACTGTATGCAGATTACACATCATTAAATTACTAGTGTGATTTTCTCCCTAGTCCCTCTGCATTCTATAATTAGCGAAGCATATGCAAATACTCTTAAAAGCATGCAGATCAAGGATTACGAGTCGACCTGTCGCAACTTGTCGCTCGGGTACCGACAAGTAGACAAGTCGCGCGACAAGTCGTGACTTGTCGCAACTTGTCGCAACTTGTCGAGGTTTTGAACTTGTCGCTGGGGTACCGACAAGTAGACAAGTCGTGCGACTTGTCGCGACTTGTCGAGCGACACTTAATCCTTGATGCAGATAACACTATCATTAAAGTAATAGTGTGACTTTCATTCCGAAAGTGGGTCGAGGCAATGAAATTTTAGACTAAGCTATATTCCCTTCACGGCCCATTATGAGGCTGGCATGCACAATTACGTAAGACTTGTTGGTTAACTTGTGTAGTCCAACATTGATCGATTAGCTTGTACAGTTGTTGGTTATATATTGACTTATATGGTAGTTGATCTGGTTCTTGTTATTTTATAACTCCTATATATGTGCTGTCACTTGTCAGCAACCTTTGAAGTTACATAGAACATAACTCATGGGTCAAGGTTATCGAGATCGTAATCTTGGATCAAATCGAATAACTGAACAAACAGGATAGATCCAATCTAATTGCTACAGACTGTACCAAATAGTTCTCTCAGGTGTTTCTTTCAATACTTTTGTTGTTACTTGTACGGTATCGGGTATTCACACCTCACTATAATATAATCACCTATCCTATTTCAATAAACGGTTGGCTATGTAATTGCAATGTAAAAGGACAGACCCAGTGCTAGAAGCTCCCACACCAGGTGGGGTCTAGGCAAGGATTATATGAGTCAAGCCTTACGCCTGCAAAGTGAAAGTGCAATGCAAAGAGTCTGAGTCGAACCCAGGACCTCTTGGCACATGTTTCTTCATGTAATGGCAATGTATTTAGTGCAAATAATTTAGTACTATTCTTAACTTATACATTCAAAGATAGTCCCTCCGTTTTTTAATATAAGATGTTTTAGCTAGCTCACATGTTGGCTAGGTGCACACCCAAATAAGTGTACATACATATTAAAACATGTCTACATACATGTTGACACATGTGAATGTGGACAAAAGCTAAAACATCTTATATTTATAAACGGAGGGAGTATTATTTAAAAAAATACAGTGCAACTAAAGATACATGTCATTTGGGCAAATAATAATATATGAATAAACAAAAAGTGAAAATTTATAACTAAAAGTGCATATGGTAACAATTATTTATTAGTTACTAAAACTGTTGTCATAGAAATCTAAAGACTCAAATGTAGATTTTGACAACCATGACATATGATATAGACATCGAAAAGAAGAATGAAGAACCAACTAGACACTTAAATATGGTCTTAGAGAGGGAGGGAGGGGGAGATACCTTTCCATCTTCAGTGACCGATGCACCCAAGGAATGTTTGGGGTTTTCAGGATCTTTCCAGCATAGTATATCCTCTGACTGATCAGATCCCATTACATGGTAATAAATCTGATGATTAATATTGATATTTGTCTCGGTTCCAGCATCCAGTTCCACTCTAACAAAAGGAATGACACAAGTAAGCAGTGGGCACTAAATTAAAAAAATTTAGAAAGTTTGTAAACCTACCCAGGTGCAGGATATCGGCCATAGAAAAACCCTTTCCCATCATGAGTCCAGCTAATAGATGAGAACTTCACCTGCACCGATCGATAGCCACATGTAGGATTTTATTATTTGGACCAAAAAAGGATTGTAGTAAGGTGGAGTGGCAATTTGCGACTACCTACCCAGGACAATTTGTCAGACGTAGGCTGTCTATCCGCAATGCGCATAACACGAATAGTGATCCAATCGCTGCCACTTTCACTTAGCCCGTAAGCAAAGTACTTGCCATCCTTGCTAATAGAATATGTTGAGAGAGCAACTGTCCCATCCTTGCTTAGAGTGTTCGGATCCAATAGAACTTCCGCCTCTTTGTCCAAATCATCCTGCATTTTCACCGCAAAGCACAGTCAAGCTACTGCATCAGCTCATCAACAGCATAATACCAGAGCAACAGAACACTATATTTTGTGGGTATTTTACCAATGGGCAATCAACTTTGGGACATGATCCAAAGCTAGTGAACTTTTGGGTAAATTAACAATTTTCCCCACAACAATAACTAACCAAATCAGCAGTGCCACGAAATAATAATTCGATCACTGTTTGAGCAAATTTCAAATCGGAAGTAGCACGACCACCGAATCACCGCATCACCAACTAAGGGCATGAGAGTGGGATTTAAACAGAATGCTGCAGCATACTGTGCGAGCCGATTCGATTTGGCCTCGTAGTTGGCGCCGTACCTGGACGTAGAGGACGCTCTGGGCCTGGAGGCCCGAGTTGTGGAAGTGGAAGTACTTGTCCCCGCGGCGGAACGGCGCGCCGTGGCGCGGGTGGTCAAAGAGGCGCGTGACCTCGCGGCGCAGGCCCTCCCTGTCGCCGCACCCGGCGAGCACGGACTCGGCCAGGTCCGCTTGCGTCGCCACGAACTCCTTGGTCTCCTCCGAGTCCGGGTCCTCCAGCCTGCGCGCCCCCACACGTCGCACAGTCAGACAACCAAACCTGAACCCGGGGGGTGCAGGGCGAGCTTAGTAGTAACTCACCAGCGGTAGGGGTCGGGGATCTGGACGCCGTGGTAGTTGTCGACGACGGAGCCGTCGCGGCGGGCGGGCGGGTAGGAGAGGCGGACGGCGTCGCCGGCGACGGAGCCCATGGCGGCGCGGGTGAGGGTGCGGGGGAGGGCGGAGGGTTTGGAGCGGGGGCGGCGTGGGGTGAGCGTGAGCGCGCGGCGGAGGAGGGGGAGGGATTTATGTAGGAGGAGAAGCATTGCTGCTTGCCTTGCTGGCTGCGGTGGGGTGGGGTGCGCGTCCGGCGTGCGTGGTTAGTGACGAGGGTCTGTGTCGATGACGGGTGGGGGGTCAATGCTTGTTGACTCAGAGTCAGGTATAGCCGGAGTTGGACTTCGATTCGAACCGCACTGGGCTGTGGAAATCGGTTGAAGTCCTCCACATGAAGAACCAACGAGTCCCCGTCAAAAAGAAAAAAAGAACCAACGAGTCCAACTCTACTTACAAATCTAGTGAAGGGTATCAATCAAAAA
Source organism: Poa pratensis (assembly GCA_947311845.1). Classification (NCBI taxonomy): domain Eukaryota; kingdom Viridiplantae; phylum Streptophyta; class Magnoliopsida; order Poales; family Poaceae; genus Poa; species Poa pratensis. The sequence goes on from CAMZMU010000062.1 coordinate 12,857,124, forward strand.
CATCACCATAGTGATAGCATGATAAAGAGTTGAGAACAGGGCAAAGTCCCAGTTGCTGAAGACTTGAAGTTGTGATGAGCGCACTCGGGTAGGAAACTCAAAGGATTAGGAAAGGAATAGGAAAGAAAAAGGATGGCAGGTGTAATCCTTGCCTCGTGCCTTGTGCACACGAATAAAAACATGAGGTGTGAGTGAATTGTTTCTTCCTCCAAGTTTTGCATTGCAACTAGGATGTACGGGGAAAATTCCTTTGGTTTTCCTTTGAGTCGTTCCAGTGAATCAAACGAGTGAATAGTGTCATCTCCTGATTTTTTTCCTATTCCTCTGCTTTTCCTCCATAGTTCCTACAAATCAAACGAGCCCTGAGTTTGATCCCGTCGGGGACAAATTCACTGAAAGCACTTCTTTTATATATAAAAAAGTGACGGGCTAGTTCTGGCTGGTCTCCTTTTTTATGGCTTGATAAATTAGTGCTTAAATAAGCTTTGATGTCGTAACACCTATGCAATTCTTGCTCCGATGACTCTGACACACGCACCTCCCGGACAACGTGGGCCCTGCCCTACAATATCCGCAGTTTTGGTTAATGCTAAGTGCTTAAGTTTTTGTTGCTAGATGTGAATGCGACATGTTTCACCGCCACACCATGAGCTTGTTGCTGATGTGTCCGGTGTGCCTCCATTTGGGCATCGGCACGACATGTTGAAGAGGTGTGACGAGGACCGGTCTATTCATGGTCCTCTTGTTGAAAAATAAAGGATATTGAGGATCATTCTGTTTAAGCAAGAGCCAATAATGTAATGGAGTTACACATATTTAGCAAAGGAAGGTTGCATAATTAAGCTTTGTAATACATGCATGTCAGTTGGAGTTGATCCTTGACGGAAAACAGTTTGGCATTCGAGTGTCGTTTAATTTATCGTAAAAAGATTTGTGTTTCACAAATCTCAGGCACGGGGTTTGCCTTTTGTAGACGCCCGGCATCAAATACCATGATCGCCTCGTTGCCCCCAAAAGAACATGGAATGATGCATCATCTCGTGAGAGGTGCCTAAGGCTTATTTTGAGAGCGACAAATGCTTTTCGAACCAAAGTACTCGAACACCACCTTATTACTATGCCTAGTCAACCAATAATTAAGTTTTGAAAAAAGGTCTTTCCCTCATTTCGATACTTAAAAATAACACAGTTTCCTACATAGGAAGGTATAAAACAGTAATTTTGGCTAAAGCCAAGCAAATCAAGTATTTAATATTTTAGCATTTTTTTAAACCAAAATATTATTGTATAATGATAATTTAAAATAAGGATCTCCCAAACGGGGCCTACATATTGTGAGAGCTGCCTAATTTTTCTTCTTCGCCCAGTCCGATTTAATATCTGTGCAGAGAAAGCGAACACGCGAAAAATACGTTTTCGCGATGAAAAGGCATGACGCACATTCGGCCCATCGTCCCCAAATTAAATCGCACACCATCCTGGTAGCGCAATCCGCCGAGGAAAAACAATTTCACTTCTTCACCCCGAGCGCCAAATTTTTGCACCGAGTAGGAAGAATGGTTGGATTCTCTGTCCCAAATTTCCAGATTATCGAGCTTTGATGCTGCAGCGTCGACCGTGAGCGTTTGTCGAGCTCGGCTGCAGGGCCAATGGCGGCCGGCGGTTGAAAGGGAGATTAATTAGAGTGCTAATGGCGATTCGTAACCTCGGAGTCCATTCCGTGCGTTGCCTCTGCCTTCCTAGTTCCTACCCAGGGTGGCAACCAGACCGAACACACACTCACTCACTCCGCTCGAAACCCTAGCCGCCGCCCATCCCCATTCTCCCACCCCGGCGGCGGCCGCCGCCCGCCATGGCCACGCCGGCGCCGCACCTCGTCGACGAGATCCTGGAGGAGATCTTCCTTCGCCTGCCCACCCCTGCCGCGCTCGCACGCGCCTCTACCGCCTGCCCCCGTTTCCGCGGCATCATCACCGAGCGCTCCTTCCTCCGCCGCTTCCGCAAGCGCCATCCGCCGCCACTCCTGGGCTTCGCCGACAAGAACGGCTTCCACCCCGCCCAGGCGCCGCACCCCTCCGCCCCGCTCGCCCGTGCCCTCGCCGATGCAGCTGACTTCACCTACTCCTTCGTCCCCAAGCCCAGCAAGGGGCGCTGGGTGCCGTGCGACGTCCGCCACGGCCGCGTCCTTCTCGAGGAGGACATACCAGGTTGGAAAAAATTCAGCAACCTCGTAGTGTGCGATCCACTGTCCCGGCGCCACCTGCTTGCTTCCGCCCATACCCGAGGACCTGGCTTCTGCCCAGGAAGGGCGGCGCCCTCGTGAAATTGTGCCCATCCTTGCTCCCATTGGCGATGATGATGATGATGAGGATGAGATGTCGTTCAAGGTGATATGCTTTGGCGCCTATGAAACCAACCTGGTTGCGTTTGTCTTCTCGTCTATCACGCAGCAATGGTGTATAGCTGCATCTCCCAGCTGGATCTCTCTGGGCACTTCCCGCCCGTGTGACTCTCGCAACCTATCCTTTAGAGGGTGTCGTGGCTTGACGTGTTTCGACCATGTGCGTGGATGCCTCTACTCGGCATCGCCTTGGATGGACAAGTTGCTTGTGCTGGACACGCGAACAATGGAGTTTTCCACTATCGACGATTGCACTGGCTATCATATGCAGCTCAGGCTTATGCCTGGACAGGCAGACGAAGTTCTCGCCAGAGACGACATGCTATCCATACAGCGGCCTGCCCAGAGCAGAAGCCTCCCTGGCATTGTTGTGGGTAGAGAAGAAACCATTGAGATGATTTCTCTTGTTGGTGACCACAGTCCAAATGGCTCTTTTTATCTCTATCATACCAGTCAGAAACATAAGGGTGAATATTCTACGGAATGGCAGCTCGAGAATACAATACCATTGCCTGGCCAGTATGACTATTTCACGTTAGGCGCAGCTGAGGGATTCTTATTTCTTGGAGCCACTACAGAAGATCAGCTCGACAATGATGAAGACTCCCCGGTGTGTTTGTCGAGGACTGACTGGGATGTAGATTATTTTTCCCTGGATGTCAAGACTTCTGAACTTACGAAGATTTGTAGGAGGAAGAGGCGATTTTTCTATTGCGAAGATGTTTACTGGTTCTTCGGCTTCCCTCCATCGTTGTCAAGGCCGAGCATATAAAGTGGTAAGTTTGTTTTGGTTATGCTTGGTGTGATCACCCCTCCGAAGTGTTCATGTAGAATTGTCATTTTATTTTATTAGGAAGACTTGCCATTTTTCAACCTAGGGAAGGTGAACTGAACATGATTTATTTGTTTCCGTGTTGTTGAACGATTGAGATGAAACGGGCCAGTTGAAGAAAGCAATTACATTTCATAGCCAGAAAGGCATCTATATTCCTCTGAATTTGGATAACCTGCACACAAGTTAATGTTTGAGAGCATTCACATCTTAGGAAAGACTAGTTTACCAATTCACATATTATGTTTCTGCTGTGTATAGACTGCTTTCTGACTGAAACAAGAATATAAGATGTCACTATGATACTGGTCTCTTGGTCAATGTGGCGTGAAGAAATGCTCGAGGCTTCAACAAAGATTACAAGACAGTCAATATGTTAATTGATCAGATCAAGGCGGAAGCGAAGCAATGGTCGATAGCTAGTGCAGGTTGTTTAGCCCTCCCTGGTTTATAACTTGTTCGCCACGGTTTGTAGCTTGGGTAGTCAGTAGGTTTCTTCAGGCACAAGACCTTGTTTCAGTTATTATTTCGAACCCGCTGGTCGTTCTATAAACTTTAGCCAACTTCAGTGGTTTTCCTCTTCTAATATAATACGGAGTACATGCTCTTGCATGGTTCCAAATACAAAGAATATACGATTATTCCGGGACTCCAATTTCTGTGCATTTAGTCTGCTGTATTTTCAGTTTTGCGGACATGACCTTACTATGAAACTAAGCAAACAACAATATTGCATATACTGATCCACTTTAGTTGCTTATCAGTATTTTTTTGTACTAAATATATCTGCAGGGATAAACTCGCTTTGCTTGTGGAGCAATGCATCTGATGCATGCCAGGGCAATCGAAGGATGGGCAACCTGGTGCTGCGAGTATGCTGGCTAGATACAATATTTGAGCGCTGGTGTTGTTTCTTAGGAAGTAGCTTGCATGTACTTTGCTACTATGTTCGTGCTAGCATAGGTAAGCAAGAGATGCTGTCAGGAAGCTGAATTTGTTGAACTCTAATATGTAGTAAGCGTGTCACACTGTTCTCTTGAGTTGGAAGAATGGCCAAGGCCTTGCTGTGCTGGTGCGCTCTGTGTCCACTCTACCTGTTCTTGTGCAGGCCACCTTATGCTCTCCTCAGGATTTCCATGCATCATATTGCTGTCATGCATTTGATGACCCCTTTGCTTCTTTAGATTTTATTCGCCCATGCTATTTGTTACTACCTTTTTCATTGTCTGGGAAGCAACTGATCATGGCATGTTCAACTATTACTGCATGCAGGCTTGTATTCACATTTTGAGGCAATCTGAAAAATTAGGGAGCAATCTTTATTCTATGGTCCAGACTGTACTCTGTAATATTCATACAAGTGTCCACATCTTGATACTGTGATATATTTATCTTGGAAATGTTTTGCTAGGTGTGATTCTGATACGTGTTCCCTACTTTTCCAAGGTTATCTCACTTATATAGTTATATGCCCTTCATTTTCAGCTTTTACCTGAGGCATGCTTTTGAATGATTGCTGGCATGTTTATTAACTGAGAATAAAAGAATTTCCATTATTATTATGTTTATTGACTATTATCGCTTCTTGTCAACTTGCGCGTTGGTTGGCAACAATTTTGAGAGAGTGCAGTTTTGCCTCCCGAGTTCACATGCTCCCGCCCATGAAAATTCAAAAAACAAATGTAAGCATTTCAAAAAATTCTGGAAACAACTGGTGAGAAACATATACAAGTGTTCGAACTACGTGGCAAGAGTCTTGAGGAAATGACATGTGTATTGCTCTGTGTCGAAAAAATCAATGCTCAAAAATATATTTTTTAAATCCCATTTTGTTACTTGATTCGTTTTTTCACAGAGCACCACAGATTTCATTTCACCACGAACTTGGCACGTATGTAGAATATTTGTATATGTTCGTCACAAATTATTTTCAGATTAAAAAAATGTTTTACTATTTTCTGATTTTTTTATTCGGGCAGAGGCTTATGATCTCCGGAGCAGTTGTAGATTTCCGTAATTTTGACTGTTATTATGTGTTCTGATTGAGAGAAGAGTTCAGCAGGGTTGGTTGGCCATTCAGTCTTGTTTCGCTTTCATGGAAACATTATCCGTTTTGCCGCTACGCGGCGCACACCCGCTTGTCACTTCCCTGACTCTTGCTCACTCGGACCAAATCCCTAGCGACTGATCCGCTTTCCTCCCACCCTGGTGGTGGCCGCACGCCATGTCCCCGCCGGCGCCACACTTCGTCGACGAGATCCTGGAGTTCTTCCTTCGCCTACCCACCCCGGCCACGCTCGCTTGCGCCTCAACCGCCCCCCGCTTCCGCCGCATTCCTTCGTCGCTCCCGCAACCGCACCCCGCCGCCGTTCCTTGGGTTTACGGACGAGAATGGTTTCCACCCCGCCCAGGCGCCCCACCTGTCCGCCCCGATGGCCCGTGTCCTTGCCGACGCAGCCGATTTCACCTACTCCTTCGTCCTCAAGCCCAACAAGGGGCGCTGGAAGCCGCGCGACATCCGCGACGACCGCGTCCTTTTATCGAGTTGCATATTTTGAAATCTCAGAAAATTTGGAAAAAAATGTTCGCACATAGGTCTTAATATGTTGTGTGTTCACAAAGTCGTTTCACGAAAAATAGACACTTTTTGTGGCTTGTATAAAAAAGAAAAAATTGGTTCTAAAATAAGGCTTTTGACGACACTTTTTTTTAAATATTTTTTACACAAGGCACATACTATGTCGGTTTTTGGTGAAACCACTTTGTAAACACATAGAATAGGAAGATCTTTTCAGATTTTTTACATTTTGAAATATGTTTATGAAAAAACAAAAGTTTCCACGGGTAGGCAAATTCACCAACGGGCTGCTGAACAAACTTCAGGTTCCACACACGCACGGCCGCTATGCAGTTACGCAGCGCACAACCGCTTCTCTCCCAAAGCCCTAGCCACCGATCCCCGTCCTCCCATCCCGGCGGCGGCCGCCAGCCATGGCCACTCCGGCGCCGCACCTCGTGGATGAAATCCTGGAGGACATCTTCCTTCGCCTGCCCACTCCGGCCGCGCTCGCCCGCGCCTCAACCGCCTGCCCCCGCTTCCGCGGCATCATCACCGAGCGCTCCTTCCTCCGCCGCTTCCGCAAGCGCCACCCGCCGCCACTCCTCGGGTTCGCCGACAGAGACGGGTTCCACCCCGCCCAAGCGCCGCACCCCTCCGCCCCGCTCGCCCGTGCCCTCGCCGATGTAGCCGATTTCACCTACTCCTTCGTCCCCAAGCGCAGCAAGGGAAGCTGGATACCGTGTGACGTCCGCGACGGCCGCGTCCTTCTCGAGCAGGACAACCCAGGTTTGAACAAATTCAGAAACATCGTGGTGTGCGATCCACTGTCACGGCGCCACCTGCTGCTTCCGCCCATACCAGAGGACCTGACTGCTGCTCGGGAAGGGCGCCGTGGTGACATAGTGCCCATCCTTGCTCCCATTGGCGATGATGATGAAGAGATGTCGTTCAAGGTGATATGCTTTGGCGACTATGAAACCAAGCTGGTTGCGTTTGTCTACTCGTGTATCACGCAGCAATGGTGTATAGCTGCATCCCCCAGCTGGAGCTCTCTGGGCACTGTCCAGCCCGTTAGTACGCACAGGCTATCCTATTTAGGTACCCTGGGCTTGTCGTGTTTTGACAACGTGCGTGGATGTCTCTATTCGGCATCGCCTTGGTTCAGCAAGTTGCTCGTGCTGGACACTCGAACAATGGAGTTGTCCACTATCAACGATTTCACTGGCTATCATAGGCAGCTCAGGCTTCTGCCTGGCCAGGTGGAAGAAGTCCGCGCCAGAGACGACAAGCCATACAGAAATCGGCCTGGCCAGACTAGAAGCTTACCTCACATTGTAGTGGGTAAAAAAGGAGCCCTTGAGATGTTTTCTCTTGTTGGTGACCACAGTCCAAATGGATCGTTTGATCTCTATCACACCACTCAGCAAAATAACCGTGAATGTTCCAAAAATGGCAGCTGGAGAATATTGTACCATTGCCTGGTCAGTATGACTATTTCACGTTAGGCGCAGCTGAGGGATTCTTATTTCTTGGAGCCACTTCAGAAGATCAGCCAGACATTGATGAAGACATGGAGGGCGACTGGGATGTAGATTATTTTTCGCTGGATGTCAAGACTTCTGAACTTACGAAGATTTGTAGGAGGAAGAGGCCACTCTTCCATTTTGAATATGTTTACTGGTACTTTGGCTTCCCTCCGTCGTTGTCAAAGCCAAGCATATGAAGTGGTAAGTTTGTTTGGGTTTTTCTTGGTGTGCTTTGCTGTCCTATGTGCTAGTGTAGAATTGTTGTTTTATTCTATTGAGGATAACTTGTTTGTCAAACTTGGGAAGGTGACCATGATTTCATTTGTTTCTAGCTTGTTGAATGATTGACATGAAACGAGCCAATTAAAGAAAATAATTACATTTCGTAGCGGGAAAGGCAATGTTTGAAGGCATTCACATCTTAGGAAAGACTATAGTTTAGCATTCACATTGTATGTTTCTGCTACCTCTTCTGTATACTTTCTAACTGAAACAAGAATATACGATGGCTGTGGGACTCCACAGCTTATGTGCATTTAGTCTAAACTGTACTGTATTTCCAGTTCTGCATATACGGCCTTACTGTTAAACTAAGCAAACATCTCTACTCTACTGCATATACTGATCCACTTTAGTTGCTGATCAGTATTGTACTAAATATATCTGCAGGGATAAACTCGCTTTGCTTTTGGAGTCTTGTATTTGGGCCATGCATATGTTGCCTGCCAGGACAACTGAAGGATGGACAAGCTGATGCTGCAAGTATGCTGGCTAGATATAGTACTAGAGCCCTCGCGTTATTCCATAGGAACTAGTTATCATGTATTTTGCTATTTCCCTTCTACCGTAGGTAAGCAAGACATGCTGTCAGCAAGCTGAATTTGTCGAACTCTAATATGTAAGCGTCATACTGTTCTATCGAGTTGGAAGAATGGCCGTGCCTTACTGGCTGACTGTGCTGGTGCTCTCTGCGGCCACTCTACTTGTTCTTGTCCAGGCCACCTTATGCTCTCCTCTGGATTTCCGTGCATCATATTGTTGTCATGCATTTGATCGTTCCTTCTTTATATTTTTGGTGCCCATGCTATTTGTTAGTGTTTATACCTTTCTCAAAGCCAGGGAAGCAACAGTAATCATGGCATGCTCGACCACTGCTGCATGCATGATTGTATTTACGTTTTGAGGCAATGTGAAGAATGAGCGCACAATCTTTATGCTCCACACTGCACTCTGTAATATTCATGATTGTATTCCACATAGAAAGCGGAGATATATGTATTTATCTTGAAAATGTTGTGCTAGGTTTTGTTTTTTGAAGGGAAAGCCTTCTGGCCACTTTATTTATAAGCCAACAGGGTTACATCATGTATTTCAAATGGCAGTATGAACCCAGGAGGCTCACTATCCCAGCTAATAATAGAATTTGAATTGTACGCCTGTTTTGCAAGTCATATGCTACCTGATTTGCCTCTCGGAAACAATGCTGAAACTTTACTGCATTAAACGAATGTTTATCAACCCCATCTCACACATACGCCCTTTGTTGCAGTTGCCCCAGGCATGCTTTTAAGTGATTGATCTCATGTTTATTGACTGAGAATAACCATCGCCTCTTCTCCAATTGCGCGTTGGTTGGCATATTTTTTGACTATTATCTGACTGAGAGCAAAGTTCACAAGGATTGGGTGCACTGGAAATTCACATCTCCATTCATGCAGTCTGGTTTCGTTTTCATGGAAACATTGTCGAGGAAGGAACGCAAATTCAGGTTAGCCGAATTCACAACCGGTTTGAGAGCAAAGTTCACAAGGATTAGACTGATCTCATCTTTACACGGTTAGCCAAATTCACAACCGGTTTGCTGCTGAACAAACTTCAGGTTTCACTCGTCACGTACACGGCTTGCCACTGTTGCTCACTCGTCCAAAGCCCTAGTCACCGATCCCCTTCCTCCCACTCCGGTGGCGGCCGCCCGCCAGCCCGGCATATCCCCGCCGGCGCCGCACCTCGGCGACGAGATCCTGGCGGCGATCTTCCTGCATCCCTTAACCGCATCCCCCGTTTCCGCCTCATCATCACTAACCGCTCCTTCCTCCGCCCGCCGCCGCTCCTCGGGTTCGCGGACAGACTTGGCTTCCACCCATCCTTGCCCCCATTGCCGATGATGATGATGATGAGATGTCGTTAAGGTGATTTGCTCTGCCGACTATCAGACCAAGCTGGTCATGTCTGTCTTCTGTCACGCAGCAATGGGATGGATGCTGCATCTCCCGGTCCGTGGCTGTGTCCTGTTTCGACCAGGTGCGTCGATGCTTCTATTCCGGGTCCCCTTGGATAGACAAGTTGCTGGTGCTAGACACAAGAAGAGCAGAGTTTCTCACTGTAAACAATCGAAGTGGTTACCATATACAGCTCAGACATCTGCCTGACCAGATAGACTGAAGTTCTTGCCGGAGACGACAAGCCGCCTAGACGTTGGCCTGGCCAGATCAGAAATCTGCCTGCCTTCGTAGTGGGTAGAGAAGAAGCCATTGAGATGTTTTCTCTCGTTAATGATCACAGTCCAAATGGCTCCTTTGCTCTCAATATCCCAAGGAATGGAAGTTGGAGAGTTTTAATATCCTTGGCCGGAGATTATGACTATTTCAACTTGGGAATAGCTGAGGAATTTTTATTCCTTGGAGCCACTGCAGAAGATCAGCTAGACATTGATGAATACTCTCTGGTGTGGTTGTCGTGGAATGATTACGATCTAGATTATTTTTTGTTCGAGGTCAAGATTTTGGAAATTACAAATGTTTGTATTCTTCTATGGTGAACTTGTTTATTGATACTTTGGTCTCCCTCCATCGTTGTCCAAACCGAGTATACAAAGTGGTAAGTTCATTTTGTCTATCATTGTTGTGCTTTGCTGTCCGAAAGTTATCCTCTTATGATATTACGAGGTTTTTTTTTTGTTTGATATTACTAATCTTTTCAAACCAGGAAAGGATGTAGTGATTTATTTCCCTGTTCATATTTTATCCGATGGGGCAAATATGAAAATCAATTTCATTTCATACCAAGAAAGGCATCTATATCCCACCTAATTTGCGTAAGTTATTATTTACTTAATGTTTGAGGGTCAGTCACATCTAGGTGAAGGCTTTAATTGACCACATACTCCCTCCTTGCCATAATATAGTGCAGATTAGTTTCCACGAAAGTCAAACTTCACAAATTTGACCAAGTTTATTGAGAAAATTATATGTATCTATAATACCAAATGTATACTACATGAAACTATACTACATCATGAATCCAGTGGTGTCGATTTGTATTATGGACGTTGCCAATTTTCTCTATAAACTTGTTCAAAGTTTACACGGTTTGACTTACGATTTGGCTTTCAAAAATTATGGAAATTAAGAAAATTAAAAGAATGAACCTCCAAAATTTTCCAAATTAGCTTCCCAATTCATAAGCCTCGGCTTCTAAAACATTAGGAAATTAGAAGAATAGAAACTTACAAACCAATTTCACCAAACATACAACTAGGATCTTATAATTAACCTTTTTTTATAGAAGTGAATATATAAAAAAGGGCAGCCCGGTGCACGTAGCTCCCGCTTCTGCAGGGACCGTAGAAGGGTCCGACCACTTTGGGTCTTTTGTACACCGGTTTTCTGAAACTATCTTTCAAAGTATTAGCTGGTATTTGAAGTATTATTCATTACCATTAAATGAAATTAAAAATCAAGAAAAGATTTGTGTAAAATTCAATGTTGGACATGGTTTTGGTGTTTTGGAATCAACCTTGGACATGGGTACTCGCTAGAGAGGTTATTCTCCAATTCATTCCTAATTTAGTAATTCTAGTATCTTTATCTGGTATCCACCTCTACAAATCTCCACTCCCATAGTTCCCCAGCGGCTTCTAACTCCGCAAAAAACCCTAGCCTCATATGCTCCCCACCCCCCCCCCCCCCCTCCACCACCCCACCCCACACACACCCCGGCGGCGGTTGATAGGGTGTCCACCATGGCCCTGTTGTTGCCGCACCTTCCTGATGAGATCCTCGAGGAGATCTTCCTCCGCCTTCCTACCCCGGATGCACTTGCCCGTGCCTCAACCACCCACCCCTCTTTCCACCATATCATCACCAGGCGCACTTTCCTCCGCCGCTTTCACAAACTCCACCCGCCACCACTTCTGGGGTTCGCCAACAGCGATGGATTCCACCCTTCCAAGGCGCCCCACCCCTCTGCACCGCTCGCCCGTGCTCTTGCCGCCGCTGCTGATTTCACCTATTCCTTTGTTCCAACGCCTAACAAGGAGTTCTGGATCCCCCGTGACATCCGCGATGGTCGTGTCCTCCTTGAGGACCACCATTTTAGTATAAGGATCCCAAAAAACCTTGCGGTGTGTGATCCACTGTCACGGCGCTATGTGCTGCTACCGCCCATCCCTGAGAACCTGAAATCCAAGCATCAATTTCTTTTACAAATTGAGCCCATATTTGCTGCAGTTGGAGAGGATGAAGATGAGGATGAGACGTCATTCAAAGTTATATGCTTTGCAAACTATGCAAACGAGTTGGTTGCGTTTGTATTCTCATCTGTCACCCAAAAATGGTGTTTAGTTGCATCTGCTAGCTGGAGTTCTTTGGGCACTGATTGTTCCATCGGGTGGACCAACCATCCCTACTTGGGATGCAACGATGTGTCATGTTTGAACTGCATTCGCGGGTGCTTCTACTCGGCCTCTCCTTGGGAGGATAAATTCCTTGTGCTGGGCACACGAACAATAGCTTTTTTCACTGTAAATGATGCAAATGATCAGAATTGGTTCTGCCATAACGATGTTAGAGGTCTGCCTGGCCAAGAAACAAGTTTGGATATCAATGTGGTGGGTAGAGAAGGAGCCCTTGAACTGTTTTCTCTTGTTAGAGACCACAATCCAAATGGCTCATTCGATCTCTATCATATAACTCAGAAAATTAACAGCGAATCTTCCAAGGAATGGCAGTTCAAGAATATTGTACCGTTGCCCGACCTGTATGGCTATTTCATTGTGGGTGCAACTGAGGGATTCTTATTCCTTGGAGTAACTGCAGAAGAACGCGAGGTATGGGAAGCTGAATTTTTCTCGCTGGAGATCCAGACTTCAGAACTGAAGAAGATTTGTACCATTAAGAAGTCATACTCCAACGGTGGGCGAGGCCGCTCCTACTTCGGTTTCCCCCGATCTCACTCCTACTTCGGTTTCCCCCGTCTTTGTCAATACCGAGTATATGAAGTGGTAAGCTTCCTGTCAATCACTTGCTTATTTCTTGTAGATTATCTCCTGTCCTTTGTAGCTTTGCCTGTTTATCAGTGTGATATTTGTGGTCCTAATTGTTCATGTAGGGAGTTTTTTTTTTTGCTGTTGGGAGTCAAACTATGAAGGTAGTCATGTTTGTTTCTCTAACAATTTTCATGTGATTGGGCAGACAAGGAAAAAATTAACTTCATACTCCCTCTGTTCCAAATTAGATTACTTATTTGTCCAAACATGGATGCATCTAGACATGTTACAGTCTAGATACATTCACATTTGGCCAAATGGAATTCATCTAATTTGGAATGGAGGGAGTACCAAGAAAGGCATATTTATCTTCAGAGAAAAGGAAAAGGACTACAAACATAAGCCACAATAAACTTATAATACACTGTATGCAAGCCTTGTTCTGAAGGCCCCGATTTGGAAAGCAAATGTCGTTTTGCCACCTAATTGACAACAACAATCTTACAACAAAAAGACCCGAAGAAAGCATTCTCTTTCCTCACCTTCTACCGTCTGTTTAGGTCTTGGAGGTAAAGAAGATTAGTTATCATATGGCCTTATGGAGCCATAGAAGATAGTGGTTAGGGCACTTGCGATTGTGAGGGACAAGCATGACATTTGTTTATTTGCATCTCTATCCAATAACCACAACTCACCTGTTCTGCAAATCCCACCAAGTTTGACTAAAACTCTGCACATTTTAGACTGCAGCCTTAACCCTCTGAGGTAACACACAGAGGTTTGGTCCTTGGGTTTATATTTTCCTGCCCAGTACAAAATGACACACTTTTTGTGCCTGTTCTAGAAAAACCTTTTCCTGTCCAACCGTCTATTATGCATATTCAGTGTGTTTATGCTGGTTTGGCCCTTGAGTCTGAGAAGGCTCTAAGTTTGCCAAGGGCTAGTTTTGCCCGGTCTCATTTTGTTACATGAAAAACCGAGTCTGTTGAGCCAATCTCAAGCTTCATCCCCGTGCTATTAATTCTCTGGCCCTCTAGTTAAGCTTCCCCAAGACGATATTGTCAAGCTTCATGCGCTGACCACTATTCCAAAAGACCGATCTGATGGAAAGGGCTAGGCAATCCACTTATACACATCAACACCCCCCCCCCCCCTCACGTGTGACGGGAAGACAAGTCAACACGTGTAGAGTCAGAGGCAGGCTCAAGAGGCATGACGTGCCTGTACGTGGCCTGTACGTGCCTATACGTGGACACCGAGGGGGCAAGAGCAATTTTTAGAATAAAGTGCGGAAGCTAGGACTCGAACTCGAGACCTTGGCTCTGATACCATGTCAAGCTTCATGCGCTGACCACTATTCCAAAAGACCGATCTGATGGAAAGGGCTAGGCAATCCACTTATACACATCAACAGATATTATGTTCACTCTCAAGGTTAGAATTTGTTCAAGTCAAGTGTAAGCAGAGCATAGTTTGGTTTGCTTGATACAACATGATCAGATTCTTGATAGCCCTGGTGCCGTCGAAGGCTAGAGTTCACATAAGTTTCTGCATATGGGTTCTATTAGAAGAAGAATGTTGTGTAACTTCTGCGTCTGCTAGTTAGTGTTCATGGGCTTGAAGGGCATTCTTTGCCACTCACATCTTATGATAATGCTATGTTTTTGTGTGTCTATTGCTTCCTATCAGTATAAGATTGCTCTGGGGTCATTTTAAGCATGAGTGGGGAGCTTATGTGTCTTTAGTTTTAAATTTTACTATAATTTGAAATTTTGCTTATAAGACCCTACTGTGAAACTATAGAAGCAAATACCTCATTGCATCTTCTTGAGTTGATTGTTAGTTTTAACTAAATGTACATCTGCAGGGACAAGCTCGCTTTACTCTTGGGGTCTCTTGTTTGGGGCCATGCATCTGGCATCTTTGAGCGATGATAAATGGGAGGATAGACAAGATGGTGCTGAGAATATTTGTTGGTTCAATAGTTACCTTAGTTGCGATTCTGATCGCATTTGTTGTTGGATTTAAATTCTTTAGATAGTTGTATTTCTAGTTTCAATTAATTTATGTTTTATGAGAACTATGTATTACATTTGGTCACTACTCTACTTTGGTTTTAATGTGATGAACTTGTATTAATGAATATGGTGTTTCCTATTATGTTGGTTTATCGTAATGGGTTTTAGCGGTGATTTGCAGATGAGTCATCCATGGATGTACGCTGACCGACGCTCTAAAGAGTACATGGATGGCGTGCAATCTTTTCTCAATGTGGCTAAGGATAACAAGGGGCCGAATGGTTTTATGTGTTGTCCATGCGAAATGTCGGAATGAGAAGGATTACCTAACACAGACAGAATTCACCTCCACCTGATAACTTCTGGTTTCATGCCCGGCTATAATTGTTGGACCAAGCACGGAGAAAAAGGGGTTATGATGGAAGACAACGAAGAAGAAGAGAACGATGACAACTACATGTACCCTGAATACGTTGGTAACCCAACAGGGGAAGCTGATGATGAAGAGGTACCAGATGATCCCATCATACATGATGATTTACGTGGGGTCATCGTTGATGCACATACCCTAGCAGAAACTACACTTGAGAAGTTGAAGTTGGAGCGCATGTTAGAGGATCACAAAACAAAGTTGTACCCAACTTGCGAAGATGGCAACACAAAGCTCGGTACCACACTGGAATTATTGCAATGGAAGGCAGCGAATGGTTTATCTGACAAGGGATTTGGGAGTTTACTGAAAATAGTGAAGGACAAGCTGCCGGCTGGTAACGAATTGCCCGAGAGTGCGTATGAAGCAAAGAAGATTATCTGCCCTCTAGGATTAGATGTGCAGAAGATACATGCATGCATTAATGACTGCATCCTCTACCGCGGTGAGAAGTATGAGAATTTGAATGAATGCCCGGTATGCGGTGCATTGCGGTATAAGATCAGAGCAGATGACCCTGGCGATGTTGAGGGCCTGCCCGCCAGGAAGAAGGTTCCTGCCAAGGTGATGTGGTACGCTCCTATAATACCACGGTTGAAACGTTTGTTCAGAAACAAAGAGCATGCCAAGTTGTTGCGATGGCACAAAGAAGACCGCAAGAGCGACGAGATGTTGAGACACCCGGCTGATGGGTCGCAGTGGAGAAAAATCGATACAGAGTACAAGGAATTTGCACGTGACCCAAGGAACTTAAGGTTTGGTCTTAGCACGGATGGCTTTAATCCTTTTGGGGAGCAGAGCAGCAGTCATAGCACCTGGCCTGTGACTCTATGTATCTATAACCTTCCTCCTTGGTTGTGCATGAAGCGGAAGTTCATTATGATGCCAGTGCTCATCCAAGGCCCGAAGCAACCCGGTAACAACATTGATGTCTACCTGAGGCCATTAGTTGATGAACTTTTACAGTTGTGGCGTGATGAAGGGGTACCTGTGTGGGATGAGTACAAACAAGCGGAATTTAACCTACGAGGGTTGTTGTTTGTAACCATCAATGATTGGCCTGCTCTTAGTAACATTTCAGGACAGTCGAACAAGGGATACAATGCATGCACACACTGTTTAGATAGCACTGAAAGTATATATGTAGGTAACAAGAATGTGTACCCGGGTCATCGTCGATTTCTTACAACTCAGCATCCCCTAAGAAAGAAAAGCAAGCAGCAGCATTTCAAAGGTGAGATCACCGGCCGAAGCCACCCCTCCAAAGTGGTGAAGATATATATGATGCGGTCAAGGATTTAGATGTAATCTTTGGAAAGGGTCCTGGCGGACAGTCTGTTCCGAAGGACGCTAACAACCACGTTCCCCTGTGGAAGAAGAAGTCTATATTTTGGGAACTACCCTATTGGAAAATCCTAAAGGTCCGCTCTGCAATCGACGTGATGCACGTGACGAAGAATGTTTGCGTGAACCTGCTAGGCTTCTTGGGCGTGTATGGGAAGGCAAAAGATACTCCGGAAGCACGAGAGGACCAGCAACTTTTGAAAGACCCAAAGAACCTGCATCCAATGAGGACGGATAAAGGACGTCTACGTCCTGCTAGCTACGTTCTTACCAAAGAAGAGAAGGAGATATTTTTTGAAGTCCTGAGCAGTATGAAGGTCCCGTCTGGCTTCTCGTCGAATATAAAGGGAATAATAAATATGGCAGAGAAAAAGTTCCAGAACCTAAAGTCTCATGACTGCCACGTGCTGATGACTCAACTGCTTCCGGTTGCATTGCGGGGGCTTCTACCGGAAAATGTTCGAGTATCCATTGTTCAGCTATGTGCGTTCCTCAATGCAATTTCGCAGAAGTCAATCAGCCCAACCACTCTATTAAGGTTACAGAAGGATGTGGCTCAATGTCTCGTTAGTTTTGAGTTGGTGTTCCCACCATCCTTCTTCACTATTATGACACATCTCCTAGTACACCTGGTCGACGAGATTCACATTCTGGGTCCTGTATTTCTACACAATATGTTCCCCTTTGAGAGGTTCATGGGAGTGTTGAAGAAGTATGTTCATAACCGTGCTAGGCCAGAAGGAAGCATCTCCAAAGGGTATGGAACAGAGGAGGTCATTGAGTTTTGTGTTGACTTTATTCCCGGCATTAAGTCGATTGGTCTTCCTGAATCGCGACATGAGGGGAGACTAAGTGGAAAGGCACTCTAGGAAAGAAATCATACATATGCAGGGACGGGTATTCTTTCACAAAAGCACACTACACAGTTCTGCATAATTCCACTTTGGTGGCTCCGTATATCCAGATGCACAAGGATATTGTACGCTCTAACAACCCGGGGATGGATGACTCCGCCATTGCAAAGGAACACATGGAGAATTTTGGCGGTTGGTTGGAAACGCATCTGAACAACAACAACACAGTCTCAGATGAGCTGTTCTTGTTGTCTAAGGGGCCATCTTCGACTATTTGGACTTTCCAAGGGTATGAGATAAACGGGAATACATTTTACACGAACGCCCAAGATAAAAAGAGCACCAACCAAAATAGTGGTGTCCGCTTTGATGATAAGAGCACGAATGAGGCCACGGTCACATATTATGGTTGCATAGAGCAGATATGGGAACTTGACTATGGACCTTCTTTGAAGGTCCCTTTGTTCTGGTGCAAATGGTTCAACCTGAGAGGCGGCGGGGTAAAGGAAGACCCATTGTACGGAATGACTACAGTGGATCTCACGAATGTTGCGTACGACAACGAACCATTCGTTCTAGCCAAGGATGTGGCTCAGGTTTTCTATGTGAAGGACATGTCTACCAAGCCAAAAAAAAGAAAAGATAAGGAAGTGAATACATCAGCCGATGAGCCAAAGCGCCACATAGTTCTTTCAGGGAAAAGAACCATCGTGGGAGTGGAGGACAAGACAGACATGTCAGAAGATTACGACAAGTTTCATGAAATTCCGCCCTTCAAAGTGACCACTGACCCAAGTCTCAAGTTATATGCAGACCCTTGTCCATGGTTACGGAGCGATCAGAAGAAAGGGTCTCACAAAAAGAAAAAGCGAAGACTAAATAGGGATGTTGTTCATGATGTGTAATAATTTATTAAACTTTTATATAATTTATAGTATGGAGGACAAGACAGACATGTCAATGAAATCAAGCGTATGGCGGTGGCGGAATGTAGTACTTAATTTATAAATTTTTGATGTAGCATCAAACTTTGTGATGTGAAATGATCCACTGCGCATGTAGTACTTGATTTATAAATTTTTGAATTGATTTTAAATTAAGCGTATGTAGTACTTAATTTAAAACCAAGCGCATGTGATACTTCATTTTAAACCAAAACAGAAAACAGGAAAATGAAAG
This sequence comes from Poa pratensis, assembly GCA_947311845.1. Classification (NCBI taxonomy): domain Eukaryota; kingdom Viridiplantae; phylum Streptophyta; class Magnoliopsida; order Poales; family Poaceae; genus Poa; species Poa pratensis. The sequence goes on from CAMZMU010000062.1 coordinate 12,875,534, forward strand.
CAATTTTTACTTAATTTAGACAAGTAAATCAAAAGATATAAAAAAAGTAAGAAACCAGAAAATTTAAAAAATCAACCTCTAGTACCGGGCCGTGCGACCACCCGGTACTACAGGTCCACTGGGCTTGGCGCGCAAATTTTCGCGGCCCTGAGGGACCTCTAGTACCGGGTGGTAACACGGCCCGGTACTAGAGACCTCTAGTACCGGGTGGAGCCACGGCCCGGTACTAGAGGCCTTTTTGGCGCTAATTTGAGTGGCTCGGGCCGAAAATTTGCCCAAGTCCAGCAAATCGACGCTCCGCCTCCGGGCTCCAGACGACGCCGCCCCCTGCGCCGCCAGGCTGCCGGATTTCGTCCCGCGCCGCCGCCTCCCCCCTCTTCTTCTCGGCCCCGGCCGTCCTGCTCCGGCGGCCGTTGCCCCGAGCAAAGATCTTCCCCGAGCCGCGAGCAAAGATCGTCCCGAGCCCCGGCCGAGCAAGATCGTCCCCGAGCCCGAGCAAAGATCGTCGTCCCCGAGCAAGATCGTCGCCCCCGACCCAAGGTGAGCTCGCCCCCCTCTCAGATCTAGTGCCGGCGGCGGCGGCGGACCCTAACCCTAACCGCGGGGCCGGCGCCGGAGTTGGCAATGCAAATTCAAGGACACACATTTTTTAGGGCCTAAGGGCCATTACATTATATTAGGGGAGGCCATTACATAGCTAGGGGGAGGCATTAGGGCCATTACATTTGGGGAGGCCATATGGGCAATTACATATAAGGGGAGGCCGGGGTCGTCGTCACCGGCGCCGCGCCTAGTCGTCGTCGATGATGACCAGGGTCGGCTTGGTCCACAGGTGGGCAGGCACTTCCTGTTCCTGCGGTCCTGGCCCTCCGGCGGCGGCGCCTCCTCCTGTGGTGGCTGCGGTGGCGGTGGCTGCTCCTGCCACCCCGCCTCCTCCTGCTCCTGGGGGCGATCCGGCGACCAGATCCCGCCGGTAAACACCCAGGACTGGCCAAGGAGGCCGGGAGGCAGAGGAGGCAGCGGCGGAATGCCCTGCCGCGCCTGCTCGCGTTCCATGGCGTAGTGCCACGGCTCGACATCGTCCGGGTCGTAGTACTGCGGTGGCGGCGGCGGCATCAGGGCCGCGGCCGCATCAGCCTGGACCTGGGCCAGCACGGCCTCCCACCGCTTGATCTCATCCTCGACGAGGCTGCGGTTGCAGGCCTCGAACGCGGCCACCATCTCTGGGTCCTCGTCGTCCTTGGGGACCTCCTCCTCGAACCACATCGCATCGGGCAGCGCTGGGTCCGCGGTGGGGACGGCACTGCGCGCCGGGGCGAAGTAGGAGCGGCGGCGGTCCTCGTGCTCGTCCCTGAGCCACCCCTCCCAGTGAGGGGAGTCCGCCGCGTAGGCGGGGTCGTTGCGGAGCTGGCGGGAGGAGGCGGCGCCGGCGCGCGATCTCCCTGTCCATTTGCCTCCCAGGGAGCGGGACCGCCGGCACCGGAATCCTCTGCGGGTTCAGGTGCCAGCCCTCGGGAAGGTGGACGTCGCTCCACTCCAGCGTGGCGGCGTTGTCCCAATGCCACTGGCACTCCGGCTCCGGCACGTAGCGCCGACGCCGGATCTTCCTCCCTCCGGTGGTGGTGGTGGTGGTTCGTGATGGCGCGGCGGGTGCGGGGGCGACATGCACCGGTGGCGCGGTCCTCCGCACGCCCTGCGGAACAATGCCCAAGGCCGCCGGCGGTGGAGGCGGTGGAGAAGCACCGCGACGGCCGGAGGACTCGCCGGCCTCGTACTTCGGGGACTTCCCGAACCAGCGTGACATGGCGGCGAGGGCACTGGACTCTGTGGGAGCGGAGCGGAGTGTCCCTATCCGCACGGGCACGTCCCTTTTTAAAGACCAAGGACGGGAACTGTCGCGGGGGAGGGGAACCGTCGGGTGGGCCCCCTGGAACCGTCGGGAGGGGAACCGTCGGGTGGGCCAGCGCCACGCTAGAACCGTCCCGAGTCGCTGGCAAGTGGGCCAGGAGCATTGACTGCGGGTGGGCGGGGGCCGTTGGTGGCGAGCATTGACCACGGGGGGTGAAGGCGAGGCGGCCGGTGGGAACACGATGCGGGGACGTGAAGACGAGGCGGGGCGGGAACACGAGGCAGGGCGGCGGGGTCAGAACTGGGCCGCTGGCAGGTGGGCCAGCATTGACCACGCGTGGCCAGTGGGCGGTCACACGCGGCGGGTGGGCGCTGGCAGGTGGGCCAGCATTGACCACGCGTGGCCAGTGGCCGGTCACACGTGGCGGTGGGGCGGGTGGGCGCTGGCAGGTGGGGCAGCGATGACCACGCTGGCCACCTTTGACCAGGTTCTGGCCCAAATTTGGGCTGGGATTGGGACAACCTATGTTTTTTTTTGAATGACTTTTTCTTTAGATGCAATATTAAATTGTTTTTTTTGCATATTTGTATAGTTCCCTACTTTGAATTATTGTACTAATGCTATTATTGTTTTATCTTTTTTTTGTATTAGTTAAACAATGGATGACGATGCTCCCTTCGCAACGAGAGAAGGGGAAGAAGAGATGCTTTCCTACATTAGGGAACTCGAGGAATTTCGGCATCCCGCGGAAGGAGCTGAAGGAGCTGAAGATGATGATGGCTCAGAGTTTTTGAACGACCATGGTCCGGGAATGGAACCGGATCAAAGAAATCTGGTACTTATACAACCTTGACGCCCTCGACTTGGCTCTCGTCGGTGCCTACTGTCTGTAAGTGATTCAATTCATTTATTTCCAAAAAAGATAAAGTCTTTAGCTCTCAGCTCGTTCATTGCCATCGCTAACTATGCTCACTATGGTATTATGCAGAATGAAGAGTGATGAATGTGACAGAAAGGGCATCTATGGCTTTGGGTTCGTTAACCCAGTACGAGTTAATGCAAGGACACTAAAATACCACTTGAAGGACACGGAGAAGAACTTGCTAAATGCCCTAATGAAGCAACATTTCAAGGTGAGATAATGTTTCCTTACTACTTCAGGTAAGAGAGTGTTACTCGCTTGTACAAATTAAGTGTAACTGATGAGTTACTGACGTGTATATAATCATGCGCAGCGATCATTACATTCTGCTAGTCATTGAAGTTGATAGATCAAGAGTTCAAGTCTACGACCCATTGGACTGGCCTGAGGAGAGGTACCAAAACATTCTAGATACGCTCCAAAGGTAATTTCAAACATTATCGCACTATATCAGTCTCTCTTATTGATTTCAGAGATATCAAGAAACTAATAACTCATTTATTCTTTTTTTTGGCCGACAGGGTTTGGAAACAATTCAAAGCGAGGACAAAGGGTTCAGGTTTATTTGAAGAAGAGCTGACTTTTATTCACCCACAGGTAGGTAGTACGGTATAGCTAGGTTCGCGCATCTCTTTATTTATAGTTTTCAATACCACTATATGTTGACTATGATTTGATTGAATTCTATTCTCGTAAAGTGGATCGAGAGGCAACCACAGGGGACCAATTTCTGTGGATATTTCGTTTGCGAGTGGATTCGTCGTGCGGTCACTGAGCGGTACCAAAAGAAATTTTTAGACGTACGTGAACAATCATATTCATCAATTGATCTCCAGTGTCATTCATAATTTTTGATAGTCATGATTAATATTCGTATTGATCTCCTTCTTTTATAGGCAGAGTCATTGCGCGAGAGTATGCCACTAAAGAAGCGCTTTCAAGCACTAGCAGAGGAACTTGCGGGGTGTCTGCTCAGCGATGTCATATCTACAAAAGGAACATACAATGGAGAATAGCGGTGAAGTCCTGGTTATGATCTCCCGTGTAACCGAATAGACGGGCTCTAGTCCCGGTTATGATCTCCACACACGTGTAATCGAATAGACGGGCTCTAGTCCCGGTTATGAGCACCTCCATGTAACCGGATAGACGTGAACATATTTTTATTTATGAACATTTTGATATGTTATATGTAGTTTCTGTTTTTTAATTAATTAAACGCATTTTTTTGCACCATTTCAATATTAAATTGGCAGGAAAAACAAAAAATTACAGGCTGCCACGTGTGAGGTCCTTGGTCCCGGGTCGTATGACCAATCGGGACTAGAGGTCCTCCACCACGCCCGCGCCTCGGCGGCCACGTGGGAGCCTGTTGTTCCGGGTCGTAACGGACCCGGTACTAGAGGGGGGGGCCTCTAGTGTCGCGTTGCTAGTCCCGGGTGGACACCCGGTACTAGAGGCCCTTACGACCCGGGACCAGTGGCCCTATTTCCACTAGTGATATACACACAGCTAGTAAGGGCAGTTAACAGATAAGTTAACAGATAGGCGGCCAGAAACTATATTCATGCCAAAGAATAGAGATAATAAACATTTTTATGCAACATAACAAGCTCCGTGAATTATGATTGCTTCACTTTGTCAATATATCTCTAGGAAACTATTTTGTTTCACAAGCAATAGATCAAATTTAACTTGAAACTAAATGTTATGCACTAGCTGCATCATCTTTGTAACAATAATTTATGATAGTAGGCTATTGTAGTCCACTAACATACTTTGGAAGTCAATTTGTAAAAGTGGGCCGTTTGCAGATTAGGTTAGTCACTGCCTCGCAAATTTTGGGAGAGCAGAACGCTGAACTGAATTATGGTTGGGTTCTGGTCCTGATATCATGCTTCAGGAATTAGAACTTGAGCGCTCTGTAACCCTATATGAGTAATAAATCTGCTTTTACCCGCAAAAAACAAATTGAATAGAGATAGCCGTTTTTTTCGTCGCGTCATTTAAGTTTTGGCTAATCGTAGTACCAACTATGGCGTGTGTTCTGTGACTCTTCTTTTCTAATTAACCAAGAATATCATTTCGAGACATCTTAACCAATCCTTCAAACGTGGGAGTGATTTACAAGTTTTAGGTCTTAAAATCAACTTCTCCATGAAACTTTATAAAAGGCGAGATGCGGCTGGCCACTTTTCTAGCATATGTTGTCAATTTGTTTTTTACCCCTTCTGAATTGGTATTCCACCAATCACCGGGCACTATCCCGCACATTTTTCTGGTGAGTAGACCAAATACACGCATAAACGAGACGACTGAGATAAGGAGGAATAAAGTGGTAGAAGAAAGGGGTACTACTTTAGCAAACATAGCCATGATGGGAGCAAATTATTTGGAAAATGGTGAAGATATGATGCTCCTTATCTGGAAAAGTGATGCTCCATATCTCGGGTAGAACAAATGTCTTGATTCCATATAGGAATAATTATAACTTCTTATCGGTAAATATTGCTTCCTGAATTTGGGTCTACTCCTTATTTGAGATAATCGTACGCCAATGCTCCAAATTTCACGCTATGAAGGCTGGGTTGGATTTTGTGAACGTTTTGGTTTTTTGCTGCAAGGAAGAGCATGGACCGATAGGCATGATAACTTCAGCTAAGTCCAACTTAAAGTGTTAAAATCCACTTGTTCTTTATTTGAGAAACACCATACAACGCAGACGCTCACATACACGCGCATACACTCACCCCTATGAACGCACACACGCACACCCTACCCTATGAGCATCTCCGAGAGACTGGGCGGCGGTTGGGTCTTAAGATTGACGAAGTCACCACGGGTGCCTCGCTGTCGACGGGAACGTCGCCTCCCACTGAAAAATATTCCGCCTAAATGAGAAACACCAGTGTCAAACCTGGGGTTTGAACTCTGGTGGGCTAGGGGTACAACCACCTCCTAACCATCTTGCCACAGGCAACTTCCCAAATCCACTTGTTCTATTCACAACTCCAACTTAAACCATGTTTTTGGTAGAGAATGAAACTAGTATTGAACATCCCAAAATTAACTTTCAGTACGCTCGACTATCATAGCATAATTAGACATTATATGCAATGCAATCATATTCAGCTTCTCGGCATATGAGGCAGAAAAGCCCATGGAGTGAGAGGTGAGAAAACAAAAACTCCACCGGTAGGTGAGAAACCCCTGCGTTGTGCGCGTATAATTGGGGATTTTTTGTGCAGGACCCGGTTTCGATCCTGGGCCGGATATACACCTTCCTGAGGTTGTGACCACCACGCTCTGGGCGCATCCGCAATAGAGCATGAAACTAGTATTGAACATCCCGAAATTAACTTTCAGTACGCTCGACTATCATTGCATAATTAGACATTATATGCAATGCAATCATATTCAGCTTCTCGACATATGAGGCAGAAAAGCCCATGGAGTGAGAGGTGAGAAAACAAAAACTCCACCCGGTAGGTGAGAAACCCCTGCGTCGTGCGCGTATAATTGGGGATTTTTTGTGCGGGACCCGGTTTCGATCCTAGGCCGGATATACACCTTCCTGAGGTTGTGACACCACGCTCTGGGCGCGTCCGCATAGAAACTACGCCGAATGCCAATTCAATATTTCATCTGCGAAAAAACGAGAGACGTAGCCACGCAATAAGCTTAATACACAGAGATCATCAGTGACAGGTTTTGATGCAAAATAGCCACGGATATGTACACAAACATTTTAAACACATCGAGAATCCATAACAGTTTAGGAAGCAGGGCCACGCCACCATGCGCCGGCGAGGTCCTAAGGGTCGCGGCGAGGAGCGAGAGGTCCCAATTAACGGTCGCGGCCGATGAGCGAGAGGAGGAAGGTCCGGTAGTTGCCCGACGTCTCGGCGTGGACGGCGTCGGCCAGCGACCTCTTGTACCTCTTGTGGTACTCCGCCTTGATGTACAGCATGTCGATCTCCGTCCTGGTCACCACCACCCGTATCAGCGCCGTGTCGCTGGTGCCCAGCCCTTCATCGCCTTGTGCAGCACCTTGGCGAAGTACCTCGCCGGGCTCTCGGCGCACCGGAGGATCGTCAACAGCCCAAACTCGAAGTTCCCGACGTCTCGCTCTTCACAGCCTGCATGCGACAGACGAACGAAGAAGGTGATCTGTAAGCGTGATTTGGTTTTGTATAGGGAAGAATATATATACGAGAATGGTTCATCCGAACGGGCATCACCTTCTCCAGGGACCGGGCGTAGAGGTGCTGGTAGGCGGAGGCGACGGCCGCCATGTGCGCCCAGCTGCGCTCGCTGAAGATGCGGATGAAGGTCCGCTCGTCCGTGCCCAGCCTCTTCTCGCCGGCCTGTACAGCTCCCTCGCGTCGTACGCCACCGCGACGGGTCCTGCGGGCCTTCGTAGCGTGGGATGCCCAGGTACGCGAGCAGAAGCTTCTGATGGTCGCCGAAGGTGCGTTCGGTGATGTCGTGCTCGAGGTAGCAGCCGAACCTCGCCCGGTACGTCTGCTTCATGATCTGCAGCTGCGACGGCGTCCTGGAACAGATCACCTCCGTCGCGGCTCTCAGGTCGGTGATGTCCCCGTTGAGAGCTGGTTCAGGATGGCGGCGTCGCGTCCCACGGGATCCAGGACCAGAGCAGCATCGCCTTCTTGTGGTGTCCCGTGAGCTCGGTTGACAGGCGGTGGTAGAGGTCCTGGTGGTATAGTGCCCGGTACTCCTGCATGATGAGCGCGCGCTGCATCGAGTCCCGGTGAGCGAGGATGTTGATCACCGTCGTGCTGTCGCAACCAAACCTGCAACACACACAGAAACACCGGCCAGCCGGTAAGAAGAGAACATCGATCGTGATTCAGAAGCCATGCTCATCACATACCTCTGAATGCTGTGAAGGGCGATGGCGTCGTTTCGTGGGGACGTGAGCACGGAGGAACGCTGAGGCTCGCCATGGATCGCAACCTCGGAGGTTTCTTCTTTCCTTGTGTGTCGTGAGCTATCTATGTTTATGTAACACGCAGTGGCAATTTAAAGGGGAAAGGCCCGGGGAATCAACCGATCAATCAACGCCGTGAGCATATGGTGCACTGCGTCTGATCGACGCGGGCGCCCGGCCGGCGACCCCGCCACCACGGGGAAGAGAAAGGGAAATATGCTCCTCATCAACAGAGTGGCAGGGGAGGATCAATCACATCAAGCCGCGTGCCTTTAGACCGGGCCATGCAACTCCAAATATGCAGGGGTGATGTGGAGCGCCAACACGACCGTGGTCGGCCTGCCATACCATCAAAATTGACACCAAATGGAAATTAGCAAACACTTACTATCGGTCATAGTTTCAACAGTCACAACTAAAAGTAAAATAAATTGGCTGAATTACCAGAACTCCTGCCGGTTCGGTAAAAAGAAAAAAAATACTCCCTCGTTCGGAAAAGGATGTCACAAAAATGGTCCATTTTTGTGACATCCTTTTCCGAACGGAGGGAGTATTAACCAACAAGTTACTTGTCGGAGATTAGCTTGTTACTTAAAGTTACCCACACCACTCTACATGAAAACAGCTAACAGTTACTTATATTCACGTTCCAGTTTTTTTTTTTTTTTGACGGAAATCAACGAGCACTGCTCTCTTTTATATTAATATTAAGAGGAAACCGGAATAAATGTCGGCGAATTATTACAGAAGTTACAAAGAGACACAAAGAAATAGAACATGACACTAAGCAAACAACCCCGCGGGAGAGCCTTCAACGCCCATTGTCTCCATACTAGCTTTGGACGCTAGCGCACAAAGATCATCACCGCCGTAGATGAAGAGCTTCAGTCAGCTGAGATCAGTCACGATGGTGCTGGAGCAACTGAAGGGCAACACATTGCGAGTCCACACCCGGACGAAGGGTCATGCGCCGTCGAGGCTTTGGGCGGAGTGAGGAAGTCGGGGAATTGACGTGCGGCACGTGCAGGTGAGTTTGGCTAGCTGTGTAAGATTTTGTTTTTGTGTGTGAAGACTGAAATGCATCGTTGGATGTTTATTTTGGTCATTGTTTTTTATAAAGGAAATATCATTTTGGTAATTGCATTGCCAACTTTTTTGAAGAATTGTATTGACAACAAATTACGACTCATAGGTCATCTACAATCACTAGGGCTGATTTTGCGGTGTATACGATAACATGGCACTGACGGTATTAAGGAGTTAGCACATGTAAATTTTGTAGCATTGACACATGATTCTCTCAGAAGAGGGTAGACCCACATTCTCAGGAAGAACTCTTACCAAAAAGCTTTCAGGCTTAAAGACACAGCATATAACAGACTCACCACTTTCGGGCAAATAAAAAAACAGACTCACCACACACCACGGAGGGGACAAGTTGCCCTAAGGTAGCACCCATAACATGACAATTTATGACTTTTATCTCTAATGAACACTACACAAATCTTAAATGATAACTATTACACATGCTTACAATCCATCTGACCCAAAATATAATGTCGATAATTTTGTTCAAAGTCAACTTTTAAAGTTCGACTAACTATAATGATAAAAAATGTCAACATCTACAATCTCAAATGCGCACTCGTGATGGTTCTAACAATATCGATTTAGAATAATAAATATTGATATTTTTTCTATGGTTGGTCAAACTTTTCTCTATATAAAAACACAATTGTTCTACACAAAACATGCATGGAGCATCACTTCTCCATGGATGAAGCATCTTTCACAATTTTCAAATAATTGGCTCCAACATCTATTTTTGCTTAAGTAGTATTCCTTTCTTGTGCACTTTATTTCCCCTTATCCATCGTCTCGTCTATGCATATAATTGGTTTACTCAACAAAAAAATGTGTTGGCTAGTGTCGTGGTGATTGGCGACCTCCAGTCCATAAGAAATAAGAAAAAAGGAATCTAATTTGACAACATATGCTAAGTTGATTTTAGGACCTAAAACTTGTAAATCATTCCCAATTTTGAAGGACTAGTTAAGATGCCTCTATATGATATTTCCGATTAATTACAAAGACGATCGCATAACACAGCACAGTCAATAGTACGATTCGCGAGAACTTAAATAACATGATAGAAAACTTTTTCATAAGTGGACTACAATAGCCCGTGATCATAATTATTGTTCCGAAGATGGTGCAACTGATGCATAACATCTAGTTTCAAGTTAAATTTGTTCGACATCTGAACAATATAGTTTCCTAGAGATTTATTAACAAAGTGAATAAACCATATGTCAGAGAGTTTGTTAACTTTGCATTAAAATGTTTTTTTACTATGTCTCTACTTTGGCATCAAAACCCCTTGGTAGACGTGCGTATATGGATCTTCTTCTGATCTTACATTTCTTGGAAGTTCTCTGCAAAACACTTACATACGACGAAACCAGACATGCATGATTAGAAGAAAGGTCGAAAGTATTGCTGAGCATGTCTAGTTGAAGAAGAGCTGAAGAGCATTGTCAGCCAATGTGCAGTCGACAATGCTGGAGCCGTGTGTAAAATGGTACGGAGGACGCGGGGACCTCTTTTTCAATTGATAACATCAACCTTAAGTGACGAAAACATAACAACATAAAATATTTCCTACACCATCTCCTCCGTCCATGCAGGTAAACAGATTATATCTTTCTGCTTTTAAGGTCTCCTGTCCGAGCCATGAATCTGGCATCTTTGAGACAACCAGTGTGGGAAAAAATCAGGATAGATAAAGTACTCGAGGCTCGGTATATTTTATCAGGAATTTGCCAGTATGAAATAAAACTCTGACCTGAAGAGGGAGAGAAACCCCTGTGGCTGTGCGCATAGTCGGGGATTTTTTATGCGAGACCCGGTGTTCGAACCAGAGGGATATAACCTTGCTGTGAGGTGGCACCACTACGCCGTGAGCGTGTTCGCGACAAGATCTGCACCGCACGCTACTTGACCTATAAAAGGATGATATTTAAGAGTCCACCACCACATTGGGCTAATGTGTCCTGCCTTTTATTTTTTTGAAACGGGGCAAAGCTTTGCCTTTATATTGATATAGGAGAAGCAAACATGACACGGCCGAGACCAGAAAAGAAAAAAACATACATGACAGGGCGTACTAGGCGAAAGAAAAGCAGCCCCGCTAGGGTCCAAATCACCTACTCCGTCTATTCTCTCAGAAAGATATATCGTCATATCTTCAAAACGCAACTACGCGGCGCGATCTGGGGATCAAAACGATCAGGCGGAGACGTCCAACGCGACGAAGGCGGGAAATCGTTCCCCTTGGGTCAGCAAGGCCAATCAAAGCTTCATCCGCTGCCGTCATGGACGGTAAGTTCAGCCTGAGGAGGGTCCTCACCACGCGGATTGCCGAATCCGGTAACGGAGCCTTCTTGCAGGTGTTCGTGAATTCTTTCGTAGCCTCCCAGGGGCATATCTCTAAAGTCGAACCCCATTTTTTTGTGGAGGACACGCTGCGTTTTGCCAACCGCATGGAGTTGAGGCTTCGTGGCGAGCCTGCTGCTACGACGGCCGGGGGCGGAAGGGCCGCATCAGCATGTGTCCTGCCTTTTAGCGGCTGCAACACATTATACTCTGTGCCAGTAGAACGGAATTGATGTGCATACCATGTTTGTTGATTCGATGGTCTTACGAACAGGCACGTTGCCGTTTCACCTGTCATCGCCGACTTCGTGATTTGTGCCTTGTCGTATTACTCAAATCATCGTACATGATGATCATAGCATAGCAGATCTCATGTTTAAATAACCCTCTTCGGTTTAGTTACTGCGCGATTTGTGCCTTGTCGTATTACCCAAATCATCGTACATGATGATCATAGCATAGCAGATCTCATGTTTAAATAACCCCTCTTCGGTTTAGTTACTGCACGAGGTATTATTTGATTGTGAGTGGAATTTTATGTTTGTTGACCAACAATGCTCTTTGACGGTTTGAAGAGAAACATTGGTAGGTAGGCTTCTGTCACGTAACAGCCGACCCGAACAGGACAGCCCGCACGTCACACACACTCAAGTATGAGTCGGGCACCGTCCCGCTGCCACTTATAAGTTTTTTTTGAAGCGAGACAAAAGGTTTATCATTTTTTAATAGAGGAGACGTTTTAGAGATTTAATTGCCTATGGCAAGCCCTAGGATTTATACAGAAGTCTACTCTCTCGGCATAATGTCCGCTAAAAAATTTAGCTCTGACCCGAACCCATATTTTGGCCTCCTCTTTTATCCTCATGTAACCACGTTGGTGGGCGAGGCATGGTGTCGAAAGACCCTAGCATTGCCTTCGTTTCAAATCTCCCAAGAAATAAGTATGGCAAGGGAGCACAAAGCTTTGCAAGGCCGACCCACTAAATAGTTAACCATGCCACATGTAATGTAAACGGTGTTGGCCAAACCAGTTGTGACTCGAGCTGTCCTCCCAATCGTTGGACCGTCTGTCCAACATCTTTGTCCTAACATGCGCGTCAAGTTAGGGGCGATGGCGCAAGGGAGAGAGGCAGATGTAGCTACCAAAAATGGGCGGCCGCGCAAGGGGTGAGGCAACGGTGACAGCGAGATAGATTGGTATGAGGGAAAGTACGAGCTAGATGGATACGAGTAAGGCGCCATAGAGCGTCGCCCTCCTTATCCTCTCCCCGCTACAGTGCGCAGAGGCGATTTTTGAGAGTCGACCTTCGATCCACCTCTTCCGCCGGTGAGGCGTGGGTTCCTCCCCCTCCGTCGGCTGCTCGGCAGCGGGAGGGTGGGGGAAGCCCGCCTCGGCGTGTATATGGTAGGGTTCGGTAGGTGCTCGGCCGGCGAAGCTTTGGAGGTGCTGGAGTGCTGGTTCGAGTTTTGCTGTCGGCGTGGATCCCCTCCGGCGGTGGCGTTCTCTGGAGCTTCGCCGTCCCGCGCGCGACCTGCTGGAGTCCGGAAATCGGCGGATTTCTGCGGCTCGGTCACCACGGCCAGATCCGGCAGCGGCGGATCTGGGTGAGTTCGAGACGGAGGTGGTGCATCAGATCTTCGTGGCGGTGCAGGCGGCGCCAGCAGTAGTCTCTTCGGAGGCGGTGTTGAAGACTTCCGTTTGCCTCGTGGTGGGCTCCGGCGATCCATGATTTGGGGAGCTTGGGCAGCGGCGCGTCAACGGCAGCTCCGTCTTCGTCTTCGTCGCCGAGATCCAGCGGTATTTGTTGTAATTTTCTTGTGTTCTGGGTCTCTGTAAGATCTGTTGTGTTTCCTCTGCTAGCAAAAAAAAGTACGAGCTAGATAAGAACGGGATCGTAGTAGATGGGGGCACTGAAAAATGCCACAATCACTAGCTAGAGGGCTACGTCGCTGATGGGCGTGCCAGCGCTGATGTGCATGTCCGAACAACGTCGAGGAGATCCAAGTTCACCATCCCCTCTTGACACCGTAGTGGCAGCAGAGGAGTTGGGACCAATGGCGAGGATGGTTCCCAATCCACATAGTTTTCGTTTGGTACCGGTGTATTTTTTGGAATTTGGTGTGGGTTATCCGGTCTAACCTTCCAAAACATTGCTCGGTACTATCTTCGTTCCAATTAATAAGGCCTATATTATTTTTTTAAAGTCAAACTATGCGAAGTTTGACCAAGTTTTTTGAAAATATATATAAGGCTTATACATTGGAACAGAGGAGTACTAGTGTATTTTGATCGATAATATCTCCCAAAAATTATCTGAACTACTATTTTGTTCTATACCCGATACACTCTCCCGATGTAGTGGACTGGAAATAGATTGGATTGGAGTTGGAAGTTCGCTCAATCCCTACAACTGTAAGGCAACGTAATCCCTAGAAACACCTTAGCATTAGAGCATCTCTAGCAGAACCCGCAAAACCCGAAACGCAAAAGCATTTTGCGGGTCATGTTTTTCGCGTTTTGCTCTATATTTCATGCAGCAAGAACAGAACCGCAAACGCAACCTGCATTTTTCGATTTAGAAATTTGAGAATTGCGTGGGAACGAACTAGTTCATATTCGACAGTAGCAACAGATGATTTTTACACAAATAAGTAGGCGCAAATGATTCTTAACACTAGCCTACATCTACACTAGCCTAGGTCGCCGCCGATCAACCCTAGTGGTCAAAATGCGGCTCCTCACCGGAGCCATGGGGCGGCGGCGACGCAGCGACGAAGGACTTCTCCTCGTCGGAGTCGGTGACGAGGTCGATGGTGGGCGGCAGTGGCTGATGACGATCGCCTGCTCCAGGAGCCCCTGGTTGACCACCGCGGCGAGCTTGGCGGCGGCGGCCTTCTCTCCTCCTCGTACTTGGAGCGCATCAGCGTCGCTTGCAGCTGTCGCTCCATCTGCTCGTCGGAGACGAAGTCCTCCGGCCCGAGCGTGACCCCGAAATGCTCGGGGTTGTAGTCCTCCGGCGGCGGAGCATCTGGGGCGGCGGAGGAGCTGCCCTCGCCGTGGAGGCGCAGCTGCTTGCGGCGGTGGATCTCAATCTCGCGCTCGCGCCGGAGCCGGTCGAACTCCGACAAATCGCGGCGGTTGTACGCGGGCGGAATCGGCACGACCGTGTACGCGCGCGAGCCGCGCTTCGTGCGCCGTCGCTGCGGCTCTACCTCCGCTTTTCGTCGGAGTAGTCTCCGCGAACTTGTCGTCGCCGGGGAGCGGCTCCGCCTCCCTCTTCGGCGCCATGGCGGCTCGGGGACGCCGGATCTGCGGGAGGCGCGGCGGATTGCTCGTCGGAGACGGCGGTGTAGGTGGTGGATTGCTCCTCGGAGCGGCGGCGCGTGCGAGGGAATGGGGATTTCGATGCGGTCGAAATCCGGCTAAATACGGGCTCGGCGGTTCGTTTCTCGGGCCCCGCATAAAGTTTGCGGGCTGGGCCAAATTTGCAGGCGCTGGTCTGGCCCAAAAAGCGCACCAAATCCGCAAACTCGCCGGAATTTTGCGGGTTTGCCCTTTTTGCGGGTTCTGCTAGAGATGCTCTTAGGTTCTTTCGGGCACATGCATTTTTTAGGGTCGACAAATGGAGGATGGACAAGATGGTATTTTGGGAATATTTTGTATAGATACTCGAGCCTTAGATTTATTTCTCAAGGAATTTGACACGGGTGAAAGAAAAACAAAACGGAAGTGCTGTGCATACAACACTAGCAGACCCTGCAGGTGAGAAACAACCAGGGCCCTGCTCGTAATTGGGTTTTTTTTTTCAAGGAATTTATTTCTCAGTGAATTTGGTGAAATTCAAAACAAAAAAACTCACCCCTTTTTTTTCTTAGTTTGCCTTGTACTGCTTTGTGAGAAGTTCTCCTCAACACTTTCTAATTTGTCGTTTGTAAAACTCTGACCTTTGTTAATTCAAATCTGGATATTATTGCCTCTTATCTAAAAAAGTAGTAGTTGATCGGCCATCATATAACTTTTATACACAAAGATGGTGCTTTAGAATTAAGAATTTTAAATACATTTTTTTATAATATATAGAATGTTGTCAGATTTTAATATTCCAAAAGGGTCATTTAGCCATAGCACACGAGGTGCAAATTCCAGAATTTGTGGATACACAAAAGGGTTGTTGTACGCGTGCCCTCAAAATGTTGCAATGATTTTTTTGCATGAATTTGTCAAAGAGATTTGATGGCCATTGAGGCGGCGATTGAGGACTCTCCCCGTCTTGCCAAGCTATCGCCTTTATGAACGAGGTCTATTTTAGAAGCTTTAGAATTGGTGGTTAATCTGTGGTATAATATGGTCTTGTTTGAAACCAAAATAAAAATTAATCTCGGTTGAAAGTATAGAAAAAAACAAATAGATAGTCAGTATAAGCTTGGTTTGGCAGTTCAGTATTTTCGACATTAGAGTATTGCAAAATTGGAGTATTTCATCGCCAGGCTAAACATACTTCAGTTCTGGAAAAAACTTCTGTTTAGGAAAAAAGACAGGTCGGGGCTAAAGTTTCTATTTAAACAAAAAAAAAGCAGTTTTGGAAGATATTTCAGTTTTTTAATCACAATATTCATTGCATCCAAATACGTCGAAACCGAAGAATACTTCAAAAAAACTCCCAAACGGGACCTAAATTCTTTTGCAACATTTGAAAATGCACAAACAAATGTGAGATGGAAATATCTCCCAGACTTTCAAGCGAAGCCATTTAGTTCGTTCTTTAGTGAAATGCACTCGTAGTCCCTAAACTTGTTGGCTATTGATGCATGTAAATGCATACATGAACTTTGCACTATATCACTCATATTTTAATCATATTTGCATCATATAAGGGTTATACCACTGTTATTTAATGATTTTAGGAAATAAAATAATTGTTTCTTATTTTTATGAAATTAACCTGCGCAGGCAGAAAACCCTATTTTTTCCTTTTATGATTCAGGGACCAAACATCGTTAGAAAAATATGGAAAAATACAGAGGTCATTATTTTGGAAGGAAGAAGACGTAGGAGCGAAGGAATCAAGCAACGGAGCCCAGAAAGCCAAAAGGGGTGGCCCACGCGGCCCCTGTACCTGGCCGCGTGGGGCCCACCATTTTGGGCCTCGGAGCTTCGCAGCCATCGATCTTTCTTCCACCGCCTTCATCTTGACCTAAAAACGCCTACAAAAGAAGTCCCACAGCGTTCTCGAAAAAAGCGCCGCCATATCACAGAAACACGAAAACGAAGATCCGGAGCTGCAAATTGGGGGGGAAAACTCGGCGGGGCGCTGCCGGCGTGGTCTCCATCTTCTCCATCGACATCTCCACCATCTCCATCATGAAGAGGGAGTAGTCCACCTCTGGACTATGGGTTTGTGGAAGTAACATATGTATCTCTCCTCTCTTTGAGCTTCACTAATTAGTACCGTATGAGCTGTTGAACATGATTATGGTCATATATGTAATTCTATGTGGTGAATCTTTTTATGAGTTAATATATGTTTGAGATTGCAATGTTTGTTTCAGTTATGAGTATAGATGCATATTATGTACCCCGTTCTTATATACTTGTTATGATCAAGCATGTTTATGAGGACGTGTGTGGGGTGATGTGTGCATTAGTTGGAGTAACGGGGGATGGTGAGTGCGGTAAGTTGACAACTGAAATATCGCGATCCACTTGGGTGTTTACCTTACTTTCTTTTCTCACTAGGGATAAACAAAAATACCATGCTACCGGAGATGTGGGTGTGACCATCGCCACTACTCTATGACTAGATCTACCATGTTCTTATTTTCAATTCATGTCATGATACTTAAAGCTATACTCTGATTTATCTTAATTGCTAAGGTGTTATGATTTAGTTCGCATCTTGGTGGAGTATAAGAGAGATTAATAACCAAAAGATCTCTATGTTAGGACGTGATACCCATATAATTAGTAACTTGATATCAAACTTTGTGTTGCAATTCATATGTCAACTCTATTTGTCCATTGTCTGCCACACCATTAAAAGGAGAGTGCATTTGTGAAACCATGAACCCGGTCCATTTTTAATCATAAGAAACACCTTTCCAACCACTTTTATCATTTTTCTATTTTCTGCCATTATTAAATCCGAAAATACAAAAACACTTTTCCATCTTGCATTCATCATAAAGAATCCAAAAATATCATTTATCATTGTTATCATCATTCTTGCACATTCATCCACCACCATTGCATATTTATTTCTTGTTTGCATTGCATATTTATCTTGATATCATTATACACCTTGTGCTTGACAACCACAGGTGAGGTTGAGGACCAAAACAATTAACCTTGTTTTGTAGGTGACCAAAATAAGGATAGGAAGATAGATCTTTCACTACTGATTCCCGAGAGTTTGATATTAAACCCTCGAGTCACCCTCGTGGGAAAAACACGTATTCCACTTACTACATACTCTGCACTTGGAGGCTCAACCTAACCCCGTATACTTTATCTTGCAGGTAGCTACTGAAGGCTATCACATCTACGGGTATCAGCTATGACCAAAACAGTACTTAAACTCAGAAAATGCATCAAAACGGTCCTTAATCTTGTCATATATGTCTACCTATGGTCCTGACTATGATTGGCCATCGTATTATGCTGACGTAGCGCCGGTTCGGACCCACACAACGTCATTCCCCACCTCTCAAATCCAAAATCGACCGCTTGTCCTCAGTGGCGATGGTGTGGAGCATGTGCGATGCGGCCGTCCCGGCCTTTTACCACGACTACGGCGCTCTTCCGCTCAGACTCCAACCGGGACACACCAAAGACCGATCGACAATGGATGTCTCCATCTCCATGCTGAAGCAACTCAGCAGATCCGCACGCTCGGCCATGGCGCCGTCGTGTGGCTCGCGTCTGACTAGGCCTCGGGCAAGCTCCTAGCCGTCAAGTCAGAACCCGCGAACCGCGAAGCTGCAGCGAGAGGGAACTATGCTCAGTGTTGACCGGGCCCCGCTCGCCGCACATCATCCCCTGCCTCGGCAGTCGGCACCCGCACCGCAGCCTATGGCGAGGACGAGCTCCTCCTCGAGTTTGCGCAGGTGGCTCGCTCGCGGACGATACCGCCAGGAGCGGCAGCGACGACCGCCTTCCGGAGCCCGCCATACGGTGCTACGCCGGGGGCGTGGCGAGGGTGCTGGCGTACCTCCACGCCAAAGCTCTGGTGCATGGGGACGTCAAGGCGAGGACGGGTGATCGGCGCCGATGGCTCCGCCAGGCTGACTTTCCGCTGCGCGAGGGCCGTGGACGACTCGCTGCTCCCTATGGGCGGCACGCCGGCGTTCATGGCGTCCGAGGTCCTGCGCGGCGAGGAGCAAGGCCCGGCGTCCGACGTGTCGGCGCACGAGTGCACCGTCGTCGAGATGGCCACTGGACGCGCGCAATGGGGCGACATGGACGACGGTCTGCTCGCCGCGGTCCACCGGATCGGGTACACGGCCGCCTTGTCGGAGGTGACGGAGTGGCTCTCGGCGGAGGCCAAGGACTTCACTTCTTGTACGCGTGCTTCTGGAGACAGCGGCGACCGAGCCACGGCAGCTCAGCTCTTGGATCACCCTTCGTTGCTTCCGCCGCGCCTGCGAGCTGAAGCCGGTGAGTGTCCCTGTTGGAGTCTGAGCTGAATACGCCTATCGTTTCATAGGTTCATCAGCAAAATACGATGGCAAATCATAGTCAGGACCGTATGTAGGCATATATGACAAGATTAAGGACGTATATTGATGCATGTCCTGAGTTTGAGGACTGTTTCGGTGATAGCCAACAAGTTTAGGGACTATGGGTGCATTTCACTCGTTCCTTTTTTTTTTGGTTCTTCCTTCTTCCCAATCGACGGGTTCCCATACCCGAGGACCTGACAGTCCAGGGTGAGCGCAATTTTGAAATCAGATCCATCCTCGCTCCCATTGCTGAGGAGGATGAGGACGAGACGTCCTTCAAGGTAATATGCTTTGCAGACTATAAAACCAAGATGGCTGTGTTTGTCTTCTCATCTGTCACGCAGCAATGGCGTACGGCTGCATCTCCTAGCTGGAGTTCTTTGGGCGCAGACCTCCCCTGGGTGTTGCGCATTCCATGTATGGGATCCCGTGGCTTGTCCTGTTTTGACTTCGTGCGTGGCTGTTTCTACTCGGCATCACCATGGAGAGACAGGTTGCTCGTGCTGGACACACGAACAATGGAGGTTTCAGTTATCAACGATCGCACTGGCTACCATATGCAGCTCAGATGGCT
The DNA here is from genome assembly GCA_947311845.1 of Poa pratensis. Lineage (NCBI taxonomy): Eukaryota > Viridiplantae > Streptophyta > Magnoliopsida > Poales > Poaceae > Poa > Poa pratensis. The sequence continues at coordinate 12,894,984 of CAMZMU010000062.1, forward strand.
GCCTGGTCTGGCAGAGGAAGTTTACGCCAGATACCATGTGATGGACAGACGTCGCCCTGGTCAGGTAAGAAGTCTGCCTGTCATTGTAGTTGGTAGAGAAGGGGCCCTTGAGATGTTTTCTCTCGTTGGTGATCACAGTCCAAATGGCTCGTTTCATCTCTACCATACGACTCAGGATAATGACAGTGCATCTTGCAAGGAATGGCAGCTGAAGAATATTATACCGTTGCCTAGCCAGTATGATTATTTCACCTTGGGAGCAGCTGAGGGACTCTTATTCCTTGGAGCCGCTACAGAAGACCAGTTGGACATTGATAAAGACTCACCAGTGTGGTTGTCAGAGACTTACTGGGATGTAGATTATTTCTCTTTCGAGGTTCAGACTTCTAAACTTACAAAGGTTTGTCAGAGGAAGAGGGACTTCTTCCATTTTGAAGATGTTTACTGGTACTTTGGCTTCCCTCCATCATTGTCAAAACCGAGTATATGAATTGGTAAGTCACTCTGTGTATGTTTGTTGTGCTTTGCTGCCTAACTGTTCACGCAACAAATTACCGTTTTCTGTTATTATGAGAACTTGTCAAACTAGGGAAGATGATCATGATTTGATGTCTGTCTTTGTATGAGAACTTGAAAACTAGGGAAAGAAATCATGATTTAATTTGTATCTCTCTTGTTTGGTAACTGACTCCAATGCGACCGTGGGCAGTAAATATGTGCTTGGCCCTTGAGGGACCTGAGGCTTTAGTTTGAAATTCACATCCCATGTTTTTTGCTTCCTTTTGCCGATATCGCTTCTTAACTGGAACAAGATGCCTATTGGAATTTTTTATAGCACGACTGAGCAGTTTATGTGCCTTTAATCTTTGTACTGTATTTCTACTTTTACATAGAAGGCGTTACTGTGAACTTATGTTTGCGAATCTACTGCATATTGTGAGTTGCTTATTAGTTTGAACTAAAATATATCTGCAGGGATAAATCCGGTTAAGCCATACATCTGATGCTTTTGAAGTGAAATGGAGGATGGACAAGACGGTGATACAAATGTGTTGGCTAGATATAGTTCAGCCTCGGTATTTTTTTATCAGGAACTAGCCATCATGTAGTTTGCTACTACTAGATGACGGTGGCGGAATCGGGCCGTAATTTGAGCTATAAGTTTATCTCGTTTTGGTATCAACATATATTGCTATATGCCAGTATAGGTACCAGAAGCAGCACCATTTTTATGGTTTTATCTATTGAATAGGTAGACCGACCCATGTCTTGACAATCAAAGCCGTAGATAATTCGCCATCTGTGAAAATTTGGTAGAGTACTAAACAGTCCCCGTCGTTTTGAAGAAATAGAGATTTTTTCTAGACGGAATTTTTTTAATTATAAAAACTATTTTATGGTGGATCGGAGATGATCAAAATAATGATGTCTATTAATGCTGAAAGCAACACCACAACAATAAATAATCTATAAAAACTGTATCGCCAATAAGACATGTGGGAAAGCATCTGTTGTGCCAAAAAGTTGAATTTTTGTAGTTCCTCTCCATTCCTTGATGTAAGGCAGCCACCGATCGATGGTGTTTGTGCCTCCTCTGGAGCTCGAATTCGCCATCTCATGGCATGCCTGTGAACTACTGGTTCTATCCTTGGACTGTAATTCTTGCCTACTCGTCTTGGCCGCGAGGGGGCCATCCGGGCGTTTGGTGCACACTCACGCAGCTGATGGAAGACTGCTCGGAGGCGTTTCCAGACTACAATCAGCCCCCTCTCCACGCCAGCCCTGTCCTCCGGCCTCATCCTTGCTGGTGGCCCCCAAACACCTCCGAGGTTGCCTTCTTTCTTTCTCCCCAAATTGATTTATCTGATCAGTACACCATCTGTTTGTTAAAATGCTTCAGACAAATGAGGCCAGTTCAATAAAGTAAAGAATAGATTGATCTGCTGATGAGAAGACGGTAGGGTTAGGGTTGCACGATCGAGCAAAGGCGAATCTGAGCCCTACTTGTCGGTAGGGTTTCGGTTCTGTATTTGTATTTAGGCCTCTTTGATTCACAGGATTTAAGGGAGATGATGACTGACCGTGGCTGAAATAAGCATATGCCTTTGAACAATCGAGGAACCTGTTGGTAGCAAGTTGGATCTTCCCTCGTGTTTCTATGATCCTTTCTGATCCTGTGAACTACTGGTTCTATCCTTGGACTGTCATTCTTGCTGATAACCAGGGCAGCTCCACAGTAAAAAGGGGTTCATCTGGTGATAAGAGATGATGGCGTTAGTGTTATATGATCGAGCAAATGCGAATCTGAGCCCACTCGGTTGCAATTTTACTGGGCTAAAAGCATAATATGCTGCAGAATTTCCCTGAATCATCTGTATTTGAAGGTTTTGCTTATTTATGCTCCAGTGTTTATAGCTGTCTTTGGAAGGTGTTCTCTCTTTCATACCTTTATTGCATTTATAGAATATACCACAATTGTGTTTGATTTACTAACTGTATGTTTTGCTAATTTGTTCCCATCTTTTTATTTCTGTTATAGTTTTTTTGCAACTTAATATGCAGCATTTTCCATTTTGTATGTTTGCCTCTTCTTTAATTCCATCTTTTGCAATTTGTGGTTGCACACATGCACTGAGAAATACGCCAATTCTGTTGAGACCTGATGATGCATTGTCATGTATTATAGCAAGTTTACCTTGGGGCAAGCTATGGAGCTGTTATATGTGTCCGCCGTTCTGTACAGAAGTACAGAAGCCTGTTCAAGTTATATGCTAATGTTTGTGGTGCTTTAGTTCATATGATCAATCATTATCCAACGGACAACAGTGACCCAAAATATATAATCAAAATTAAATATTTAGAAAAAATCAAAAACATCCAGTAAGTTGTATATGGTCCATTGCGTGTTCTGTGAAAATTTCGTGGCATTTGGATCACTCGTCTATGAGTTAATCTTATGTCTACTAAATTTAGTATCTCGACTATGATCAATTGAATTTTGCATATTTGTTTGACAACATAATGTACCACACCATTTATACCCTTTATTTACACAACATAGTTCCTAAAGGGTTCTCTGCTTGCGCCGGATTTTATTGTTTTGATCAGTAAACAACATTTCATATAACATAAGACAAAGCTACATTTCAACTGAAATCCTAATCTAACATTAAGGTAACAAAAGGAGGCCACCGGAACCTTCACCGGACCTTTTGCCGCCATCGCGCTACTTGCTATTGGGGAGCACCAGAGTCGGCACTTGCCGCGCTCCTCCTTCTTCCACCGCCGCTCGCACGGCGTGCTCGGTGTAACGCCCAAGGCCGCGCTACGCGACAGATGTATCAGTTTCGTCTTGGAGGGAATTGGGGAGGCCTAACCCTAAATCGACCCTAGGACCCTAACATAGCGGCGGAGGTCGATTTCAGTGCGCCCCCCAAAATTTTGTCCGGCCCGGTCGATATGCGGTTACTGTTCGGACCATCGAAATAGCCCAAAACAATATATCAACTACTCCTCGCCATGTGAAGTATCTCTAGCAGATATGGTATAACCCCTGGATCTATCTGAATTGCAAAAAACCATACTCACATGGAGTAGCATTGTTGGTCCATGTGAGACTGTGAGTGCCAGCCAATGGCGTGCCATTGTTCGTCCACGCTGACCATCCCATTCTGCCAGCTGACCCTTCGCCCAAGCATGAACAGAGAAAAAACGAGAACAAGTCAACGGCCAACTCGGCCTGTAGCAGAGGTGGAGACGAAGGAAGGTGGGCGGGGAGTCGCTCGGAGATCGCCGCCCGCTCACGATTTATTTATACTCTACCGGTGGCCATCGCTCGCGGCAGCCGCCTGGAGCTGGATCTCGCCTCCTGCGTCTCCCACCCGCCCAGCCACCTCCTCTCCTCGGCACCCCCGCCGACGCCGCCTGGGCCAGCCTCCATGGGCAGCTCCGCCGCCGCCGCGGACCAGCCGGCTGGTGCCGCCACCGCGGATCACGCCCACGACAAGCTCCGGCACGTGGAGTCCATGTCCGAGCTGCCCTCGGGCGACGGCAAGATCTCCGGGATCAGCGCCGTCGTGCTCGGGGAGTCGCTCGCCGACGAGGAGCACGACCTCGTCTTCCCCAGCCCCGAGTTCTCCGCCAACGCCCTCGTCTCCTCCCCCAAACAGGTATGGACTGGACTTACCGTGATCGTCTCGTGGCTTTGCTGTGAACCGAGGCGCTTTGCTTCAGCGCTTTGCAACTGCGCATAGAAATGTTCCGTCGTGATCAAGACTAGCTCTTGTGTAAAAGTCAGACAAGGACATTGCTGAATGTGTTCTGCTAACAGACATACGACAGATATAGCATATAGCAACAGGGGATGGAATATTTGTTAGGGGCTAGCTAGGATGCATTCATCTCAGTGCTTCCTTTTGTTGATTGCGATGCGCTAATTAAAGTTGTGATCTCGTGTATGTGTGTGCCTCAGTACCGGGAGATGTACGAGAGGTCCATCAGCGACCCGGCTGGGTTCTGGTCCGAGATCGCCGACACCTTCTACTGGAAGGAGAAGTGGAGCCCCAGCGAGGTCTGCTCCGAGAACCTCGACGTCACAAAGGGGCCCGTACACATCAGTGTAAGCATCGTTGTCTGATGGATGTTGACCACTAGATCTAGTGTTTCTAGCGGTTGTTGTGAGTCATCTGATGGTTCTTGGTGCTGGCCGGGCAGTGGTTCAAAGGAGGCAAAACCAACATATGCTACAATGCCGTTGACCGCAACGTCGAGGCTGGGAACGGGGACAAGGTTGCGATGTACTGGGAGGGCAATGAGCCTGGTCAGGATGGGAAGCTCACCTATTCTCAACTCCTGGACAAGGTTTGCCAGGTAATAAAGCATGCTCATAGCTGATGGTTTTTGTTAAAACATAATAATGTGCTCTTAGAAGTTTCGTGGAAGGTGCAGAATCTAATGTGTTGTTTTATGCTCTCTGTTAGCTTGCCAATTACTTGAAAAGTGTTGGTGTCCGGAAGGGGGATGCTGTGGTGATCTACCTACCGATGTTGCTGGAGCTTCCCATTGCCATGCTTGCTTGTGCTCGTATAGGTGCTGTCCATTCGGTAATGTTACAACTAAAATCTCTATGTGTTTTCCTTGTTGGTCCTGTTTTCATTTTATGATGCGATGCGTCCCAAAATTTTCTTCAGGTTGTGTTCGCTGGCTTCTCTGCGGATTCACTAGCCCAAAGGATCGTCGATTGCAAGCCTAAGCTTGTGCTCACTTGCAATGCAGTGAAAAGGGGGCCCAAACCCATTCTTCTCAAAGATATAGTGGATGCTGCTCTGGTGGAAAGTAAGAAGAATGGATTCTCTGTAGGTATGTACTAGGATCCGAGTTCTGTACAGCATAGACAATTTGGGCTGTTGTTGGTTCTTTGGTGGCAACTCTCTCATAATTGCTGTTAAGGGCGCTAGTTTTGTTTAGTTATGAAAGTTAGGGTCAGATCCTTATATTGTCAATGCTGCCAACTGGGATCGATGGTTATGAGATCGTTGGCAGATCCATATCTAACTGAACACTGAGTGACTACTCTTGTGCTGAGTAGGTCTTTGTTTGACATATGAAAACCAGTCAGCAATGAAGAGAGAAGACACAAAATGGGACGCGGAAAGGGATGTTTGGTGGCAGGTTTGTGTTTCTCCCTTCAACAGATACTCGTCAACACTTTCAATATGCATCCTGCATCCAGGCCATGTATTCTCATTCTTCAGACAACTGTAATCTCAGGTCACCATCATTTCCTTGGACATGTATTTCAGGACGTTGTCACTAATTTTCCTACCAAGTGCGATGTTGAATGGGTGGATGCTGAGGATCCGTTGTTTCTTTTGTACACGAGTGGCAGCACCGGAAAGCCAAAGGTACTTATAATTAGACCGGATTGTCCTGTTGTGACATTACCCGAATATTAATCTCTTCATAAATTTGTAGGGTGTGATGCATACGTCTGGGGGCTATATGGTGTATACTGCAACAACATTTAAGTATGCATTTGATTACAAGCCAACAGACATATACTGGTAAATCAGGACATCTTATTGTTTTTCGTTTATGTAGAGTATATAACATGTTGGCTTGGAGAACTACTCACAAAAGCTGCTATTTTCCCTTATACATTCCATTGTTGGTTGACATTAGGTGCACTGCAGACTGTGGATGGATTACTGGACATAGTTATGTGACATATGGTCCACTCCTGAATGGAGCTGCAGTTCTCGTTTTTGAAGGGGTATATATTTCTAAAAGATTTTGAGTTAATCTTGTGTGAATTATGACTTCTCAGTTTTGTGGTTTGATGTCTTTATACTTCTCGTTATGTTTGACTTGTCTTTTTGTCTGACAATACATAACAGTTCACTAGACTATCTACTTTTATGTAAAAAATGCCTGCAGTTCGCACTTGTTGTATGTATTTGTTAAAACAACATTTGCTTACTTTGATAACATTTTCGGTGGGCCTGTTTTCAATTTTACTATGCCTAAATATTCCTTTGAATCATGTGCCTGTAGACTCCGAACTACCCTGATTCTGGTCGGTGCTGGGACATTGTGGACAAGTACAAGGTGACGATATTTTACACCGCACCAACACTCGTCCGTTCACTCATGCGTGATGGTCCTGAGGTATGCATGATAGTTCAGTGATGTGAGTAAGCCATTAGATGATGCTGGATGGCATTGCTTAACCCCACTACTATGCTCAAATCTGTATCAATCTGATTCTGTTTTTTTGGAGGGAAGAACAATTATCTACTCTAAGTCATCTATTTAAAATTTGGAATGATCAATCAATTGTTATCATTTAATATTCTGTTAATATCTACTAACATTTGCCAATGAGATGGTTCAACTGAACCTGAATTCAACTGCCTGATGCTTGCTGGAAGTGTGTTTTGGAGCTTGTCTTCATACTGATATCTCTGCATTCGACAAGCCAGTCAACCTGATATAACTCACCAATAATTTACACACTGCTTATCGAATATGTAATTACTTGACTTGCTAAGAATCTCTTATGACTCGTCAAGTTCTCAAGCTGTATCTACTATGCAGAACTAATTGATAAAGACTTCTTCTCCAAGACTGAGCTCTTGGATTCTGTAATTTTTTTCTTCTGCAAAGCAACTACCATGAAATATTTATTGCCAAAGATGTTTGGAAAGAATCCAGCCAAAGATTACAATATATGAAACAGTTAAAAATAAGACGCAAGTGGCTGTAATATATTTTGCATAACAAAAAAAATCATATTAGTTACTCCGAAACATTTTCCATATGTTCCTTTGTTGTGGATTGCCTTTTTTTTGCTTGCTAACTGATATGTTTTTGCAGTATGTCACACGCTACTCTCGAAAATCTCTCCGAGTCCTGGGAAGCGTTGGTGAGCCAATTAATCCTAGTGCATGGAGGTACATGGGCAATTTATCAAGTGTTAAAAAGATTACTATACAGGCGCACTTGTAAGAAGTTGTTCTCATGCATGTTTTACTTCATTTAGATGGTTCTACAATGTTGTTGGGGATTCACAATGCCCCATATCAGACACTTGGTGGCAGACTGAAACTGGTGGTTTCATGGTTAGTGTCTCTTTATAGTCGACATTTTTAAAATTTCTTTTTCATGAGATAATAAAGTGATTGGTCTCAGAATATAATTTCTAAACTGATGCGGATTTTCTCTGCAGATGACTCCTTTACCTGGTGCCTGGCCTCAGAAACCGGGTTCGGCAACCTTTCCTTTCTTTGGTGTCCAGGTAAACACGATTTATCTGTAAAATACAGATGTATGGCCGCACATTTTGTCTAAAACTTTTGCTAATTGTATGGTTTACAGCCAGTCATTGTTGATGAGAAAGGACAGGAGATTGAAGGAGAATGTAGCGGATATCTTTGCATTAAAAAATCATGGCCTGGGGCTTTCCGGACCCTCTATGGAGATCATGACAGATATGAAACCACGTACTTCAAGCCATTTGCTGGCTACTATTTTACTGGTGATGGTTGCAGCAGGTAACTTGTTGAACTACTTTCACAATATGATGATGAGATCCAGTTGTATTTTTAGTTTACCACAATATGGTTTACTTTCATAAACAGTTTAGTAAATAATATATTTATGCCAGGGACAAAGATGGTTACCACTGGCTTACTGGAAGAGTAGATGATGTTATCAACGTTAGGTAAGCTGCTTATTTGGTTTGTTTGCTATTTGCTAGAGTTTTAGTTCAGTATGTGGCAGTTGCAGATGCTACAACTGAGTTATCTTGCTGATATCAATATGCAGTGGGCATCGAATTGGCACAGCAGAGGTTGAGTCGGCTTTAGTTTCGCATCCACAGTGTGCAGAGGCTGCTGTTGTTGGTGTTGAGCATGAGGTATAGTCCACCGATACTTTTGTATCATTCCTTGTACTTCTATTGTATTTGTAACCCTCTTATATGACATATTATCTGCTTCAAATTTCTAATAAAAATGCTTCAGGTCAAAGGTCAGGGAATATATGCTTTTGTAACTTTGGTGGATGGTGTTCCTTATAGTGAAGAACTACGAAAAAGCCTCATAGTAAAAGTCCGCAATCAGGTATATCCGTGATACCGTTGGATGATTTACATGTGATATTAGATATTACATAATTATCATACGTTCTAAAGCTATTTTACACTATCAAGAAAAATGAAATTATCGCTTTATGTCTATGTACGTGATGCTTGCATGCCAAAAACTGAAAAAAGTTGGAACAAAGTGAGTTGTGACCAAATCTAACATAAAATGTGATGACAGTCTACACTTATTCCTTGACCTGGCCTGTAGTTAATGCAAAGTAGTTAACATGCTTACTGGGATTAGCATGCTTCAGGCTCGTCTTAACTTATGCTGACTATAAGACTTGGCAAAGAAAAATTAGGCAACCAAAACATGTGGGCAAAAGCAGAGTTGAAAATATCATTGTCAACCGAGCTCCTTCAATGCTAGTCGTTGCCTGTCAACAGCCGCTGTCATTCATATGTTTTTCTATGATGTGAACAAAATTAGTAGGAAAACTTTCATGTTGACATGATTTATCTTGTCCTGCGTGTCAGATTGGTGCATTTGCAGCTCCTGACAAGATCCACTGGGCGCCAGGACTTCCTAAAACCCGCAGTGGCAAGATTATGCGCAGAATCTTGCGCAAAATTGCTGCAAAACAGTTGGACGAGCTCGGTGATATAAGCACTCTGGCTGATCCTGGTGTCGTTGACCAGTTAATTGCCCTCAAAGATTGCTAGACTGTAAAGGATTTAGACAGCGGATGCGATTTTACCTGTGCTTACATGTTCCAGTTTTTTCCTTGTGGTTATATGATGGGATAATGTTGATTTTAGTGTCAACTGGCCTCCTTTTATACAGTGCCAAGTTCTGCTGAGGCTAGTGAACTGAAGCGAGGTGTAATGATTTTCAGTTTGGTGTTCCACTTTTGTAAACTCACATACTGAGAGACCTTCATTATGTATTGATCGACTCAATAAAGATTTATCAGTAGAAAAAATGTCGACTATGTTACTTTTCCATATCTAACAGATAGTTTTCAAACTGCTCAAAAAGAAGTTAACAAGCTGATACAGTCGCCTGGAGGCAGGTAGAGATGAGATCCAGATCGGGAGCAAGGGAGAACAGGAGAAGAGGAGCAGGTGGGACCGTGGGAGGAGGATGATGATATTACTTTATTTTTTGACAGGAGGAGGATGATGATATACTCCATACTGGTTGTCCACATGTTTGTCTTGCACTCTTGCCGCGGTTCCCTTTTGCCTATGGCGCCCTTGTAACATGTTTGTAAATTTTTCTTCTAACTGAAATGCTCCAACTGCGGCACTCACTCTCCAGTCCCCACGGAAACCCTCGCCGCCGATCCCCTTTCCTCTCACTCCGACCGGCGGTCCAGCGCCCGCCCGCCATGTCCCCGTCGGCGCCGCACCTCGTCGACGAGATCCTGGAGGAGATATTCTTCTGCCTGCCCAACCCCGCCGCCCTCGCCCGGGCCTCCACCGCCTGCCCCCGTTTCCGCCGCATCATCACCGACCGCTCCTTCCTCCGCCGCTACCGCAAACGCCACCCGCCGCCGCTCCATCATACCAGCCAGCAAAATAAAGGTGAATCTTCCAAGGATTGGCAGCTGGAGAATGTCATACCGCTGCCCGGTCAGTATGACTATTTCACCGTGGGCGCAGCTGAAGGATTCTTATTCCTTGGAGCCACTACAGAAGATCAGCTAGACATTGATGAAGGCTACCGTAAGCCCTTGGCCACAACTGTTTGGGATGTAGACTATTTCTCACTGGAGGTCAAGACTTCTGAACTTAGGAAGGTTTGTAGGAGAAGGAAGCACCATTTCAGTTATGAAAATGTTTGCTGCTACTTTGGCTTCCCTCCATCATTGTAGAAACCGAGTATATGATGTGGTAAGTTTGTTTTGTTTATATTTTGGTGTGACTTGTTGTTATGTTGAAAACTTGCCATATAATGCTATGATGAGAATTTGTAAAACTAATATAGTTGGACTTAATTTCTTTCTATCCTGTTCAACAGTTACCTGAAACAGGTCAATTACAGAAAACATATTTCCTTTTATCGCGGGAAAGGCATCTATGTACATCCAAATTTCTGTAGCCTGCATCTATTTTTGAGTGCATTCATACCTCAGGGAAGACTTTAATTTAAATTCACATATTAGAAAAGAGTTTAATATACCTTTCATAATGGGCTACTCATTTGAAGCTTGAATGAGTAGCTTACTAAAAGTAATCTGCACTCTGTTTTCAGTGTAAGGCCTTCCTGTGAAACTTTCTATTGTATAGGCCTCAACCTGGCTTAGCTGCCAGCCAGCCACATTATGCTCTGCTCGGCATGTCCATGCATCGTGTAACTTATAAGCATCTGACAACTCATACTGTTTATGTTTTTGTTGCTAATGCTGCTTTTAGTGTTTGTGTTTATGTTTTGTTTTGTGCATCTTGTACCTTGTAAGCATCTGAAACGGGTCAACTGAAGAAAACAATTCTCATTTTATCCTGGGAAAGGCATCTAGCTACATCCAAATTTCCATAGCTTGCAATTATTATTGAGTGCATTCATATCTCAGAAAAGACTTTAATTCAATTGCACATATTAGAAAAAAGTTTAATATACCTTTCATGTATTATCCATGCGTTTCTCATTTGAATCTTGAATGAGCAGCTTATATGGATTTAATAGTAAACTGCACTCTGTTTTCAGTGTAAGGCCTTTCTGTGAAACTATGGAAGCAAATATTTATATTGCTCTATTGGTCTACATTAGTTGCTTATTAGAAGTTCTTGCTAAATATATCTACAGGGATAAAACTCGCATGCTTTCAGGAGAAATATTGGAGGATGGACAAGATGGTGCTGCGAAATATGCTGGCTAGATCTAGTAGTAGAGCCTTGGTTTTATTTGTTATGAACTATTCATTTTGGTATGTCTGTTTAAAGTGCACTTAAGACATCCTGTATGCAAGCTGAATTTGTTGAACTCTAATATGTAAGAGTCGTACTGTTCTTATGATTTCGAAGAATGGCCATGGCATACTGTCGTGGTGCGCTCCGCCGCAACTCAACTAAATATTGTATCGGCCTCAACCTGGCTGACGTAGCTGCCAGCCAGCCACATTATGTTCTGCTCAGCATGTCCATGCATATTGTAGTTTATAAGCATTTGAAAACTCAATCTCAAAAAAAAAAAAAAAAAAAAAAAAGCATTTGAAAACTCATTACTGTTTTATGTTTTTGTTGCTGATGCTGCTTTTCAGTGTTTGAGTTTATGGTTTGTGTTATTGCATCTTTTACCTTTTCATTCTCCGGAAAGCAAGAGTGATCTTGTCATATTCAAGTAAAATGTTGAGGCAATAAGCTAAAACGAAATACCAAGCTTCATCTCCGTACCATACTTCATTAATCCACATTTCGTGTCAGAAGAGATATTCTGCAAAATTTGTGCTAGGTTGGAAACATCTTAGATGAGAAGAGTTATCTCACAAATTTTATCTCACATCATGTTTATTTACTGAAAATACTCTGCACGCCTCTTCTTCGGTTATGCATGCATGCCAGTACTTGTAATGATTAGTATGCTATTTAGAATACTTTGCACTGTTAAGTGTATATTAGGCCCATAGTTGGCCCAGCCCATGTAACTCCATCATGTATATCTTCATGTGTTGAATATAGAAAATCAAGTTCGGTCATATTGCTCTCACGTTGATTAACATGGTATCAGAGCTGGGCGCCCCGTCGCCGTCGCCGTCGCCGTCTTCGCCGGCGTGCTGACTCCGGCGAGCTCCCCGGTCGTCTCCATCTCCGTCGCCGTCGCCGTCGCCATCATCTCCGTCGTTGTCTCCGCGGCTTCGCCGCCATCTACTCGTCTCCATCTCCGCGCATCACCTCCTCCATCTCTGTCGCCGTCTCCGCGGTTCCCTCGTCGTCTCCACGCATCTCCGCCGCGCATCGCCTCTTCTCCGGCCCGCGCGTCTCCGCGCATCGCCGAACTTCATCTCCGCGCATCGCCGAACTCGATCTGTGAGTGTTGACTTATCCGGTACCAGTCCCGGATTTTTCCGGATTTTCTTCCAGATTGACGAATCAGCTACTGGACCCGAGCAGTTTCGCCCGGATTTCACCCGGTTCTGACCCGGAAATCTTTCCGGATTCGTTTCGGTACCAGTCCCGGAATTTTCCGGACCTGAATCCGGATTTTCCGGTTCCAGATCCGGATTTTTCCGGACCTGAATCCGGATTTTACTGCTGTTGTCAATTTCAGTGCTTTGTTTGCTGCCATGGCAAGGAATGAAGGTTCCATGTCTATTGATATCAAGCTGGATGGCTCCAACTACCGGGAATGGGCCTTCTCAGCTAGGACGGTTGTGAGAGCTGCTGGTCTTGCCTCTCACTTGACCGATGATCCATCTACTCGAGATGATGAAGCAGCAAAGAAATCTTGGCAAAAGGCTGATGATCGTGTGATGGGAGCTTTGGTTCTGGGTGTTGACCCTTCTCTCCGGATGAGTCTTGAGCATCACACATCAGCCAAGGAAATCTGGACATATTTTGAGCAGCGGTATCTTCAGCCTAGTGGTGCACTTCATTTCTCCTTGCTACAAAATTTAAACAGTACTCAGCAAAATGACATGTCCATGGATGAGTACTATGCTGCCTTCACTCGCATTAGCGGCCAACTTAGCTCCATGGTTCCAAAGAGCAGCCCTGGTTGCACATCTTGTGTGGCTAAGGAAGAATTTGAACAACGAACACTCATGTACCAGTTTGTGATGAAGCTGAGGCAGGAGTATGAGAACATCCGCACTCAACTCCTTGGTCGTACTACTTCTCCCACTTTGACTGAGGCACTTGCTAGTCTGATTGCTGAGGAGACTCGTCTTCGTTCTTTGGCTACGACTTATACATCGTCTCTACCCAACAGTGTCTTGGGTTTTCCTCACCGGACAGGTCCTCCCAAGGCTTCATGGCGACCTCCGTCGCGTGACATCTGCCCTCATTGCAAGAAGATAGGACACAACACGGCTGGTTGTTTCCAGCTTCACCCAGAGTTGCTAGCTCAGTTTTATGCTAGACGAGCAGCCCTTCAGGATCAGCAGCGTCCTGCACCTAACCGTGCTCAGCCTCAGTTTGTGAGGCCTTCTACTGCTGCGTCACTGAAACATCAGCTAGGAGTGCTTCTGTGTCTGCTCTTTCTCAGTCTGCTGTGGCTCCAACTCAGCCTTGGGTTTTGGACTCTGGTGCCTCTTTTCATGTGACATCCGACCACTCTCAGCTTGTGTCTTGCCAGCCAGTGAAGGATGGTGCATCTGTTCAGACTGCTGATGGTACATCTTGTTCTGTTACCCATCAGGGTTCTCTTTGCACATCAAAGTTTACTGTCCCGGACATCTCTTTTGTTCCTCAGTTGTCCATGAACCTTATGTCTGTTGGTCAGATTACTGATATGAACTATTTTGTTGGTTTTGATGCCTCCTCTTGTTATGTGCAGGATCGTCAGAGCAAGAGGATCATTGGAACTGGCCATCGCCGTAGAGGATCCACATCCCTCTACATCCTTAACAACTTGCACCTTCCTTCGGCTTCCACTGCATCATTGTTTCGCTCTGCAGCATCTACATCAAGTTCTACTTCGTCTCTTTCGTTTGCCCAGTGGCATCATCGTTTAGGTCACTTGTGTGGTTCTCGTTTATCTACTCTTGTTCAGCAAGGTGTTTTGGGTCGGGTCCCTGTAGATTCTGGTTTTCATTGTAAGGGATGTAAGCTAGGCAAGCAGATTCAACTACCATACCCCTCTAGCACTACTCATTCTAGCCAGCTTTTTGATTTGGTGCACTCTGATGTATGGGGCCCCTCTCCTTTTGTTTCAAAAGGTGGTCACAAATATTATGTCATATTTATTGATGATCACTCTCGATATACTTGGGTGTATTTCATGAAGCATCGTTCTGAATTGATTTCTATATATAAGGCTTTTGTGTGCATGTTGCATACTCAATTCTCCAGTGCGATTCGTGTTTTTCGTTCTGACTCTGGGGGGGAATATCTGTCTACGTCTTTTCGTGAGTTTCTCTCTTCTGAGGGTACTCTCCCTCAACTTTCATGTCCTGGTGCTCATGCCAGAATGGTGTTGCTGAACGCAAGCACCGACACATTGTTGAGACAGCTCGCACTCTTCTAATTTCATCTTTTGTGCCTACTCAGTTTTGGGGTGAAGCTATCTCGACTGCTGTCTACCTTATCAATCTCCAGCCTTCTTCTCGTCTTCAAGGCAAGTCTCCTGGTGAGAGTTTGTTTGGTTCTCCTCCCACGTATGACCATCTTCGTGTTTTTGGTTGTATTTGCTATGTTCTTTTAGCACCTCGTGAGCGTACCAAGTTGACTGCACAGTCTGTTCAGTGTGTTTTCCTTGGCTATAGTCTCGAGCATAAGGGCTACCGTTGCTATGATTCATCTGCTCGTCGCATTCGCTTTTCTCGTGATGTCACTTTTGTTGAGGATAAACCCTTTTTCTTTCCCCTTCGACTCAATCTTCATCATCAACCACTTTCGAATCTACCTCCTTTCTTTCACTTCCACCTATTTTTCAGATGATTCTGCACCTGATCAGTCTTCGGGTACATCTCCAGCATATGATTCACCAGCTCCTCCTCTAACTAGTTTTCCTTTTCATTATAGTCGTCGTCCTAGAGTTTCACCAGATATTCACTCATCCATTCCTTTGTCTTCTCCTCCGGCCAGTACTACTGATCCTTGCACTGATGACTCCTCTCAGACAACAAGGTATGCTCTTCGTGATCGCACCTCTCTTGAGATTCCTAGCAGATATCGCAATGATTTCTGTGCAGGGGCAGCTTATGAGCCTACTACTTATCAGGAGGCAGTGGTGTTACCTGAGTGGCAATTGGCTATGTCTACTGGTACATGGGATTTGGTTCCTCTACCTTCTCGGTCCATCCCTATCACTTGCAAATGGGTGTACAAGGTCAAAACCAAGTCAGATGGATCTGTGGAACGCTACAAGGCTCGTCTTGTTGCAAGAGGTTTTCAGCAGGCTCATGGGAGAGATTATGATGAGACTTTTGCTCCAGTTGCTCACATGACTTCAGTTCGCACTTTGATTGCTGTGGCTGCCACTCGTTCATGGAAAATTTCCCAAATGGATGTGAAGAATGCTTTCCTTCATGGTGATCTGCATGAGGAAGTATATATGCAACCACCTCCAGGTATTGAGGCTCCATCTGGTCATGTTTGTCGTCTTCGAAAGGCTCTATATGGGCTCAAACAAGCTCCTCGTGCCTGGTTTGAGAGGTTCACTTCTGTGGTTCGAGCTGCTGGCTTTTCTCCTAGTGAGCATGACCCAGCTCTCTTCATTCATACATCAGAGCGTGGGCGTACTTTGCTTCTACTGTATGTAGATGATATGCTGATCACGGGAGATGATGTTCGATATATTTCCTTTGTCAAGAAAAAGTTGAGTGAGCAATTCAAGATGTCAGACTTGGGGTCCCTCAGTTACTTTCTCGGAATTGAGGTCCAACACACAGATGATGGTTACTATATCTCTCAACAAAGGTACACTCGGGATTTGATTTCGCGCTCTGGCCTCACTGACACATGCATTGCTACTACACCCATGGAACTTCATTTGCAATTGCGTCCTACCGATGGAACTCCCCTTGAGGATTCCTCTCGTTATCGTCATATTGTTGGCAGTCTAGTGTACCTAACAGTAACAAGACCTGATATTGCACATGCAGTTCATATCTCAGCCAATTTGTGGGTGCTCCCACTTCGGTACACTATGGCCATCTACTTCGACTGCTTCGATATTTAAGGGGTACTACATCTCGCCGCTTGTTCTATGCTAACTCAAGTCAGCTCCAACTTCATGCTTACTCTGATTCCACTTGGGCGAGTGATCCCGTCGATCGACGTTCAGTCACTGGTTATTGCATATTTCTTGGAACATCTCTCATTGCATGGAAATCAAAGAAGCAAACTGCTGTGTCTCGCTCTAGCGCTGAGGCTGAGCTTAGGGCTCTTGCTACTACTACATCAGAGATTGTGTGGCTCCGCTGGTTATTGGCTGATCTTGGGGTTTCATGTCATACACCTACACCTCTTCTCTGTGACAGCACTGCTGCTATTCAAATTGCTAATGATCCTGTCAGACATGAGCTGACTAAACACATTGGTGTGGATGCATCTTTCACTCGATCTCATTGTCAGCAATCTACTATTAAGCTCCAGTATATTCCATCAGAGCTTCAAGTTGCAGATTTCTTCACGAAGGCTCAAACTCGAGATCAACATAGTTTTCATATTCTCAAACTTAGTGTATCCGATGCTCCTGATCCACCTTAAGTTTGAGGGGGGGGGGGGGGGGTGTTAAGTGTATATTAGGCCCATAGTTGGCCCAGCCCATGTAACTCCATCATGTATATCTTCATGTGTTGAATATAGAAAATCAAGTTCGTTCATATTGCTCTCACGTTGATTAACATGCACAAGGTCTAATCATGATTGCCTGATTTCGTTTGCAAGAGGTTAAGTGCAGAGTATGCCTCAAGAAACGCAAGAGATGGAGTACTCCATTGACATACAGATTGCCAAGCAGCCAGTCAACAGGTAGGTGACCAGAAACTCGTAATAGTATACTATAGTCCATGCTGGTGCTTATGAAATTCTTTCACGCAGCCAGTTGTATGTATATATGCTGGCCTGGGCTGTGTGACTGCAAATCACGTTTTTTGCTTGCCACCATTTGCTGCACCTTTAACTAAGATCTATCCACGGAGCCAATGCGAGGAAGAGTGCAGACGTGGATGCTCCTCTGGCTCGCCTTCTGCCTGCTCGAGCATTCGCGTTCCCAGGTGTTCCCATTCCCCATCCCATTCTTTAGACCCTCCCACACCAACCAGCAAGACGGTGAGAAGAATCTGAAATAACTTTGCTGAGTCTTGCAGTGCGATGCATGTAAGCTAAGTCCAGTTTTCCTATGGTTTTGTTGATGCAGTTGATGCTGTAAACGAGTTGTACGTCTCATTCGGCTCGCCGAACCTCCATGGCTGGGCCACCTCCGGAGGAGACCCCTGCGAGGAGGCGTGGCAAGGGGTGCAGTGCACCGGCCCTAACATAACCGCAATGTAAGCGCTTCACTCCAAATTTACTACACCGTGGCAGTATACTTCCGAAAATGTACACTCCAGTAGTCAGGATTATTTTTGCTGAACCTGACAGAGAGCTCAGAGGCATGGGACTGGAGGTGAAGCTGAGCGAGGCATTGGGGAAGCTCACTGCCATCACAAGATTGTTCGTCATCTCGTATCATATTTCAGTTCTATTCTCTGTTTCTAGTAGCTCATTTCATTCTTGAACTGTGTTCATGCAGGGATCTGTCATCGAACAATCTTGATGGCAAGCTCCCGGATTCAACGGCAATGCTTAAATCCCTTTCAATACTGTGAGAAATGCTTTTAAAATTATGCGGCAATAATTCTCTTCCTGGTTGTTTATGATGCAGTGCTTTATTTTTTTCTGAAATTGCAATGTGTTGCAGGCATGTGCAGAACAACAGGCTAACTGGGACACTCGATGTGCTACGCGATCTTCCCCTGATAGACTTGTAATTGCTCCACCAATTCACACAGATACCTCGTCAGATCATACTGTTAAATGGTCACACTAATCCTTATTAATTAAATAAAATTCTTGGTGTTCTACACAAAGAAAAACATGTCTATCAAACAAAGATCTTACCGGCCTTGACACTGTTATTGCCACCATCTTCATCTTACCGCACTTCTTTGCTTGGAAATCTTACTGCATTTCTCTCATGGTCCATCCCCAAATCCTGATTCTGTGCCCATTCGCAGGAATGTGGAGAACAATCAATTTTCAGGACCAATTGCAGACAAGCTGCTCAGCATCCCAAAATTTCTGTAAGAATATCATCCCCCTGTTGATATTCAAGAACCATATGAGCTCAGCTGACCACTGACAAATCAACACACTTGCCTGAAATTTTTACAGAAGAAGCGGCAACCATTTCACCGTTCCAGTAATCCCCGGTGCCTTTCCTACTCCTGCGACGTCATCCCTTCCCCAGCTGCACACCCTCAAATAAATGTAATCCCAGCAGTTACTCCAGGGGATAGTGCACACGGTGTTGGTTCTCCGAGACACAGTATGAAGGTCTCCCTGGCTAAGGCTGCCGGATACAGTGTCCTGGCCGCCAGTTCACTGACCATCGCTGTGCTTGTGATCGTGTTTGTCGTGTCAAGAAGGCGCGGGAGAGGGGACTTGTGATCAAGGGACCGAGTTGGAAGAGGGGCGCTACTAAGCTAGGTGCAGCGTTCAACCCTGAGAAAGAACACATGACAGGTACATGGTTTCTTTGCTTCCGCAGACATTCTCATCTCACAATCAAGAACCCACGTTTCTGACATAAATGATTGTTGTTGGACCTCTGAAGTTTCAGAGGATATTGTGGTGAATCCAGCAGATCCATTGGTGTATCCATCTCTGAAAAACAACAGCATGCCAAGCATGCTTTCAAAAGAAGGCCAATCTCTGCAGTTTTCTGTCAGGTTCTTCACGGTCGCGTCACTGCAACAATGCACCAACAGCTTCGGTGATAAGAATCTTATGCGCGAAACCCGGTTTGGCAAAATTTATCTAGCAGAGCTACCAGAAAGCAAGGTAAATTGAACTGTACACATAACTGCTGTTCCCACTCGTGTCATGTTCAGATATTCTTGATGAATAGTACTATCTATTGTGGTTTATTGATCTCATTGTCCGATGGATCACCTCTCTTCCAGTACGCGGTGCTGAACCTTTGCGACACGGCTGCGAAAATGGCTGTTGGTGAGTTCCTGAAAAAGGTTCAGGCCATCGCTGGCCTTCGACACCCCAACATCGAAGAACTTGAGGGATACTGCATCGAGCATGGCCAGAGGCTGATCGTCTACAAACATTTCAGCGAGCACACGCTGGACGACATGATCCACGGAAACAACGACGACAATCGTGGCAACAATTTCCCGTGGGAGTCTCGGATCGCCGTGGCCCTCGAGGCCGCTAAGGCTCTCGAGTACCTCCACGGTGGCAACACCGCGGTCGTCCACGGGCATTTCAGACCGGAGCACGTCCTCGTCAACGCCGAGACTATGCGGGTGCAGGTGTCCGGGTGCGGCCTTGTGCCATTCACACTGATGCCATCAGGTAGCACTTCAGAGGACTACTGGCATGACGACGACAACCCGCCGGAAGAAGCTGCGGCGGCCACAGGCGATGTGTACGGCTTCGGGGTGGTGATGCTTCAGCTCCTGACGGGACGCAGGCCCTACGACAGTGCGCGTCCGCGGGGTGAGAGGCACCTGGTGCCTTGGGCCAGGGCACGGCTGCATGACATGAGCACGCTGTGGAGAATGGTCGACCCGCGCCTCGCGGGGACGTCGATGCCGCTGCCGGTCAGGGTCCCTGTCGCGGTTCGCGGACATCATCAGCAGATGCTTGCAGGTAAGTGAAGCCTGATTCATCTTGGCTAGTTGGCTTCTGGCGCTGTGTAAGTTGTAATGGAGTTTCTGTGGTGCAGCGAGAAGCGGAGTTCCGGCCGGCGATGGCAGAGGTGGTGCAGGACCTGAGGCGCGCCATGGAGGAGGCGCGTGTGGTGAGTGACGGTGGAGAGCTAGCGCCAGCACAAGGTTAAGGCCAAGATTACCTTTAGCAACTGCAGTACTACTTCAGATAAGCTATCAGAAAAAAGTAGTGCCAAACATTTGGGCGACGTGGCTATGGGAGTGTTGATCATTTGACGTGGCGTTGCATGTTTTGTACAAGTACAAATCATCTAAAAATTCTTTCTTCCCGTATGCCCTGCATTATTATGGGTTAAGACTACATGCTTAGTCCGCCGTGGACGAATTTCACACAGCCCAGGCCAGCCGCCAGCATGTATACATAAAACAGGCTGCGTGTGAAAGAATTTCATAAGCACCAGCATGGAGTATAGTATACTATGATGAGTTTCTGGTCACCTACCTGTTGACTGACTGCTTGGCAACCTGTATGTCAATGGAGTAATCCATCTCTTACGTTTCTTGAGGCATACTCTGCAATTTAACCTCTTGCAAACGAAATCAGGCAATCATGATTCGACCATGTGGAAAAGTATTCTAAATAACATTCTAATCATTAGAAGTACTGCCATGCATGCATAACTGAAGAAGAGGCGTGCAAGTATTTCAAGGGCATCTCCACTCAGAGCGCCCAAAGTCTTTTAGAGCGTGCCGGACAGAATATTGCTCCCACTCGCGCGCCCAAAAAGCAAATTTTGTCCAGAAGATTCAACTTTTCTGTCTGGCAGCGCCACATGAAGCCCTTTGAATAGGGAGGCCTTGGGCGGCCCCGGACACAAAACTCCTTCCGCGTGACCCACTCACTGGCCGCCATGTCTCTCTCCTCTCTCCTGAGGGCATCTCCAGTCGTCCCCCAGCGCCCCCAGGAGGCCTTTTTAGCGTCGGCGCTAACAAACATCTACCAGCCGCCCCAGAAGTCGATTTAGCGCCGGTTAGCGCCGTTTTTTGCGCCGTTTCGCGCCGGCGAACCCAGCCCAAACCCAGCGCGCCGGGTTCCACTTGGGGGGGCAAAAGGCGTCCGCGGGCCAGACTTGTCGGCGAGGGAAGGCGATTTCCCTCCATAATTTGCCCTCTTCCCTCCATAATTTTGATATTTCCCTCCATTTCTCCCCCACATATACCTCTCCCCTGCCCCGATCCCGCCATTTCCCACAGATCTGGCCGCCATGGCTCCCGCCCGATTCACAGGACCCCGCGCCGTCGCCGTCCCCGCGTCCTCCGCCACCTCCATGATCGGCAAGAAGCCGAGAGCGCCGAAGAAGAAGCCGCCGGGCATGAGCAATGCCAAGTGGATGGCCGAGGAGGCGCGCCTGAGGTCGGAGAACCTCCAGCGCCGGACGAGGGAGAAGGCGCAGCGGCAGAGGGAGCTGGCCGCCCAGCTGGCGGAGGCCGAGGCCCAGGCCGTCGGCGAGGAAGAAGAAGAGGAAGAGGAGGTGGAGGCGCTGGATGAGCCGCCAACTCCGGCTGCGTCTGCGGCACCGCCGGTCAAGCGGAGGGGTGGCTTCTCTCCTCATCCTCATCCTCAGTTCGCCGGTTGGAGCCAAACCACCGTCGCCTCACCATCGCCATCGCCGCGCTGGAACGCGCCCCCGCACTACTCCCCTGGGTACGCCGACGCTGACCCCCATGGTGGTTTCAACCCCAACCTCACCTTCCCCCACCATCCGCCGATGATGTACGTCAGCTTGCCGGGCTACGCATCTTCGCCGTCGCTCCGTCGTTCCCTCCCCTTCGCCGCGCAGTCCCTGTTTTGCGGGATGCCCCAAGACAGCAGCTTCATGGACGAGATCATCACCACCGGCTCGGCGGCGGCGGCATGCCCAGGCTTCCTCTCGCGAGGAGGGGAGGCTTTCTCGCAGGGCGGCGGGGATTACAGTCAAGGTGCGTCTGGCGCCGGTGTCGGCACGGAGGAGGCGGATGCGGAAGCGAAGAAGGAGACGAGACGGCGCCTGCAGCTGCGGAGGGAGCAGAAGGCCCGGCCAAGGATGGCGACACGGGCGGCCGCCGTCCCAGGAAGGGGTCCAAGGCGGCGCCGAAGCCGCCCGTCGAGCCTCGCATCAAGTGGACGACCAGGGAGGATATCCTCCTCGCCGAGGCATGGAAGACGGTCAGCCTCGACCCGATCGTCGGCGCCAACCTGGCCCTGGACAACTACTGGAAGCGGGTGAAGACGGCGTACGACGAGCGCCGGATGATCGACCCCGACTACGCGGCGTGCGTCACGGAGCGCGGCCAGAAGGCCATGGCCAACCATTGGGCGAACATCCAGGCCGCCTGCAACAAGTCGCACGGCATACAGCAGGAGGTCACGCACATGCCGAAGAGCGGCGCCAACCGCGAGATGGAGGTGAGAATTTCCGCCGTGATTCCTTTCTTTGCGTCGCCATGTAGCTCATTGCTGCCGGTCCCGTCGCCATGTAGATCGTCCGGATGCTCGAGGCGTACAAGGAGGACGAGAAGACCGACTTCAAGTACCTCCACGTCTTCGTCGTCATCGAGGGGTGCGAGAAGTGGCCAGAAACACGCCGTGGGCTCGGCAAGGGCAAGGAGTACGTCCCGGACGCGGCGGCTGCTGGTGCGTCTGATGGCCGTCCACCGATGGGCCACAAGAAAGCCAAGGCGGCGAGGGACGCC
Organism: Poa pratensis; assembly: GCA_947311845.1. NCBI lineage: Eukaryota > Viridiplantae > Streptophyta > Magnoliopsida > Poales > Poaceae > Poa > Poa pratensis. The sequence goes on from CAMZMU010000062.1 coordinate 12,917,853, forward strand.
GCGCTGGCAGCGGCAAAGCTCCAGGCGTCCATCCAGACCTGCATCGCCGACGCCCAGACCCACGCCACCAAGAGGGAGGAGACCGCCAACAAGAGGTGGGCGGCGCTCATGGCCAACTCCAAGGTCAAGATCGACCTCCTCAGGACCGGCATTGTGGCGAAGAAGAGGAACCACGACCTGCCTTCCTCATGGGGGGCGATACGGCCGTGATGGACCCGAGGTGAGGACATGGTTCATGGTGCAGCGCCGTCTCATCTTCAGCGACATCAGCCCGGCTCCGGCCCCGACCTCGACGGACACGAGCTACGCCACCCCGACGGACACTACTACGACACCCGACGGAGACGACCTACGACAGTCCGACGAGCTCAGCCAGTCCAGCCGAGACGCCGCCCGCCCAGCCTACGTCCACTGCGCCGACCACGCCCATCGACCTGGAGAACGCCGAGACTGCTGCGACGGCCATCGACCTTGAGGATGCCACGCCCGTCGTCGACCTCGAGGCCGCCGAGACTGCCACTCCGAGCTCGGCGCCAGCTCCGACCACCACGCCCATCGTCGACGTCGACTCTGACGTCGCGGCGTCGCCGGCCTCTATCTGATCTGTGAATCAGCAGAATGCCGAATGTGGTCGTGATCGCCCGACTGTGGCTTGATCGAAACTATTGATCGCCCAACTGTGGCGTTTTTTTTTGTAATGATTGCCCAACTGTGGCTGATGTGATCGCCGAACTCGGGCTATTTTTTGGGGGCGGGAACAAGAACTTTCAAATTTATGGGCCATGTGTTTTCCTGGGCCGCGAACGGCTGGTAAATTCCCCCCCCCCCCCCCCGGTTTTGGTGCCGGCCGGCGCTAAGGCTAAAAAGCGCTGCACCAAAACCTGGGGGGCCGGCGCTACCACAGCCTGGGCGCGGCCGCCTCCACCTCGCGCCATGTCCTTCCCTCCTGCTCCGCTGCCACCGACCGCGGAGCGCAACAACCCAACGAGGAAGACGCCGCCGAGCTCGAGGTCGCGTACCAGGTCCCGACCGGCGGAAGATCGGCGGCGCCGGGGCAAGCTCGAAGCCGAGCAGGTCGCGCTCACATAGCCGCGAAGCAGCAGGTCAGCTGGCCAGGTGCACACCCAGCTCGAACCGGCGTGCGCGGGCCTGCGCTGCGCAGCCAGGAGCTATGTCGTCGATGTGGTGCAGAGCAGCTCGTGGTGTACGCCCAGCTCGGAGCTTGGCCTCCATGGCCGCAGAGCAGCTGGCGGCGCACGCCCAGCTCGCGGGCACGCCCAACTCGCGGAGCAGCTAGCGTCCGAGCTGAGGGTTGCGCATGGTGAGGACGGCCAGCGGTGGTGAGACGGCCGCGCATGGCAGAGCGTGGACGGCGAGCGCAGAGGGCCGGCGAGCGTGCGCACGCTGCACGCGGTGCTCGGCCGGCCAGCGAGCGCTTAGGCACACACGCGGCCGTTTGGTCGGCCATGAGCTCGCCCAACACACGTAGCAGCTCGCCTCGCCTCGCACCGCCGGCCATGAGCTCGTCCGGCTCGCCGGTTGCACGCCATGAGCTCGCCCAGCAAACGCAGCAGCTCCGCCGCCTACCTCAAGCGTCCGGCCGCAGAAGCTCCGCCTCGCCTACCTCGTCCGAGAGGAGAACGACGCGGGCCGCCTGCCGTGCGCCGTGCGGTGCGGGACGCGAGCTCCAGGCTCCGCGGCGGACCAGAAGAGGCGAGGCCGGCACATCGAGGCCGGTCCCGCAGGCGTGAACACAACGGCGGAGCGTGGCCGAACTGGAGCTGGAGGTCGCCGCCCCGCCTACAAGGTGTTTGTGGAATTGTTTTCTTGCTACAAACAAAGTACCGGACACAAATTGGGGCCTTCGAGTTGGAAAATGCACACCCTATAAAAAAAATCTGTCCGGAGGGCGCCCAAATGGCTTGTCCGGAAGGCGTTTGGGCGGCCATTTGGGCGCCGTGAGTGGAGATGCTCTAAGTAAATAAACATGAGTTGGATAAAATTTGTGAGGTAACTCTTCTCCTCTAAGATGTTTCCAACCTAGCACAAAATTTGCAGGATATTCTTCTGACATAAAATGTGGAATATGGTAAGAGGATGAAGCTTGGTCTTTCGTTCTAGCTTATTGCCTCAACTTGTGACTTGAACATGACAATATCACTCTTACTTTCCGGAGATTGAAAGGTAGAAGATGCAATAACACAAAACATAAACTCAAATACTGAAATCAGCATCAGCGACAAAAACATAAAACAGTAATGAGTTGTCAGATCAGATGCTTATAAGCTACAAGATGCATGGACATGCTGAGCATGAGCGGAGCATAATGTGGCAACGTCAGCCAGGTTGAGGCATTTAGGCCGATACAATATTAAGTTGAGTTGCAGAGGAGCGAACCACGACAGTATGCCATGGCCATTTTTCGAAATCATACGAACAGTACGACTCTTGCATATTAAAGTTCAACAAATTCAGATTTTGCATACAAGATGTCTTGCTTAAGTACACTTTAAATAGAAATACCAAAATGACTAGTTTGTAACAAATAAAACCAAGGCTCTAGTACAAGATTTTTTTAGATAAAAGGGGGTGGCAACCCCTGGTTCCATTATAAATGAAACTAGGATGAAACCCAGCTCAGTTATTCAGTCTTACAGATTCTATAGCGGAAAAATAAAAGCAACTACCAGGAAGGGTAAAGTGAAAATGGAGAGGTAAGAACTACTCCCTCCGTTTCATTGAACACGGCGTATATTTTCTAGCACGCCGATTAAGGAGAAGTTTGCAGCAAAATACTTTCCAATCTTGCCCCTAGAAAATCTCTCTCAGATTTGTTGCCAGGTCTTCACACGCACATGCACAGCATAAAGGCCCTCCCGCATGCACTGCATGCACAGCCATTCAGCCAATCGAAGGAAGGGAGCAGCACCGAGCGGAACGAGTGGAGGGCAGTTTCGGGGCAATGGATACTAAACAGCA